>CM076584.1:796422339-797022339 GCA_034641835.2 Pinus albicaulis | reverse complement strand
TAAAGACAGGCTGAGAAATGGCTAAGTGTTGGACCAATTTTTTCTGGATCAATGTGAAACAGTTAGCAGAGTGCAGCAGACTCTTGTGAGAAGAGTTTGATGTAATTATTTCATGATTCCTTGGTTCATTATACAATAGAGATAGAGGGGTTTTGAGCAGAAATATTTCCCTAGGAAAAATATATGTGTTGTGGATTGATTTTCTTCTTTATTTTACTTGGTGTGATTGTGCGATCGTGTTTAATTTTCGCGAAATTAATTGTAGAATGATTCAATATCTTTCTCTAGTATATTTCATGATTAGATTGAATCCATTGGAATACATAGTGTTTTTATAATTTCTAAATGGTATCAGAGCGCCATAAATCACAATAGTGGAGAATAAATTGAGTTTGTGTTGAACAATATTCAAACTTGCAAATACTTTCGTTGGTGTGACAAGCGGATCAAGATGGCTTTCAATGGATTAATATTGGAATATGCACTCGAGGAAAGTTCTAATTATATTGCATGGAAAGATAGAATGCATGTAGTTTTGGAGGACAACGGGTTGAAATAATTCTTTGATAATGATATTCCCAAGCCCGCAGCAGTAGACGCCGCTCTTCTTGATGCTTGGAAAAATAAGGTAGAAAGGGTGAGGAGGGTATTATTAGAGGGTGTTAGAGATCACATTGTATTAAGTCTCCATGGAAAGGAAAATCCATATGCAATGTAGAATACCATGACAGATTTTTTTCAGAACAGCAGCGACCAAAAGGAGTTTGCACTGAAGGACAATCTCAAGAAAATCATGAAGGAGGGCGAGACGGTACCAAAATACTTGGAAAATTTTACTCAATGTCGATATGAGCTTGGAAGTGTTGGTGTGACCATAGCAGATGATGAATTGGTGATCCTAACACTTCTAGGCCTTCCCAAGACTTGGCATAGTTATCAGGACTCTGTCAATGGGAGGGAGAAGTTACAATATTGGGAGGGACTTTGGTTGGATTTGGTACAAGAAGAATTCAAGCAGAATATTAGGGATGGATCCTCATCCAAGACTAATGATGAGGAAGAATGTTCCTTGGCCGGTAAGGCAAATAAGGCCAAGAGAAATAAATCCCAAGGCGAAGCGGGCAAGAAATACTTGTCCAAGATCAGATGATTTCACTATCACGAGCATGGGAAATATGCTACAAATTGTCCACAGAAGAAGGAAAGCAAGAAGGAGCATGCAGTTGTAGCGGGTGAAGCATTGGCTTCACAGTTAGAGCTTGATTTTACTCTCATTTCATGCATGGCCAGCACTACAATGGGATGCATGTGGTATCTAGACAGTGTTGCCTCGTTCTATATGAAAGGGGATAGAGATCTCTTCAGTGACTTGGAGGAGAAGGACCTCCAACAGAACATAGAGTTTGGAGATGAAGGGAGGTATCGCATGACTGAAATAGGTACAATAACCTTTCAGAGGGAGTCTAGCTCCCCTCTTATACTAGCAGATGTTTTGTATGTTCCAGGCCTAAGGAATAATCTTGTCTCTATAGCGTCATTTGAATACCGTGGTTATGAGGTGATGTTTAGAAAAGGAAATGTGTCCCTTAAACACATAGCCATGGGACAGGTGAAGCAGATCGGTGTAAGAGTCAAGAACCTGTATGCTCTCGAGTTTGAGGATGCATGCAAGCCTTTGAGGAGAAAAGCAGTCGTTAATGACTTGGTGGTTGAGAGGGACAAATTATCTCTCAACATGCAGCCTTAGAAGGTTGTGGAGAAGCCACAATTGGAGAAGTAGAGAAAATACCAAGTGGAAGAGTCCACTCAAGCAGAGACCTCCATGGGGGGGGGAATTTCGAGCCAGAAGGGTAGAGGGAGTACATGCAGCTATACCTCCAGGTGTGAGGTGGGGCGATGTGCAGAATTAATCCCAAGAATAAATTTGGGCAGGGTTCATTGAGATGGTGTGTCTCATGGATCGAACCTGGCTACGAGGAGCCCATAGTACTACAGTAGTAGGAAGGATCAGTTAGATTGATGCAGTCAAATGTTAGGAAGACATAAATCAGAGTGGCAGGTGTCAGATATTGGAGCGCAGATTAGAGTTGGCAGTAGTGTAGAGTGCATGGGTGCAGATGTCAGCAGCAGCATAGAGAGTCTAGTAGACATGTGCAGTAGGTACTAGCAGTCATAAGACTCTAATGACAGGTGCATTAGATTGATTCAGTTGTTTGGAGGCTATTCATTTTCAAAAGTGTTGCATGCAAGAGTTGAATGTGTGAACAACACTAGAGAAGTTTTGCATGTAAGAGTTGCATGTGTGCATGCAAGAACATTCCAAAGGTACCAGATTGAGACATATTGATTCCTTTCTTGTTGAGAGGGAGTGTTGAAATTTGCAACAAGAAACAGTGAAATTGGCATCCAAATAAAACATCCAGAAAATGGCATCCAGAAATGGCTACCATGGAGACTTTTGATTTAATTATTTCTTAATTAAATTAGAAGAAATGTGTGTCAAATTTATTTATCCCTTAAATAAATTGGACAATAAATTGTAATCTTATTTCATAATCACTTGTAATAGTTAACTGAGTGTGATAAAATCAGTTAGCTCATGAAATTCGAGTTGAGGGTGGTTGGTGAGGCATGTAGAGTGATTCTATTTCTTTTAGAGTCCAAGTTGCAGTTAATGCATTAGTTTAATGCATGAGAAATCATTTAACTCAATTAAGTGAGTTAAAGTCAGTCTAACTAGTTGTAATTGATTGTTGCACTAGTGAGAGTTCAAGTGAATTAAATCAAATTTAATTCACATGTAGTGATATGTCAAGTGACTAATGATTTACTATTAATAGCTACATGCATGTCAATTCTGATGAAGACCCAGTTGAGATAGAGGTTAAAGGGAAGTTAAATATCAGTTGTATTTTTAGCAAACTGCCCAGATGCAATTAAAACACCATAGGATTGCCCATGATGTTTGCGCAGTCAAGGAAGGCTGAAATTCCTAAATAATATGGATTTCATTCCACATGAATTATGTGATCAAGGTAGTTTGAAGACATGCTTAGAATTGGCTAAGTGTTGGACCAATTTTGTCTGGATCGGTGTGAGATAGTTAGAAGAGTGCATCAGACTCTTCTGAGAACAGTGAATTGTAATTGTTTCATGATTCCTTGGTTCATTATACAATATATATAGAGGGGTTTTGAGCAGCAAGATTTCCCCCATAAAAATATCTGTGTTGTGGATTTATTTCCTTCTTTATTTTACTTGGTGTGACTGTGCGATCGTGTTTAATTTCAGCATAATTAATTGTAGAAGGATTTAGTATCTTTCTCTAGTATATTGCATGATCAGATTGAATCCATTGGAATACATATTGTTTGTATAATTTCTACAAGTGATTAGGCAACGTTAGTATCGTATCTAATACATGCTCTTGATTTTTGTACTATAGGGTTGATAGGAGAAACAATTCCATGTCCATTCTTTCCAATTCCTCCTCTGGTATATCCCATTTTTCTACAATCGAGACCCAATACCAGTAGTATGGTTTTCAAAACTGGGTTTGACAAAGGCATGTGATGAGTCATGACCACCAACATTAGGCTTCTAGAATTCAACGTCATCAAGTGTGGAAGAAGGAGAGATTGGAAGCTTAACATCAACTGTGTACATCTCAAATTTTTGAAGATGACTAACTTCCAATTCAAGTTCATTCTTAGAGTCTTGCAGGTTTTGAATGACTGCGTCCTTCCCAATCATTTGTTGTGACAAAGCATCATATTTTTGTTTCAAAATTTGATATTATTCCAACATTTTTTCTTTTAAACAGATGATCTCCATAATGTGTTGATTATTTGTCTCTTCCAAATGATTCTTCAAATTTTCTTTTCTTGAGTCAGAAAAATACTCAACTTCCTCTTATGTTGTACTGTACAACACCCCCCATTTATTTTAATAAATGGGGACCCTTTAAAAAATGAATATAAATTTATGAGCATGGTTTCTTCTTAGCCTAAGTCTAAAAAACTTTAGGAATAAAGGTTTTTCCCTTTTCGCTTTGATTTCAAAAGCACTCATCGCAAATTGCATAACTTACAAGACGAATAAGTTAAAACATATATAAGTATTGTGAATTGTGATATGCACTTCAATATTTTCAGAGTTGTATAAAATTTCTGTTGCAAATGCTTTAAAAATCATTTTAAAAATACATCGCATCATGCCTTTTAAAAAGATCAAGCTTATAAAAATTCGGTAAAGATTGTGATAAGTCGGACCCGATGAAACAATAAAGAAATGATTATAAGTATCTAAAGGTCTGATAAAGCGCAACAATGTGAGTATTTAGTGCATTTTACATTTTTCAACGAGAAACCAAATGGAAAGTTTTACTACCGCAAAAAATTATGATGTGCATTTTGCGCAGATCACATTTCGCGAGATTCATCGATCGCAAAAAAACATAATTATTGGTAACTGTCTAAAGTTTCGATGTGCAATATTAACACTTACTACTCAAGTGCACAAAATGATTCATATATAATCAACCTATTATAATATCTAACATCTTAAATTGATAGATTAGACATATTATGTAAATGTGTGTAAGAGTTTTTATAGAAAGAGTTAGGGGTTATTAATGGCATTTAATGGGAGTAAGGTTCGAAAGATTGATATCTACTTCAAGCATGTTTTGAATAATTGAGCACCGGATTTTGATTATAATGTTTTAACTCTATCCTTCTCTCCATTTCTCACAGATATGAGTTTAATATTTTCACTTTAATTTAGGAAACTGCCTAACAGAGTGAGAATAATTGGAATGACAAAGAAAGGCAAGGAAATTGCCCAAAATCCACTGCAGAAGACTCAGAAATGCCTCCATTTTTCTCAGATACAACCTGCAAAAAGGATTGCATAAGTTATTCGTGGGAAGCATTGTACCACCTTTTTAAGGAAGAACAACCAAGGGTAATGTTCAAAACAACTACAGCGGATGCGACAGTTTCCTCAGACCCTTCCTACTTCGACGTTGCATGTTTGTTTCTTCACAGAATAGCAACAAGGCCAAATGTTTTACCCTACAAAAATATGGTAAAGTGGGTACTTGATCACCTTAACATACCAGATAGATATTTCAAGAATTCAAAGTTGGAGAATATTGGTTCGTTCACCACAGAGATTTACGGACAATGTACCACTTTCCCATGTCGCAAAAGAATTATGATAAAGCTTTTGTCCAAAGCTTTAAAAAGAAGAATACATACCTCATGAAAGTGATAAAGGTATGGAAAGATGAACAAGGCAAGCTGAAGCGGGACAAAATTGGTATGTACCAGATAGCACAGTTACCCTCCCCTTATTGTTATGTTGTTGGAATGCTATGTAAGTTGTTTGCAAAACAAGACACCACTATGTTTTCTATAGACTGGGTCCCTTTAATTGACGCAATTTCCAATTACTCTATTATGAATTGGGCGATCATTTTGTCTGATAATTTGGCCAGAACTATCATGAAATACAGAATTAAAAGAAGTGTTTCGTCTAGAAAAATACTCCCCTTCTACATGAGTGCTTACATTATGGATGCAATTTGCTTTTGTTCGAGCTTTCCTATCATGGGATGGAAATGTACAACCCAAGACCCCTCTCCAATCCATATTTACCACAGATCCCTTTGGGAATTTTATTTTCATTTACATTTCTATAAAATTTGCAATGGATTTATGTTACCCATCCATCAGATTATCTTTAATGAAAAAGCCCCTAGGATTTCTAAAGAGGCTAGCACAGACATTTTACTAGTTGCTAGATGGTTTTCCGAAGAGAATTTCACTTATATCAGAGTTTTTGGGAGTTATTCTTCTCCCCATTTTTGCCATATTATGTTCCTGATAAGCTCCTAGCTAGGGAAATTTCCTAACAACTTCTAGTAAGTGGCATTTCTAAAAGACTCGAAGATGCCAAGAAGGCCATCTGGCTTACTTTCCCTTTACAGTGCGGTACTTTTTCCCTTTTCTATATTGGTCATGCATTCAAAGAGATTTCAAATGTCACTTCATTAAATTTTTCTTTAATGCCAAAGAGACCATTTGATCCTAATAATGTGGTTAAGAATTTCACCACTGAGCTTAAACTAAAACATTTATTAAATGAGAAAAATATGTTTGATGATTTCTTTCAAGGCATGGAGAATTTCATAGATGTGTTGAAAAATGCATCCAGTCAGCTTAGTAAAATAGATTTTGAGGTTTTCCAAGCATATAGAAATAAAAGGTTGGAAACAATCCCTCTGGATTTTTTATTTATTGAAGATGTCACCAGACCAACTCCGAGAATTATTTTGGATAATGAGGCCAAGGATATGTCTGAAGATGAATCCCAAGAGAAATAAAATCATGAGTTAGGGAAATCACAACATAATTCTCAGAATTCGGATCACTCTAACAATGAATCCAAGAGAAGGAATGAGAGCCCAAAATAATTGATAAAGGGATTAAAGGGATTGAGATGCAAATATAAGGAGAAATTAATGTAGTTGAACCATATTCTCAAGAAGTTCAGCATATCTAGAATACACTCGACCAGACAAAGAAGCCTTAGTCAAAATATTTGAAGAAATAATGGGAGAAGTTTTCCAAGGCACTAGAAACATTGCCACCAAAGCCTAATGTTGATGAATCAACAAGTTTCCAAACTCTAGAGCATTCTCATAATTTAATGGAAACTGCAATTCCACTACAACAGGTACCTGAAGTTCATGATCAAGAAATCATTCTGGCATACCCTACAAAACATATTTTTTTAAATATTGAAGAGATACCCTGACTTGATGTCTTCTACAACCCCAGTCATAAGGTTGTAGTTAAGAGAAGAAAGAGAATAATAATGGATGAAACAATTTCAAATATTATGGATGAATCCATATACGTTCTATGGAAAGACCTTTTGGCTGATCCTACAGAAAATTTGACTAAATTATCATAGTTAGCATGAGCATATGATACTGCTACCATTAACAAAGCCACAGAGGTACAACTTCTACAAAAGCAAAAAGAAGACAAAGTAAAAGAGTTGGAGAGGTTGTTAGAACAGGAAAAGTTTAAATCCAGCAAGCAAATTAAAATTAAGATGTCTCAATTTCAAAAGGATTTTGAAAGAATGAATTTGCAACACCAGGTACAGATTATAGAGAAAGAAACACAGCTTGAAGCAGCAATGGAAAAATTGAAAAGCCAACCTCAAGTAGAGAAGTTCATAAAAGAAGCATTGCAAATGAACGCAAAGCTAAAGTAGCAGCAAGAAACCTTTTTTCAACAAGTTTCAATCACCATCTCTTACTGTGATACAAGCAAAATTTTGATCCAAAAAGTGGCTAATAGGAGGCTTGAATGCAAAAGAGTTGAAAATAAGAGTAATGAGTTCATTCAGTGGAAAGGTTCTGACACAGGAAAGAAAGTTGACTTCCCTAAGATAGATAAATTTCACAAAGAGATTGTATTTATGGATTGGTAAATATAGCTGAGACAAGCAGAAAAGGCAACGACAAAGCCATCAAGGTTAAAAAATGAAATTATTGAATCAGTAAATGAACAGCTTTTAAAAGTTGAACTTATTAAAGAATCCATAGCTGAAGTGCTCCCAGAGCTAAAACCATTATAAGCACAGTGGAAGGAAAGTACATAGATGTAGGAAGAAATTATTAAAAGGATAAATAAGTTTGATCAAGAAAATCATTGGAATCTTCAGATCAAACCTTATCATTAGTGCCTAACTCTACAGTCATTAACTGATTCTACAAATAAATCGCAACCAGCACTTTCGAATGTAGTGTTTAAAGGCCAGATCATATCAGGGATTACGCTGTTAGCTCAGCTAAAGCCAATGGTGGATATTTGTTAGCTTTGAGATCAAATGCACAAAGAGGATCAACCCACATAATCATGTTGTTATTTTATTTTCTAGATTGTAGTTAAATTTTACTGCTTACGAGAATGATTGTTTCAAACCTCCTCCATTTTTAATGTAATAATCTATTTTAAACATATTGTAGTTTAGTATTTAAACCCTTCTCATGCATTTCGAGAAAGGTCCAGAAATTTGTCAAAAAAATTTGTAAAGAATGCACTTTTGTAAGTTTGTGAATGCCTTGATGAATTAATGGAACGAATCTGTTATCTTTTGACATTTGAAGTTGCACTATTGTACTCTTTAAATTGCTTGAAAGTGAAGAGAAGTAGAAAACTACTGTTAATTTGAATGAGTAGGACCTCGTATATATTGTACCTCTACACGTTATATTAATTCTTTCTTTTTAGATTAACAATTATCATTTTATCTGCATTATATACTTGAATGATCATCATAAATAAATTTTAAATGCACTTATGTACTGATATATGTTTATGATCTATTATCTTATATATAATAAAACATATAAATGCGATATACATTTCACAATTCTTTTGATTAAACTATTTTGTTAAAAGAATTATCTTTACATAATTTTCATTTCTTTCAACTTTTAAATAATCTTCATTACTAATATTTGGAAGATATCTTTTTGAATCGCATAAAGGAATGAACACCCCAGGTATATTTTAGAATAGATAGTTTAGACAAATTCATATGATAGATTATATCATTTCTCATTTGCATTTTATATAAAAAAAAGACACCCAACATCATCCTTATTGGGAAACTGGTCCCTTTATCCCTAGTCGGAGCCACTACACTAAACGGAAAAGGACTTGCTCTAAGGTCCAGATTGGGTGGTTTTCCCCCATGTTGTTGCAACAGAATTCTAAGGATTCAACATTTTGGCGCTAGAAGGAGGGCCAATTGTGAATGGAAAGAAGATATGATCAATCTAAAATCAAATCTAAGAGTCTCTCTCCCTCTATATCCCCTTCAACTTCTAGAACATTAGCTATATCTAAATCGTTAAGATCAGAAGTTGAACATCCCTCTCCTAAGTCTCCTAGTGAAACTCAACCAATACTATCTCCAAATTTTCATCATAATTCCCTAGAAGTCCATTCTTTAATAAAAAAAGTTAGAGAGAGTATCTATTTTTGCTGAAAATCCTAAAACTTCTCAATCATTTGAGATTAGTATTTCATCTTATTTACAACTTAGACAAATATTAACTTGATTAGAAACTCAGAAGACAAAAATCCCTCCCTTTGAATTTCCTATCGATACTTCTCGAAGGAAAAAAGAAGAAGATTGAATCAGATTCAACCACCAACAAGGTATTATCTAATAATCCACCCCATTCACCTCCATTACCTCCACTAACTTCCACAACTTCCATTCCAACAATTGATGTTACTTTAACTAGTTCCAGTACACAAACTATACTCCTTCAACTAGTTCTAGCACTCAACCTACCTCTTCTTCAACTCAAACTCAATCAATCACCTCCACCCAAGGTCTAATGGTAGGCCAAGTACCTCCACCAAATGTACAACCATGGAACAATCCAGGTGTTGTACAAATTCTTGCTCCTCTTCCTCCTCTTCCAAAATACCCTGAAAGATGGTTACATAACTTTAATCATGATGATGGTCTTCCAGTTGAAGAACACATCCATAATTACATATTAGCCATTAATTCAAAAGAGGTAACTAAATAATACTGTGTAGTAAGACTATTTCCATATACTCTCACAGGATCTGTAGGATCCTAGTATTTTTCACTACCTTCCTGCTCTATAACTAGCTGGAATATGTTTGAAGAACAGTTTTTAGCTAATTTTAGAGATGACAGAACCACTACATCGCTCATCAACGATCTATCAAATTTAAAGGCTAAAACATGGGAGAAAATAAAAGACTTCAATTCAATATTAAATAAGTTAATCAATAAAATTCCTACTACATCAGTTCCTAGTGCAGAAGTTCAAATTGAGTGGTATATTTCTTCCCTCCCATCTAATATAGCCATTTTTTTTTATAGAGAAAAGTTGCCTACATTGGGAGAAAATATGAAGGAATCGTCATCTGTAGAGAAACGCATAATCACTCTTGAAAAGAAGAATTCCCAAGAAGATAGGAAATCTAAGAAAATATCCTTCAAATATGATTCAAAGAAGAAGCCAACAAAATACCATTTTGATGTAGAAGGTCTTCAAAAATCTTTAAAGACTATGAAAAATGAAATGGAAGATATCAAAAAGCAAGTTGCTGAAATTTCTAGTTCAAAGAAGACTTTCAGACCCTTTAAGAAAAATCAATCTTCTAATTTTCAGCTGCCCAACATCATATCTAATGCTGAGTCTGATCAAGATACAGATGAAGAGAAAACAAAAGAAGAAGAAACTGAAGCAGAAGAGTAAGTTGAACTAAATGGAATGTGTGATTTTATCCTACCAAATGACAAATAACAAGAAGCTTTACCTGTAAGTACAAGGAGCAAGAATACCACTGAAGCAATGCAGCCAAATCAGAAACAGAAGAACTCAATGCCTGCTAAAGACCAAATAGTAAGTAAAAAGTCTACATCTAAGGCTACACAAACTAACCCTACTACTTCAGATGTTCCACCTACATCAAAGACAATGGTAGTCTCTCACACCATCGAATATAATGTAGTTGCGGATATGAAAAATAAAAGGGCCAACATTTCAATTCATGAACTTACTACGCTAAAACCACAGCAGAAGATTTTACTTAGAGATTTGAATGTAGTTCCTGCTTCAGCCTTACCTGCTCCAGTATTTGTTCAAGCTGTTAATCAAATGGGCAAAACTCCTTCTCCTTCAACTAAAATAGATGCTACAGATCTGATTATGATAAGTGATCGATCCATATCTCATATTCCTCTATTTATTTTAACCTATTATATCTATAATAATAATTTCCACAATTATTTAATAGACTTAGGGGCTTCCTCTAATATCATGCCAAAATCAGTATGTGCTAAGTTGAAAATAACTCCTCAGAGTTCTCCTATTCATATAGTACAACTTGATAGAACAAAAGTAGAGATTGTGGGAGAAATAAATTTTATCTCTATCAGATTGTCATCAAACCCTAAGGTTTCCCAAATAATTGATATATTGGTGGTTGATGTTCCTGAATTTTATGGTTTAGTGTTAAGTAGAGACTAGTCTGAGAAGCTTCATGGATATTTCGCAACAGGCTGGTCACATATGTGGCTACCCCACAATGGAAAGCCAAACCAAATTCGGGTATACCGAGAGAAATTCATGAAACATACAGTTACTAATCTTGAAGGAATCAACGAGCCAGTAGCGTTCAATAATAATAATATTGGAAATTACTTGGAAAAATCATTTCTTGGAAATTTTAATGCTCAACCATCACCTTTTTCAATAATGCAGTCATCTCTCAAATTGAAAATTTTTCATAGACAAACACTTCTAAGTGTAAAAATTTTATAAATAAACCAATAGTTAATTCTTTATTTTGGATTCTTTATTTTGATGGTTCTAAATCCAAAGATGGTGCAGAATTTGGTTGTATTTTAATAATCCCGGAAGGAGAAAAAACCATGCTAACCTGCAGACTTGAATTCGATTGCGCAAACAATATAGCAGAATATGAAGCATTAATTCAAGGTTTTTACAAAGCAATTGACCTTGACATTAAATATCTGAAAGTACAGAGAGATTCAGAGATCATTGTCAAACAAGTAAGGAATACTATCCATTCTCATTCTAGACATCTTAATCATTATCAATCATTGTCCAGGAATTGACTTCTCATTTCTTAGCTTTCAATATTTCCTGTGTACCCAGAATACAAAATGCTAGCACAGATTTATTGGCTAATGTAGCATCGAAATTAATTCCATCTCAAGAATATAGTCTTGATAGGTTTTCTATTGAATTGATTTTTAGACCATATGTTCCTGATAATATTACTAATTGGAGAGTCTTTAATAATGATTATGATATCATAGATTTCCTTACATTTGAAGGATCTTATGATAATCAAATTCTAGATGAAAATGAACATGATACTCAGATAAAGGAAGAACATGATGAAAATCCGATTCCTAAGTCAGTTGTCAAATTAGAAGACCTTTATGATTTAAAAGATAGGCTTGAGTTACTAATTCTAAAACTCAAAGTTCAACTTTAATATTTGAGTTAGTCAATCTTGGAACTGATGATAAGCCACAAATGTCAATTTAGGTCTCGGTCTATCTTCTGATGAAAGATTATCATTTGTCAAATTATTAAGGACTTATAAAAGTGTTTTTTCTTGGGATTACACTGATCTTAAAACATATGACACCTATGTTACTCAACACAATATTCCTATGATTTCAGATGAGAAACCAATATAGAAAAAGTTGAGGAAAATTCACCCTAATCTAGAAAATCAAATTAAAATAGAGCTAAATAAACTCCTCAAAGCTAAGATCAACTTTCCAGTTAGACATTCTAAATGGGTTTCAAATTTGGTTCCTATCAGGAAGAAAAATGGTGACATTAGGATTTGTATTGATTTCAAAAATTTGAATAAAGCATGTCAGAAATACAATTTTCCATTACCAACCATGGAACAAGTACTACAAACAGTAGTTGGTTCTGAACTTATGTATTTTCTAGATGGATTTACAGGATATAACCAAATCCTTGTACATCCAGATGATAGATTAAAGACTACATTCAGAACTAAGTGGGGAACTTATGCCTATCAAAAGATGCCATTTAGGTTAATCAATGCAAGTGCCACTTTTCAAAGGGCCATGAACACAGCTTTTAGAGGACTCATTAACAAATCAGTGGTTATTTATCTATATTACATTACAGTATTTTCTAGACAAGAAACCAATCATGAGAATGACCTAAAACAAGTCTTTGAGCGATGTAAAAAGTAAGGAATTTCATTAAACCCAAAAAAATCATATTTTTCTCTAAATGAAGTAAAACTTTTAGGATTCATTGTGTCCAAAAAAGGTATATATATTGATGGTGAAAGAATCGAAGAGATTAAAAGGATTCATTTATGATTTAGGTGGATATTGGTGGCCACCCACCTATTCCATTTGGACCTACACCATCAATTCTTGCAGCTTTTCACATTCAGCACAACTTACTATTTTTAGCAGGTTTTCGGGTCCTCCACTCCCGGAGCCATTTTGGGGCCTTAATGATCCAGGTGGATATTGGTGGCCACCGAACTATTCCATTTAAACCCCCACCATCAGTTCTTTCAGTTTTTAAGTTACAACACAACTTACTATTTTTAGCAGTTTTTCGGGTCCTGAACTTCCGAAGCCGTTTTGAGGCCTTAAAAGACGTTTTTTGGGAAACTTGGGAGCAACATGGGTCCATGGACCTATGTTGCTCAAATTAAAAGTTGTATTCCTCAGACAGATCTTTCTAACCAGCTATTGAGCGCGTCAAATGGAAATCAGATGCCAAAGTTACGTCCCCCGGAAGTTGAACCACCAATTTACCCAAATGGGGCCCATAGTTTTGGCGCTTCATCTCCAAGGGTTAGGTTTTTGGACGTTTATAGTTCTCTATTGTTTCTCAATAATAAATAGGCCCTCGAGCCTCATTGTAACACATTTCAGAGGTTTGTAGCCACCACATCTCTTCTCAGAGATTCGCTACCAGCACCCTAGTTATTCTATTTCCATTATGTCTGTAAGCATATTTTTGCTATTTGATATTAGTGAAACGACACATTATTTCCACTACATCTCTATGTTTATGGTTATTTATGTATTCTATTGCATTCTTGCTTTTGGAACACCTAATCCTACATGGGTAGGTGTGGAATATGAAAAGTCACAATCGAGTCCAAGTGACCTTGGAATGTGAAACCAAGAGTCACACAATTGTACTATAAATGTATATCATGTATAATGGAAAAATAAGAAAGCCTCACACTTATCCTTCATTGTGTTGAGTCTCTTGTGTGTGTGTGTTATCTTCCTCATACACCATGTGTGTGCCTTCAACATGGTGTTTAACATGGTATCAGAGCGGGCGATTGCTAGCCCTGCTCCAATTGAGTGAGCCATTTGTGTGTATGGCCTATGCATATCTGCAAAATTCTTGACGTTTTTGCATCATTTAGAGACTTTTTGACGCAGTGTTTTGAAGAGAAGCAGCATTTAAAATCACAACATTCAGAAATTGGCTGCATTGGTTTTGAAGAAGGCAGCATTGCCCATCTGAAGGTTTTCATTCTAATTTTTCTCTGCAATTTCTGCCCATTAAATTCTGTTTTGGAGAGCTATTGAAAAAATTGTTTAAATTGGGATTCCTAATGAAGTTTATGAGTTTTTAGTGGAAAAGATTTCTGAGTAATTTTAAATTCTGCATTTTTGAGCTGCTGAGAGGGTTTTTTGAAGATATTTCTGAGTTTTCACTGAAAATTTCTGAGCTTCTGGACTGCATTTCTCTGCTGCTGGGCTATTGGAAAAATTTCTGGGTTTTATTGACAATCAGCTGTTGCATTTCAGTACTTCAAATTTGTACTGTTGCCCCCATTTTTTCAATTCTGGAATCTCTCTGCTGTTTTAAAACAAAAATAAAAAATAAAAAATAAAAATAAAAATAAAAATATACTGTCAACAGGGCTCGGCCCTCTCCTCGCCCTCTCCTGCACGCACCTCCGTCATACTACATTCACAATTTCCCAACGCCCTCTTGGCAGTACGCCCCATCTCCTGCACTCTTGTGCTCCTCCTTTCCTATCAGCCCATGGCCCACACATCTTACACACTGTTCCCTACGCGCCCCTGCTACTTATCCCACGACCCTTCTCTTTTTTCTACGAGCGCTCCCCTCCCCCTCAAGCTTGCTGCTCACTGCTACCCGCGCTCTCCCACACCTGGGCGTTCACACTCTACGTTACAAAACCCAACCCAGCTCTCATCTCAACTCTGCAATCGACCTTACGCTCTCAACACATCGCCTCTAGCCTGCCCCTCCCTGCTCACACTCCGCTCTCCTTTGCGGCTCCCACACACTCAACCTCCCTCACTCAATACACCCTCTGCACGCAGCGCTCACTCCGCCATTCACTCTCCTTTTTAACTCCCCCTCGCCACCGATTGCTCTCCCTATCCCTGCGACCTCTCCCCTTCTGCATATCTGCAGACCCTACCTCACCCCTCGGCCCTTTCAACAAATCCTCGCTCTGCAAATTCCCTTTCAGTTCGGCGTTCCAAGCGTTTTAAAATTTTTAAATTTTTTATTTACCTCCCATACAATACGCCTTACACTACCGCCTTTTCATTAAATTCGATTTTTAATATAAAATACTCCCCCCTCCCTTTTTAATAAATCTCCATCCCATATTTTAAAGACCCTTGCCTTTTTTAAAATCGATTTTTAAAATTTTTTAATATCCATCTCTTCCATTTAATAAATTTTCTCATATAAAGCCTCCATATACTACCCCCCACCCTTTTTAATTTCCCTCTCCCATTTAATTTTTCCTCCTCCATTAAAATTTCCTTTCTTTTTTAAATTTTTCCCATTTTTAATTATTCTCATTTTTTTTAATTAATTTTCAATTAATTAAAAAAAAAAAAAAAAGGCAGCAGAGAGAGAGAGGAAGGAGAGAGACATGAACAATAGAAATGAAGGAAATGGAATATGAAGAGAACATGGACTATATATAGAGAAAATTGCAGATTTACATTGTGATTTGTGGCATTGATTTGAAGGGTGATTTTTCTGAAAGAAATTGACATTTGAAGACAAGTTTGCCATCATTTAAAACAGCTTTTTGAAGGAAAATTCAGCTGCCTCAAAGGCCTCTTGCACATTGTTTTTGCTGCACATATTTTGCAGAAATATTGTATTGAGTTGACATTGTATTACTTCTTCATAGTTGCAATCAATATTTGAATTGTTGGATTGTTGATTGCCCTCCATCATTTGAGGAGCAGATTTTGTATTTTGAGTCATTTGTATTTCTTGTTGCATCACATTGTAAACGGGTGCATTTTCGGTTGAAGCCGACACCCTTTCATTTGTTTTGAGCCTAAGTTGTTGAAAATGGCCAAAATCAATGAGGCATTAGTGTTGTTGAATAGCCTCATTCATTCCAATGTTGATGATATGATAAAAATAAGCAAGGATGCTCTTTGTAATATTCAAAGTTGTTTGCTACAAGCACAAGAAAAGATTGAGTTTTTACAGTTGGAATCTCAGCTTCAGCGAGATGAACTTCAGCAAAAGAGTCACCATTCTGAACCTGTTTCTGTTCAGAAGATTGTGAAGGACTCTCATCAGAAGAAAGAAGACAAATTTTCAGTTGATTCACATTCAGTTCCTTGTACTAGAGCAGATGTACATGCAGATGCAGCAGTTCAGCCTGCACTTCTCAAGCCCATCATCAGACCTTGGGAAGAACTTGTCCACAACAAGCACCGAACTGGTCTTGGATATGACAAGGATGTGACCTTTCATATTCCAGACTAAACCAAGCCCATCATATTTCAGAGTGCCTGATTCCTGTATGACAGTTCACCTATAGCTGTTCCAGATCCTGTTCCGCTTCCACAACAACAACAGATTGTGAAATGCCAACACTGTGATCGAGTTGGCCATATGAAAGATCACTATTTTGATCTTCATCCATGCAAGCATTGTGGTCGACACACTCATTCTTCAGACAGATGCTTCAGACACAAGCCTCCTGCAAGAACCAAGATTCATCTTGGATGGATCGCTTCTTGGCAATGGGCATCAGCAGCCAAGAACATGTTTATGACACATGTTAGAACTTGTTCACGGATATTGAGCAAACTTGCAGTTGAGTTTTCGCCATCATCTCACCTTGTCCCTGACAGGGGGGGAAATGGTGGTCATGTACAAGCTTCGACGACAGATCAAGCGAGCCTGAGCCACAATCTCTCATTCCAGATTCAGAGTTGTAGCCAGAGTTCAAGCAAGCCTGAGCCACAATTCTTCATTCCAAATTCAGAGATGTAGCCAGAGACACGGATGCCCATGAGCATACCTTCGGTTGGTGGATAACCTAAAACCATCATCTTTGGTTGGTGGATAACCTAAAACCATCATCTTTGGTTGGTGGATAACCTAAAACCATCATTTTCAGTTGGTGGATAACCTAAAACCATCATCTTTGGTTGGTGGACAACCTAAAACCACCACAGGTCGTAGACCTCCCTTCTTTTAGGTCGAAGGTCTCCCTTTTATATGAGGGACAATTCCTCTAGCAGAAGCCTTCAGCTTCTTGCCAGTTTTGGAAGAGTTCCGGGAACTGCAACAAGTATTGCGTTCCAGTGTTTGTGGTCATCCTAAAACCACCTCTTTTTCCAAAATTTTAGAGAGTTGATTCAACCCAAGTGCTGCCATGCATACTTTGCAGATTTCTATTACAACTCTTCTTGGACTCACACATACCCCTTCGGATTAAGGGGGGATGTTGGAACACCTAATCCTACATGGGTAGGTGTGGAATATGAAAAGTCACAATGGAGTCCAAGTGACCTTGGAATGTGAAACCAAGAGTCACACCATTGTACTATAAATGTATATCATGTATAATGGAAAAATAAGAAAGCCTCACGCTTATCCTTCATTGTGTTGAGTCTCTTGTGTGTGTGTGTTATCTTCCTCATACACCATGTGTGTGCCTTCAACATGGTTTTTAACACCTGCATAAATCTAGATCAGTGGTATCAAAGCGATCTGCTCTTTCTCTGTTTTTATTTGCATGTCCCCAACGCGGTCAGGGAATAAGGAGTTAGGGCTCGACCTACTTGAACCCTTGCAAGATCAGCCTCGAAAACCCCGATGACCTCCCATGGCGGAAGAAAATAAAGACTAGGGAGTAGGAGATCCTATCAAAATATTGCTCGAGCTCTCGAGAAACAAAGGAACATGATGATGGACAACTTTGCTCAGTTCCTTCAACCACTGCCCACCTATGGCACATCTGCATCCAACAGCCACTCTGGAGGTGCCACTCCCTTCAAGGTACAGGTAAAATTTGACATTCCTATATTTGAAGGACTAATAGATTCAGACGCCGTAGATAGATGGTTGAATTTTCTAGAAGGGTATTTCTCGGTCCATGATTTCTTCGACCGAGAAAATATTACTTTTGCACTCCTCAAAGCCGCTCCCCATGTCAAAGACTGGTGGGAAACCTACTGTGAGCAAGAGGACAAAGGGGAACCCTCTCTGTTCTTGGCCACGCCCACTTGGAATTCATTCTGAGATAGCATTAAGGAACAATATTACCCCGTGGAGAGCTATGAGGAAAAATACATCTAATGGACCACGTTGCGGCAACAAAGGGATCAAGATGTGCACGAACTGATGAATTTGTTCCATACTCTGCACACATAGTTGGGTATTAAATATTTAGAGAGACATTTGGTGCTCAAGTACTACGGTTGTCTACACAAACACATTCAAGAGTAAATGGAGTTCCTTGACATTACATCGCTTGGCATGGCATATCGCTATGCCGCCAAGATCAAGCAGAAATTTAAGCAGAAGAAGCGAGACTCTGGATCTCTGAATACAAAAGGTGCCCCCGAACTGAAGAACAAGGGGCAAGGCCAAAGAAGTGCCACTCAGAACAAAATCACAAATCCAAAGAAGGACACAGGGAAGTGGTGTGAATTTCATGACAGCCCCACTCACAGCACAAAGGAGTGTCGAGCCAAACAATCATTAGTGGCTGAACTAAAGGTACCCGAATCAGATTCATTTTCTGATCCTGAGTCAGAACCAAACAAAGGCAATGACAAAGGGAAGTAGATCATTGATGCGGATCCCAGTGCCATTGTTTCCACCACCAAGATCCAAAGGGAGGATCCTGTTATGGTCTCGTGATTTGGCTGATTGGCAAGCCAAGTGACAGGGTAACATCAAACCAATCTTTGGAACCCAAGGACCTAGCCTTTCTGGACTCAGAGAGGGCTCTCTCTATTTGTGTAAGGGATGTTTGTGTGTTTGCTTCTTGTGTTTCTGATTTTAGGCTAGTTATGAAGTAGGTTTTTGGTTTTGTTTTTAGGTTTGTGAGGGATGAACTGATCAAATACTAAGATAGATAAAAATATTGTCAGATTAACTGGGCTATGGGGTCGAAAAGGTCAAGAAAGCATCAGATGGTGATACAAGGTATGTTGAAAGGCCTATTTGATCAAGGTAAAATGGATCTTAAGGTAAAATGAAGTGGGATGGACACTAATTTTGTGAAGAACAAAGGCTTTCAAACATAAATAGTTCAATAGCTGACATAAACATGGTAGGGCTAACCATTAATCATGACAAATGTAACTACAAACTAAAAAATGCATAGAAATAAACATTCAAGCAATACATAGAGATATATGACTCTCTAACTTTAGGAAATTGCTATCAAAATTTGGGGACAGACAATTAAGAAAAACAAATAACTCAAAGCACTATGAGGAAACGCCTAGACATAGTATTTCAAGCTATCAGGCACTTTAAAACTAAGATTGCAGAGTTTTAGGCAAAGGGCAAGATCGATACAAGACCCCCTTGGTTCAACTAGGACAATCAAACATTCAAAGAAAGGTTTCAGAGGTGGAGCTATGACTAGCCATGAGTAAGTAGGGCATACCGTGAATCATACTTAGCATGCATAAAACCATAAATGAAACAAGAAAACAATTTCTTCAGTGATCAAAGAGAAATCAAGGATTCTTTGATATGACTAAGAAGGAAGAAAACATAGAAGCTATAATGAAACAGGAAATCTGAGGTGCCTCCAAGGGCATGTCTCAAATCTATTCTCTACTATCTTATAGCAAGCAAGAGCATGAAATATGTATGAAAACTAAGAAACATAATAGAGAGGGACACTATACCATTTTACCAAGTCAAGGAATCCAACAACAGTCCTCTTTCATCATCCAAAAACATTCAAGAAACTATCCAATGCATGAGACAAGTATTTCTTCCAAGCTTGTATAACCATATATTGCTCTATATCATCAAGTTCAGCCCTGTTCACAATGATGTCTCTTGGAATATATAGGCCAAGATGGAGGAGGAAACCCAACCAAGGCAACTAGCTAGCCATTGGCTCAAAAACAAATATCTTATCTTGTCCTTGAAGCTTTGCAAAGCCCAAGGCACAAAATATCCAATAAAATATCTCAAAATGCTAAAAAAGGGAATAAATTTGACTTTTTATGACTGTCAATGTCCCAAAATAGCTTAACGCACATTTGGAGGGGCCACTTCAGAAAACTACTTTTTTTGGCCAAAAAGCACTAAGGGCGCACCAGCAGAAAATTTCCTGTCTTTTGGATGACTTTTGAGGGACTTCCCGATGTCGAAACGACGCATGTGATGGCTCCTTGGAAAGCTCTGGATGTCTAATTTCTGGAAAAACTTTAATTTTTCCAATCTAATGCCTAAAATTCTATCAAATACTGAACTGAGTGAAAAAAAACCAAAAAATAGGCCTTGCTGATAAGTGGGCAGAGTGTCGAAAAAGTGAGTGTTTTTTGCATCTTTGGGGGACCAAAATAACTTAAAATGCTCTGAAAATTTATGAGTATATGCCCCTAAATTTAATGCATCCAATGGTACCACTCTCAAGAGTTGAGGATGCTCCAAACCAAAATGGCGGCGCCCATGATTTTATACAATTAGGCCCAAACATGTCAAAAAACAAGAACATGTCAAAATTTGCTCAATTTTGGTGAACAAGTCCCTCAAGGCTTTTTAGAAATATTTCTAGAAGATCGGGCCAAAATTCCAAGCCTAGAGGTGTTTTTCTCCTTTTTTCCCACCGGGTGCCCTCTCTGGGCATTTTTGAGCTTTTCTTGGTTTTCTTCCTTGTTGTTTGGAATTTTAGCTTTGGTGAAGAAGTCATGGCCCCTTTCCTAGGAGCGGAAGATAGCACATGCTTTGGAGAGTGCCCTTCATGATCCATGTTTTGTATTTTCTTGCCCTCATCATTGCTTGCTTGAGGGCTGCCTTGTTTGTCTTTTTCACTGCCTTCTTCATGATTGTCATGCTCTTTCCCTTCACTGTTTTGTGCTTCATCACCCTCATGCTTATTGCTATGTTGGCTGCCATAATGTTCCTTTTCATCACTGCCTCACTGCCCATCACTTTGCTCTTCATTATCACTGCTATGTTTAGACTCTTTGCCTTGTTTCTCATCATCACTAAAGTCATCTCTTCAGTATTGTGTTTGAGCCAAGAGGCCTTTAACAAGACATGTTTGTGGTTTTTGAAGGGAAGTATCCTTGTGTTTTTGGCACCAAAAACCTCTTTCCCTCAATCACTATTTTTATCCTTGTTATCCACAGCAAGAAGACCCCTTTTAATTTGACAAAATCTTCATCCCCTATTCACTGTCTCTCTATGTTTATTTGAAACAAAAAGGGACTCATTTGAAGTCATTGTTTTCTTTGATTATGAAAAACATGGTATGTTAAAACAAAACAAGATATGTTTCTTCCTTTTACTGTCTCTAAACAACCTTTCAAACTTTCAACAAGGACATTACCCTTCTATCACTGTTTCTTCTTTGGTTTAGTAAACAAGGTGTTCTTTGAAACCACTGCCAAGATGACTCTTTAAACTAATTTGAAAGTCTTTTACAAAACTCTATTTTTTCCTCTATCAACTGTGTGTAACCTTAGCTGTCTCATAGCACAAAAGGATTTTCAAATTTTCACCTTAGCCCTTTTACTTTTCACTGTTTCAATAAACAATCCTTTTGCAAACAGATCATCAATAACTATGATGATTTTACCTTTCAATCCCTATTTTTCCCTTTAGAGGTTGTGTAGATTTTAACTATTTACAACAAAGACCTATTTCAATAGTGATAGCAAGCCCTTAATTTAAAATTTGTTCCCTTGTGATGACCCTAGCAATTAAGTTCTCTTGGAAGAAGGTTAGTTAGCGTGTCCACAGTAATATCTTCTTTTATTAGTGATTAAAACAACTCTGTTTTCTTTCCGAGCAACTGTGTTATCTCTAGCTGGAAAACAAGTATTTCTTGATGGAAATGAGGCTACTGAAACTCCCTTTAAAAATTGTCAACGAACCCCTTTCACTCATCACTGTTTTCCTTTAAAATCTAATGTCTAACCTTCTCTTAAATCAAACATATGACCAAAGATATGAATACCTTCAAAACATGTCTTTTTGCTGCATTGGGAGATGGACTTGTTGTGCAAAAACTGATTTTGGCATCTTCGGAGACTTTGGCAAGTTTGCCACAAACCTGGTTGACAGTGGCCCGGGCACCTGGGCGGTGGGCTGTTCAGGGGTGTCATGGGCAGGTCGAAAAACAGAGGTATGGGAGGTGTTTTTCACAAGTTCAATGATTGGAAGTGAAAACTGAGCATATTAGGGGCATTCGGTGCTTGGAATAGAATGTTTTCATTGTTCTAGTGCTTTGGAAAAAGTAAAAAATGCATGGGCCATTGCCGTTCAACAAAAACCATGGGCGCCGAGTCGTTCAGAGGTGGTCCAGGCCATTCAGAAATGGGCAGTGCAGAGGTTAGAAATGGCACTGGCAATGGCATAAAGTCGAAGAATGGGATGGCACGATCCTTATGCAGGTGAAAAGAGCTTTATATATGTCCTGATGGCTTGGATATAAGCAAAAAACCCACAGGAGCTTTCGTTCAGGAGGAACCGGGCCATTCAGAGTGACCGGGCACAGGCGTGCCACGCCTACCTACAGGCGCGCTGCGCCCTTCACAATTTTGTTCTATGTCCTCCTACAGGCACGCCGCGCTGCTGTATAGGCATGCCGCACATAGATTTAAGCTTGAAAACACATGATCACCGTGAAATCCTTCAAGAAGATTACGCATTTTGAGAGCCTCCTCGAAATAGTTGTCCTGGTCATTTCCATCTGCATCAACTTTGACAAGTTTTGAATAGAATTCCTTATAAATTTTCTCATCTTTGAGAGTCTCCACAATGTCAATGTAAGCCATGCTAAGTGCTTCATTTCTTTGCATTAGAAGGGAAATATCAGCAGCTTCTACAGCTCGTTTTTGCTTGTGTTGCCCATAAATTTGACATGTCATAACATAGGTAAAATTTAGATCTGCTTGAGCTCGCACTATTACTTGGGATAAGAAGCAATTCCATTTCCCGATTATTAATGTAATCTTCTTCATGGAGGCTTTTAATAATTTCATTCCAAAAGGGTGAGAACTTTGCAGCATAGAATTTATTTGTCTCTGTAGATCCCTGATCATTAAGATAACCACTATGAAGCGTGTTGAGCATTGGTGGTTGTTGGGTTCTCACAAATGCTTTCAGGGAAAGGCTCAAAGCGTTTATGGATAGTCTCAATAGATCGTATTTCTCCCAGTTGATCTCGTGCTCCAATGAGTCCTCCAAAAACAGCGGATAAAAGAGTATAAAATATTTGAAGATCCAATGCATATATAGCAAGAACAGGAAGCCATAGAGAAGAAATTGTCAAGGCATTGTGATTGTTTTTCTTTTTTGGATAAAAAATCATGCCATGAGTAATTAAAGTCGACCAGGTATACTATTATCCTTTTCGAGCTAACAAGTGGCTTTATCTGAAGAAAAAAGGCGAATGAAAACTTGCATTCAAATATCAGCAACCAGAAAAGCACATACTCTAGATTATCTGTTCTTCTTCCGGCCAGAGAATAGTCAGCCAAGATCTGTGCCAGTTGGAGTCTGCTGGATTCTTCCATACGCATACCTTCTGATTTTACCAAGGAGAAATTTTTTTTATACATAATGATAGAGACCTTTTCTCTACATAAAAATACTTCAATGAATTATAAGACTTGTTTGCAACTGTTTCAACTTCCACAGGCAACAATGAAGCTTTACCATTTAAAATCTTTTCCTTCTCCTTGAATTTAGTCTTTGCTTTTAATCTCCAAATACATAGAATCATGCAGAATATCATAACTGGGATTGGTTGTGTACTAGAACCTTTATATTTTCAAACAAGCTCAGAACTATCATAAACATGAACTCGTGAATCTACAGATGCTATCAATATTTTCTGAGAATCTCCTCCTGATGCAAGCTAAAAACCAGTAATCTTCTTTCCAGAAGATTTTTTCTTCTTGCTACACATACTCATTTGATTTTCCAATTGTAGCTTGTTACCATCCTTATCTGGCTCAGCCAAGTCTAATCAGTTTTTGACCTAAACAAATCTCTACCAATTGTTGACTCAACCCAAAGCCAAGTCAACATCAATTACAGTAAGAATCAGTCGAGACAGCAGAAAAGCAGTGACTCAATGGAGTCAGCAC
Organism: Pinus albicaulis; assembly: GCA_034641835.2. Lineage (NCBI taxonomy): Eukaryota > Viridiplantae > Streptophyta > Pinopsida > Pinales > Pinaceae > Pinus > Pinus albicaulis. The sequence goes on along the minus strand of CM076584.1, from coordinate 796,998,099 downwards.
TTAGAGGTTTCTGTTTATCTTCAGCACTCTTCAACTGTTTGTAGAGATGCACATTCTTCATAGCGCACCACAAACTACAAACTATGCTAGTTTATCTCCTTTTACACAGTCTTTTGCAACCTTTGTCATATTTAATGGAATGTTTCTTCAACTAATACCATGCAAGGTATAAAATATTCCATCTATATCTATAGATTGAGCAATTTCATATGAACAAACCCTCACATTATAACAGCAACACAACGTTTTTGTTTTCTTGACTGCACTTTAATCAGTAGAAACACCATTAATAGGTTCCATAGAATCAGTGTCAACATGAATGATTGTTTCGTATATAGTGCACATACTATATGTGCCCATTTTATTTATCAGCGAAAAAGGATCCACAGCAAGGGCTTTGTAAAATTTTCTCCGGGCACTATTTACCAAAACTCCACAGGGGCTTATGTGTGCCAACTACACAAATTTCAATCTTAAGAACCTACCCATCTTCAAACAATATATCCTCTGACTGTGATAATTGCAGAGATTCCTATTGACCCCCATCTTTGATATCTGATTCTTGGTTGTTGGTAGCTTTTAAGAACAACACCAAACTTCAACATTTGTGCAGACTCATTTTAATGCCAACATCATGTTCCTCATTATATTTTGTTATGGGTCCATCTTGTAAAAAAGTAGAACTCAATATGCAAATCCACTGTTTGTGAGGTGATGAGGGTTTTTTCATATGTTCCATTTCTATGTATCTTTCACCAAGGAGATTTATCTTTTAAACCACTGATGCAGCATCTTGACCTTGTTGGGTGAAGCCCTACTATTTCATGTAATGGATAAGGTCTTTTAAAAACTGATTTGACCTTCTGTTGGTAGGGTGTCCTTTAAGCCCATCTGAACTGTATCTTCATAACTTTTCTCCTTTGTTGGCTTCAGCCCAGAATTTGTTTTTCCAATATTGAGATAGAAGTTTTGAAACATATTGATGCTCAAACTCTGTATTTCATTTGAAAGCCCCTTTTAAATTAAAATTCACCCCCTCAGCACCATATTACTTTGAAACTCTATAAAAGACCCATCATCTGAAAGAAACTCATAAAAACAATGCTATTGTGGCCCTTTGAAATCATTGGTAAAAACACTGTTTTATGAAATGAAAAGTTACTAAAAACTATGTTTTTCTTCATTTTGTTTACAAGGGAGATTATCATACAAACCACTACTGTTGCAGCCTTTTTCAATGACCCTTTAGACTTATCATGAGGCCTTCTCCTTATCTGCTGATGGAGGTCTTCTTTGACTGAAAATGAAACATGTTTTATCAACCACCCTTTTTTACCATTTGAATGAATTGAAAGTATCCTTTGATGCTTGCCTTTCATTCATCACTTTGGAGGGAGAATTTTTATAAACCATAAGGGAGTTGTTTTAAGAGGAAAATTATCTTTTTACACAAAACTTTTGAGTTAATTTTTGTTCATATCAGTCTTGCAAAGTCACTTGACACAGAGCTTAGTCTACTAATTTCATCATTCAGATGAGGCTGCTCTTAAATTAAAAACTATGACTTCTGATTTATCCTTTGAAGAAAAACTTTTGAAACATAATGACAGAGACCTTTAACACCAGCATGCCATCCTTGTGCTTGTGATATGAAATAGGCTTTCAACCTATGAACTCTCATTGACTCACCAATGATTTTCAACCTTGTCTTTTCAATAGAAAACTTATTCAAACACAATTTGAAACCCTGTTGATGCACCCTCTATTAATCTTTGGAGGAGGTAGCACACAACAGCTCTAAAGTCATTTAAAAACATGTCGGCCCTCTAATTTTAAATGAAGGAGGTCTTATTGATTCTATTCCTAACCCTTTTCTCTTTATTGGAGGAGGTCATTATCATGTTTCCCAACCATCTGCTCTTTATTGGAGGAGGTCATTATCATGTTTCCCAACCATCTGCTCTTATACTGGAGGAGGTTTTCAGCATGTCACCCAACCATCTGCTCTTGCTTGGAGGAGGTTAACACAGTTATGAAATTTCATACACTTGCTAAATTGTGCCATCTTTCTTTGCCACACATGTCTCTGCTTGGTATATCAGAATAGGTAATAAAGTGAAATCTTGACAATCTGCTACATGAGGCATATTTTGAGATATATATCCTTTGTCAAATACCTTTTTGAACCTTTTAAACCAGAAACCACATGACATGTATTTGTAGATTATTTGCTTGCTAGTCATCATTTACTAACCTTTTTTGACTGTGTTTGCAGAGGTACATTTGATTTGCTCTTTGACTAGTGTTTTTATCCCAGGCTCAAGGCAACATAAGAAGCATCTTCCTTCTTATGTTCAGTTTGATGATGTCTTCTGGAATACTCATAGATTTATGCTTCTGAGAGAGACACTGAAACACTGTAGATCAATCATTATATTAGTTTGTCTTTTGAAACATGTACTTCTGCTTTCTTTTCATTGCAGCTCTCCATCTGCTTACTGATGGAAAATCTCTTCAACATGAGAAACTTATTTGGATTTGTCTCTTCGTTCTTGTATGGATACATTTTGTCATTTGATTTGCACCCTACAGAGATGCAAAAAATATGACTTTGAACCCTTGAAAACTCCTTTAGTGTCTTATGGATATTTTTCCCAATCTTAAGCATATTCTTTTAGATTGTGCACATGCTCATCTCTTTCTGTATTACATCTTTGTAGAATTTCTTTCGGACTGAGACAACAAGACCTCTTAGTGGCGCAACCTAGGGGTATATCAAGGTTTCTTTTTGCAGATTAAGCGCTAATTTAGGCTTGTTGGTATTGAAAAAATAATTCTGGCTCAGGCTATTTTTGTCGAGGAAGGGATTCTCTAAAGCGCCACTACCTAACTTAGGGGAAACTTTCATTGATTCTGATTGTGTTTGACAAGAATATCAAGGATAGGAAGGGAGACACTTTGTCAAATATTGGACAGTGAGTTTCATGAGAACCAAGGGGAAAATGATAGTAGACAAGAAAGACCAAGACAGCTATAGACAGGGATATTTTGATGAAACAAGACATGAATTTGAAAAATGAAGATTACTCTGATCATAGGCTGACAGGAAGGGCTAGGAAAGCAAAAAAAAATTTGGGGGTTTTCTAGATGACAAATTGACATATGGAGATCAGATTCTAGAAAACTCAGCTAGGAATCTAGTCATCAACAACAGGTGAAAAATACTGATGACTAACAGTGGCTCCATTTGGGGAGGGCAGCTCCTTTTCAGGAGGTGTCCAGAATTGCAGATCTTTGGCTTATGAAGACCAGTGCCTTATCCATTGGTGCAAATTTCATTCTTTCTTGATACCATTTTTTAAAATTGACAGCATGATTAGCCTCAAAAAAATCTCTACCTACCCAGCTATATTTCCTAACATTTTTCTTCTTTAGGTGCATTTTGACTAGCAACCTTTTGACATGATATTTTTCATAATAGAAACTATCTAATGCTACACTTATATCTTCCGGGAGTTTATATTAAACTAATGAACTCCTTTGATTCTCTAACTATGCTAGATCGACTGTCAAGATTAATCTGTTTGATAGGATTTTATTCACTATACTATAACATGAAATTGAAAAATGACCGAATCAGGATTAAACAGTTTGATTTGTCATGTATTTGTGGCAAAAAAGACAAGCTTCACACAAATATTATTTTGCATGAAATGAGATTTAGAAAAATCAAGGCTAGGATACATAGTTTGTTTTTCATCCCTGTTTTCCTCTTCGGTTCTATTTTGAGCATGTGGAACCAGTATCTTTTCCTAATCTACTTCTATTGACAAGTCAAGTTTACCCAATTTTTACTATTATTTCTTTCACTAACTTATCAGCAATCAATTTAGAACATGTTCAGTTATGATTATCTTTTGAGCACTAGTAGCGGCATTTAGACTTGCTCGCTTTCAACATGACTATTTTTGGGTATGGGGCTTGTACCATTGCTTTAAAAACTGCCCTCTTTTCCTACTTTTTACTGTTTTTTGTATTTTCTTCTTTTTCACTTTTTCATCAAAAAATCTAGAACTGAAAAGATGCTCACAAGGCCGAGCTTATTTTTCACAGCTGTCTATCTATCCTAATCTAACCTATACATGATAGACATTTATTTGGTGAACTCTCTTTTCCAATGTAACCAATCAAGTAGATGATTGCATGGGTGACTCTGGTTCAATTCTTTCATGATGCTGAAGAAATGAAAAAGCCACTTCCATTTGGCTTGTTTTCGAACAGTAGTGTCTAAAATTTTTCTCACTCTTTGCAATAGACTGTTCTGGGCGGAACACACTACTCCTTTAGATTTCTCAAGGAAAACAAAAAATGGATCTTGGAATAATATCTGATCTAGAGGATTTGATATATAGGCTTCATTCAGGACTACTCTTTGTTCTACTTGGCTATGCTTGGGACTTTCTTGAGAAAGAAACTCTTCCTCTCCCTCATGATTACTTGAACTGTCAGACTTATCATATATTGTAGTGTAGTCCTCTTGCCAAGCTGAGGTATTTTGATAGAGTGGGCTGAAAATTGTGTGAAGGTCATCACTTTGATGGGTAGGGATACTCTTTGGCAACAAATCTTCTTGAGAAAGAAAAGTAGCAACTTTTTTGTGATCATCAATTTTCAAGCCTTCATTTGCTTCCAAATTTTTTGAGCTTTCCTCATCACTGTCATAGCTGCTATGTTTTGTTTGGTTACTTTCCTCAAGTTTATGAAACTGAGCTTCCTCCCAAAAATCAAAAACTGAGTATTTTGCAAAGTTAGCTTATGTTTGGAAATCATCATCATTATCAACATATTGATCAAACCTTGGAAAATCATCATTATAATTAATGTCACCAACCATACATATTGGTCTATCAGATTGTTTGTCTTTGAATTGATTTAAAAATCTATTTTTTGACTCATGGTATGCAATATTAATAGGAGAAAGATCAGAAAAGTTTTGGCTATATGAAGTTTCAGAGGTTGTCTGCATGTTTATAAGTTGATCTATTTTCTCTTCAGTTAAAAAGGGAGGCATTTTCATTTCTCTTCGGATATAACTACAATAATCCTCTTTCTCTTGGGAAATCTGATTTGAAGGCTAAATGTCTTTTTGGGCTTCACCTATGAGAGATGATGAATCATCACTTATGCCTTTAGAGAGATCCTGTGGGTTCTCTTTCATTTCTTGCTTGTTTTCATCTTCAACCAATTCTTTATGATGTTGAGGATAGTTAGCATGTAATTCATGAGTTTTTTCTGATAGATTTTCAGGAGGCCAATTTTCTTGTATGAACTCAAATGACTCCCAACATAAAGGTAGAGATCCTACAAGTTTAGATTTGTCTTCTATTTTAGATTTGAATTCATCCCCGATCAACTCTTCTTGGTGTTTGGGATAATAAACATGGGATTCATGAGTTTCCTTTGATATATTCTCAGGAGGCCAATTTGCTCGTATGAACACAAATGACTCCCAACATAAAGGTAGAGATCCTACAGGTTTATATTTGTCTTCTATTTCAGATTTGAATTCATCCTCAATCAACTCTTCTTGATGTTTGGGATAATAAACATGGGATTCATGAGTTTCCCCTGATAGATTCTCAGGAGGCCAATTTGCTTGTATGAACTCAAATGACTCCCAGCATAAAGGTATGGATCCTACAGGTTTAGATTTGTCTTTTATTTCATATTTGAATTCCTATTAAATCAACTCTTCTTGATTTAAGTGAGAGTGTTGAGTCTCAAAAGTGTTTTCCATATTCAGACATATTTCCATTATGTCATTACCATTCAGCTCTCATTTCATAGCCATCTGACCTAAAACCCTACATCAAGTAACCATTTTCATAAATATATGGGTTAGGATCCTTGTCTTCCAAAGTTATTTATTTTATGTATTTAAAGTGAATTTACGATTAGAAACTAGAAAATTAACATAGTTTCATATATCTATATATGTGTTATGAGTTTTGTGACATGTGTAGGTCAAAAGGAAGCTTCTAAAAGACCTTTATGTGGCCTCCCAAAACCAAATTCGAATTTGAGTGGAGAAGATCATGGGATCATGAGGACATGTGTCTCATATCCTTTTTTTATTGAAACTCTAAAAAGACATGTGTATTATCATTTCCTATTTTGATTGTAACTCTAGAGATAGAGGGAGAGATTCATGGACTCTCATTAATGAGATAACTTCTCATATTTTTGTATAAATAGGGGAAGCTTTTTCCTATCAAGGGTAATGAAAAATAGGAGAAGAAGAGAAAGGATTAGAGATTGTTTTGTAACAAAGCTTAAGATGGAATGGGATGTATATTTGTGATTTTATCAATAAAGAAGTTCAGTTCTTTGATGTTGTTTTGATTACAACTTTAGGGAGCTGAAGAATTTCACCAAATTGGTAGCAGAGGGCCCCTACTATTCGAGGAGGTTTTACATGTTTTCTAGATAATTCGTTTTCAATTCTGTTTCATCATATTTCCTTACTTAGACTGCTTTTTGAAATCATAGCTTTTAGCATTATGTTTCATGTCATTTTCTTAAATAAAGGATCCTCATGATATTGCAGTTAGTCTCTTTCTCAAGCTCTTCCAATACATCTCTATTAAATGAATGAGATTCAATTGTGATATTCTGAGTTATTAGCATTTCATTTTCTGTTATTTAGTTAAAAAGAAGATCCTCATTATACTGCAGTTAGTCTCTTTCAAAAGCTTTTCCAATAAACCTCTAATTCATGAATGAGACTAAGTTGTAATATTTTGAGTTATTGATTGTTTTGCTTCATAGAAGATCCTTATCACATTATGATTAATCTCTTTCAAAAAGCTCTTCCAATAGACCTCTAACTCATGAATGAGATTTAGTTGTAATGTTATAAGTTGTTTCAGCATTTCATAGGAGATCCTTACTACATTATAGTAATCTTTTTCTCAAGCTCTTCCAATAGACCTCTATCAAATGAATGATATTTCACTGTAATGTTCTAAGTTACTGTTTGTTTCAGCATTTCCCTTTATGTTTTAGGAGATCCTCATTGCATTAGAATTAATATTTTTCACAAGCTATTCCAACAAATCTCTAACTAAATGAATCAGATTAAGTTGTAGTGTTTTGAGTTACTTTTCATTTCATTAATGTTCATTTAAAAGTTGTAATATCCATGGATTAGGACTCCTTGTTTTCATCATTTTCTAGTTAAGAAGAGAACTTGCAAATAAACTCTGTTTTCATTAACATTTTCCTGTTTTACCTCTTTACATAGATTTAACTTCATCTTTCTAGTATAAAACAGAATACTAAGAACCAAAACATAAAAAACCCAAAAAAATCAATAAAACACTAAAACAATGAAGTAAGAAAAGGGATACTTAGGCACATACAATGCATTACACTTCATCAGTTTACTAGCCCTGGTCGATAATTTATGTTAGCAATTTAGGACACTAAATTGACTAAACAAAGAGTTAACTTGAGTAGGGTTTTCCTGAATAACTGCTAAGAGATCTTTAGGATGAAAATTTTCTTTCAAAGTATGGAATGATTTAAAGCATAAGGGTAGAGAACCTAAAGGTTTTGATTCCTCTTCTATTTCAGAATATGTGATTTCAAAATGGCCGATAGTTTCTTTAGAGCATTCCTCCATGTTTTTATTTGCAACTTTCTCATTAGGCACATTTTTTTTATAACTTTTGTCTTGTAATAGTTGAGTGTGTTCATCCTAAGGAAGAAGTGTAGGTTGGTTTGAATAAGAAGTGTTAACCTTAACTTTGTGTCTTTCTCTTTTCCTGTCAAGTAGATGCTGTAGTTTGCCGAACATATATACCAACTTTTCCAACTTTTCCTCTGAAGATATTAGTCTCTCTTGATTTGCTTTGTCTTTCTCTATTATTCTTAGTTGTGCCTCCCTATTTAGTATGTTGAATTCTACATCAACTGTTATCCTTTTCATTTCTTCTAGGGTCAAAGGATCTTTATCTCTTATCCGGAAAACCATCTCTGGGTCAAAAGAATCTGGGTAGTGCAAGAGAGCACATCCGAGGGGTGGCTTTATGTTAGCAGGCATTGCATGGTATTGAACCTGGCTGAAAAGTTTTGTATTGCCTCCCCTGGTTGTCTTTTTAACTAATTGTATTCCTTTATGATGAGAACTTTATTACCCATGACCACCCACCTATTTAGGAAGATTTGAGTGAACTGATGAAAATTGGTAATTCTTGCAGTTGGAAGGTATTTAAACCAACTCTTAATTTTTCCTTGTAATGATAAGGCAAACATTATAATACGCACATCATCTTCTTCTATTTCATAAAGGTCAAGTAAATTCTCAAGATTTTGGGCGTGCTCTTCAGCAGTGACTTTGGAGCTTTCTCCATCAAATCTGGGTAATTTATTTTGAAGATTTGCAGGGAGGGCTCGGAAGATGGGAGGTAAAACTAGAGACTTGTATCTTTCTAGGACCTTTGTGGATATAGGTAGTGTAAAAAGAGATTTATGACTATTTTAGGTTTCAGCCAGAGTGGGAAAGGTAGCATGAGGCTCATGTTTTACTAGGTTTTCCATAGGTGAATCTGGGGTAAGCACAGGTGTATAGGCCTGCTCATGGTCTGAAATTTGAGGCTTAGATTTTCAAGGTTTGAGATCTTTCCAATGATCAATGTAGATATCATCACTGTATTCTTGATCAAGCTCAAAGTAGGATAGAACATAGTTATAGATAAAGACAATAATTTCTTGAATCCAACAAAGGCCTGAGTGCTTTTTCTTTCTAGGATGACTGGTCATGTTTTAGGTTCTTCCTCCAGTGGAGTATTTAGGTCTATTAAGAGTTGTGGAGTCGCCAGGTGGATGTTTTTATTATATTTAGAGCCATGTGTTTATGGTCCACCACCAATAACTGATAAAAATCCAATCTGGGGATGTTTTTGGGGTTTTTTGAGTTTTTATGTGCAGCCTATGGTTTATTAAAGTATTCTAAAACAGATACATCACTTTGCTAGGGTGGTGAAACAAAAATAGTTTACTCGAAATGATTCTATGGACTGCTTGCCTATTTAAATTTTGAAAGATTAATGAATCTACATGAGTTTGTTAGACTGTTATGTACTCGGTTAGTCCCACCGTGATTTCCATTATGTTAGGGTCCCGTGATTTGGCTGATTGGAAAGCCAAGTGACAAGGTAACATCAAACCAATATTTGGAACCCAAGGACCTAGCCTTCCTGGACTCAGAGAGGGCTCTCTCTATTTGTGTAAGGGATATCTGTGTGTTTGCTTCTTGTGTTTCTGATTTTAGGCTAGTTATGAAGTAGGTTTTTGGTTTTGTTTTTAGGTTTGTGAGGGATGAATTGATCAAAGAATAAGATATATAAAATTATTGTCATATTAACTAGGCTATGGGGTCGAAAAGGTCAAGAAAGCATCAGATGGTGATACAAGGTATGTTGAAAGGCCGATTTGATCAAGGTAAAATGGATCTTAAGGTAAAATGAAGTGGGATGGACACTAAGTTTGTGAAGAACAAAGGCTTTCAAACATAAATAGTTCAATAGCTGAAATAAACATGGTAGGGCTAACCATTAATCATGATAAATGTAACTACAAATTGATAAATGCATAGAAATAGACATTCAAGCAATACATAGAGATATATGACTCTCTAACTTTAGGAAATTTCTATCAGACTTTGGGCAAAGACAATTAAGACAAACAAATAACTCAAAGCACTATGAGGAAATGCCTAGACATAGTATTTCAAGCTATCAGGCACTTTAAAACTAATATTGTAGAGTTTTAGGCAAAGGGAAAGATCAATACAAGACCTCCTCAGTTCAACTAGGACAATCAAACATTCAAAGAAAGGTTTCGGAGGTGGAGCTATGACTAGTCATGACTAAGCAGGGCATACCGTGAATCATACTTAGCATGCATAAAACCATAAATGAAACAAGCAAACAAGTTCTTCAGTGATCAAAGAGCAATCAAGGATTCTTTGATATGACTAAGAAGGAAGAAAACATAGAAGCTATAATGAAATAGGAAATCTGAGGTGCCTCCAAGGGCATGTCTCAAATCTATTCTCTACTGTATTATAGCAAGCAAGAGCATGAAATATGTATGAAAACTAAGAAACATAACAGATAGGGACACTATACCATTTTACCAAGTCAAGGAATCCAACAACAGTCCTCTTTCATCATCCAAAAACATTCAAGAAACTATCCAATGCATGAGACAAGTATTTCTTCCAAGATTGTATAACCATATATTTCTCTATATCATCAATTTAAGCCCTATTTACAATGATGTCTCTTGGAATATATAGGCCAAGATGGATTAGGAAACCCAACCAAGGCAACTAGCTAGCCATTGGCTCAAAAACAAATATCTTATCTTGTCCTTGAGGCTTTGCAAAGCCCAAGGCACAAAATATCCAATAAAATATCTCAAAATGCTAAAAAAGGGAATAAATTTGAATTTTTATGACTGGAAATGTCCCAAAATAGCTTAATGCACATTTGGAGAGGCCACTTCAGAAAACTGCTTTTTTTGGCCAAAAAGCACTAGGGGCGCACCAGCAGAAAATTGTCTGTCTTTCGGATGACTTTTGAGGGCCTTCTCGATATTGAAACAAGGAACGTGATGGCTCGTTGGAAATATTTGGATGTCTAATTTCTGGAACAACTTGAATTTTCCAAATATAATGCCTAGAAGTCTGTAAAATACTGAACTGAGTGAAAAAACCCAAAAAATAGGCCTTGCTGATAAGTGGGCAGAGTGTCGAAAAAGTGAGTGTTTTTTGCATCTTTGGGGGACCAAAAAAAATTCAAATGCTCTAAAAATTTCTGAGTATATGCCCCTGAATTTAATTCATCCAATGGTACCACTCTCAAGAGTTTAGGACGCTCCAAACCAAAATGGCAGCGCCCATGATTTTATGCAATTAGGCCCAAAAATGTCAAAAAACAAGAACATGTCAAAATTTTCTCAATTTTCAGTGAGAAAGTCCCTCAAGGCTTTTTAGAAATATTTCTAGAAGCTCAGACCAAAATTCCAAGCCTAGAGGTGTCTTTCTCCTTTTTTCCCACTGGGTGCCCTCTTTGGGCAGTTTTGAGCTTTTCTTGGTTTTCTTCCTTGTTGTTTGGCATTTTAGCTTTGGTGAAGAAGTCATGGCCCCTTGCCTAAGAGAGGCAGCTAGCACATGCTTTGGAGAGTGCCCTTCATGATCCATGTTTTGTATTTTCTTTCCCTCATCATTGCTTGCTTGAGGGCTGTCTTGTTTGTCTTTGTCACTGCCTTCTTCATGACTTTCATGCTCTTTCCCTTCACTGTTTTGTGCTTCATCACCCTCATGCTTATTGTTGTGTTGGCTGCCATAATGTTCCTTTTCATCACTGCCTCACTTCCCATCACTTTGCTCTTCATTATCACTGCTATGTTTAGACTCTTTGCCTTGTTTCTCATCATCACTAAAGTCATCTCTTCATTATTTTGTTTGAGCCAAGAGGCCTTTAACAAGACATGTTTGTGGTTTTTGAAGGGAAGTATCCTTGTGTTTTTGGCACGAAAAACCTTTTTCCCTCAATCACTATTTTTATCCTTGTTATCCACAACAAGAAGACCCCTTTTAATTTGACAAAATCTTCATCCCCTATTCACTGTCTCTCTGTGTTTATTTGAAACAAAAAGGGACTCATTTGAAGTCATTGCTTTCTTTGATTATGACAAACATGGTATGTTAAAACAAAACAAGATATGTTTCTTCCTTTCACTGTCTCTAAACAACCTTTCAAACTTTCAACAAGGACATTACCATTTTTTCATTGTTTCTTCTTTGGTTTAGTAAACAAGGTGTTCTTTGAAACCACTACCAAGATGACTCTTTAAACTGTTTTGAAAGTCTTTTACAAAACTTTGTTTTTGCCTCTATCAACTATGTGTAACCTTAGTTGTCTCATAGCACAAACGGATTTTCAAATTTTCACATTAGCCCTTTTCCTTTTCACTGTTTCAATAAACAATCCTTTTGCAAACAAATCATCAATAACTATGATGATTTTACCTTTCAATCCCTATTTTTCCCTTTAGAGGTTGTGTAGATTTTTACTATTTACAACAAAGACCTCTTTCAATAGTGATAGCAAGCCCTTAATTTAAAAATTGTTCCCTTGTGATGACCCTAGCAATTAAGTTCTCTTGGAAGAAGGTTAGTTAGCTTGTCCACAGTAATATCTTCTTTTATTAGTGATTAAAACAACTCTGTTTTCTTTCCAGGCAACTGTGTTATCTCTAGCTGGAAAACAAGTCTTTCTTGATGGAAATGAGGCTATTGAAACTCCCTTTAAAAACTGTCAATGAACCCCTTTCACTCATCATCTTTTTCCTTTAAAATCTGATGTCTAACCTTCTCTTAAATCAAACATACGACCAGAGATATGAATTCCTTCAAAACATGTCTTTTTGTTGCATTGGGAGATGAACTTGTTGTGCGAAAACTGATTTTGGCATCTTCGGAGAATTTGGCAAGTTTGCCACAAACCTGGTTGACAGTGGCCCGGGCGCCTGGGCGATGGGCCGTTCAGGGGTGTCATGGGCAGGTCGAAAAACAGAGGTCTGGGAGGTTTTTTTCACAAGTTCAATGATTGGAAGTGAAAACTGAGCATATTAGGGGCATTCGGAGCTTGGAATAGAATGTTTTCATGGTTCGAGTGCTTTGGAAAAAGTAAAAAATGCATGGGCCATTTCCATTCAGCAGCAACCATGGGCGCTGGTTCGTTTAGAGGTGGCCCAGGCCGTTCAGAAATGGGTAGTGCAGAGGTTAGAAATGGCACTGGAAATGGCATAAAGTTGACGAATGGGATGGCACAGTCCTTAGGCAGGTGAAAAGAGCTTTATATACGTCCTGATGGCTTGGATATAAGAAAAAAACCCACGGGTGCTGTCGTTCAGAAGGAACCGGGCCGTTCAGAGTGACCATGCATAGGCGTGTCGTGCCTACCTATAGGCATGTCGTGCCCTTCACAATTTTGTTCTATGTCCTCCTACAGGTGCGCCGCGCTGCTGTACAAGCGTGCCGCACATAGATTTAAGCTTGAAAACACATGATCACCATGAAATCCTTCAAGAAGATTACGTATTTTGAGAGCCTCCTCAAAATAGTTGTCCTGGACATTTCCATCTGCATCAACTTTGACAAGTTTTGAATAGAATTCCTTATAAATTTTCTCATCTTTGATAGTCTCTACAATGTCAATGTAAGCCACCCTAAGCGCTTCATTTCTTTGCATTAGAAGGGCAATATCAATAGCTTCTACAACTTGTTTTTGCTTCTGTTGCCCATAAATTTGACATGTCATAACATAGGTAAACTTCAGATCTGCTTGAGCTCGCACTATTACTTGGGATAAGAAGCAATTCCATTTCCTGATTATTAATGTAATCTTCTTCACGGAGGCTTTTAATAATTTCATTCCAAAAGGGTGAGAACTTTGCAGCATAGAATTTGTTTGTCTTTGTAGATGCCTGATCATTAAGATAACCACTATGAAGCATGTTGAGCATTGGTGGTTGTTCGGTTCTCACAAATGCTTTTAGGGAAAGTCTCAAAGCATTTATGGACTGTCTCAATAGATCGTATTTCTCCCAGTCATTCTCGTGCTCCAATGAGTCCTCCAAAAACAATAGATAAAAGAGTATAAAATATTTGAAGATCCAATGCATATATAGCAAGAACAGGAAGCCATAGAGAAGCAATTGTCAAGGCATTGTGATTGTTTTTATTTTTTGGATACAAAATCATGCCATGAGTAATTCAAGTCGACCAGGTCCACTATTATCCTTGTCAAGCTAACCAGTGGATTTATCTGAAGAAAAAAGGAAAATGAAAACTTGCATTCAAATATCAGCAACCAGAAAATCACATACTCTGGATTATATGTTCTTCTTCCGGCCAGAGAATAGTCAGCCAAGATCTGTGCCGGTTGGGGTCCACTGGATTCTTCCATACACATACCTTATGATTTTACCAAGGAGAAAAACTTTTTATACATAATGACAGAGACCTTTTCTCTACAGACAAATACTTCAATGAAGTATAAGACTTGTTTACAGCTATTTCAAATTCCACATGCAACAATGAAGCTTTACCATTTGCAATCTTTTCCTTCTCCTTGAATTTAGTCTTTGCTTTTAATCTCCAAATACATAGAATCATGCAGAATATCATAACTAGGATTGGTTGTGTACTAGAACCTTTATATTTTCAAACAAGCTCAGAACTATCATAAACATGAACTCGTGAATCTATAGATGTTATCAATATTTTCTGAGAATCTCCTCCTGATGCAAGCTGAAAACCAGTAATCTTCTTTCCAGAAGATTTTTTCTTCTTGCTACACATACTCATTTGATTTTCCAATTGTAGCTTGTTACCATCCTTATCTGGCTCAGCCAATTCTGATCATTTTTTGACCTAAAAAAATCTCTACCAATTCTTGACTCAACCCAAAACCAAGTCAACATCAATTACAGTAAGAATCAGTCGAGACAGCAGAAAAGCAGTGACTCAATGGAGTCAGCACTCAGAGGTTTCTGTTTATCTTCAGCACTCTACAACTGTTTTTAGAGATGCACATTCTTCATAGCGCACCACAAACTACAAACTATGCTAGTCTATCTCCTTTAACACAGTATTTTGCAACCTTTGTCATATTGAATGGAATTTTTCTTCAACTGATACCATGAAAGGTATAGAATATTCCATCTATATCTATAGATTGAGCAATGTCATATGAAAAAACCCTCACATTATAACAACAACACAACATTTTTGTTTTATTGACTACACTTTAATCAGCAAAAACACCATTAATAGGTTCCATAGAATCAGTGTCAACAGGAATGATTCTTTCGTATATAGTGCACATACTATATGCGCCCATTGTATTTATCAGTGAAAAAGGATCCACAGCAAGGGCTTTGTAAAATTTTCTCTGGGCACTATTTACCAAAACTCCACAGGGACTTATGTGTGCCAACTACACAAATTTCAATCTTAAGAACCTGCCCATCTTCAAACAATATATCCTCTGACCGTGATAATTGCAGAGATTCCTGATGACCCCTAGCTTTGATATCTGATTCTTGGCTGTTGGTAGATTTTAAGAACAACAACAAACTTCAACATTTGTGCAGACTCATTTTAATGCCAACATCCTGTTCCTCATTATATTTTGTTATGGGTCCATCTTGTAAAAAAGTAGAACCCACTATGCAAATCCACTGTTTGTGAGGTGATGAGGGTTTTTTCATATGTGTCATTTCTATGTATCTTTCACCAAGGAGATTTATCTTTTAAACTACTAATGTAGCATCTTGACCTTGTTGGGTGAAGCCCTACTGTTTCATGTAATGGAGAAGGTATTTTAAAAACTGATTTGACCTTCTGTTGGCAGGGTGTCCTTTAAGCCCATCTGAACTGTATCTTCATAACTTTTCTCCTTTGTTGGCTTTGGCCTAGAATTTATTTTTCCAATATTGAGATAGAAGTTTTGAAACATATTGATGCTCAAACTCTGTATTTCATTTGAAAGCCCCTTTTAAAGTAAAATTCACCCCCTCAGCACCATATTACTTTGAAACTCTATAAAAGACCCATCATCTAAAAGAAACTCATAAAAACAATGATATTTCAGCCCTTTGAAATCATTGGTAAAAATATTGTTTTATGAAATGAAAAGTTACTAAAAACTGTGTTTTTCTTCATTTTGTTTACAAGGGAGATTATCATACAAACCACTACTGTTGCAACCTTTTTCAATGACCCTTTAGACTTATCATGAGGCCTTCTCCTTATCTGCTGATGGAGGTCTTCTTTGACTGAAAATGAAACATGTTTTATCACCCACCCTTTTTTACCATTTGAATGAGTTGAAAGTATCCTTTGATTCTTGCCTTTCATTCATCACTTTGGAGGGAGAATTTTTATAAACCATAAGGGATCTGTTTTAAGAGGAAAATTCTCTTTTCACACAAAACTTCTGAGTGAATGTTTGTTCATATCAGTCTTGCAAAGTCACTTGACACAGAGCTAAGTCTACTAATTTCATCATTCAGATGAGGCTGCTCTTAAATTAAAAACTATGAATTCTGATTTATCTTTTGAAAAAAAAAATTTGAAACATAATGACAGAGACCTTTAACACCAGCATGCCATCATTTTTCCTGTGATATGAAATAGGCTTTCAACATATGAACTCTCATCAACTCGCCATTGATTTTCAACCTTGTCTTTTCAATAGAAAACTTATTCAAACACAATTTGAAACCCTGCTGATGCACCCACTATTCATCTTTGGAGGAGGTAGCACACAACAGCTCTGAAGTCATTTAAAAATATGTTGGCCCTCTACTTTTAAATAAAGGAGGTCTTATTGATCTTGTTCCTAACCCTCTGCTATTTATTGTAGGAGGTCATTATCATGTTTCCCAACCATCTGCTCTATTGGTGTCTCGTGTTTTGATAGTTTGGCAAATCAAAAGACAAGGCAACATCAGAACCAATCTTTAGAGTTCCAGGATCTAGTCCTCCTGTTCTCAGAGAGGTATCTCTCAAATATTTGTTTGCAAATTTTTATCTTGTGTGCTTTGAGTATGGATTTTAGACTAGTTATAAAGTGCAGATGTTTGTTTGGTTGGATTGAGTTGATACGGCAGAACATGAAAGGTCTAAGAAATATAGACAGAAAGAGGAAATATCTGGTTCATTGGGCAATGGAGTCAAAATAAGGTCATGACAAACTCTTCAAGAGATATGGGATATCAAAGGGAAAATCTAACTTGGCCACAGGATCCTTTTGTTTTTGGAATGAAGTGAACATAAATGATTTTGAAAGAGAGGTTTAATTCTCAACAAATGGAACTTGAAGAACAAAACTTAACAATAAAGAAATATTTGATAGACAGGGCTAACCATAAATTCTACAAACATTCTTTAAGAAAATAATGACTTCGAGACAACTTTTAAAATGAAATCTAAGATTCGGGGAACACCCTATTTCCTCAAAGATCTTATTTTAAAGGACTTTAGAAAACATAAAAGATTCACTGATAATTGCAGTCATAGAAGAGGGAACACCTAAATAACATCTATGCTTACAACTATAAAGACCTTTAAAACAACTGTTCAAGCAATGGCAAAGGGCAAGATCAAAACCGACCTCTCTGATTAACTTAAAACAATGGTACTTCAAAGGGAGACTTCAATAACAACTTTCAAGTGATGGAAGACAAGCAGGGAAAACCATAAATCATGCTGAAACCAACTATTTGAGCTATTATAGAAATAAACAAGCATAAATATTAAAGAGAAAGTTTAAAGCCTCTAAAATACTTCAGCAGAAGAAAACATAAAACAGTGAAGGATAAACAGATCTAAGGTGCTTCTAGGAGTCATTTCTTAGTCTAAAAATTTCAACCTACTGTAGTAAGAATTTATGAAACATAATGAAAACAGGGGAAAAAAATAGAACAAATTCAGAATACTTCACCAACAGCCAAGCTCATGGATCCAATGATAGAGCCTTCTCAGGAACAGACATGCCACAACATTATCAAGACATCCGAGACTTCAATTTTCTTTTCAACTTCAACAGACTTGTATATTTATTTGAGAGAGTTTCAAAGTTACAACTTGTGATCAAACAACAACCAACAACCAACACTCACTCATCTTTTGCTGTAGTATATATAGAAGGATGAGGAGGTGAGATTTGATAAAAGATCTCAATTACAATTAATACATAATTAAATGGCTCATTGGCCTTTGAGGGGCTCAATGAGGAGACTTACATACATATCCTCTGTATTAAATGATTTACATAATGATTTCAAGCTTGGTGGGAGTTTTTGTTGACATTTGAGGCACTGTGTGGCGTCGAAGTAACTCTGCAGATATTCTCTGCATTGAAGTTCCTGGCAGAAATAACTTCTTTGGCTATGCCGAGGCAAAATATCTGATCCTGATCAATAAATTCAGCTCCTGATTGAATACTTTGAGGCACAGGTGACGCCGTGGTAGCTAGAGGGATCAATTTGCCTCAATCTGTGGTGGTGGAGGGTTTCCTGTCAGTGAAACCCTTTGGATTTGCTTTGAACTCTGTTTTAACCCAGGGATTAGGTTTATAATGATAATTTTGGGCCATAATCCCCGTAAAATAGTCCATTAATCCTCTGCTCTGATAATTTCCTGGTCTTCGGCGCTGATACTCTTTTTCTGCACCCAATCCATGTTTTCTTGCTGTTGCACAGGGCTGTACAGGGTTTGTAATGCATCAATGGTTCATGAAACATGGATGAAACGTGAATTTCAACCCCGCGGGTGATTTCCTCGGATGAATCAAAGACGTGCGGGTCGTCACCCTCCTTCTCTAAATCTTCTTTTAAAACCACGAAAAATGACTTAAAACCCTGCACAATACGAAAACTTATTAAAAAATCCTGCTTTATAGGTTTTAACTGCATCGAAAGGCGTGGAGGAAGCGTGGCTATTGGATGGCATCATCCAACGGTCTAGATTTATCGGGAGTGATCATGGAATGGATGGAAGAGAGATTAAGTCTGAGCCATCGATCTACAGAGATCGACGGTCGAGATTGAAAGGGGTGGTCAAAGGAGAAGGATAAATCTGAGCCGTCGATCACGCAGAGATCGATGGTCGGGATTGGGCGATGGAAAGTCAGCAGAGGGGAATCGTTGACTGGGCAACAGAATCGAGCGATGAAATACGGGCCGTTAATCTTCAGATCAGATTGACGGCGGATATTGATTTGCTGTTGTACGAAGGCTGGTTTATCGCGCGAGCACCTTGGTTATCCATCGAACACTTTGGAGGAGCAATAACCGTTGGATGAGTGGGCCCAGATCGGACGATGGAGATTTATATCACTAGGCATCCTGGTCTGGACTTTAACGCGCGATGGATGACGGTTGCACGATGATTTTTGAATCGTACAAAGGACACGCATCAACCGTCTTATGGAATCGCCGGCCGTCAGGGAAAAACTGCCCTGCGCTGAAGAGCAGTGCGATGGAAACCACGCGGGTTTGGAAAACAGCGCATGGATGGGGGAGGTCCACAGGAATGGCACGCTCCGCACCGTCCGATCTGAGGAGCAGATCAACGGTGACGATTAGGTTTGAACAGCGGGGACCACACGGTAAGTCGCGCTCCACACCGTCCAATCTGCGGAGCAAATCAACGGTGGAGATTGCTCCACAACTTTATACGGTGGAAAACCTTTGGAATTAGATTAAAACCAAAAATAACACAAATAACAAAGATTTTTAATGTTTTGGGCGGAGAAATATTATTTTAAAAGGATAAGCGCCCGGCAGGTCTAGCAGTTGGTTCTGGCGCTCGGGTTTATGGACGGAAAAGGGTTAGGGACTTGGCCCGAGGGGGCTTAAGTCCAGAACATAGAAAATATGGATTTTCTATGGGTTTTTAATGTTTTTCAAAGGAAATGAAGGTTCCGATAAGGCTAAGAAGGGGTCTTAGACCTTATGAAATGGATTTTATGAAATGGAAAGGGAAGAAAACATGAAATTATAGGATTTTCATGGGATATGGAGGGATAGAAAAGGAGGTTAGTTTGGGAAGGAGGAAAAGGGAAAAATGGGGTTTGCAGCAGTGTTTTTTCTTTGGAAATCAATAGGATTTCTGAGTTCTGAAGGGAAACAGCAGTGACAATTGTCCAAGGATAGGATATTATCAAAAGTCTTCAAGTATCAAAAATTTTAGTAATGAAATTGTTTCTTGAAGGCTATGCAACATCATTTAGCCACCATCTGATAGAACAGAATTTTATGGGTGGCTAACAGTGGCTCCACTTGGGGATGGTGCCTTTTTTGAAGGCATCAAGAATTTTAGACTTGCATTCTCTGGGAGGCTTGATCAGTTGCCTCATCCATTGGGTTGTTTTCTTCTACTTGAATGATCTTCTTTTGCTCTGGAAACAAATTATCAGTCATTAAAAACAATGGAAATTTCATCAACAAACTTTCTACCTACCCAATCCTACTGATCTAACATTTTTTCTTCATCAGAGTGCACTTGGATTGGCAAACTCTCTTATAACATTTTATTCTTTTTGAAAACAAAAATCTAATCTAGTTCTACTCCTTATTTCTCCATGATCTCAGATTAAATAGTTGAGCTCAGATATTTCTCTACCTAATCTACTGTCTGTTGGGATTAAACTGTCCAACAGACTTCATTCTCTGAATTCTATAACATAAATTTAAAAACAGTCAAGTCAAGGTTAAGCTGTTTGACTTGCTGTGATCTATGGCATAAAAACAAGTTGCACATAGATTATTATTTGCAAAAAATTTAAATCTAAAAATAGAAGGCTTAAGATCTGAAAACTCAAAGTGTTGCCTTCTCTTTTTACAGCTCTGTTTTAAACTTGTTTGAGTTGTCTTTGCTTTTCTTCTTGTTCAGGTTTTAAGCTGATTAGAACCAGATCTTTACATTTCTTTGACTCAGAAATTAACATAGATTTGAGTCCTCTCCTTTTTGGAAACTTTGGTTCAGATTTTGAGTTTGTTTGAACCTTCATTTCTATCCTAATCTATCTAATGATAAGCCAAGATTAAACAGTTTGGCAAATCGAATTCACTATCCTATCAGCAGAAAAATTTAAAGCTAATTAGTCAAGATTAAACAGTTTAACTAACTAGAAGTGTGTTTTTGAGGAGTGGCATTTGAGCTTGCACACTTTCAGATTTGCTTCTCTTTTTGGTATGGGGCTATACCTTTCTTGTTTTCATTTCTGCCCTCTTTTCTTTCTTTCTATTGTTTTTTGTATTTTTGATTTTTTCTAACTTTTGAATGCAATGGCTAGACTATGATATTTAAAATGGTAAAACAAAAATTCTTTGAAACTTAAGATTCTTGGCAGAAGTAATGCTTGAGAATCCTGCCATTGACAGGACCTCCATATTGGTCTTCTCCATTCAATTCTTTCAAGAAAAATGTATTATGACCCCTCTCAGCGTGAATAATATAGGGCCCTTTCCACAAGTTCTCAAACTTGCCATGTTTCCCCTTCTCTTCTCTTCTTGAATCCCATTTAAGAACAACACTTCCAACCTGGAAATTGTTTGCCTTAGTCCTCTTATCAAATAGTTTCTTCATATTTTCTTGGACTAACTGTTTTCTTTCATAAACTTCTTCTCTGGTCTGCTGTAAATGGATTGTTTGGTTGATCCTCCTCTGCATATCATTTTCTTCAACTTGCACTTCTTGAAGGAGCTTCATGACTGGAACTCCCAATGAGGTAGGAAAAATTGCATCCACGCCATAAACTAACTGACAGGGGGACATATTTATTGATTTCTTTGTAGTTAATCTATCAGCCCATAAGGCATGAACCAGCTTACTGTGCCATGATTTTTGATTCTGTTCCAACAGCTTTTTAGTGATATTGATGAGACTCTTGTTGGAGGATTCAGCTAATCCATTTCCTTGGGGATAGTAAGCAGTGGAATGGCCCAAGGTTATATGGTATTGGTGACAGAAATCAACCATCTTCTTAGATTTGAAAGCAGCAGCATTGGCTGTTATGATTTTTCTAGGACAACCAAATCTGGATAGGATATGGGTTTCAAGAAACTTAATAATGACAGAGTCATTAGCATTCCTGGTAGGTATAGCTTCTATCCCTTTGGTGAAGAAGTCAGTGGCTATGAGGATCCACTTATGTTGAGTTGAGGAGGATGGATGAATTTCTCCAATGAATTCCAGCCCCCATTGTTGAAAATGTGCCTCAACTCTGATAGGATGTAAAGTTAAGGGAAGGAGTTTTCTCTTGCCATCAAATATTTGACATTTATGGCAAGACATGACCAACTTCTGAGTGTCTGGGAAAAGGGTAGGCCAATAGTAACCTGATCTGAGAATTTTGTTTGCTGTGGCCTTCCAGTAGAGGTGTCCTCCACATTCACCATCATGCAATTCATGCATGATTTTTCCTGCATCATCTTCAATCAAACATTTAAGAAAAATCCCAACAACATTTTTCCAATATAACACCCCATCTATAATGCAAAAACCCAAAGCTTTCTGTTTCAAAAATCTAGCTTTAGTTTTAGACAAAGAAGGAGGGGCATTTAAATATAAAATCACATAAACAATGTCAGCATACCAAGGGGAATTTAGAAATGTTTCTTTAATAAAAGGAGCATCAGATTCTTCCATTTCTTCCAACACATCCACCACATTCATGTCTAGTGCTTGGAAGTTAGACTCAGCCATAAGTTTTGCTAATCCTTTCCCCTTAACTAGTTTGTTGGGCCTAATTTCTAAGTCATATTCAAGAATAGTTGCAATCCATTTTCCCCTTTTACCATCAAATTCTTGACTTAGAATATCCTTGACAACAGTATGTGGAACAAAAGCAATTATGTGAGAGTGTAAAATGTATACCCTAAAGTCCTTTAATGCTTTCAATAATGCTAAAGCTTGCTTCTCCATGATACTATATTTGAGAGGAGCATCTCGTAAGGCCCTACTAAAAAAGGATATTGGTTGTTCTTGCCCCAAATCATTCTTTTGAAGCAAAACTGCAGCTATTGTATGTTCAGATGCAAAAGAAAAAATGTAAAAGTCTTTGGTAAAATCAGGACTAATTAGGACTGGTGTTTGGGTAAGAGCTTGTTTGACCAATTCGAATGATTGTTTAGCTGGTAAAGACCATTTCACACCCACGTTTTTCTTAAGCATGTTTGTAATGTTTTTTAATAGCTCAGCAAGGTTGGGAATAAACCTTCTCAAAAATTAATCTTTCCAATGAAAGATTGCAATTCTTTGAGGCTTCTAGGATGGCTATTTTGCAATATGCCATCTATCCTTGTAGGGTCTATTTTGATTCCCTCTTCTAAAATTATATGACCAAGAAGTTTCCCTTCTTAGAGACCAAAGAGGGTCTTCTTGGGATTCAGTGATAAGCCAAATTTCCTACACTTCTCAACAACCTTTCTTAGGTGAATCAAATGCTCTTCATCAATTTTTGAGAAAACAGTTATGTCATCAAGGTAAATAATTATAAAATAGCCAATATCTTCAGAGAAATCTATGTCCATGGCCCTTTGGAAGGTGGCCCTTGCGTTCATTAATCCGAAAGGCATTTTGACATACATAAAGGTACCCCAAGGTGTGGTAAAAGCAGTTTTGATTTGATCACTTGGGAACACTAACACCTTATTGTAACCTGAGAACCCATCTAATAGAGATATTCTTCTTGACCCAACTACCCTTTGAAGTATATGGTCCATCTTGGGTAAGGGGTAGTTTTCCTTTAAAGAGGCTCTGTTTAAATTTCTGAAGTCAATACAGAGCCTGATTTCCCCTGTTTTCATTCTAACAGAAACTAAGTTTGATACCCATTCTGAAAATCTAATGGGTACTATGATCCCAGCATTATACATTTTCTCGATTTCTTCCTTAACTAAAGGTAATAAAAGGGGATTTATTCTTCTTAGTTTTTTCTTAAAAGGATTTTTATTTTCCTTCAAGGGAATTTTATGCTGGATGATGCTGGTATCATATGATTTTAAGTCTTTGTATTCCCAAGCAAACACATCTTTAAATTCTTTGAAAAGCTCTATGTATTGCAATTTTATGTGAGCTGGGAGGGTGCTGGATAGCTTGATCATCTTAGGTTCTGCAAGACTGCCTATGTTATGCTCTTCTACATTTGTTTCCACAGGCTCCATTTTTGGTTCTTTAGCTACATCGTTTAGATCAAACAAGTGTTCTAAAGGTGTGAGACCTCTTAGGATTTTATCATTTTTTCATTGTAAGACTTCCAAGTCTTCATGGTCTTCATTGTTCATTATTTCTTCTTCAAAAGGATTCTCACAATGATTTATGTCAGCAGGATATGTTATTTCCGCCTCTGGGATTTGTTCAATATATAAACAGTTTTCTTTATGGCTAGTTCCTGGTGTTGGTATGCTGGAATCATTTTCTGATTTCAAGAAATCATCTATGTGTTTGTCAGATTCAAACACCTACCATTGATCTTCGTTATCAGGCACAATATGTCTGTGTTTCACCTTTATACTGAGTTGTTCATTTATCTCAGGTACTTGGCAATTGCTGGCAGTGAAGGCAAGTTAATTTGCTAGATGATTCAGTGCTCTAGGGATGAAAATGAGTTCATATTTTTCGAAAGTTTTTAATAAGTCAAGGGTAGAATTTTGATATTCCCTAAGCCTTGGATTCTTAGCTGAGTATTCTCCTTTGATTTGTTTGATGATAAGTTCATAATCCCCTAAAATGGATATCCTTTGGGCTTCTAATTTTTTAAGCAGTTGTAAGCCTAGGAGAAATGCTTCATACTCAGCAATATTGTTAGTGCATGGGAAGTCTAACTTGTATGAAAAACTCTGATTTGTGTTTTGAATCCAGACACCTGCCCCTGCACTGGTTTTATTACAGGATCCATCGAAATTTATTGTCCAAAGTATATTTGACTCATTTTCATTTTCTTGGTGCTATTGTTCGTCAATGTTTTGAAGTTGATTCGAGGTAAGATTGGATTGTTCTAGTGAACTGATTGGATCTATGTTTTCTTTACCTTGTTGAGTAATTTTATCTTCGTTACACAAGATAAAGGAATCTAAACTTGATTGAATAGAATATATTGGAGTGTTGTTTGGTTTGTCCATGTTACTCACCATGTACTTCATGTGGGATTCTCTGTATAGTCTTCTGCTTTGGTTAAAAACAGGGATGGTGGCATAAGACATGTCCATTTGAAGGCTTCCCTAAAGTTTGGATCCCCATGATCTTGATAAGAGCATGCCATACTTAGGGGGAATGTCAGCTACAACTATATCCATTACTAGATTCTTGGTCGGGATCTGGGCTAGGTTGATGCATAAATCTTTGATTAAACCCAAACATTTGACTCTGCTTGAGTCAAAAGAATACAAATCTTTGTATGGTTTAGTAATTTCCAAGCCTAACCTTTCCATTAATACCTTGGGCATTAGATTGTGTGAAGCTCCAGAATCTAACATGGCATTGTGTAAAATTTTATCGTGTATGTTCAAACTGACATAGAAGGGAGGGACTGGTCTTTCTTGATATTTTCCTTCAACTTCTGGGCCAAACAACAGCTCAGGTTTGTCATCTGTCAAGTTTAAGGTGTCAGTATCACTTCCTAAGTTTAAAGCTTTCAAAACTTGGTTTTTGTACACTTCTTGGGTTACTAGTTCAGTTAGGGGGGTGGTAATATTTATCTTAGCAATCTCTCCCTCAAGGCTGAAAGGAATAATTGACTTGTTAATATTTACATCTATTTTTTCAATTGAATTCTTTTCAACAGCTTTGATTTTCTGAACCTTGTTTGAACTATTGATAAGAATAGTTTTATTAGGACCACTAGCTGAAGTGCTAGGGGTACTATGTTCAACATTTGGCTGGGCTGCCTTGTCTTTGTTTAAATCTGGTTTTTTGGCTGAAATATTGGTCTTTTCTGCTGTCTTTTTGGGCTGGTTTTCTGCGTTTTTCTTGACAGCAATGCTAGTATTCTTATCTTTTGAATTCTCTGTACTTCCCTTGCTCCTAAGATCATACTGTTTGTGTGCCTCCATGATTGCATTTTCAAAACCCAGTCTATAGTCATCAGAATCTTCATAGGTGTTTTTGTTTTGATCATCTGAGAAGAATCCTTGTTCTTCCTCAGTGAGGAAAAAATAATCCCCACTGTCTGATCCAACCAAGTTTACATGTGATTCTTCCAACCTCTCCAACTCCCTATCTTCCTCATATTGATCTACATAATTCTGTTGAAAGGGAGTTCTAATTTGTTGGTCGCTTTCTTTTTTCTTATCTTGATTGTTATCTTTTCTATAATTCTGATTTCTATTTCTGTTTTGATTTTTTTGAAGTGCAGTATGGTTTTGATTTGCTTGTGCTTTCTTAATTATGCTCATCTCTTTCATCATTTCTTCCATCATCCTCTCCATTTTTGAGCTTGAAGTGGAAGGGGGGGATTCCTCTCTGAAAGATACTCTCTTTTTAGCTTTCATTCTTGCCCTTTTTCTATTAAGTTTACCTCCACAGAAAGAGCACCCCTTTGCATATCTTCGAGGGTTGCAAAATCTCTTTCTCTTAGTGAATAAGTCATGTCAGAGTCAAATCCTTCAGGAAACTTGTTTAAGGCTGAGCCTTGTGGAGGTTTTAGTTCTGGGGAAAGTGCATTATATACACTGTTAAATCTGGTACAATAGGCTTGTACACTTTCCCCAGGGTTCCTACGGAGATTGTTGTAATCAGCAAGGACTTGGAGAGGATTCTTCTTTACTTCCCATTTGTTCAAGAATGTCTGGTGGAAGCCTTGGAGATCATTAATAGTACGGGGGGATAAACCTTTAAACCATTTTCTTACTTCTCCCCCTAAGCTTTGAGAAAATAATCTAAGCTTGACAGAATCATCATCGATCTCATTTCTGTCAAGGTAGTCATCCATCTTATCCACATGTTGTGATGCAGTTACAACATTGCTAGCATCATATAATGGAATTTTGGACTGATAGTCCTATGGAAGGTTGAATAACGGTACAGGAAGGACTAAGGGAGCATACCATGCTGCCATGATATGTGGTGGGGGTGGGTTTACAAGAGGAGGTGTGGGCTGAAGTGGAGTGGTTTGAACAGTGGATGAAGGATGGACAGAAGTGGATGGAACAACAGTAGATTGCTGAGCTGATCTTGGGTGAGAGACACCTAGGTTATGAAGGAAGTGTAAATCAGGGGGTGTTGTTTCTCCACTATCAGGATGTTCACCTGTTTCAGGAGATGAAAGTGAAGACTCAGAATCTAGCTGATCTAAATCACCAAATGAATTAGTCCTAAAGGGATTAACTAAGTCATCTTGTGATTGTTGTAGAGCTGAAATATTTTTAGGGACTGAATTAGCTCTTGGGGGTGATCTAAAAATAGTTGAAAATTCTATCTTAGGAGACTTCCTAAGGATTCTTTCTGGGTTAGCAACTATCTCAGGTGGATCAGGGTTAGGATGGGCTCTAGTGTGGATCTTTCTAGGAGCCACTATGTTGTGTTTTTAGATCCAAATAATAAGAAAATTCCAACCAGATATGACAATCTTTGAGAGGTTGACAGATCTGTTTACACAAATTTTAATCCTACAGTCCTCTAACTGAATTTGAATGATATTATAATTATAAGGGTTCTTCCCAGTGGAGTCTTAAGGTCTGTTCAGGATTGTGGAGTCACCAGGTGGGAAGTTTAGAATGTTTTCTAAGAGGTATATTGTCCACCACAGTGTTTTTGAAATATCCTTTTGCAAGGATATTCTGAAACACAACAAACTCTAACCAGATATTGACTGGGAGGGCATTCACCAGATATTTCACCTCAAAAAGAGGATGAGATCCGGAGGCTACCTGGCCCTTCCCAGACTCTGTCTAAGAGTACAAGGTAAAACACCTCAAAAGGTAAGTGATATATAAGAATGAGTGTTTTACTACAGAGTGGAATTTTTTAGCTCCTGAGGAGGTAAAAGGTTTTATGGTCCACTGCCATGTTTATTATGAAGCCAAACTTGAAATGTTTTTGGTTTTTTCTTATTTATTCGGTTTTAGTAGTTTAAGAGAGTGTTCTAAGTCTGATTTTGCACTTAGCTAAGGTGTTCAAACAAACATAGTTGCTCTTATGGCTTGGTAACTGGTTCCTTCAAGGTTTGGTAAGGCTTTTCATGAATCCTAAGTTTTTCTTAGTTTGTCACCGATTCTATTAAGCCCTATCATGATTACCGTTTGTTAGGTAGTGCTTGAAGAAAGTTACTTATGCTATATTGGACCTAGAAAAGTTTAAAGAAAGGTTTTGAAACCTCTAATTCTCAGTAGGTCCCACCATGATCGCCATTATGTTGGTGGCGATGAGATGGCTAATAATAACTGGATATTCTTGAAAATAAGGGAATTCTGAAGTCCTAAGGGATATTTAGATTGTTACTGACTCAGAAGTCCCACCGTGATTGCCATTATGTTGGTGGCGATGAGATGGCTAATAATAACTGGATATTCTTGAAAATAAGGGAATTCTGAAGTCCTAAGGGATATTTAGATTGTTACTGACTCAGAAGTCCCACCGTGATTGCCATTATGTTGGTATCCCGTGTTTTGACAGTTTGGAAAATCAAAAGACAAGGCAACATCAGAACCAATCTTTAGAGTTCTAGGATTTAGACCTCCTGTTCTCAGAGAGGGATCTCTCAAATATTTGTTTGCAAAGGTTTATCTTGTGTGCTTTGAGTATGGATTTTAAACTAGTTATAAAGTGCAAATGTTTTTTTGGTTGGATTGAGTTTAATACATCAGAACATGAAAGGTCTAAGAAAGATAGATAGAAAGAGGAAATATCTGGTTCATTAGGCAATGGAGTCAAAATAAGGTTATGACAAACTCTTCAAGAGATATGGGATATCAAAGGGAAAATCTAAATTGGCCATAGGATCCTTTTGTTTTTGGAATGAAGTGAACATTAATGATTTGGAAAGAGAAGTTTAATTCTCAACGAAGGGAACTTGAAGAACAAAACTTAACAATAAAGAAATATTTGATAGACAGGGCTAACCATAAATTCTACAAACATTCTTTAAGCAAATAATGACTTCGAGACAACTTTTAAAATGAAATCTAAGATTCGGGGAACACCCTATTTCCTCAAAGATTTTATTTTAAAGGACTTAGAAAACATAAAAGATTCACTGATAATTACAGTCATAGAAGAGGGAACACCTAAACAACATCTATGCTTACAACTATAAAGACCTTGAAAACAAATGTTCAAGCAATGGCAAAGGGAAAGATCAAAACCGACCTCTCTGATTAACTTAAAATAATGGTACTTCAAAGGGAGACTTCAATAACAGCTTTCAAGTGATGGCAAACAAGCAGGGAAAACCATAAATCATGCTGAAACCAACTATTTGAGCTATTATAGAAATAAACAAGCATAAGTATTTAAGAGAAAGCTTAAAGCCTCTAAGATACTTCAGCAGAAGAAAACATAAAACAGTGAAGGATGAACAGATATAAGGTGCTTCCAAGAGTCATTTCTTAGTCTAAAACTTTCAACCTACTATAGTAAGAAATTATGGAACATAATGATAACAGGGGAAAAACATAGAACAATTCAGAATACTTCACCAACAGCCAAGCTCATGGATCCAATGATAGAGCCTTCTCAAGAACACACATGCAACAACATCATCAAGACATCCGAGACTTCAATTTGTTTTTCAACTTCAACATACTTGTATATTTATTTCAGAGAGTTTCAGAGTTACAACTTGTGATCAAACAACAACCAACAACCAACCAACACTCACTCATCTTCTGCTGTATTATATATAGAAGGATGAGGAGGTGAGATCTGATAAAAGATCTCAATTACAATTAATACATAATTAAATGGCTCATTGGCCCTTGAGGGGTTCAATGAGGAGATTCACTTACATATCCTCTATATTAAATGATTTTCATAATGATTTCAAGCTCAGTAGGAGTTTTGTTGACCTTTGAGGCATTGTGTGGTGACGAAGTAACTCTGCAGATATTCTTTGCATTGAAGTTCCTGGCAGAAGTAACTTCTTCGGCTATGTCGAGGCAAAAATCTGATCCTGCTCAATAAATTCAGCTCCTGTTTGAATACTTTGAGGCACAGGTGGCATTTTAGTCGCTGAGAGGAATCAATTTGCCTCCATTCGTGGCGGTGGAGGTTCCCTGTCAGTGAAACCTTTTGGATTTGCTTTGAACTCTGTTTTAACCCAGGGATTAGGTTTATAATGATAATTTTAGGCCATAATCCTCGTAAACGGTCCATTAATCCTCTGCTCTAATAATTTCCTGGTCTTCAGCGCTGATACTCTTTTCCTGCGTGTGATCCATGTTTTCTTGCTGTTGCGCAGGGCTGCATAGGGTTTGGAATGCATCAATGGTTCATGAAACATTGATAAATGTGAAATTTTTAACCCGGTGGTCGATTTCCTTTAGTAAATCAAAATAAAGAGAGTCGTCACCCTCTCCCTTCGAATTTTCTTCGTTCATAGTGAAAACCTTCGAAACCCTGCAAAATACAAACAAAATGTTATAAAATCCATGTATTTATAGGTTTTACTGCATCAGAAGGTGTGTGAAGAAGCGGGGCCATTGGATGGCATCATCCAATGGTCGGGGTTAATTAGAGGAGGTGAAAGGATGAACAAATCAGAGCTGTTGATCATGTAGAGATCGACGGTTAGGAGCTAGCAATGGAAAGTCAGTAGGAGGAATCGTTGACTAGGCAAGCGGAATCAAGCGATGCAATATGAGCCGTCGATCTGCAGATCAGATCAATGGCGGAGATTTATTTTCTGCTGTATGATGGCTTGGTCATCACGCGGGCACTTTAGCTATCCATCGGACACTTTGGAGGAGCGATAGCCATTGTATGAGTGGGCCCAGATCGGATGATGGAGATTCATTTCGCTGGGCATCCTGGTCCGTATTTTAACGCACGATGGACGACGGTTTCACGGCGGTTTCCAAATCGTACAAGGGACACACGTCAACTATTGTATGGAATCACTGGCTGTCGGGAAAAACCACCCTTCGCTAAAGAGCAGTGCGAAAGAAACCACGTGGGTTTGGAAAACAGCGCGTGGATGGGGGGGGGTCCACAGGGATGGCGTGCTCCGCACCGTCCGATCTACGGAGCAGATCGATGGTGGAGATTGCTCCATCATTTATACGGGTAGAACCTTTGGGAATAAATTAAAACCCAAAAAACACAAATAAAAAAGGTTTTTCGTCATTTGGCGGCAAAAAATTAATTCAAAAGGATAAGCGCTCGATGGGTTTAGCAGTTGGTTCTGGCGCTCGGGCGCATGGGCGAAAAGGGTTAGGGACTTAGCCCGAGAGGGCTTAAGTCCAGAACATAGAAAATATGGATTTTCTATGGTTTTTTAATGTTTTTCAAAGGAAATGGAGGTCCTGATAAGGCTAAGAAGGGGTCTTAGAACTTATGAAATGGATTTTATGAAATGGAAATGGAAGAAAACATTAAATTATATGATTTCCATTGGATATGGAGGGATAGAAAAATATGTTAGCTTGGGAAAAAGGAAAAGGGAAAAAGGGTTTTGTAGTAGTGCTTTGGCTTTGGAAATCAGCAGGATTTCTGAGTTCTAAAGGGAAATAATAGTGACGATTGTCCAAAGGATAGGATATTATCAAAAGTCTTCAATTATCAACAATTTTGGTAATGAAATTGTTTGTTGAAGGCTATCCAACATCATTTAGCCACCATCTGATATGACATAAATTTATGGTTGACTAACATGCTCTTTATTGGAGGAGGTCATTATCATGTTTCCCAACCATCTGCTCTTATACTGGAGGAGGTTTTCAGCATGTCACCCAACCATCTGCTCTTGCTTGGAGGAGGTTAACACAGTTATGAAATTTCATACACTTGCTAAATTGTGCCATCTTTCTTTGCCACACATGTCTCTGCTTGGTATATCAGAATAGGTAATAAAGTGAAATCTTGACAATCTGCTACATGAGGCATATTTTGAGATATATATCCTTTGTCAAATACCTTTTTGAACCTTTTAAACCAGAAACCACATGACATGTATTTGTAGATTATTTGCTTGCTAGTCATCATTTACTAACCTTTTTTGACTGTGTTTGCAGAGGTACATTTGATTTGCTCTTTGACTAGTGTTTTTATCCCAGGCTCAAGGCAACATAAGAAGCATCTTCCTTCTTATGTTCAGTTTGATGATGTCTTCTGGAATACTCATAGATTTATGCTTCTGAGAGAGACACTGAAACACTGTAGATCAATCATTATATTAGTTTGTCTTTTGAAACATGTACTTCTGCTTTCTTTTCATTGCAGCTCTCCATCTGCTTACTGATGGAAAATCTCTTCAACATGAGAAACTTATTTGGATTTGTCTCTTCGTTCTTGTATGGATACATTTTGTCATTTGATTTGCACCCTACAGAGATGCAAAAAATATGACTTTGAACCCTTGAAAACTCCTTTAGTGTCTTATGGATATTTTTCCCAATCTTAAGCATATTCTTTTAGATTGTGCACATGCTCATCTCTTTCTGTATTACATCTTTGTAGAATTTCTTTCGGACTGAGACAACAAGACCTCTTAGTGGCGTGACCTAGGGGTATATCAAGGTTTGTTTTTGCAGATTAAGCGCTAATTCAGGCTGGTTGGTATTGAACAAATAATTTTGGCTCAGGCTATTTTTGTCGATTAAGGGATTCTCTAAAGCGCCACTACCTAACTTAGGGGAAAATTTCATTGATTCTTATTGTGTTTGACAAGAATATCAAGGATAGGAAGGGAGACACTTTGTCAAATATTGGACAATGAGTTTCATGAGAACCAAGGGGAAAATGATAGTAGACAAGCAAGACCAAGACAACTATAGACAGGGATATTTTGCTGAAACAAGACATGAATTTGAAAACTGAATATTACTCTGATCATAGGCTGACAGGAAGGGCTAGGAAAGCAAAAATTTGTTTGGGGGTTTTCTGGATGACAAATTAACATATGGAGATCAGCTTCTAGAAAACTCATCTATGAATCTAGTCATCGACAACAGGTGAAAAATACTGATGACTAACAGATCCAAAGGATCCAGAGGAGGGGGAGTGCCTCTTCCATTCGAAAATGTGGGTGAAGGGTTCTCCGTTGCAATTTATTATCGATAGTGGAAGCCAAAAGAACCTCATTTCAGCACAGGTCGTGAAGTGGCTCGGCCTACCAAACATAACACACCCACAACCTATACCATCGGGTGGCTTCACCCAGGGAGACATCTCCGCATCCGCCAGCAGTGCCACCTTCCATACAGTATCAAGCCATTCACATATGAGGTATTATGTGATATTGCTCCTCTTGATGTAGCTGATGTATTATTGGGCCTACCATAATTGTGGAGGCGACATGTTGTGTATGAGTCTAGGCCTCGTGCTGTTGTTATTACTTTGGGAAATAACTTGTATAGGATATCGAAGGTAGTACCGCCTCTTGTCATCTCTTTGACTATTACAAAACAATGCAGTAAGATTGTTTCCCAAACCAAGAAATTTATTTTCCTTACAACTCGCTCACAGGGAAAGAAGAATATTGTGGCCATAACCTCGAAACAGGGCTCCCCTGCACGATTGCAGCTGATGAACAAAGACATGGAGGAATATGAGGACATTTTCTCCTCACTCACAGAGGTTCCTCTACACTATCAGGACAAGCAATCCATTTATCTTACCACCAACGCACCGTTGCCTGATTTTTCCATACCTCATGCAACTACACAGACAAAATCCACACATGTATTGTCTGAGGCTAATAAAGAAACCAAATTTACTAATTGCATCCAGCATGTACGCCCGCAGGTCCATGACATCTTCGACAACAAAACGTGCCCCATCTCTTGGAGGATCTCAACGCAATGGGACCATTGATTCTTAAGGAGGGAGGAATGATCCAGGTGGATATCAGTGGCCACCCACCTATTCCATTTGGACCCGCACCATCAATTCTTGCAGCTTTTCACATTCATCACAACTTACTATTTTTAGCAGATTTTTGGGTTCTCCACTCCCGGAGCCGTTTTGGGGCCTTAATGATCCAGGTGGATATTGGTGGCCACCCACCTATTCCATTTGAACCCCCACCATTAGTTCTTTCATTTTTTAAGTTGCAGCACAACTTACTATTTTTAGCAGTTTTTCGGGTCTTGAACGTCTGGAGCCATTTTGAGGCCCTAAACAACATTTTTTGCGAAACCCGAGAGAAACATGGGTCCGTGGACTGATTTTTATCACACCAAAAGTTGTATTCCTCGGACAGATATTTCTAACGAGCTATTGATCACGTCAAACGGAGATCGGATTCCAAAGTTACGTCCTCGGGAAGTTGAACCACCAATTTACCCAAACTGGGCCCATAGTTTTGATGCTTCATCTCCTAGGGTTAGGTTTTTGGACATTTAGAGTTCTCCATTGTTTCTCAATAATAAATAAGCCCTCGAGCCTCATTATAACAAAGTTCAAAGGTCTATAGCCACCACACCTCTTCTCATAGATTTGCTACCAGTACCCTTGCTATTTTATTTCCATTATGTCTGTAAGCATATTTCTGTTATTTGATATTAATGAAATGATGCATTATTTCTGCTGCATCTATATGTTTATGGTTATTTATATATTCTATTGCGTTCCTGCATAAACCCTGATCACTTTCCCTCATAATAAGAAAACTATGCAATCATTTCTTGGACAGATAAATTTTGTAAAAATATTTGTCCCTAAATTTTCGCAGATAGTTTTACCTTTACAAACCATGATTAAGAAAAATTCAATCTTTAAAAGGGGACATAATGAGAGGGAAGCATTTTATTTAATCAAAAATTCTATTATCAATGCTTCATTTATGACTACTCCTAATTTTCTTAATCCTTTCACTTTATATACATTCTCATCAGATACATCTTCTGTTGTTGTTTTGACACAGCTCAATGACCAACAAATTGAAGCACCAATATCATTTTTGAGTTCCAATTTGCAAGGTGTAGAACTAAACTTTTCATCTATTGAGAAACAAGAATTTTTTGTTTTTATAGCTAGAAAGTGTTTTAGGCCAGTTCTCCTCAAAACTCACACCAATATAATAGTTCCATTATTTGCAGTAAGACAATTATTGATGCAAAGAGAACTAGGATAGAAAAGGGCTAACTGGGTTACTGCTTTACAAGAATATGAAGTAGAAATTAGAACTTATAAAATTGTTAGATTTCAATGTTTTTGCAAAATGATAATAGGAGCATCGCATTCATCAACAGAGGCAGATTCAGGTAATGATGTGAAACTGTCAGAGGTAAGCCTCAATGATGCTCAGTCTCAATACGCCGATCTCAAATTCTATTTGAAAAATGGATATGCCCAAACATAACTCAGTTATAAAACAAAATGTGCTTTGAGATTGAAATCCAAGTAATATGAAATGATCAATGATGTATTGTTTAGAAGAAACTTTGATTTTGTGTTATTAATATGCTTATAAAAAACTGAAGCAAAGAAAGTTTTGCAGGAACTCCATGATGGACCAGTTGGAGAAAATTTTGGAGGAAATACAAGAGCACATAAAATCATGCATGTGGGTTACTATTGGCCAAAACTTTTCAAAGATGCTCATGAATATGAAAGAAAATGCAAAGTTTTTCAAAGTGCATATGTAAGACAAAGGAAACCAGCTTTCCTATTACAGCCAGTTAATATCGAACAACCATTTGAACAATAGGGATTAGATATAATTGGTGAGATTGTTCCTAACTCTTCAAAACAACATAAATACATTCTCATATCTACAAATTATTTTTCTAAATGGGTGGAAGCAATTCCACTAAAGGTAGCCAACTCTGAGAATATTATTGAGTTCATTGATCTGTTTATCATAACTAGATTTGGTTTACCCATTGCTTTAATGTTTGATAATGCATCTTATTTCTTAGGAGCTGTTATGATAGAATTTGCTATCAAAAAAGGTTTTAAACTTAAATATTATGCTAATTATTATCTGCAAGGAAATGGTTTAGCAGAATCCACAAGTAAAAACCTTATTAGAATGATCAAATGAACTGTTGACCAAAACCAATGAAATTGGCACAAGTCATTGACATTTTCTCTTTGGGAAGATCGAATAACTCAGAAGGCCTCCATTGTCACTTCTCCATTTAATCTTGTTTATGGGAAAAAAAAAGTTCTTCCTACGAATGTAGTTATTCATTCTCTTGCCTTAGCTCAATTTATTGATGAATCCCCTTCTTCTTCTTTGCAAGTAAGACAATTTCAAATTATTAATCTTGAAGAAGAAAGAGAAAAAGCTACAGTTACTCATGCACATCATCAACAGTTAGTTAAAGCTTCATTTGATACAAATTTTTTCACTCCAAAAACATTCCAAATTGGTGATCTGGTATTAAAATGGGATAAAACACACAAGGAAAAAGGTAAACTCGCCAAATTCCAAAGATTGTGGCTAGGTCCATTTCAAATCATTGAAGAAATAGGCCCATCAACATTTTTATTACAAGATCTATCAGGAAAAAGAGATTTTTTGCCTGTTAATGGGCAGATTTTAAAGAAATAATTTTCATAGGAGGTAACCCCTTCTATTCCCTGTACATTACTGTATTTTATTTTCCTTAGGAAAATAAAATTTGGATAAAATTTATCTGTAGATTTTAAAATAAACATCTCAGAAAATATTTTTGATGTATCGCTTCTAAAAATAAGAATTGTTAAGGAAACAATCGAAAGATTAGAATATAAAATAATTTTTTTTTTCCTAAAAGATGAAATTTCATTGGATTTATTTATTCTTTGATGAACTTTCATCTTTATAAAGTATGGTTATTCTATTATCAGTCAAGAAAAGAATCTTTAACATAGTAAAGACTCTTTTACAGATAAGCAATCTTAAACTCTAAAAATTATCATCCAAAATCGTCAAAAGGACCAATGATTCACCCCATCCACCAAATTTTCAATTTTTAGAAATTAATTCAAAAAAAATTATTCTAAAAATCTTAGAAGATAATAAGTCTCATCGATAGCTTGTTTACCATGTTCATAGGGAAATAGTTGAACTGACATTACCAATACTACCTACCAAAACAGGGTAATGACTTGAGATTATATCAAAAGGACAAGGGGTCTCATCAAGAGCTAGCTTGATCAATTTAATTACAACCAATGAATGGAATTGTCAATATTTGGTTACCAAGCCAAGACAATGGATTTTAAGTGATTAAAAATACATAATAAAATATCTACATAAAAGAAAACAAGTTCCAAAAGAGATAAAGTATATAAAATTGAACTTTTTTTTTAAGATTGTAAGAGTAAATGGATGGGACAATGAATCATTGTTGGGTAAAAGGTAACCCTACCAAAATCTTAAATTTCCTATTGGATCAGAGGCTCTACCTGTGATAAAAGAGTATATATTTATAAAGCTAATCTAAAAGAGCCACCTACTTCATATTTTTGAACTTAGTAAAGACTCATATAGATATTCATACTTTTATTTTTAAAGAGGAATTCTTATGAATTATAATCAAGTAAGATTTTATTGCTTAGTGATATATTATTTATTGAAATTACTTCCTGCAGCTATCTCTATTTTGAAACGTTTTAGAAAAATCAAAAAACCAATTAGAGATAGCCGGTTCTCCCAAGTGAATCTCCAATTGTTGTATTATACAACACCCCCCATTTATTTAATAAATGGGAACCCTTTAAAAAATAAATATAAATTTATGAGCATGATTTCATCTTATCCTAAGTCTAAAAAACTTTAGGAATAAAGGTTTTTCCCTTTTCTCTTTGATTTCAAAATCACTCAATGCAAATTACATAACTTACAAGCCGAATAAGTTAAAACATATATAAGTATTGTGAATTGCGATATACGCTTCAATATTTTCAGAGTTATATAAAATCCATGTTGCAAATTCTTTTAAAATCCTTTTAAAAATAAATTGCATCGTGCCTTTTAAAAATATCGAGCTTATAACAATTCGGTAAATATTGTGATAAGTTGGACCCGACGAAACAATAAAGAAATGATTATAAGTATCTAAAGGTCAGATAAAGCACAAAAATGTGAGTCTTTAGCGCATTTCATGTTTCACAACGAGAAACCAAATGGAAAGTTTTATTACGGTAAAAAATTACGATGTGCGATCTGCGCAGATCGCATTTCCCGAGATTAATCGGCGGAAATAAACATAACTATTGGTAACTGTATAAACTTGCGATGTGTGATATTAACACTTATTACTCAAGTGCACAAAATGATTCATATCTAATCAACATGTTATAAAATTTGTCTTAAATTAATAGATTATACATATTATGTAAAAGTGTGTAAGAGATTTGATAGAAAGAGTTTTGGGTTATTAACGGCATTTAACGGGAGTAAGGTTCGAAATATTGATATCTACATCAAGCATGTTTTGAATAATTGAGGGCCGGATTTTTATGATAATGTTTTAACTCTATCCTTCTCTCCATTCCTCACAGATCTGAGTTTACTCTTTTCACTTGAATTCAGGAAACTTCCTAACGGAGTGAGAATAATTGGAAGACAAAGAAAGGCAAGAAAATTTCCCAAACATCCACTGCATAATACTCCGACATGCCTCCATTGTTCTCAGATAAAACCTGCAACAGGGATTGCGGCAATTCTTCATCGGAAGCAATGTACCACCTTTTTGAGGGAGAACAACCAAGGGTAATAGTCAAAATAGCTACAACAAATGCGACAGTTTCCTCAAACCCATCCTACTTCGATGTTGCATGTATGTTTCTTCACATAATAATAACGAGGCTAAAGATTTTACCCTAGACAAATATGGTAAAGTGGGTAATTGACCACCTTAACATAGCAAATAAATCTTTCAATAATTAAAAGCCTGAGAATATTGGTTCGTTCACTGCATAATATTCAAGGAAAGTGTACCACTTGCCCATACCGCAGAAGAATTATGATAAAGCTTTTGTCAAAATCTTTACAAAAAAGAATACAGACCTCATGAAAGTGATAAAGGGATGGAAATATGACCAAGGAAAGCTGAAGCGGGACAAACTTGGTATGTACCCGATAACACAGTTACCCTCCCCTTATTGTTATGTTGTTGGAATGCTATGTAAGTTGTTTTCAAAACAAGACACCACTAGTTTTTCCATAGACTGCGTCCCTTTTATTAACGCAATCATCAATTCCTCTATTATGAGATGGGCGAGCATTTTATCTGATAATTTGGCCATAACTATCATGGAATACAGAAGTAAAAGAAGTGTTTCCTCTAGAACAATACCCCCCTTCTACATGAGTGCTTACATTATGGATGGAATTTTCTTTTGTTCAAGCTTTCCTATCATGGGATGGAAATGGACAACCCAAGACCCCACTTCAATCCATATTTACCATAGATCCCTTTGGTAATCCGATTTTCATTTACATTTCTATAAAATTTGCAATGGAGTTATGTTACCCATCCATTAGATTATCTTTAATGAAAGAGCCCCTAGGATTTATAAGGAGGATAGCACAGACATTTTACCAGTTGCTAGATGGTTTGCCGAAGATAATTTCACTTATATTAGAGTTTTTGGGAGTTATTCTTCTCCCCATGTTTTGCCCTATTATGTTCCTGATAAGCTCCTAGCAAGGGAGATTTCCTACCAACTTCTAGTAAGTGGCGTTTCTAAACAACTCAAAGATGCCAAGAAGGTCGTCTAGCCTACTTTCCCTTTATAGTGTGGCACCTTTTCCTTTTTTGATATGGTCATGCATTCAAAGGGATTTCAAATTTCACTTCATTAAATTTGGCTTTAATGCCAAAGAGGCCATTTGATCCTAATAATGTGGTTAATAATTTCATCACCGAGCTTAAAATGAAACTTTTCTTGAAAGAGAAAGATATGTTTGATGATTTCTTTCAAGGCATGGAGAATTTCACAGATGTGTTGAAAAATGCATCTAGCCAACTCAGTAAAATAGATTTTGAGGCTTTCCAAGCATATACAAATAAAAGCCTGGAAAAAATCCCTTTGGATTTGTTATTTATTGAAGATGTCAACAGACCAACTCTGAGCATTGTTCTAGAGAACGAGGCCAAGGATATGTCTGAAGATGAATCCCAAGAGAAATCAAATCACGAGTCAAGGAAATCACAACATAATTCTCAGAATTTGGATCACTCTAACAATGAATCCGAGAGCAAGAATGAGAGCCCATAGAAAATAATTGATAAAGTGATTAAATGGATTGAGATGCAAACAGAAGGAGAAATTAATGGAGTTGAATCATATTCTCAAGAAGTTCAGAGTATCCAGAATACACCCAACCACACAAAGAAGCCTTAATCAAAATATTTGAAGAAAGAATGGGAGAATTTTTCCAACACACTAGAAACACCACCACCAAAGCCTAATTTTGATAAATAAACAAGTTTCCAAACTCCAGAGAATTCTCATAATCATTAGGGGAATTTTGAGGTCTAAAATGGGCCTCATAAGAAAAATGTACAACAAAAATAAAATTTATAACAACCAATAGGATTCAAGATGATGATGTCATCCATAATGGATGATTCACCATTTTTGGAGTAAAAAAGTAAAAATATTAAAAAATAATAAAATAATAAAACTACTTTTCAACTCGTATTTTAAACTTATCTCCCAAAATTTTTACTCAAATTTCGAGCGGGAGTACTAGTTGGATGCGGAATTTAATTCCTCATCCAAGGAGTACCCATGTTGCATACTTTTGATGAACTCTTCTACACGAAAAATGAGAAATACATAAAAAACGTGATTGTAATCACGTTTTTTTATGTATTTCTCATTTTTCGTGTAGTAGGACCCATCGAAAGTATGCAACATGGGTACTCCTTGGATGGGGAATTAAATTCCGCATCCAACGAGTACTCCCACTCGAAATTTGAGTAAAAAATTTGGGAGATAAGTTGAAAATATGAATTGAAAAAGTAGTTTTTTCATTTTTCCCTCTAAAATTTGATGATTTCATCAAATCTTATTAGATTTTTTCCACTATTAGTTTATAATTTCCTTAGGAGGCCCATTTTAGACCTCAAAATTCCCCTAATGTTAGTGGAAACTGCAATTCTACTAGAGCAGGTACTGGAAGTTCATGATCAAGAGATCATTCTGGCATACCCTACATAATAGATTGTTTTAAAGATTGAAAAGATACCCTCGCTTGATGCCTTCTACAGTCCCGTCATAAGGCTATAGTTAAGATAATAAAGAGAAGAAGAATGGATGAAACAGTTTCAAATCTTTTGGATGAATCCATAGATGTTCTATGGAAATACCCTTTGGCTGATCCTACAGAACATTTGACTAAATTATCATAGTTCGCAGGAGCATATGCTACTGCTACCATTGACAAAGCCGCAGTGGTACAACTTCTACTAAAGTAATAAGAAGACAAAGTACAAGAGTTGGAGAGGTTGTTAGAGCAGGAAAAGTTTAACTCCATCAAGCAGATTGAAATGAAGATGTCTCAATTTCAAAAGGATTTTGAAAGAATGAATTTGCAACACCAGGTGCAGATTATAGAGAAAGAAACACAGCTTGAAGCAACAATGGACAAATTGAAAATCCAACCTCAAGTATATTTGTTCATAAAATAAGCACTATAAATGAACGCAAAGCTAAAGCAGCAACAAGAAGCCTTTTTCAACAAGTTTCAATCATCAGCTCTTACTGTGATACAAGCAAAATTCTGATCCAACAAGTGGCTAATAGGAGGCTTGAATGCGAAAGAGTTGAAAATAAGATTAATGATTTCATTCAGTGGCAAGGATCTAACACAGGAAAGAAATCTGACCTCCCTAAGATAGATAAATTTCGAAAAGAGATTTTATTTAAGGACTGGGAAATACAGCTGAGACAAACAGAAAATGCAACAACAAAGGCATCAAGGTTAAAAAATGAAATTATTGAATATGTTAATGAACAGCTTTTAAAAGTTGAAATTATTAAAGAATCCACAGGTGAAGCACTTCCAGAGCTCAAACCATTAGAAGCATAGTGGAAGGAAAGTACATAGATGCAGGAGGAAATTATTAAAAACATAAATAAGTTTGATCAAGAAAATTACTGGAATTTTATGATCAAACCTTATCATCAGTGCCTAACTCTATAGTCAT
Organism: Pinus albicaulis; assembly: GCA_034641835.2. Lineage (NCBI taxonomy): Eukaryota > Viridiplantae > Streptophyta > Pinopsida > Pinales > Pinaceae > Pinus > Pinus albicaulis. Next base: position 796,956,201 of record CM076584.1, on the reverse strand, counting down.
TAACTGATTCTAAGAAGAAATCGCAGCCAGCACTTTCTAATGAAGTGTTTAAAGGCCATTTCAGATAAAGGTAGCCAGCTCAGTTAAATCCAATGGTGGATATTTGTCAGGTCCAAGATCAAATGCGCAAAGAGGATTAGCCCACATAATCATGTTGTTATTTTATTTTCTAGGTTGTAGTTTAAGTTTACTGCTTGCGAGGATGGTTGTTTGAAAGCTCCTCCATTTTTTATGTAATAATTTATTTTAAACATATTTTAGTTTAGTATTTTAAACCCTTCTCATGAAATTAGAGAAGGATCCAGAAATTTGTCAAAAAAAATTGCAAATAATGCACTTTTGTAAGTTTGTGAATGCCTTGATGAATTAATGGAACGAAATTTGTTATCTTTTGACATTTAAAGTAGTTTAACTGAAGTTGCACTATTGTACTCTTTAAATTGCTTGAAAGTGAAGAGGAGAAGAAAAATATTCTCAGTTTGAATGAGTATGACCTCGTATATATGGTACTTCTACACGTTATATTAAGTTTTTCTTTTTAGATTAACAATTATCTTTTTATCTGCATTATATATTTGAATGATCATCATAAATAAATGTTAAATGCACTTCTGTACTAATATTTGTTTATGATCTCTTATCTTATATATAATAAAACATATAAATGCGATATACATTTCACAATTTTTTTTGTTAAACTATTTTGTTAAAAGAATTATCTTTACATAATTTTCAACTCTTTCAACTTTTAAATAATCTTCATTACTAATAGTTGGAAGATATATTTTTAGATCACATAAAGGAATGAACACCCCTGGTATATAGTATAAAATATAGTTTATTCAAATTCATATGATATATTAAATCGTTTCCCATTTGCATGTTATATAAACAAAACACACCCAACATAATCCTTATTGGGAAACTAGTCCCTTTATCCCCAGTCAGAGTCACCACACCAAACGGAAAATGACTTGCTCTAAGGTCCGGACTGGGTGGTTTTCCCCCATTTTGTTGCAACGGAATTCTGAGGCTTCAACATCTTCCAAGTCATCAAGGAGGTTAATCTTCTCTTTAAATTCATCTGCAATAATATAGAATTATTTTCCCATGGTTGAATCTAGATGGTCAACCTTTTGGATTTTCTCAGTTATTGAAGTTTTCAACCTATTCTTAATAGTTGCATTCTCTGCCTGTAAAATTCCTACCACTGACCGCAATTGAAGGACTTATTTATGAATTTCATATGTTTCCTTCTTCTCAAAAAGCTCTTGAAACCTCCATTTGGATCCACCTGATTAGCTCAAATTTCTGGAATGACAATATTAAGTTGCACTATGCACAGATCCTTGGCCAAAAACAATGCATGCCACAAGTAGGAATGGCATTCAAAAAGTGGCTCAAAAAAGAGATCAGTTTTGTTGGAGTCAGAAGAGTCAAAATGATGTGTTGCAAAAACATTTGTGACATCATAGTCAAGGGTTGTAGGTTGGTGTTGATATAAACTATTCAGTTTGTTAATGGCTCTCAAGGATCATGAACAACAACTCCTTTGTTGGTGATGAGGCCATGGCCTGAACAGTGGGTTCGTGAAGTCGAATCTTCACGGCTTCAACCTAGTCAGTGAACTTGCTTCAAATCAGTGATAGGAGGTGCTTATATGTTTGTTGAGAATGATAAATAGTTGAGTGACCACACCGCAATTGTTAGGGTCTCGTGATTTGGCAGATTGGTATACCAAATGATAGGGTAACATGTAACTAGTATTTGGAGTCCTAGGACCTAGCCTTCCTAGACTCAGAGAGGGATCTCTCTAATGGGTGCAAAGGATGTGTTATTTTTGCTTTAGGTAGTTAATTTTAGGCTAGTTGTTAAGTGTAGGTTTTGTTGATTGTTTGGTTGGGAAAGATGGAAAAATGGAATAGGTGGAGTGAGAGTATGTCAAAGCCATTGGTCTATGGAGTCAAGTGAAAGTCAAGAGTGTCTAAACGATGAAACAGAGAGTGTTGCAGGGCCGATTTAGCAAGGTCAATGGATCCTTAAGGTGATGTATGAGGTGTTAAATTTTCGAAAGACTAAGAAGTATTAAACATATATAGTTTAAAATTTACAATCCATGAGGTAGGGCAAACCATTAAACTCAATAAACCATAATCTAAACTAATAAACATCCAAGAGAAACATTCTAGTGATACATAGAAAGCATAAGAGCTTCTAACTTTAGAAAATCACCTTCAGATTTTGGGAAAACACATAAGACAATACAAATAACTCAATTTATGGAGAGGGAACTCCTAAACAACATATATCAAGTTATTGGGAACTCTAAAAAAATTTTGTAAGCATGGACAAAAGGAAATATCGAACGAGACCACTTTGACTTAACCTAACAATCAATATTTCAAAGAAAGGCTTCAAGATAGGGTTTTGAAAACTTCAAATAAGCAGGGCATACCATGAATCATACTTGTAAGCTAGCATACTAAATATACATGATATAAAAACTATTTTTGGTGTACCTAAGGAGCAGTCAATAATTCCTTAATATGGCCAAAAGAGAAAACATAAAGGCTATAACAAACAGGAGGACTGAGGTGCCTCAAAGAACATGTCTCAACCTATACTTTTTTGTTTAATAGCAGCCAAGAAACATGAAATATAATAATAACAAAGGAAACAATATACAAATTAGGAAGACATCACCATTCACCAAGCTATGGAATCTTGAAAACAAGCCTCTCCATCATCAAGCCAAGCAAGCCAAGCAAGCCATTCATCCACTTCACAAAACCAATTGCTTCTCCAAGCTCATGAAACCATGTATATTTATCTTAAAGCTCATCAAATGCCAACAAAATACATATGGGCCCCATGCTATATTTATGGAGCAAATGAGGAATAAAACCCTAAATGTGGTAGGAAAATGTCAAATATAGTCATAAATATCATTTATGGCCAAGAGACCATGCAAGGCCCAAGGCACATAATATCCCAAGAAATAAATGGTAAAATAAATATTTGCACCTAATTCTAGCTTAATTTGACTCAAAAACTCAAAAATATCTATTTCCAATAAATGAGTGTGTTTGTTGACTTTTGGTCCAAAACACACTAGGCAGCCTTTGTGCATAGTGCCACTTCAGCAAAAAATAGGGTCTCTTGCAGTTGAGTTTTGGACCTCTTCCCGACACCGAATTTGGCTTAGTGATGGCTCGTTGGAAAGCCTGATGAGTGTAATTTCCATAAATTCTTGAGTTGTGCTGATTGTATTCCATTTACCTATCCAAAAATCAAATCTCCCAAAACTTATTTGTGTGTAGCGCCTGGGCTGAAAATAAGGCAGAAAGGTCAAATTTTTGATATTTTTTGACCTTTTGAGGGGGTAAAAATGCTCCAAATGTCTGAAAATTGGTGGGAATACTGCTGGTGATGTGAAAAATCCAAAAATATAAACTTTGAGAGCTGAGGATTGACCAATTTTATGCGTAGCGCCTAGGTTGATGCGCACAGAGGGGTCAAAATTTGGAAAAAAACAAAAAATTGTTCAATTTGCCTCAAAATTTGTGGAGAGGTCCCTCAAGAGGTTTTGGACACCTGATAAGAAGCCCAACCAAAATTCCAAGGTTGTCCTACACTTTGGCTCTTTTTACATCTTCAAGCTCCATGAGGGCCTTCCTCAGTTTGGCACAAGCAAGCATGTTCTTCCTTGCATAATGCTTTGTCATTTTCTTTTCTAGGGCAAGGCCTCTCTTTGCCTCCTTGAAATACTTATGCTCCTATTTGTAATAGTGGATGACAAAATGTGCCATATCAAATTCTCTTTCCCACTCCTGAAGCTATGCATCTTTCTCCAAGAGAAGAAATCTTATGTTCATCTCCTTGTCCTCATTGTCACTGTCTAAATCAATGAATTGAGGCCCTTGAGAAGTCCTCTTGATCCTTTTACTTCTCCTTACCTTGACTTTTTTCTCACCTCCATCCATGTTTTCCTTGCCTTTGTCTTTGTGCTTGATAGATGGAGGAGAGATGGCATTTTGCCTTTCTGCAGCAGTAAACACATCTCTTTTGCCTCTGTGGTAGGTGCATGTGAGAGGAGTGATGAGGGTGCCTTGATCCTTGATGAAGTCACAAGCCTTTTCATCTTTGTCACGGCTTTCATGAGTGACCTCATGCTCCATTGGGTCACTGATTTCTTGACTTTTAACCTCATCATCATCCTTGCTTTCCTCACTATTTTCTTCCCTGTCATCTTGGCTCTCAAACTGATCACTACCCTCCTCACTTGCCTCATGTTGGCTCTATCCTTCACTGAAGTCTTCTTCTCTGTCACTTTTTGCACTGTCACATTGGATTTCTTAGTCATTTAGAGGATTATTAGTGTCATGACAACCATGACAGTTTTCATGACTGCCATGACCATTTCCTTTCTTGTCACTAACAGTCTCATTTGTACCACTATCTTGGTCAATGCCTTCATCTTCAAATTTTGTTTCAGCCTCATTAGTTATCTGCTCTTGGTCTTCAATTTCTTCATCCTCTCCCTCTATCTCTTTGTTTTCATTGCCTTCATTGTTTCCAGCACCTTTTTCACTATCATTGGGCTCACTGTCATGCTAAAATTCATCACTGTATTTTGCACCTATCTGCTGACTGTTATCTTCATTGTTCTTTTCATAATCCTCTTGGTTGCCATCTTGATCTTCCTCCTCCTTGTAATCATCATTTTCTTCATAATTAGGCTTTGTTTCTACCCCACTGTTTTCCTCATTTTCATCACTTTCATATTCTTGATTAAGCTTTGTATTTGCATCACATCTTTCTGCCCTTGCCTCATTTTCTTCACTCCTTTCCATACTATCATCATCCTCTTGGTATTCCTCAATGGATTCTGCCTCTTCCTCACTGCTGTTTGTTTATTCCTCATGACTACTGTCATCATATTTTTCTTCAGCACTGCTATCCTCTTCCTTGTTTTCTTCATCTACCTATGTTTCTACCTCACTGTCCTTTTCATCTCCATTTTCATCTGTTTGCTCCTGACTAGGGCTATTTTCAACTCCTTCACTTGATGCATTAGGAGAAGGGATAGGAGGTGAATTTCTTTATGGAGAAGGAATAAGTGGAGATGAAGGAGGAGTGGAGGTAGGTGGATGTGAAGTGGAAGGCAAATTTTGTTGAATGAAGGCTTGGGGATCGGAAAATACATCATGAGAGATAAAAACTTCCCAAGGGATTCCTTGCTCCTCTAGCTGGTGTAAAAAAATCGTCTTGACCAAGGAGTGGTGAAAAAGGCTCTGAATTTGGTGGGAATAACTCCTCTTCTCTTCTTGACTACTAAAGCCATTTTGTCAATGCTCCAGTATAGATAGTATGGTAGGTTTTTCAATTTAACCCTGGTGAAGTGCATCAAAAGCCTTATGTGATAAGAATAAACCCTAGAGTACCTCCGCTCACAGGTGAAGTACTTGATAATTTTCCTCATCAACAGGGCATACCTCTCTAGCAGGTGGGAAAATGGGAAGACAACCTTGCAGCCTTGTTGACATCTAGGTTTGAGGTAGGGCTCATAATAGCTCAAGTCCAATTTCTTTTGTTTAAACCATCTCTCACCAATATCTATAATTCTTGTGGCTTTAGCAAAGGATTCAGATGAGAGTTCAAAATTCACTCTTGCTAGGTTGACTGTTTTGACCAAGATATGCAAAGTCAGGGTTTATGACTGTTTTCGGCTTTCGGCTTTGCACCGTAAAAATTTAAGCTTCTGAAAATTCGTAGAAAAAAATTTATAGCAAAAATTCCACGATGACCTGTTTGGAGCAGCGAAACCCTAGAATCCAAAGCTTTGATACCAAATGTTGTGTAACTAGCTCCAAAAATAGAAGAAAAGAGATATGAACGCCTTAGAAATAAGCCACTTCGAGGGGGCAACCTCCAATACATTACATAAGTGAACAATTCTTGGATGATACAAATGACAAAACCTCCTTTCTATATATAGGAGTCCATGGGGCCACAATGTAATCCTAGTGGGCCACAATGTAATCCCAGCCGACCTAACAATAATTACAATATGGGGGTTAGACTAACATAATAAGGGACTACACTATTAATATAGGGGCTTAACATTTTCTTTTTACCTTACCTATTGCTAGTCTGATGGCTATTTGATCCTCTTGCAGAAATGTGAGTAAAGGGCAGTTGTCCCTTTGCAATATTCATGCTTTTTAGGCCAAAAAGCTTCCTTTAATAACCTTTTTGATCAGTTTGGACAAGATCACCTGTCCTTTTCTTCTTTGAATGTAGTTTCTTCTTACAGAAAAAATAGAGTTTGTAGGGCACCAAATCCACCTTATGACTTTGTGAAACCCTAGGTGACCTAGTGGAGACTTCCACGGGCTTCATTTTTGGACTAAGACCTATAATTTGGGATTATCAAGTGTAAGATAGATTTTATGATAGACTGGTGTATTGAAGATCCAAAATCCATTGTAATTGATTTATCTAAAGAGTCTACAGAGATAGTTTGAGACCATCAGTGTTTGAGAGTATTTTGGGAGACACAACAAAGTTGTTTGATTGGTGGGCTTAGGTAGCAGTGGGGGGTTTTTTAGGAAAAAAAAAACAGAGGATTTGGGCCAAAGGTGAAAGCATATAGATAGGAAGAGTGACATAAGCCACTAATGGGTTTTCTGGGACTGGTAAACAATGCTAGACATGATGGAAAGACGAAATAGTGAAAATTTATTTTTAAGGATGATGAAGGAAGTGAGATTTCTAGAACTCACAATGTTCATGAACTTTGTTTCTAGAAATCTAGGGAAATAATTTAGTCATCTATGAAGGCAAAAATTACTGATGACTAACAGTGGCTCCACTTGGGGAGGGCAACTCATTTTCAGTGGGTGGACAGAACTTCAGATTTCTGGCTTTATGAAGACCAGTGCCTCGTCCGTTGGGCAGATTTTTACCTCTTTCTCTTGTTGATTCATGCTTAAAGCTTATGATCTCAATAATCTGAAAGACATGATTAGCTCAAATCCATCTCTACCTACCCAACCTACTTGCCTAACATTTTTTCTTCTTTAGGTGAATTTAGATTAGCAACCTTGACATTTTTTATTTTTTTGAAAGCAAAATAAACTATCTACTTCTACCTTATGTCCTCCTAGAGCTCATATTAGGCTAATGGACTCCTTTGATTCTCTACCTATACTATTCAACTGTCAAGGTTAAACTATTTGACAGGATTTATTCACGAGGCTACAAACATGAAATTGAAAACATGGTTAAATCAGGATTAAACAATCTGATTTACCATGGGTTTGTGGCATAAAAACAAGCTACACACAAATGTTATTTTTGTACAAAACAAGACTAGAAAAACCAGGGCTAGGATACAATGTTTGCTACTCATCCCTATTTTTCTTTTTGGTTTTGTTTTAGGCATGTGGAACCAGTATATTTCTACCTAATCTATCTTTTTGACAAGTCAAGCTTGAATAATTTGACCCATCATCTTTCACTAACTTATCAACAATAAATTTAAAACATGCTAACCATGATTAGGCTAGATGACTGAAACAAGACTCCTTTACGCACTAGTAGTGGTATTTATACTTACACGCTTTCAGGAAATCTACTTATTGGGTATGTGGCTTTACCTCTTTTAAAATCTGCCCTCTTTTCCATTTTTCTGTTTTGTATTTTTTTTGTGATTTCTCTCAATATATTTTCATCAAACAGTGATATGTACAATGAATGATAAATTCTAACTAAGACTCTAAATGGCCATGGTATTTGATTATCCTGTCTTCCCCAGGATCATTTACCAACCCTTTTTCATTCAGTTCTTATAGATAAGGAACATGACTATCTATTTTTTAGGGCATGGTGCAAGATTTTTGCCAAGGATTTTCAAACATGCCAAGTTCTCCTTTACATTCCTTCTTTGAGTTTTGTTCCCAAACCTTGTTTCTGTGAAAGAAAATATCTAGGTGAATAAGGCCATCTTCATCAGCTCCCAAACTAATGAAAAAGTCATCAATGTAAATCATAGTGAAAAAGTTGGTAATAGGATCCATGGCCTCTTGGAAGGTGTCTTTAGCTTTCCTTATTCTAGGAAAAATTTGGTCAAGCATGTATTCATCCCAAGGAACTTTGAAATGTCTTTGTGTTGATTGATTTGATGTGGTATCTGTTAGCACCTAATTTGAACCTCAGGCTGAAAAAGGCAAATCAGGGTAACAAACTAAACCACGCTCAGCCTTGTAGCTAGCCCTACAAGGACAGGAGAAGGCTCTCTCCGTAAAAAGGGATATTCAATGAAGTGAAATAATAAAACTGATATTAGGCTAGGTATAATGATAGGAAAGAAATTTAATAAATGGAATGAATTTTCAGGGATGTGTGGGACAAAGGGACAGTATGAAAACTGGGGAATTAAATCAGGACACAGGGTATTTCATGGGGCAAGATAGGCAAGAAATTTTAGCAATTAAGATCAAATAATGATGGAATGGAGTGACTGGCGAGAGCTGAAAAGGGCACAACAAATGGATCCTTTTCAAACAGAAGAAAAATAGAGTATGAATGATTTCCCAAGGCAGAGCATATAAAATGGATTCTACCTTTCTATCTTGAAAGAATTCAAAAGGAAATGTGTATGGATGAGAGGCGAAACATAACAATTTACATATGAAACAAAAGAGAGAAACAAATGCTAAATCTCATACCACATGGATCCCACAAATCAGATTTGCATCTCTTATTAATTCCCTGTCAAACTGTACAATGGAGCGCAAAATTTTCGTCCACACTATTCCCATACTGTTGAATTATACACTTCAGACCCTTTACAAATGATTTACAATTACATTAAATACACTGAAATGTGGGAACATGGATCCACAGAAAAAGGGGAGCTGTTCTAACAGCTGAAGAACTGAAAAATAATCATAGAAAATAAATCTAACAATTTTCCCTAAAGAAGGAACAATATTACGTTTGCTTCACTTGGGAAGATTCAAAATTTCGTTGTTGAATGATAAATAGGAAATTTGAGGAGAAAATCCCTATCTTTACGCTGCTGTAGAAATCTTTGTTTTATTTAGCTCTCAGCCAACTGACTGTTTTCTTTGCTTTCCATTATTCGTTTGAATAAAACTGACTTTTCAATGAAATGTTGTTTGAAATAAAACTGAAATGAAATTATGCTTTCGGTGAAGGGAAAAAAATTAATTTTGAATGGAAAAGGGAAGGGAAAGGAAACAGGACCTGCATTGCAATCGGAATCGGAGGGGATTTTGGAAAGGGGATATAACATATAATAAAACATTTGAAATACATATAACCAAACCTTTTGAAATACATGTCTGCGATGGATTTTAATACATAACAGTGATCGCAATCGGAGATCGGGGAAAGGGGGAGGTGTATTAGAATGGAGCAAAAGTTCCAATGCGGTATGGAAAGGCCCGATAGTGTAATTTTCGATCGGGGTTGGAGGATTTGGGGCGAGCATAGTACATAACAAAGATCGCCGATGCGATTGGGATGAGCGATGGGGAAAACCTTTGTGAAGTAATTTAAAACAAAGTTTGATTTAACAAAGGGTAAAAGCCTTTGATATTACAAATGGGCAGAAGAATTATGTGGTGGGCCCGAGGTCAATCGGAATTGGGAGGTGAAAAGGGGAGCGGAGTGGAAACACTGATTGGAAAGGTCCGATGGGCTATGAGCCGTCGGATCGGAGGGGAAAGATCAACGACGGGAGTGTAATTGGAGAAGATCAATTGGGAGCGCTCAATCGGGGAGGGCCTTATGAAAGCGCAGATTGCGATGGCCTGATCGCATATGGGTTGTCCGATCGGCGATCGGATCAACGGTCAGGATCGCATCGGGATGGGCCAATCAAGGGTTTACAATCGGGAGTTCTTAATATAATCGCATCAGAAGTTTTCGTGATGGACCAATCGGAACGCAAATATTAACATTGTGATTGCAATGGAAAGGGGAAGGGACTTAAGGTCATGGGTTTTATAATATAAAACTTTGTTGTAAAGTTTTATTATAAAGTTTTTCAGTATGGTGGGGAAGTGGTTTGGAACGGCGGGGGAGGTTTTATAATATGAGACTTTGATTTATTATAAAGTCTCAAGGGCATGAGGGGAAGTGGTTTGGAACAAATCACATATGTATTTAAATTATTTATAATGCGATTTTATAATCGGAGGGAGGAAAAAGGGATTTTATAAGGAAACAATTAAACTTTAAACATAGAGTTTAAGGGAAAATGGGAAATAGGGATTATTTGAGGATATAGGGGACCTTTACTTCTCTTAAGTATAAATTTCAATCCAGAAGTCAGCTTTAAGAGTGTAATATACCGTTGGAAAGCTCTTTTCGGGCTCTTTCTGATGGATCTACTTGGAAGATGATTTAGTGCTAAAAATGTTGTGGAAAACTTCCCTGAAGGCAGGGTGATGAATTTGTGGAGATAACAGCTTCTGAATTGTGACTTATTACATATGCTGACATAAAATTACATAATGAATGATAATAAAGGCAGAATATCATGTTTTCACCTCAAAACATGGTTTTGAGGAGAAAATTACATCGAACTGAATAAAATATTTCTTTGATCTTCTCAAGTGTTGTGACTTTGATTTTATTGACTTCCTCATGACCTTGCTGATATTTGTTGACATTTGACTCATTAATTTGACCACGATGAGACCCTAGAAACTAATGGGACCCATCCTATGACCTACTGACATGATTTTGAGAATGAAAGTGACTCATAACTAAAGACCATAGAAAGGAGAATCAGCAAGTTTCTCATGAGGGAAAACTGATGAAAAAATCACTACCATCAATGAATCCATGACCTAGTGGAATGGTGAAATTTATTGGTATGGGACTCCTAATATGCAAATGCAAAAGAGAAATTTTGATCACTGATGGCAGTATAACTAGACTAACACTAATAGTATCATCTCACGAAAACCTGAAACACTACCAATCAAAATCACCTTGTTAGAAATTTCTATTTTTGGCATAGGATGACTTATCTTGGGAAAAGGGTGTTTGTATTCCATGGAGGGTTTGCCTAAGTGTCTAAAGTCCATACACAGTCTGCATCCTTTGGTTTTATTTGTTACTGATAGGATTTATCGAAATGTTTCGTAGTTCTTCTTGGAAAGAGGTTTCTTTGGAACAATGTCCATGTCATCAGGTTTTGAGCTTTTACTTCTATATATAAGAGCATCCTGAAATTTCTTGCATAACCTTAAGTATTTTATTTTTGTGTGTAATGGCATGGTTTTGGATAAGTTAATCACCTTGGGTCTTCTTAGGCTGCCTATATTGTATCCCTATATATCAGTTTCAACAGACATCCGTTTAGGATTGATGGCCACATCAGTGAGGGTCAACTAATTTTCAGGAGGAACAAGACTCTTTGATAATGAGGTGTCTAGATAAGGTAAGAACATAAGATTTCTTTGATTCAGATCACCTAAGATTTTTTTTCTATGAGGGCATATTAGAATTTTGGAATAGGTAAAAGGGAAGGGTTGGGTTTCTGATGTTTGTCCTCCTTTGAGCAACCTGATCTACATGTCAAACTGACCATTAGTTTTGAGGTTGCATTGTTATTCTGTAGAGAGTCAAGTTTGATTTTGTCATGATGTGTTTTTTCAAGATTGCTAAAGGTCTGAATACTGAGTTCTCTATGTAAAGACTGGTTTGACTATTGTCGTGTTTCTTGATGTGTTTCAACTTCATATACCTACTCAACATTATCTTCCTCATTAGATAGTATGAAAGAATCAAGCTTTGAGTGAATAGAATAGAGAGGAGTGTTGTTTGGTCTGTCCTTACTGCTAACCATATACTTCATATGTGACTCTTAGTATAATATTCTTGTCTGGTTGAAAACAGGGATGGTTGCATAGGACATATCTAGTTGAAGGTTCCCCTGAATCTTGGCTCCCCAAGATCTGGATAAGAGCATGCCATACTTGGAAGGAATATCTGCCACTACTATGTCCATGACTAGATTCTTAGTAGGCACTTGTGCCAGGTTAACACAAAGGTCCTTGATGAGGCCCAAACATTTGACCCTACTGGAATCGAAGGAGTATAGGTCTTTGTAAGGTTTAGTTATTTCTAGGCCTAATCTCTCCATCACAACTTTGGGCATGAGATTCTGAGAGGCACCGAAATCCAACATGGCATTATGTAAGATTTTATCATGTAAGTTTAGGCTGATATAGAAAGTGGGAATGGATCCTTCTTGATAAATTCCTTCTACTTTGCGTCCAAACAACAACTCAAGTGTGTCGTTAGCCAAGTGTAAAGTGTCAACATCATTTCCTATGTTTAGTACCTTCAACATCTGAGACCTATATATGGGTTGAGTAACCAGTTCAATGAGGGGCATATTTATCTTGATTTTGATAATCTCTCACTCAAAACTGAAAGGCACTAGTGTTTTGGACATATTAACATCAGCTTTATCAACCATGATATTTTCTACATTCTTGATTTGTTTATCTTGGTTTGGAGTTTTAGACAAAATGGTCCTCTCAGGGTAACTGGTGGAGGTACTAGGATAGCTAAGGTCATTGTTTGGCTAGCTAATTTTTCCTTTGTTTGCTTCAACTTTCTTAACCATAGTGTTGACATTCTCTGCTGTTTTCCTGGAGGTGTTTTCAGGTACTTTCTGGACAACAACATCTATTTGGTCTTTCTTGGCTGAATCTAGGTATTTTTTGCTCCTAATATCATATGACTTATGGATTTCCATGATGGAATTTTCAAATCCCAAGTGGTAGTCCTGAGAATACTCATAGTTTGTGTCAGTTTGATCTGAGGAAAAGAAGCCTTGTTCTTCTTTAGTGAGAAAAAAATCTTCTTCATTATCAGAACCTATTAGATTTATATGGTTTTCCTCAAGTTCTATAATTTCTCCGCCTTCCTCATCTACATCGTTTTGTTGAAAGAGAGGTCTGATTTGTTGGTCATTTTCCCTTTGTTTTATTTGAGGGGTATCTCTTCTGTAGTTTTGAGTTCCATTTCAGTTTTGGGAGTTGAATTGGTTGTCCCTAGGAGGTGCCCTCTCATTTAATTTTATCTTCTCTATCATTCTCTCCACTGTCCTCATTAGGCTGTCTAATTTAGAATCAAAGGAGGAGGTTTAAGGCATAGTTTCATCCTTATAGGTTACTCTCTTCTCTAATTTCAACCTAGCTCTTTTTTAAATTAAGTTTAACTCTGCACTAATTGCTGCTTTTTGCATTTATTTTAAGGTTTCAGGGTCTCTTTCTCTTAATTGGAAAGTCATGTCTGGGTCAAAACCTTTAGGGAATTTTACCAGTGCTAGGCCTTGTGGGGGTTTCATGTGAGACGGGAGAGCATTATACATAATTTTAAACCTGGTGCAATAGTCTTGCACACTTTCCCCTACATTCCTTTTAAGGTTGTTATATTCAGACAGGATTTGGAGGGGGTTTTTCTTGATTTCCCATTTGTTTATAAAGGTTTGGTAGAGGGAAGGGAGGCCATGTATTGAATTAGGATTCAATGCTTTGAACCATTTTTTGGCCTCTCCTCCTAGGATTTGTGCAAATATTCTCATCTTAATGGTTTCTTCCTCTATCTCCATGTAATCAAAAGCATCATTGATTCTATCTACATGTTGTTGGGCAGTGATGGATTCAACCCTTGTGAAATGAGGGATTTTAGACTAATAGTCATTTGGCAAAGGCACTAGGTTTGGGGTAAGACCAAAGGTGCATACCAAGCTGCCATGATGGGAGCTAATGGAGGATTTACAAGAGGTGGGTTTGTGATAGGGGGTGTACGATGAAGTGGAGTGGTTTGCACAGTGGTGGTATGGATGGGTGTGGCAGAAGTACTTGGACCAACAAAATGATTTTGAGTATACTTGGTATGGAAAGAGTTGAAGTGATGGAGAAGCTGAAAGTCAGGTGGTGTGGAAGGAGAGGATTCTCTACTCAAACTCTGGTGAAAATCTAAGGGTTCAAGGTAAATTTGGTCAATATCAGTTTGAGACCTGTTTCTAAAGAGGTTCCTGGTATGGTGCAAGTCAAACTGAGGATCTTGCAAAGCTGTAAGGTTTTCAGGTACAGAGCTTGTTCTATGGATGGTCCTAACAGTGGTTAAGTTTCCAGATCTAGAATTTTGCCACAAAATATTCTTTGGGTCATCAACTATGTTGGGAGGGTTTGGGTCTGGATGAGATCTGGTATTGATCCTATGTGAAGCCAGATTTCAAGTTTCAAAATTCATAGAGGCTGAAAGTTTTTAGTACTGTTTCTTAAGGCTGATCTCTCTTAATGCTTGGTACTTATTACAGTATATGAATGGTTTCATAAGCTTCTTAGAGTTGTTTTGAAACAAATCTAGGAAACCAAATGAGTGTTAATGAATTAATAGGCCCACTGGAGGCTAGTGGAGTTTCCAGGTGGATATTTTTTTGTTGTTTTAAGGATGTATGTTTATGGTCTACCACCAATAACTGACAAAAAACCAATCTAACGGAGTTTTGAGGTTTTCTGAGTCTCTTACAGTTTGTGAGAGTGTCCTTTAACTGATTCATCACTTTGCTAGGATGATAAAACAAATAGAGTCTACTCTTTGTTTGATAGTGTGTGTTCTTAATGATTTGATGAGGGTATCTGAATTCCTAAGGGTTTCTTAGTTTTTCACTAACTCAGAAGGTCCATCATGATCACCATTGTGTTAGTGTGGTGATGAGGTAGCAGATGAGCCAACAGATACTATCACTCAATTTTCTAAGCTTAATAGAAGGTTTAAATGAGTCTATAGGAGTTTGTTAAGCAACTATATACTCATAAAGTCCCACCGTGATCACCAGAATGTTAGTGTGGCGATGAGGTGGAAAAATTATCACTGGATACTCTTTAATAATGGATTCTAGAGTCCTAAGGGATACTTGATTTTCACTAACTCAGAAAGTCCCACCGTGATCGCCAAAATGTTAGGGTCCCATGATTTGGCAGATTGGTATACCAAATAACAGGGTAACATGGAACCGGTATTTGGAGTTCTAGGACCTAGCCTTCCTGGACTCAGAGAGGGATCTCTCTATTGGGTTCAAAAGATATGTTCTTTTTGCTTTAGGTAGTTGATTTTAGGCTAGTTTTTAAGTGTAGGGTTTCTTGATTTTTCGGTTGGGAAAGATGGTCAAATGGAATAGGCGGAGTGAGAGTATGTCAAAGCCATTGGGTTATGGAGTCAAGTGAAAGTCAAGAGTGTCTAAATGATGAAACATATGTATAAATTTGCTGAATAATGAATTTTATTCGCTGCGATTAACCTGATCATACATCAATTCGAATTGCATGCATAACACATAATCGCTTCTACCATTAATCGTCACATGCGGAATAAAAAACAAAGCGACAGAACATCAATTCACACACATAGAACGCAGCATGTATGGGGAAAGCTTATAGCTGAAAACCCCCAGCTATATGTATCATATAATGGATGAGAAACATTCAGAAATACATAATACAATACTCCTCACAAGTACTCAGTACTATCTCATATGCTGAACACAAAACTAGCTAGATCTGAAACTAGTCACAGGTTCAAATCTTCTCGCTGCTCTGCCTGCCTCTACTGCGCAATCCCAAAAAGTGAATATAGCTGAATGGAATTCGAATTCACTTAGTTGGTACAGCGCAATCATCATTGGCATCATCATCCCACTGATTGTGCAAATCTCATGCACAACTAATGTACAACTGCTGTCAGTCTCACCCTTTCATCTACCTCTTCCACTAGTCTTTCACTGAACTGTCCATGCACTGAGTTAACTGATGTGTATTTTTAGTTTAATAATGAGTTAATATCAGTGAATTAATTAATAATTAATTCACCCAACTCATCTCTAGCATAATCACAAGTTAAACTGATCATAACTAGTTAAACTAGTTAACCGGAACACAATCTCCATTAACTCCTCAATCAACTCCACCAAAAAACTACGCCGCAGGTATTTGAAGTCAACCATGCAATAGATCAACTAACCCATAGGAAATTCCGAATTTCATTATGTCGTACCATGCCCCACCACTCCGGGGGTCAAAGTAAGTGCTCGAGGAAGTAAGCTAACATTTATAGTCAAAATATTATTAAGAGTAAATAATATTTGACTTCCATATTTTTAGGAGATCAGTCTAAAAATAGCCTGGGTCCTAAAAATTAGGGTCTCATCTATTTTTACCGACATGTCGCATACTCCAAGAATCTCCAAGTAGAATTCCCAAATTATGCTCCGTATGTCTAAAAATAGACATAGTCTAAATAGATTTTTCGACAAAAATCACATGTGTGGTCCCCACCTAGTTTAAGAGTGATCACTTTCCAACTAGGATCGGAAAAGATGTTTTAGGAGAGCCTCCTTCTTGTTTCTTGTTGCCATTTCAGCACTCCCTCTCCAACGAAGAATTTGTCTTTTCATGCGACAGCCACAACTCCATGCATTCGCCTGCAGCCTTCACAAGCGCATACGACTCCATGCATGCGACATGTGACTCCATGCATTCGCCATGCACCTTGCATGCGCCATGCAAACTCATGCATGCGACATGCAACTCCATGCATTCGCCCTGCAACCTCCACAAGCGCCATGCAACTCCATGCATCTGCTCTGCAACTCCTCTGAAACTGAATAGGCTCCAAACAACTCAATCGGTCTTGATGCATCTAGCATCTATCATCAAAGTCTTCGACTTCTTCTTGGCCAATTGCACATGTCATTAGGAACCACTGCGTTGTTGAACTCTTGCACCCATGCACTCTTGCATTTGCTGTCAACTCTGATCCGCACTCCAGTATCCGACACTGTCACTTTGATCTGCCTGCATCACTCCAACTGATCTTGCTACTGCTGCGCTATGGGCACCTCGTAGCCAGGTTCAATCCATGAGATCCACACCATCTCATGAATCTGCCCAGGAAATCTCCTCATGGGATTACTCATGCATGTCGCCCCACCTCATACTTGGTGGTATAGCTGCATGCACTCCCTCTGCCCGTCTGGCATGAAATTTCTCTGCATGAGTGGTCTCTTCCACTCCATGATCCTCTTGTGGTTGCTCCACATCCCGAGGTTCACTATCACCTGCATGCAAAACCCGCTCCCTCTCAAGCTTCAATTGCATGTCTTCCTCCCGCTTCCCAACAGTAGGAAGCTCTGTAGACATCCCATCTACTTCAAGTCTGTAGATATTCTTTGCTCGAATCCCAACCTTCTTGACTTGTCCCGTTGCCTTGTGCCGAAGGAACACCTTTCCTTCTCTAAAGACAACTTCATACCCTTTATCCTCTAACATTGAAACTGAGATCAAATTCTTTGTTAGACTTGGTACATGCAATACATCTTGTAAAAGAATGAGTTTACCTGACTCCCTCTGAAAGGTTATGGTACCAATTCCGGTCGCATTGTATCGTCCACCGTCGCCCAACTCAACATGCATCTCGAGACCTTTCTCCACCAAGTCACTGAAAAGATTTGCATCTCCCGTCATGTGAAAGGAAGCGCCACTATCAATATACCACCCCGATCCCAATGCACTAGACAACATGCATGCGATCAATGAGAAGTCTAGCTCAAATTGCGAGGCAAGAGCCTCACCAGCTGCAGATCCAGCAGCCTGCTTGTTCTTCTTCTTCTTGGGGAAATTCGTGGCGTAATGTCCATGATTGTGACAGTGAAAACACTTCACTTTGGACATGTCACGCTCTTTACCATCCGCACTGGATTGAGAAGCCTTCTCCTTTCCCTTCCCCTTCCTTGCTTTGGCAGCCAAAGCGCAGTCTTCTTCACCAGCTCCCTTTGACGAAGAACCATCTCTGGTATTTCGCCAGATCTCCTCTTGCACGAGATCAGACCACAGTCTTTCCCATCCCGGCAACTTTTCCCGACCATTGACACTATCTTGATATGCATGCCAACTCTTCGGCAAACCAAGAAGTTCCAAACTCACCAGATCCTCATCCACCACCGTCACACCAACACTTCCCAGCTCATCCCGACATTGGGTGAACCTCGTGAGGTACTTCGGCATACTTTCCCCCTTCTCACACTTGATGTTCCTGAGTCTATCTTTGAGCGCCAGCTTCCTCTGATCGCTCTTGCTTTGGTACAAATCTGTCAAGGCTTTCCACATCAAATATGGAGAGGCCTTCCCGTGTAAACTGGATACAATGTGATCCTTTACACCCTCCAACAGGATCCTTCGACATTTTTCTTGTTTCTTTCGCCATGCTTCCACAACATCAGCATCATTAGAAGTAGGCTTTGGAATCTCTTTCTCCACAAATTCCAACAGCCCATGATCATCTAATACAGCCTCCATGCGGTCCTTCCATGCAACATAATTCGAACTGCCTTCCAAGGCATATTATAGTCGCAAACCGATGAAAGACATTTTCACCGCGGCACCAAGAACACAAATCTTCAAACTAGAATTTCACCACCAGCTGATAACTCAGTCGCTTCCGATCTACACTTGAGAGCTAATTATTTCCAAACCAGAGATTGACTGCATGGGCATTCACCAGATCTTTCACCTTACAAAGAAGGATGAATATTCCGGAGGCTACCTGGCTCGCATGCAGGCTCTGTCCGAGGAAATAATAAACAATCACCGTAATAGATCTCGACGATTAATTTAGCTCGGATACCATGTAGAAATTTGCTGAATAATGAAGTTTATTCGCTGCGATTAACCTGATCATACATCAATTCGAATTTCATGCATAACACATAATCGCTTCTACCATTAATCGTCACATGCGGAATAAAAAACAAAGCGACAGAACATCAATTCACACACATAGAACGCAACATGTATGGGGAAAGCTTATAGCTGAAAACCCCCAGCTATATGTATCATATAATGGATGAGAAACATTCAGCAATACATAATACAATACTCCTCACAAGTACTCAGTACTATCTCATATGCTGAACACAAAACTAGCTAGATCTGAAACTAGTCACAGGTTCAAATCTTCCCGTTGCTCTGCCTGCCTCTACTGCGCAATCCCAAAAAGTGAATATAGCTGAATGGAATTCGAATTCACTTAGTTGGTACAGCGCAATCATCATTGGCATCATCATCCCACTGATTGTGCAAATCTCATGCACAACTAATGTACAACTGCTGTCAGTCTCACCCTTTCATCTACCTCTTCCACTAGTCTTTCACTGAAATGTCCATGCACTGAGTTAACTGATGTGTTATTTTAGTTTAATAATGAGTTAATATCAGTGAATTAATTAATAATTAATTCACCCAACTCATCTCTAGCATAATCACAAGTTAAACTGATCATAACTAGTTAAACTAGTTAACCGGAACACACTCTCCATTAACTCCTCAATCAACTCCACCAAAACTCTGCCACATGAGTCTAACTGAAGTCAACCATGCAATAGCTCAACTAACCCATAGGAAATTCGAATTTCCTTATGTCAGCTGCATGCCCCACCTCCGGGGGTCAAACTGAAGTTCTCCAAGAGAGTAAACTGTTGTTTATAGTCTAAATATTATTAAGGGTAAATAATATTTGACTTCCATATTTTTAGGAGAGGCAGTCTAAAAATAGCCTGTGACCTAAAAATATGAATCTCATCTATTTTTACCAACATGTCGCATACTTCAAGAATCTCCAACTAGAATCCCCGAATCATGCTCCGTATGTCTAAAAATAGATTTTTTCGACAAAAATCACATGTGTGGTCCCCACCTAGTTTAGGTGATCACTTTCCAACTAGGATCAGGAAAGATGTTTCAGGAGGCCTCCTTCACTGTTTCTTATTGCCATTTTCAACAACATAGTGTGTTGTAGGGCCGATTTAGCAAGGTCAATGGATCCTTAAGGTGAAGTATGAGGTTTAGTGAACATTAAGTTTGGGAAACACTAAGAAGTCTTAAACATATATAGTTTAAAAGTTACAATCCATGAGATAGGGCAAACCATTAAGCTCAATAAACCATAATCTAAACTAATAAACATCCAAGAGAAACATTCTAGTGATGCATAGAAAGCATAAGAGCTTCTAACTTTAGAAAATCAGCTTCAGATTTTTGGAAAACACATAAGACAATAAAAATAACTAAATTTATGGAGAGGTAACTCCTAAACAACATATATCAAGTTATTAGGAACTCTGAAACAAGTTTTTAAGCATGGAAAAGGGGCAAGATCGAACGAGACCTCTTTGACTTAACCTAACAATCAATATTTCACAAAAAGGCTTCAAGATAGGGTTTTGAAAACTTCAAAAAAGAAAGGCATACCACGAATCATACTTGTAAGATAGCATACTAACCATACATGAAACAAAAAATATTTTTGGTACACCTAAGGAGCAGTCAATAATTCCTTAAGATGGCCAAAAGAGAAAACATAAAGGCTATAACAAACAGCAAGACTGAGGTATCTCAAAGAACATGTCTCAACCTATACTTTTCTGTTTAATAGCAGCCAAGAAACATGAAACATAATGATAAAAAAGGAAGCAATAGATAGATTAGGAAGACATCACCATTCACCAAGCTATGGAATCCTACAAAGAAGCTTCTCCATCATCAAGCCATGCAAGCCATTCATCCACTTCACAAAACCAATTTCTTCTCCAAGCTCATGAAACCATGTATATTGCTCTTCAAACTAATCAAAAGCCAACAAAATACATAGGGGCCTCATTCTCTATTTATGGAGCAAATGAGAACTAAAACCCTAAATGTGGTAGGAAAATGCCAAATATAGTCATAAATATCATTTATGGCCAAGAGACCATGCAAGGCCCAAGGCACATAATATCCCAAGAAATAAATGCTAAAATAACTATTTGCATCTAATTCTAGCTTAATTTGCCTCAAAAAACTCAAAAATATCTATTTGCAATAAATGAGTGTGTTTTGTTGACTTTTGGTCCAAAACACACTAGGCAGCCTCTATGCGTAGCGCCACTTCAACAAAAAATAGGGTCTCTTGCAGCTGAGTTTTGGACCCCTTCCCGACACGGGATTTGGATCCATGATGGCTCGTTGGAAAGCTTGATGATTATACTTTCCAAAAATTCTTGAGTTGGGCTGATTGGATGCCATTTACCAGTCCAAAAATCAAATCTCCCAAAACTGCTCTGTGCGCAGCGCCTAGTCTGAAAATGAGGCAGAAAGGTCAAATTTTTGATGTTTTTTGACCTTTTGAGGGGGTAAAAATGCTCCAAATGATCTGAAAATTGGTGAGAAGACTGCTGGTGATGTGATAAATCCAAAAATTTAAACTTTAATAGCTGAGGATGCACCAATTTTTTTCGTAGCACCTAGGGTACTGCGCACAAAGGGGTCAAAATTTGGAAAAAAAAAAAAAGGTTGTCCAATTTGCCTCAAAATTTGTGGAGAGGTCCCTCAAGAGGTTTTGGACACCTGTTGAGAATCCTCAGCCGAAATTCCAAGTTTTTCCTTCACTTTGGCTCTTTTTACGTCTTCAAGCTCCATGAGGCCCTTCCTTAGTTTGGCACAAGCAAGCATGTTCTTCCTTGCATAATGCTTTGTCATTTTATTTTGTAGGGTGTTACATAGTAATTTATCACCATCCCTGCAATCCCCCATCCTGCACATTGGAGGGCCTTTTTCATGACCTGTGAGCAGTGACATGACATGAAACTACTTTCATGGCATCCCCATTAACAAGGAAAATCATTCGTCTGAAGACAATTTCCTGTGAAAAACCCTAAAAATAGACCTTTTGTCCTTGGCGCAACCAGCCAGTTCAGCCCTCGTGGCAATGGAGGAAATCCACAAAAGAGGGCACGCCAACTGGCGCTCTGTCCCATTGTATTTCTCATGCCAAGCTTAATAAGGATTTTTTTTTTAAATAAATGGCAGAAGTTTGATTCCAACCAACTCCTGAACGAGTCTCTAAAATGAGTTGGGAGGTTTGGCTCTGGATCTCCATGTAGGGGAAGTGGTTTTCCACCTATCATGGAAGCTTCCTTGAGGATAGGGCAAATCCCACCATTGTAGGGATCCCAACTCCCCTTCCACCATCTATATAAGCTTGCCATTTTCCCTTAGCAAGCTAGTAGTCATAGAAGCAAGAGCTGAATCTGTAGCAAGGAGACTATCGCCAGATAGCCTTTGAGATCCAAGCCAAAGAGAGAGAGCTTTGTCCCACTTCCGACGAGCTTCATTGAGACGTGCTCCACTGTCGACCTCGCCGAAGGAAGATCCAGCGTCAGAGCTTAAGGTTGTATCGTTCCTTCATTTTATTAATGATACACAACTTTGATTATGGTTTCATTCGTGTATCTTTATCTTTGATGCAATAAGTTACATATTCTCTGACTGATATAGTTACAAGATTTAGATTATATGTTGTGTATCGTCATGTTTCTTTGCATGTGTGTAGGTGTTCAGGTGCGCTAAGCGGGATGATTGTGATCTGTCGAAGCGGAGGACGGGAAGCGTCATCCTTCTTTCGACGACCATCGCATAAGACCTGAGTTAAGAAACTTATCGTTTCTTATCATTTTGTAACTAGAGACCTGTGTCTTAGCGTGACTTGATTGTTGCTAGACCCGATCTGGGCTAGTAGGGATCGCTTCTGTCCGCAGAGGGGATTTACCTCTCCAACATAGGGCAAGGCCTCTCTTTACCTCCTTGAAATGCTTATGCTCCTCTTTGTATGTTATGAATATAATTCATAACAAATCACATTAATATAGTCATTAATAGTTAAATAGCAATTATGTAAATCAATGATTAAGTTAGTGAAAGGGCATGTCTAAAAGACATGCCCATTCGTGAAAAGTCACCTGCATAGGTAAAAAAGTAGGGCCTCATTTTAACTTTCAATCATCTTATTATATCTTATCATAAATTTATTAATAAAATATTATTATTAAAATACCTCTTGTGTATTTTTGCTATTAAGTCAACAAGCATACTAGTTTTGTTGCTACAGTGGTATCAAAGCCATATCGAAACCAAGTTGAAGCCATGGCACACAATATAGTCTTACAAGCCTATGAACATAGTATACAAGCCCAGGAACACTATTTACTGTACAATGTGCCATTATGTGAAGATCCCAAAGAAATTGAGCAGATTAGAAAAATTCAAGAAAAGCTTCAGAAATTAGAAAAGTCATGTGTAGAAGCTACAACTTGTTTTAAGAAAAGATATGCATAAATCCATAATAAGGAAGAGGACATTGATGACTTTAAGAGTCAAACCAAGGATATTTATAACTCTGAATCATATTAAGAAAATATGTTTTTTGATGTGAACCATGGACAATCCAATGACATTGTTAGTTCTATGGGAATCTGTGAATCAAACAATACTTTTCAAAGCTTACCAACTGTTGAGGTCAATAAAAAGGAGAACAAAGATAGCACTGCAATCGCTACAAAATTTAGGAAAGATGACTCTTATCAACTAAAAGAAGTTTCACATGATATGAAGCTGCTTTCCGTATCTAGTGGCATTTGCAATGAAGAAGTGGCTATGTATGATCAATTTCCCTCAATTCTCAGTGAATTTAAAGCCGAGGATGAAACTGATGAAGAAACAGAAAAATATGATGCAATGGAAATGCCAAGTAAAATTGGGACTGCATTATGTATGGCGGGTGCACTAAAAAAAGCTCATGAAATAGAATGCAGAGAATTGGTCAGAATTTTGATTACTTCAGCGGCAGATCCAAAAGCCCAAGATGCACTATGAGGACAAACTGCTCAACATGTGGCAGCAATGGCTAATGATGTAGAAATGGTGAAAATCATCTTGGATGTAGGTGTTGATGTTGATATTAGAGATGTACACAATACAACACCTCTTCATGTTGCTTTAGCTAGGGGTTCAAAGTCAAGTGTAGGCCTGTGTTTAGAAAATGGGGCAATTGCAACTCACATAATGATGAGGGGGACAATGCATTCCATATAGCTGCAGACACAACAAAGATGGTTCGAGAAAATCTTGACTGGATAGTTGTTATGTTGTAGCAGGAGGATGCGGCTATTGATGTTCGAAACCATAGTGGTAAGACATTAAAGGACCTTATAGAGAGTGAGATTGGTGTCTTTTCAAAGCTTACAAATGCATATTTCCTAGTGCCCATTGGAGGAACAGAGAACTTTTACAGCACATTGGAGGCTGAGTTGGAAGGTATCATTCCTGTTGTAAAGACATCTATTGCAGGGACCAGGGTCATTGGGCAGCTTTGTGTTGGGAATAGAAATGGTCTTTTGCTGCCAAATACGACTACTGATCAAGAACTACAACACTTAAGGAATAGTTCTCCGGAGGAAATCGTGGTGCGGAGAGTTGAAGAGCGACTATCTGCACTTGGAAATTGTGTGGTGGCCAATAATTATGTCGCTCTGATTCATATTGATCTGTCAAGGACTACGAAAGAGTTGATAGCCGATGTGCTGGACGTTGAGGTTTTCAAGGAAACATTCAGATTTCACAATCAGCATCGGTATTTTAAACCAACGATTGCCACTGCACTTTGTCTAGACGTGAAACTAATGACTGTCATTGATTCCAACGTCTTTGAGAGCACGGTTAAGAGGTTGTGTCTTTTCGATCAACGAAATTCCCTGTGGTTTGGGTGTGAAGACGGACGGCTGTGTCTTTTCGATCAACGAAATTCCCTGCGGGCTGGGTGTGAAGACGGACAGTTGTGTCTTTTCAATCAGCGAATACTAATGATATTATCATTTTAGTTGCCATTTTCTTTAATCCGCTTTCCCTTGGGCCGCCATCACCCACGACTCTGCAGGTTCTTCCCATCGCCCTCATGACCACTGCCGATGCTCCTAAAACATGGGGACTCCATACTTTTGTATCTGGGGATTTCTTTGGGGGATAATACATTCACAATCGTTGTTGGGAACATCGTTTTTTTCGTCCTTCAGAATTCTTTTGATGATGGCATTCGTCCTACTGCTTTAGCAAAACTAAAACCTGCATTTAAGAAGAGTGGAAGCACCACTGCTGGAAATTCAAGCCATATCCCTCGAGGCACACTTCAGATGACACTTGTTCACAAAAAATTTGATGAGGCACGTCGATTAGGGGTTCAAAGGCCAACTGAATCAAGTGACTTCCTTGCGCTGGATTTTTCCATACAATTTCTTCAATGGGCTCTTCAATCTCCCAGAACAAAGATAAATTTTGGTCATGAGGATATAGTTTTCAAAGGAGGTGCAGGTGAACCGACGCGTGGAAAAGACTCCAACCGAAACTTTGAGCGGAATTAGACCTATCAATTGCTTTAAATATAAAGAAAAAATAATAATTATAAAAAATCATAGTGTTTTTTATAAAATTATTATAATTTAGTTTTATTTATAAAGTTATATTATAATAAATTTTATAAAATTGCATATATGTAAATAATAATAATAATAATAATAATAATAATAATTGAAACATGGACAATTTACCAGCGAATTATATAAAGAAGGTAGGACTAACATCAAGTCTCATATGCTGAGGTGGCAACCGCAAAAATGAAGGAAATTGTCAGTAGTATAACTTTGAGGACAAAGCTCTTGAAGAGAAGGGAAATGTTATGAATATAATTCATAACAAATCTCATTAATATTTAAATAGTAATTGTGTAAATCAGTGATTAAGTTAGTGAAAGGGCATGTCTAAAAGACATGCCCATTCATGAAAAGGCACCTGCATAGGTATAAAAGCAGGGCCTCATTGTAATTTTCAACCATCTTATTATATCTTATCATACATTTATTAATAAAATATTATTATTAAAATACCTCTTGTGTATTTTTGCTATTAAGTCAATAAGCATACTAGTTTTGTTGCTACATTGTAATAGTGGATGACATGTTGTTCCATCTCAAAGTCTCTTTCCCACTCCTGAAGCTGTGCATCTTTCTCCAAGAGAAGAAATCTTATGTTCATCTCCTTTTTCTCATTATCACTTTCTAAATGAATGAATTGAGGCCCTTGAGAAGTCCTCTTGATCATTTTGTTTCTCCTTACCTTGACCTATTGCTAACATTTGTCCATATTTTCCTTGCCTTTGTCTTTGTGCTTGATAGCTGGAGGAGAGATGGCCTTTTGCCTTTTTGAGGCAGCAAACACATCTCTTTTGCCTCTGTGGTAGGTGCATGTGAGAGGAGTGATGAGGGTGCCTTGATCCTTGATGAAGTCACAAGCCTTTTCATATTTTTCATGGCTTTCATGAGTGACCTCATGCTCCATTGGGTCATTGATTTCTTGACTTTTAACCTCATCATCATCCTTGCTTTCCTCATTTTTTTCTTCCCTGGCATCTTGGCTCTTAAACTGATCACTACCCCCCTCACTTGCCTCATGTTCGCTCTATCCTTCACTGAGGTCTTCTTCTCTATCACTTTCTGCACTGTCACTTTGGATTTCTTGGTCATTTAGAGGCTGATTAGTGTCATGACAGTCATGACTTTCATGACTATTTCCTTTCTTGTCATTGACTGTCTCATTTGTACCACTGTCCTGGTCAATTCCTTCATCTTCAAATTTTGTTTCAGCCTCATCAGTTATCTACTCTTGGTCTTCAGTTTCTTCATCCTCTCCCTCTATCTCTTTATTTTCATTGCCTTCATTTTTTTCAGCACCTTTTTCACTGTCATTGGGCTCAGTGTCATGCTCAAATTCATCACTGTCTTTTGCACCTTCCTCCTGAGTTTCATCTTCATTTTTCTTTTCATAATCCTCTTGGTTGTCATCTTGATCTTCCTCCTCCTTGTCATCATCATTTTCTTCATCATTAGGCTCTATTTCTGACCCACTGTTTTCCTCATTTTCATCACTTTCATCTTCTTGATTAAGCTTTGTATTTTCATCACTGTTTTCTGCCCTTGCCTCATTTTATTCACTCCTTTCCATGCTATCATCATCCTCTTGGTCTTCCTCAATGGATTCTTCCTCTTCCTCGTTGTTGTTTTTTTATTCCTCATGACTACTTTCATCATCTTTTTGTTCAACACTTATATCCTCTTCCTTGTTTTCTTCATCTACCTCTGTTTCTACCTCACTGTCCTTTTCATCTCCATTGTCATCTGTTTGCTCCTCATTAGGGCTACTGCCAGCTCCTTCACTTGATGCATTAGGAGAAGGGATAGGAGGTGAATTTCTTTGTGGAGAAGGCATATGTGGAGATAAAGGAGTGGAGGTAGGTGGATGTGAAGTGGAAGGAAATTTTTTCTGAATGAAGGCTTGGGGATTGGAAAATACATAATGAGAGATAAAAACTTCCCAAGGGATTCCTTTCTCCTATATCTAGTGTAAAATAATCATCTTGACCAAGGAGTGGCGAAAAAAGATCTGCATATGGTGGGCATAACTCCTCTTCTTGACTACTGAATCCATTTTGTCAATGCTCCATTATAGATAGTATGGTAGGTTCAACAATTTAACCCTGGTGAAGTGCATCAAAAGCCTTATGTGATAAGAATAAACCTTGGAGTACCTCCCCTCACAGGTGAAGTACTTGATAATCTACCTCATCAATAGGGCATACCTCTCTAGCAAGTGGGAAAAAAGGAAGACAACCTTGCAGCCTTGTTGACAACTAGGTTTCAGGTAGGGCTCATAATAGCTCAAGTCCAATTTCTTTTGTTTAAACCATCTCTCACTAATATCTATAATTCTTGTGGCTTTAGCAATGGATTCAGATGAGATTTCAAAATTCACTCTTGCTAGGTTGACTTGGTGATTTTGTAAACTGAGGATGAACAACCTAGTCAAGTTTGAGTGGCTTTGGACTCGTTTAATCTTCTCACAAAACTGGTAACACCCAACATCTTGAAAGAAGTTAAGTATCATTGGAGAGGAGGTGATTTGAATGGTGTCCAAGGGCTCAAACCTATTAACCCTTCCTCCCTTGTGCTTTGGCTTGGTGGACCTTTGGTCTTCACCACTGCTGGTATGAATCTCTTCTTTAGACATGGTGACTATTTTTAGCACAGAAGGATTTAGCTTTTTTCAGAGGTTTTAGGTCTAGGATGCAAAATGAGTGATGTGAGGGAAAATTTTGAAAATGAGGGCAAAATGAAGTATGTCTGGGACAATTTTAGAGTTTAGGAGGAGGGTTGTTTGCACTGAGTATCTTTAGGCTAAGGACAACCTCCAACTTGAAAAATTTTCCTTCGAAAGGTCAAATATTTGATCTTTGTGGAGATTAGGGTTTGGTCACCTTAGGCCAAAAATGCCTTCCTAAATTATGAAAAGAACACTTGGAAAGTGAGGAAAAAGAGTCACCAACCTTATTTGACTAATTTCAGGAGAGTTGGAGGAAAAAATATTAAATTTGAACAATTTTTGAGCAAATATGGACAAACTTTGTCTGTGCGTAGCACCTGCCCGACTACACGTTCAGGTCAGGTCAGGCTGGCCTGTTGGAGCGCAGTGCCAGATTAATTCAGGCCAGAATTGCGCCTGTTAGGCCTGTCAGAGCGCAGCGTTGGGTCAACTCGGGCCAGAGATGGGCCTGTTGGGCCTATCAGAGTGCAGCGTTGGGTTGATCATGTGGACAGTCGAGATTTTCCTATGCTTGTGCGTAGCACCCGCTCAGGTGCATAGCGCCTCCCTCCCGGTGCGCAGCGCAATGTTAAATAACACTACTGCTACCTCCTCTATGCGCAGCACCGATGGCCATGTGCGTAGCGCAAGCCTCGATGCGCAGTGCCTGAAATGTTTTCAAAACTTGCACAAAAACCCTCCAAACTCGCTTTCAACGGCTTCTTCTCCTTTTTGAAATGACAATGAGATGTGAAAGAGGTCAAGGAGGCTTTATAGTCTTTTTGAAAGATGATTTTGTAGAAATTTCTATTTCCCACGCTATTTTTCAGTTTCTCCTTATTTCTCCATATAGTTAAATGCCCATTCCTATAGCCATACATACAACAATCTGAAAAAATAAATATTTTCTGAAAACACAAATTCTGGAAATTTTAAAATGCTGGAAATTGCAGAAATAAAACTCAGCAAAATAAATCATCCACACAAAAAAAAGTAGACACGTTGATTTTTGGTCAATGTGACCCTAGAAAAACCCCCTACAACTCTTGGGGAAAACCAGTTTGAAAGCTCTTCTTATTTCTTGAAATGCTTTTACAGTGAGAGAGAAATACTCAAAAAATTTTAGCAAGTAATAAATACAACTTATCTCATTTTCCGTGCTTAACCACCACCTCGAAAAACATGTACACAACAAAAATAGAAACAGAAACAAATGTTGTACGACCTCCTTGAATTTTGTGCCCATAATTTACAGCATTAAATGTTGTTGTATGGACTGCCTCGAAAACTATCCAAACAGTAATAAATGATACTATATGGATTTCTCGATTCCGTGTAGAAAAAATAGCAAAGCTACTCTATGGTTTTCTGCCTCAATTTTCGTGCGTAAATATGCTTTGAAAAATGTGCCAAAAAATTAGCAACATGTTCCTCGAAATCTATGCCAAACCTTGTTGTATGGCCTCCTTGGAATACGTGCCAAATATGTTGTACGGTCTGCCCTGAAATTCATGCCCAAATCTGCCTCGAAATTTGTGCCTCTCCTTGCTGTACAGACTTGTTGAAGTGTTGCCTCGTTTTATGTGCCAAGTTCTGTCCTCCTTCTCCTCACTACCCAGAAATCTCCTTTGCTCTCCTTCTCTCCTTCTCTCAATCTGCTCATGAAAGAATGAATGACATTTTTCCCTCCTTTTCCTCCTTTAACCTAACCCTAAGTGAATTTTGAGGAATCCCTAAATATAATGGCTGAGATAGCTTTAGATCTAGGGCTGAGATTAAATGCTCATTTAAATCTCACTTTCTATTTTTTAATTCACCCCACTTTAATAAAGACCCACTTAGTCATTTATTTCCAAAGTCACTTTTCCTTTCTAATTTCACATTGACTTTATTAAAGTCACTTTAAAATTAGACTTCATTAACTTTATCACTTAAAGTCACTTTTAAATTAGATTTGACTTTATAACTTTATAAAGTCACTTTAGGAGAAAAATTAAATTCTTTTAGACACTTTTCCCTAGGCCAAAGATCAAAGCCTTAGGGAACCACCTGTCCTCTGGTAACCAAATTTCAACATATTTGATGCCAAAAACCCACTTTATAAGGTTTATTTCCCTCTTTATTTTTCTCACTGTCTTTTTGGCCTTTTGGTCCTATAGGTGGTAGTTTGACATAAAAATGTTTCTTTTCTTTGCTAGAAGCCTCTTGATGTCTCCCTTGTGCTTACAAAACCATTCAACCAAGTTTAAACATGTGCCTTCAAACCACTTTGAAAAATTAACCTCTTTATGATGCTTATCACTTGAAAAAAATAGATTTTTGTGATCTTTTGACATATTTCCTTTAACTAAAATTCTGTCAGGTTTCCTCTCTAAAACAGTGAACAACCTCTCAGCATAAAAATCCTAACAGAAAGAATCAGTAGTCCCTTTAGTACTTATGTGGGCCATCATTGTGAACAACATTTGGTCTATTTATCCTCACCAATTTTCCTGTAGGTAACCTCTGTAACAGTCCTATTTGTTCCTTTGATTAGTTTTCAAATGATGTATGTTCAGTGAGGGAGGTGAGCTTTCTAAACCATTTTTGTGATTTTGCTGGCCACTTATGTTCTTGTAGGTGCCTACTATTGGCAATATGATGTAATGTGGTGTCCTTGATGGCAACCTTCTTGATGAAGTTATCCTTGATGGAAACCTACTTGATGAGTTTCCTTTTGATAGCAACCTATTTGTTAAAGATGTAAGAATGATGTATCTACAGATCATTTCAAATGTGACATAGAAAAGAATTCCAGTAAGTGCTAGAGAAATGATAAATATAATATGTCACAATGTATATGCTACTTTTGTGAAGGCAACCCGCGTATGGATGCAATGTATACGCTACTTTTGTGAATGCAACCCGCATATACATTCAGGGTTAGCATATACGCCATTTTTATGAATAGAAGTTGTGTATACACGCAGAAACGGACGCTCCAAGTTGTGTATGCCTTTTGCGCTCTAAAATTATGATACCAAGGGGCATTACCATGGTATTAGCCCATAGTATTGACCATTGTATTATCTATTTGATTCCATCCAGGATTACCATCAGCAGTTGAGTAGTTTTGACTCATGGTATTGATTAATGCTAAGACTATATAAGGAGAAGAAGATCATAGTGAAAGCGTGTGCATGTGTTTGGGTATTGAATGAATACGTCACTCTGAAGTATATCTACATGGAATGGGTTTCAATTTATTGATAGATATAAATTAATAATGCACATATGAATAAAATGATGGATCAGGATCTCTAGACCTGAAATGACTATATATCTTCTAGATCTACTTATGGAATGTTTAGATATGAGATGTGGCGAATGTTTTCTGAAGTGAAGGGTAAGATCTGAGCTGTTTAACTATTCTGAAGAGTTGCGCTGCCCTGCAATGTTTGCAAATATATACATAGGTTCGTCGCAGTGAAAGCGCATATATATGCGGGTGAGTTTCAGCAAAAGCGTGTATGGAATCTAAGGTCAGTCCTGAAATAGTTGCAGATATATATGCAGGTTTGTCTCTGTGAAAGCGCGTATATATGCGGGTTCAATGAAGTAAAAGCACGTATGGAATCTAGGGTTTTGCTGAAGTGTGAAAAAGGAAATCTTTGATATGTTTTGCTGTATTATTGTTGTTTTTCAATGATGTCTTCATACAGATCTGAGTTGTTTGAATACTGATTATGCTGCTAGTTTATTATGATTAAAGATCAGTGGTTGGTTGATTGGTTGGTGATTCAATGAATTTATGGAGTTATAAGTTTCAGTTTGATTAATGGTCTTTGAGCTTAAATGTGTGGAGTGGGTCTAGTCTGAAAATATGATGAAAAGAGGCCTACAAGGTGTGTTGTGTGGAATTTGTTGGATCCAGTATGAAAATTGATGAAGCGTGGTCCATGGTGGTGCTGAGGGTCGAAGCCTTCAGTGAGGGGGTTGTAGCTCCCTTCCAATGGTAGCTAGTAAACGATATGAGGGGGTTGTAGCTCCCTTCTAGTGGTAGCTGGTAAACGAGATGAGGGGGTTGTAGCTCCCTTCCAGTGGTAGCTGGTAAACGAGATCAGGGGGTCGTAGCTCCCTTCCAGTGGTAGCTGGTAAATGAGATCAGGGGGTAGTAGCTCCCTTCTAGGAGTGGCTGGTAAATGAGATCAAGGGGTTGGAGCTCCCTTCCAGTAGTAGCTGGAGAACAAGAGAAGGTTGCAGCCTTCTACAGGTGGGTGCCTGCATGCTGGTATGAGTCTGTGCCATTAAAATATTGTAAGCAGTTTTCTTTATAATAAATATTGAAGACAAAGACGACAACATCGGTGGTTTTCTCCTGAATTGGGTTTCCACCTTAAATTATGGTGTTCATGTTTGTTGCTTATGTGTGATGATTTATTCTGATCTTACTGCACATGCTTACTGCTTACTAAACATCTAATGAATGAATGATGCATTGATCTAAGTAAATAATTATAATATCTCTGGTAATATGCAAGTTTTCTTAAGGATATCCGCGTGTATACGCGAGTTGGGTTCATTAAAGTCCCGTATGGAATTTAGTAAAGAAAAAGTGAGTAAGCTCTAAATACTGATTCACCCCACCCCCCCCCCCCTCTTGGTATTTTTCCCCAACACCTACAAAATTTCTTCCTTTGATCACTGTCTCTTTTGAATTTGGGCAGCTCATTCTATCAATAATGACCTATGCTTGTCATAGTTACCTCCTTTGGCAATTTCTCCCCTCATGCTTGCCTCCTTGACTCTTTAAAAATGTTTCTGTCCTTTCTTTGAGAAGACAAGCCTTGAACTGATATTTCTGTCTCTTTTTTTCCCTTTGGTGAAGTGGGGCACTAGTGTTTAGGTCTGTCTCCTTGGATCCTTTTATTTCTCTGATTTTACCTTTTGATGAGGTGGAGTTAGTGCCTCTTGGCCAAACCTTAGAGGATTAGTTTGAAACCCCTTGAAACCCTTTGTTTTTTGTACCAATACTCTTTATATTTTCAAGCTTTGATGATGTGGAGTCAATGCCTCTTTTCCAAATCTTAGAGGGCATCTTGAAACCCTCTACTGTTATGAAGGAGGTTTTGTTATCACTCTTTGACCAGTTTTTTCAACTTTCCCAAACTGTTAGGTTTTAGGGCTACTTAGGAAAAGGTATATAGTGTTTTCTTCTAAGTTCTTTGAAACTTCTCAAAACTCATTAATTATTCCTAAAGTCCTTAAATGTGCACTTGAAATATTTGAGGTGACCTTTGCCCTTGTAACCCTAGTACTGATTCCTGCTTGGTCAAAACAGTCATAAACCATGAATTTCATCAAACATATGCTTGCTGCTTTCTTCTTGCTATGAATCGTCTTCTTATGATGATTTTTCTTTTTACCTTACCTATTGCTAGTATGATGGCTATTTGATCCTCTTGCAGAGTTCTATGCAAATGGAAACTATCCCTTCGCAAGATTGATTATTTTTAGGCCAAAAACCTTCCTTGAATAACCTTTTTGAACAGTTCGGACAAGATCACCTACCCTTTTCTTCTTTGAATGTAGTTTCTTCATACAGAAAAAAAATAAAATAAAAATTGTAGGGCACCAAATCCACCCTCTGACTTTGTGAAACCCTAGGTAACCTAGTGGAGGCTTCCTTAGACTTGGTTTTTGGACTGAGACCTATAACTTGGGATTATCAAGTGTAAGATAGAGTTTATGATAGACTAGTGTATTGAAGATCCAAAATCCAATGTACTTGATTTATCTAAAGAGACAACAGAGATAGTTTGAGACCATCCATGTTTGAGTGTATTTTGGGAGACACAACAAATCTGTTTGATTAGTGGGCTTAAGTAGCATTGGGGGGTTTTTAGGAAAAAAAAAAATAGAGGATTTGGGCTAAAGGTGAAAGCATATAGACAGGAAGAGTGACATAAGCCACTAATGGGTTTTCTGGGACTGGTAAAAAATGCTGGACATGATGGAAATATGAAATAGTGAAAAGCTATTTTTAAGGATGATGAAGGCAGTGAGGTTTCTAGAACTCACAATGTTCATGAAATTTGTTTCTAGAAATCTAGGGAAATCATTTAGTCATCTATGAAGGAAAAAATTACTGATGACTAACAGTGAGAATCAACAATTTTTTCTCCTCGTCGATTACTATTCAGGATTACCCAATCTAATCATCCATTTTTTCAAATGATATATCGATGACCTAAGTCAATATTTGCAAGCCTATTCAAAGGTGGAATCAATGGAAATAAGTGAAGAATTTTATGATCATACTTCTATGAAATCTAGCGAGCTCTGCAGTTTGAATTTTTTTGAAACTCTAGGGGGTGGATATTACCAAGATCTAGTAATGGAAATATCCCTTACACGGGCTGAGTGTGGTTGTCAATAGAATTATATATTTTGTAGGTTTGATTGCCATGAATCTGAGAGAAGAGTCACATCAGATAAAAAAAATAGAAAATTGTTCATAGAAATATCTATCGGCCCTTATCACCAAGGGAGATCTAAACTTTTACAAAAGGGAAGTTTTTTGGCGTTGGATGAAGTCTTTGTTGTCAAGAAATTGCAGTTATGTCATGAAATCCAACGAAAACTCTGCAAATCACTGACAAGAGAGGAGAGTTTTTTCTTATTTCCATACTATTGTAGCAGTGATGGATTCATACGCATATTTGCAACAATGGCTGAGGTAACCACCAATTTTGGAAATTTTATCCAATCACTTAAGGGTAGCCCTATATATTTCCTAGCGTAGATCTAAACCACAACCTCAAACCCATGAAAATAGCGAGAATGCATTCAAGATCCAAATTATATCGTTTCCAATATCACTCAACCAGATGTGTATATCTCAAAAGAAATTTGGAGACCTCCCTAAAATAGAAACTCCATTCAAGATCTTAAAAATTTTACTAAACTCAAAAAAAATTACAGGGTAGGAATCGCCTGCTCTGATACCATGAATACATCAGATCAATGAGATCCCATATGCACAAAGGGATGATTGGATCGGGTAATCCTAAATAGTAATCAACGAGTAAAAAAAATTGTTGATTCTCGTTGTGTGTTCTCTCACCTATTTCTCCTTCTCAACAGACAGATCGACGCTTCCTATCGTTGATCTGAAGCAATTTCATTGACCAGGTTGAAGCACCGAATATTATTCTATTACTCACAATCTTATATAAAAGTACATAGAAGACCTTCATTATATAGCAATGGAGGAGGCCAAGTTTCAGTTAAGGATAACTATGAAAACTCGACAGATGCAAGTCCCTATGTGAGCTTACAACTCAGCATACTTAGCTCATAGGGAAATGAGGTGTTGGAAAATCCAACTCTAACAATAACCACATCTCAATGTAACATGTTTTAAATAGAGTTTACAATTCATTCATGCCACATGGACAAATTATATATACCAATTGTATTTTTAGTCCATCATTATTACGAATTGAATTTATCATGCTATATATTCATGGGTTTAACATTTATTTACTGTTATGGTTACAATAAATACATCGTTAATGAGATTTCAAGTACAGGCGATTGCAACTAATCACTTCAAACACTAACATTTTTTGCTTCAAATTCGTTAGGGTAAAACAAATAATTCTTGTTAATTAACTCAAGTGCTACTATTACGATTTCAAGTACATAATATTGCAACTAATCACTTCATACACTAACATTGTTGGCTTCAAATCCATTAGGGTAAAAAAAATCATTCTTGTTAATTAACTCAAGTTCTACTAATATGAACGAACTCATTATGGTAGATAAAAACAAACGTGAAACTTTGGTTGTTACATTTCAGAGGGTAAAGAATTTTATCGAAATCCTAACATATATTATTGTGTCTTGTTATGGCCATTGGGCATAGAGGTAAACCTCAATATCGTTCATTAGAAACTTTATTTCCCCTGGAGCATTACTGTAATGATAGTCCATTGTAAATCCTTAAGTTGATGTCATAACAAAAGCAAGGGAAGTAATGAAATTATTGCTAGCATATTTTAAGACATTTTTAAATGTATAATCCAAGTGTCACAACACATAATTTTGTGATAAGATTAAAATCTAAAGTCTATAAATACAATTTTAAAGGTAGTACTCTAAATAAGCTTTGAAACTCTGATTTGGCATAAGGGAAGTAAGGCTAACCACCTAAATTATTCTTAAATCAAAATGGATAAAATGCAATCTTTCTCAACATAGCCACAAAAGTAAAGAAAAAATGTTTTAAATAAACCTTTTTGACAATTGTACAGAAATATCAATAATATGTATAAATAATTGCACCAATCAATTAATATCCATGATTCATACAACATTTTCAAAATTCAATA
Source organism: Pinus albicaulis (assembly GCA_034641835.2). NCBI lineage: Eukaryota > Viridiplantae > Streptophyta > Pinopsida > Pinales > Pinaceae > Pinus > Pinus albicaulis. The sequence continues at coordinate 796,919,708 of CM076584.1, read as the reverse complement.
ATCGTGCATACCAAGCTCTACAATTCATTTCTATCAAGACATTAAATACACAATTATTATTTCTTTACACAACAACCTCATCTTTGTGTAATTTGATATAGGGTTCTTCAGTCATACATTCCAATATCTTAAAAATCGATTTACATTACTTACAATGAAATTAAAATATATGAATTCAAACACTTTATTAGTACAAAATAACGAAGGAGAGATTCCCAAGTCTTGTGTCAATTGAATTATCCTTGCCATGTTGATATCCCATACATGTTTAAATTCCTTGTTTTACCAAATGTTTTCGACTCACAGGTGAACCTCCCTACCTCCTCCTTGAGTACTCTTCTTCCTCACAGACTCTAAAGCTAAAATGGGGTTGTATGGAAGATAAGTGCACAAGTGGAGAATAGTCTTCAAGATCAATAGGTTCCCACTTATAAGACCTCCACTTTCACCAAAGTCACCACAGATCTCAATAGTCACTCAAAACATGCAAATTATCATTATTAAATTCATACAAAAACATGGTGCTCAAAATTCTCTTTATCATAATTCGCTCATTCTTTTATCATTTCAATATTGACACCTGGTGTTGAAATGTGTAGCTTGGGAGGTACTCCCACAATCCCTAGGGTATTCGGTTTCTGAGGATTTGATTCACATAAATGTGGTTTTGTGGGAAATGTACCAAAGCAGTGGGCTTTGTACCCAAATTTGTGGGCAAAGATCCAAGTGAAAAAACAATTGTTTATTGATTGGATGCATGAGGGGAACCTTTGAAGGTATAAGGGGAACCTAGGGCTTGAATGGTGAGGGATAAAACAAATGAAAGATCTAAAAAAAATGAAATAAATCTCATTTATTATGTTAGTGTTGTTTTTACAAGTTAACTGAGGTCGGCTTGGGATAAAATTCATTCCCCTTGGTGAAATGTGACACACCAAAGACACTATAAGTAGAGGTGATATGAAGCTCATTTGGATATATCACAAGTGAAATATTCTCAAGAAAAGATAAGCCTAGGGATTCGTTGGTCTCAGGAGTCGAAGCTAGAAAGGAGAACGAGTATGATTTTTGGTTTTGTATTTCTCAAATTCTGGTGCAACTTAGGATGAACAAGGCTAGTCAAGTATTTAGGCATGGTTCTATGATCAAGGATGAAAATTTTGTGCATTCGAGCTACGGAGAAACTTTGTGTAAAGGCTGAATAATTTTATGCATCTGAACTATGACAATTATGTGTCAAACTCAAGTTATTTCTAGCTATTTAAAGAGGGTCGAGACTCCCTTAATCTATTGTGCACAAGGTTGAGAGGGTTTATTGCATGTTGAGTCGGGGTCGAGCTCAATTGAAGTGGAGCAAAGAATATTATGGTCGAATGTGTGCTAAGATAAGGGTTGTGAAGAGAGGGTAGAGTTCCCTGATATAGTGCATAGGTGTCAATGATAGTACAAAGTACTAAGTTATTCTTCACAGAACTGAACTCCTTGTAGACTGAGCAAAGGTTGGAAGAAGGATATATGGAAGAACCTTTAAGGAGAAGAAGTGTTGGGTGTGTTGAGCCCTAAAAGTGTCTTCTCCTTTGCCAAATTCCACTTCATCTCATCATTCCTTTTGTCATTTTATAGACCTAAAGATCAATAAGAATGATTAAAATCACTTAAGGAATACATGCAATGACTAAATTGTTGTACTTTTGTGATTTTGTTGTCTTAATGATTTCTAAGCAGTTTTAGATACAGAATGCAGTCATTCTGCAGCCAGTCACATGTTCCGTAGCCATTTTGGTGTTTGAACATGTTACAGGTGTCATCTGAAGAAAAGGCATATATGATTAGATTCTAAATCTTTCCTACATCATTCCTTGTCATCCACGAAGGTTGAGTCAATAACTGGAGATGCTTATGCACGTGGTCAAACCAAAAGTCCGAGAAGCTGACTTCTATAAGGATGAGGACTCTTGATTTGCTTTCAGCAAATCATGAGTCCTAAAAAGGAGTTTTAGTTTGATTTTGACTTTAGAATACACCTATGCCTAATTTCATTCAATATCAGTTATGTAATTGCCTATAAATTTAGCTCAGTGAGACCAAGAAAGACAGTTAATACTGTGATACTCTGCTTCGAAGTATTTTTGATAATAAGAAGAAGCATAACTCTGATGCTATATTGAAGACAAACTTGAGGAGTTGAATATTTTTATGCCAAATTGATAGCAGAGGGCCCCTAATATCCAAGGAGGCTTCCACATGCTTTCTAGATAAGTAGCTTTCAATTCTGTTTTGTTATATTTCTTACTTAGACAATTTTTTGAGTTCATATCTTTTAGTATCATGTCTTACATTGTTTTTTTAACTAACAGATCCTCGTGATGTTATAGTTAGTCTTTTCTCAATTTTTTTCCAACATATCTCTATTCAATGAATGGATTTAATTGTGACATCCTGAGTTACCAGCACTTTAGTTTTTTTCATTTAGACTGAAAGATCCTCATTATCCTACAGCCATTCTTTTTCTTAAACTTTTCCAACATATCACTATTATATGAATGAGATTTGGTTGTAATATGTTGATTTAATTAGCATTTTCTGTTCTGCAGTTAGATAGAAGATCCTCATATTGTTACAAACAGTATTTTTCTCAAAATTGTTCCAATAAATCTCTAAATAACAGAAAATACTTAATTGTAATACTGTGGGTTACTTGTTGTTTAAAATATCCTTATTACATTATATCTAATCTCCTTCAAATAAACTCTTCCAATAAATCTCTAGCTAATGAACGAGATCTAGTTGTAATTTCATAAGTAGTTTTAAATATTCATAGGAGATCCTTAGCATATTATAGCAATTTTCTTCTCAAGATATTCCGAAATATCTCTATCATATGAATAAGATTGCACTATAATCTAAGTTGTTGTCTGTTTTTAGGAAGATCCTCATCACATTGGAGTTCAATCTCTTTCACAAATTATTCCAACAAACCTCTAACTAAAAGGATCAGGTTGAAATATAATGTCTTGAGTTACATTTCATGTTCATTTGCAAGCTAGAACATCCATGGATTAGAATACTCTATTTTTCATCATTTTCCTAATTAGGGATAGAATTTACAACTAAACTCTGTTTTGAGTCTAAGGTTCCCTTTTCTTTTTTTTTGACATAGATTTGATGTCATCTTCTGAACATAAAGTAGCATACTAAAACTCAAAAACATCAAAAAAATACTAAAAACAATTAAATAAGAATAAGGATATTTAGGGACATATAGTGCAAGTATACCTCATCAGTTTACAAGCCCTAGTCGATAATTTATGCTATCAATTCAGGACAATGAATTGACTAAACAGGGTGGATAGTGTGAATATTGTCCATCTAAGTGGTGTTTGGGAAACATGTTTGTAGCCCTATGTTCAGTGAATTATGGGGAAAGTAATTGATGTGAGGAACACAATCATAAGACCCTAGGTACAGTGAGATTTGAAGGTACAATCCAATTGTTAGAGGACATATTTGATGTGCCCTAAGTTCAGTGAGTTCAGGAGGCAATTCATTGGTGTGAGGGCATCTTGAGAAAATACTTAAGTTCAAAAACTTTGGTGTAGAAATGTCATTGTGTGAGGGTTATGTATTGAAGAGCCTAAGTTCATACATTTTGGAGAAACAAGAATTCTGTTAGAAGGAAGTGGAATAAGACATTATTTTTAGTCACCTTTGGAGGAGCTAAGGGATTGATAGAAAGAAAATTTTGGTCAGCTAAAGATAAAAGAAATTCTGGAGCAGCAAAACTACTTGTGAGCAGCAATCACAAAGGTATTGGAGCATCAGTATCATCGGTAAGATAGGTAGAAAAGGACCTGTCAGCTTTTCAAGGTACATGGACTGAAAGTGTTAGTGTGAGATCTCCTTTAGCAAGTAAGTCAAGTGTGTCTTATTCAAGGGAAAATTGATGGTCATATGTTTTTGAAATCAAGCCCAAGTTTTTTCCTTGTATCAGGGCTAATTGTATGGTCCATGATATCTGGTATGGGATACATATGTTTGTTATATTAAAGTTTTAATATAAAAATTTTTTGGTTTGAAAAAATTCTTGCATACTTCATTGATGTTGGACACCTAATCCTCTATGGGTAGGTGTGGAAGGTGAACAGTCACAAAGGATTCCAAGTGAACTTGGAAGATGAATCCAAGAGTCACATTAATGTAATATAAATGTACATATATGAGTAATATAAATGCAACTAATGCTTATCTTTCTATGTGTGTGTTTACCTTCTCCACACACCATGTGTGTGTTTAACACGGTATCAGAGCCCCGGGTTTAGAGGTCCCCATTAATCTTCTAAATAGCACTGGCATGTGTTTCATTAGTACAACCTCTACCATTTCCCAACATATGCGCTGCCTCTCGTTTATTCTATTCCCATTTTTTTCTATATTTTTCATTCTAACTACTAAAATATTCTATAACACTCCACTTTCTTGGACTCTACACCTCCACCCTCTCTTCTAAATCGACTACGCAGTTTCACACCACGCAGTGATATTACTTCTCCACCACGCAATGACATTACTCCTCCTTCGACCTGCCCTCAATGAAGGAATACAAAACGACTATGCATTGATTCCTATCATCTCGGAATCATCTCTGCAAGTATTTAATATGCGTTACAGCAGTCACTTCGACCCACTACCAAGACTGTGAACGGCTCTCCTCTCGATTTCGGTTTCTGTCAGATATTTGCCTTCTCACCCAACTCTGTATTACACAGTTTTATGCTCCTATACACCTGTAGAACCTTGGTTTTCGAACTTGCATTGATTATTTTGTTCACTGGTACATTTCAATGATTGGTAGTTTGGCATGCAAGCATTTTATATTTTTCTAATGTGTGTTTCATAACTCCACATCAAGTGCTACAAAACCGCGGAGAGAACTAGCGTATGCTTCGACAATTGGTAGTCAACTTCTCAGTTACGCACTGAACCTTACTCCACTCTCGTGAAATTTATTGGCAGTCAAATTCCCCTTCGGTTGCCTCTCTGGCCATGTGGGCATGCATATATCTAAAGAGGGCAGGAAAAAGCGCTGGTTAGAACTGCAACAGGAGAGCCGAGAGGAGGAGAACGAGAAAAATTGGAAGGCACCTCTCCATAGCCCACTCTCGTGTAATACCACAATCTGCAGGAACATTGCACTGACCACTCACCTACGCCTCCATTTTCACAGTCGGCCTCTACCATCATGGCTCAGGCTCGTATGCTTGGCAAATGAAGTATTGAGACATTTCCTTGTGGATCACTACTTCCACAAAGTGTTTTTCCTTGCTCAGATCGTCGTTGAGAGACAGTAGAGAATCCAACATTCCCACACGGAGGTCCGGTATATTGAATCTTACCGAGCTGATTTTGGGCACTTCCAGAATCGATCCTGCCCTTCACATGTAATGCTATATTCATTCCCATAGAAGTCTTGGAGGGTTTCTTCAAAACTTCCAGTAGGGAAGCCTTTTTCTGGCTGCAAAGAAAATGAATCTACCTTTCCATGAAAACCATTATGGTTTCTGGAAACTTGTACCCTAACAGCGATACGTTCAAGGCCGAGGACTTCAAGTAACACAGATCTTCAGAAGGCGGAGGAGCCACAACCGTTATGGCATCATCATAACCCCAAAAATCATGTTTGTTCTCCTTCCAGTTTGTGTAGAAGTTCTTCAGCCTTTTACAAAACATATCTGCGTTGATTTCATAACTGCTGGAGGAGGCCTTTGGAGTGTTCCCATTACTGGCTTCTGCCATTTTTGCCACCGAATCCCTAACACAGAAATATTTTTGGCTCCCCTCTATCTGCACCATTGGAAGAAGCATAAAGAGTTGGAGTTCTTTCATCTGCACTTAAATAAGGCATATATACACCAGCATTTCCACCATTAGCACGAGGAAACTTAGGCTGAGACTTAACAACACATGAAAACCTTTTTCTGTTAGCCTTAGCTTTCTCTAGCTGAGCTGCATGCTTTTGAAAAATATCTGGTGAGAACTGTGATTCAAGTTTGTGCTCCTAAATTTTTTTTTCCACTATTGATCAGGGTTTCTACAACATCTAGCATTTTTTATTCAAGTCCAAGGGAATGCAGAGTTCAGGTTTCTGCCTGCGTTGTGAGAACAAGTTTGCATAAGTCATCTTTATCAAACTATGGCGCTATTCCAAAAGTAGATAGAAGTTGCAAGAAAGCCTTAGCCTCCAACAAATTTCCATTGGAAACATCTCCTTCAAGGTTTATCTTGAACTTCCATTCATTTGCAATACTTTTGGCTTGCTCCTTTATATTTAAGGGAAGAACTGGATGTTAAACACCTGGAGCTGCACCAGAATAAAATATTTCATTCCAATATTTTATGTTAAATCTCTGCAAAGGTTCTTATTATTCTGAGCTTTTCTAGCTCTTCATGATTGATGGCCAAATTTATTCGGTCTAATTTCCTCACCAGAAATAAGTAAAATTTAGAGAGAGTAAAGCTTTGATTGTATTTCTGATTGAAAAAATTGTAATCATGGCTCTAATTGGTGACGTATTAGAGTTATTAAATATTCTCACTCATTCAAATGTTGATGAGATGGTGAAAATCTAAAAGAAAACTCTCATGGACATTAAAACTTGTCTACAAAATGCACATAAAAATATTGATTTTTTGCAGCTTGAATCTCAATTCTAGCAAGAATAGCTACAAAAAAATATACATTATTCTAAGTCTATTTCCTTTCATAAAATTGAGAGGGACTCCCATCAGCAGCAAGAATATAAGTTGCAGTCGATTCACATTCAGTTCCTTGTACAAGAGCAGATTTCCATGTAGATGTAGAAATTCAGCTTCCACTTCCCAAGCCCATCATCAGACCTTGGGAAGAGCTTGTCCATAACAAGCACGGAATTGGTCTTGGATATGAAAAGGAGTTTTCATTTCATATTTTAGACTACTCCAATCCCATCAAATTTCAGAGTGTCGAATTTCTTTATGACAGTTCAACTTCAGCTGTTCCAGATCCTGCTCCTCTTCCACAGCAGCAACAACAGATTGTAAAATGCCAACAGTGTGATCACGTTGGCCATATGAAAGATCACTATTTTGATCTTCACCCATGTAAGCACTATGGTTGACACACCCATTCTTCACACAGATGCTTCAGAAACAAGACTCCTGCAAGAAAAAAGATTCATCTTGGATGGATCGCTTCTTGGAAATGGGCATCAATATCCAATAAGATGTTTAAGTCGCATGTCAAAACTTGTTCTTGAATATTGAGAAAACTTGCAGTTGATTTTTCACCATCATCTCACCTTGTACCTGACAGGGGGGGGGGAATGGTGGTCACCTACAAGCTTCAAATCCACATCAAACGAGCCTGGGCCACAATCTCTCATTCCAAATTCAGAGTTGTAGCCAGAGACATAGCAGTTCAAGCGAGCTTGAGCCACAATTCATCATTCCAGATTCAGATTTGTAGCTAGAGACACAGATGCCCATGAGCATTCCTTTGGTTGGTGGAAATCCCTTAAACCATCTATGTGAGGTTGATATTATTCCTCTTTCAGAACACTTCCTCTAGCAGAAGACTTCAACTTCTTGTCAGCTTTGGAATAATTACAAGAAATTCATCAAGCATTCCAGTGTTGGTGGTCATCCTTAAACCATCACAGGTTGTCGACTTCCATTCTTTTAGGTTGAAGGCCTCCCTCTTCAAATATTAGGGACACTTTCTCTACCATAAGCCCTCAGCTTCTTGCCAGATTTGCAAGAGTTCCGATAACTGCAATAAGCGTTGCATTCCAGTGTTGGTGGTCATCCTTAAACCACATTTTTATGCCAACATTTCAGAGAGATGATTCAGCCTAAGTGCTTCCATGCATACTTTGAATATTTGCATTAAAACTCTCTTCTTGGACTCACACATACCCCTTCGGATTAAGGGGGGGGAATGTTGGACACCTAATCCTTTATGGGTAGGTGTGGAAGGCGAACAGTCACAAAGGAGTCCAAGTGACCTTGGAAGATGAATCCAAGAGTCACATTAATGTAATATAAATGTACATCTATGAGTAATATAAATGAAACTAATGCTTATCTTTCTATGTGTGTATTTACCTTCTCCACACACCATGTGTGTGTTTAACAATTGATTCATTGTATTTGGTATGGGCATGCATTGTTGACTGGACTCCAATGAGAATGAAATCTATGTGTTTATATGCTTATACATTATATGTTTATGTGTTGTCATGATTATATCTATGCATGTATTATGCTGATTGGTTGATCTTGGAGGATATATCCTCCCCAAATTACACTAAGGTACATGGGTTTATTATTATTTGTTTTAGCTGACATATTATGCTTGAAAAGAGAAAGATCAACATGGATAGAAAGATGGTAGACTACAAGGCCTCTCCCTATGAGTCATATGAGTAGCATGGTGGGCACTCTTCTGATTTGAAAGATACATTAAGAAGCCTAAAGGAAGAAATAAGGAGTTGTAAGGCGTATAATTACAGGATCATGCAGGCACAATAGAAAGAAGCAGAGGTGAATGCAATACTTCTTCAGAGCTTGTCATATTTGCATAAACAAGGGACACTTAGGATCAACTATTAAAAGGAGGAAAAAACTAATGGGGCATATGGTAGTAAGTCTCATGGAAGAAAAAGGTCATATAGAGCTGATACAGTGAGAGATGGCAGGTTGTTGGATAGTCCGGATAGGAGGGGTGATGAGTGCAAGTACCATTCTAGTTCTGGTTAGGATAGACATCATGATCATCATCGGTATCATCCTTACAGGAGGAGTGACATAGGATACTTTCCATATGAATTTAAGAAAGGAAAGAAACTAGAAGATGTAGAGGCTTGGATAATTGGGATGAACAAAGTATTTGAGTTGCATGAGTACACAGATAATATGAAGGCCAAAATTGTTATCTTTAGTTTTAAGGGTAAAGAAGACATATGGTGGAAAGATGTGAAGTAGGTTAGAGACATCAGAATAGAGGACTTGAATTGGCATGAGTTCAATAAGCTTTTCAGGAAGAAGTACTTTTTAGAGAGGTATTACGTCAGTAAGGCTAAAGAGTTCTAGGAGCTAAGAATGGGATCTATGACAGATGAAGAGTACATGACCAAGTTCTTAGAGTTATTGAGGTATGTACCATATATTACCGATGGGAAGGATAAAGTTCAACAATTTGTTAGTGGTTTTACATTAGAAGTCAAAGATCAAATTGAGTATGATGAGCCTCAGTCACTTAAGGAAGTCATTGGGAAGTTGAAGCATTGATATGAACTATCAAAGTACAAGAATGAGTCTTAGTAAGGATGGAAGGGGAAAGACAAAGGAAAATTTAAATGGCAGCCTAAGAGAGGAAGGCCTTACAATGTAGATGAGAAAGGAAATGTGGCACTACAAAAGAAGTTTAATGCAGTTGGACATGGACATAGGCTATAGCAGCAACATGGAGGTAATGGCATAGGACAGTTGGAGTGTTGGACATGCGGTGAATAACATCTTAAGAGATATTTTCCACAGAATTAGGGTGGTAGGCCTAACATATAAAGTGCACAGGAGGCACATACTGTTGGGGAATTTGGAAAGAGTATTCCTCATATTTATATAGCAGTGGACAACAAACAGGAAGATCACCAAGCTTCTATCATTGAGATGGAAGGTGCAAAGAAAATAGTTCACAATTGGGTAAGATCTTGTGCATTCGAGTTAAATGGTATGCCTATAGCAGTGCACTTGAACATATTTCCTTTGGGATCATACATTATGTTATTGGGTATGGATTGGTTATATCTTCACAAGACCAAGGAAGACTGCTATGAAAAATTCATTGAGTGATTGGATGAAAATGGGCAACCAAGAGTCTTATAGGGAAAGAATAAATCCACATTAGTTAGGATGGTGACAGCCATGTAGGCCAAGCGCAGTCGGAGGAAAGGGTGTGTGATATTCGTAGTTCATATCTCTAGTGAAAAAATTAAGGAAGTTAAGGATGTAGATGTGTTTAATAGGTATCAAGTTTTGCATAAATTTCAGGATGTGTTTCCAGAAAATACTTCAAAATTTCCACCGCACAGGGAAGTAGAATTTTCTATTAAGTTGGTTCTAGTGGTAGCTCCAACATCAAAAGCACCTTACATGATGAGCACACCTAAGTTGGTAGAGTTAAATTTACATCTAAAAGAGATGATTGACAAGGGATATATTAGACCGAGTGTATCACCATGGGGTGCACAAGTGTTGTTCATGAAGAAGAAGGATGACACTCTCAGATTGTGTATTGACTACAGGCAGCTGAACAAAATGACCGTCAAGAGCAGGTACCCATTACCGAGGATTGATGATTTTTTTTATCAGCTGAAGGGAGCGGAAATGTTCTCTAAGATCGACTTGAGATCGGGATACCATCAGGTATGCATCAAAGAGTAGGAAAGCTACAAGACCACATTCAGGTTCAGTTACATGCAATACAAGTTTGTTGTTGTTCCATTGGGTTAAATTAATGTCGCAGCTACATTTATTTGTTTGATGAACAATGTGTTACATCCTTATTTGAACAAGTTTTTTATTGTGTTTATTAATGACATATTGGTATATTCTAAAAATGAGGAAGAGCATGCCAAGAATTTGGCAGCAGTGTTAAGGTTGTTAAGAGATCATTAGTTTTATGCTAAGCTCAACAAATGCAGTTTATTCCAGACTGAGGTACACTACTTGGTATATGTTGTCTCCAAGAAGGGAATTGCAGTAGATCCAGAAAAGATAAGGGCCATCATGGAGTAGGTAACCCCTAAGAATGTATATGAGGTGAGGTCATTCATGGGATTGGCAGGTTACTACAAGATGTTCATCAGGAACATCTCACAAATTTCTTATTCTATTACATCATTGCATAGGAAAGGTAAGAAGTTTGATTGGAAAGAGGAGTGTGAGTCTATTTTCATGTAGCTTAAGCAGTTGTTGACACATACTCCAGTGTTAAATATTGCATATCCATACAAGGAATTTGTAATGTGTATAGATGCTTGCAAGAGAGGACTTGGTGGGGTCCTTATGAAAGATGGAAAGGTGGTATGCTATGAGTCATGAAAACTAAATGAGCACGATCAAAACTACCCGACACATGATCTTGAGCTAGAAGTGATCATACATACACTGAATATATGGAGGCACCATCTTCTTGGCAGGAGGTTTTTATTGATGAGTGACCACATTGGGTTGAGGTACTTCTTTGACCAGTTGAATTTGAATGTTAGGTAGGCTAGATGGTTGGGCACGATTAGCGAGTTTTACTTCATGATCAAGTACATTAAGGGAAAGTAGAACAGGGTCACAGGTGCTCTTAGTAGGAAGGTAGAGGTAAATCACATAACATCTATGAGCTCCTATGGGACAGACTTACAAGATAGGATCTTACTGGCAGGTCAGCAGGACCACAGGTATATGGATATTGTACACAGGTTTCAGTAGAGTAGAGGTGGTTGTATAGGTACAGGTATAGGTACAAGTGTTGGTACAGGTACTAGTACTGGTGTTGGTACAGGTACAGATGGTTGTACGGGTACATTTACAGGTATAGGTACACGTGCACAAGATTTGAAATATTGTCTCACATCAGATGAATTGGTTAGATTTTGAGACAAGATATATGTACCAAACAGGATTGAGCTCAAGAAGGTGATGTTGAGGGAGTTTCATGTGAAACCATATTTGGCTCACCTAGGCTACCAGAATACTTTGAGTGCAGTGAAGATATTCTACTATTTGTTGAATCTGAAGCTGGATGTGGCAGAGTTTGAAGTCATATGTTTCGATTTTCATATGGTTAAGGCAGAGTGTAAGTATGAAGGAGGACTGCTACAGTCGATTTCAGTTTCATAATGGAAACGGGAGGTCATTTCCATGGATTTCATCACAAGTTTTCCTAGGACAGCTAGACAACATGATTCCATCATGGTTGTGGTGGACAGGTTGACAAAGGTTGATCATTTCATTCCAGTGAATACTACATACTCAATTAGTGATGTATCATAAGTGTTTATCAAATACATAGTCATATTGCATGGTGTTTCAAAGAAGATTATATCTGATAGGAATGCAAAGTTCACTTACAGGTTTTGGAAGGAGTTATTTGCAGGTTTGGGCACCGAGTTGGCCGTCAACACAGCTTATCATCCGCAGATAGATGGACAGACTGAGAAGGTCAACAAGATCTTGGAGAATATGTTGAGGATGTATGTGATGCATCAGCAGTGCAAGTGGGAAGAGTATGTTCCACTAATAGAGTTTGTCTACAATAGTGGGTATCATGATTCCTTGAAGATGATTATGTTTGAGGCTATGTATGGGCGGAATTTTAAGGCTCCTATTAGTTGGAGTGATATAGATAACAGAGTTCTAATTGGACCAGAGATGTTGGCAGAAATGGAACAGGAAATGCATGTGATCAAGAAGAACTTGAAAGCAGTGCGGGATAGGAAGAAGATTTATGCAAACAGGAACAGGTTGTTCAAAGATTTTTAGGTTGGGGATTAGGTGTACTTGTGCATCAAGCCCAAGAAGATCTCCTTACGGATTGGATCATGTGCCAAGTTGGCACTGTTAGCCATCAATAAAATTTTGTCATAACTGATGATGGCTAAAATAGGTCTTTAGCCTTCAAGAAACAAGTTTTAAAGCAAAATTGTGAGTTCTTAAAGCCTTGCTATGTACCTTGTCCAAAATATCCATTCCATTGATATCTTCACTTCAAAACCTTCAAATAAAAGCCCTGTTATTATAAAAAATATTGTTTTCAAACCCATTTTCCATCATTTTTTATTTTGAAAAAACCCTCTGAAAACCCCTTCATTTCACCCATTTTCCCCATTTTTTACCCTTAATTTTCTTCAAAATCCCCTTAAAACCTTATAAATCCACTTTATTTGGTTTTAAACCTCATTTTCTAACCTATTGTAACCCTCAAAATCCTTCAAAAACCTTCATTTTTAGTCCAAAACCTTCATTTTTAATATAAGGCCTTAAGCCCCTTTCGCTTAAGCGCGAGCCCCTTTTTCTACCATAAGACCGTACTCTATGACCAAGCACATCGGCCCATCAGTGCATCGGCCCATCGGTATTTTGACTTTTCGCCGGTCCTCGCGACCTTTTTCCCTTTAAAAAGTGTTCGCCGCCAATGTGAAATCTCGATCGCATCTCCACCATTGATCTTGTTTTAGATTGATGGCTCTCACACTTCACCTTCTCCATCGCATTGCTCCACTACATCGCATCACACTTCGCCATCACATCACTCTACCGGCACTTCATTGCATCAGCACATCGCAACTTCGTAGTTCTCTTGTCCCCCGAACCTTTTCTCCGCCGATTATAGATCCGCCGAGTTCATCTTAGCCATCCATTTCCCCGATCCGACGGCTCCCATTGATCCCCTCCTTTCAGATCCGCCTAATAGTTTTCCGCTATGCGCCAAAACTGCTAACGTAATCCGCTGGGTCCCACCGCTCTTCCTCCACCGTTGATCTAACCCTCCCTAGATCGAACGGCTTGCGCTCTTTCGCATCGCCATCCTCCCTCTCGTCTGTCCCTTACCAAGTCATTTCCGCAATTGAATCTTGGTCGTTGATCCTCGCCATCCGACGACTCCAATTCAACCTTACCTCAACCCCTTCCCTTTATAATTTCTCACCCTGACCACGTTTCTCCTCGACGTATCTCCACCGTTGATCCTCAATATCGGACGGCTCTCACTCCATTGGGTCTTCATTTTTTCCCGACCCCTCATCCACCATTCTAAATCTCCACTTTAATTTGGACCGTTTGTTCCTTCAATTCTAACGGCCCCCACCAAACCCCACCATATAATCCCGCCGGTCCGACCCGATTACGCTGGGCTTTTTCATCATGTTTCTTCCAATCTCCATCGTTGATTTCCCCATATCCAACGGTCAGCATTCCATTTCACGCCCATTTCACCCAACCCATCCATAGTACATTTTGAACGCGAAATAGGTAGTTTTAAAGGGACACGTGTCATCCACCTTCATGTATCGCGTCCACCCAGCATAAAACCACTTACCGCCTTAACCCCGCACGAAAACCACTAGTGGTTTTCTGCAAAACCACCTATCCATATTCTCGTGCCACAAGCATATTTAAACCTTGTTTTTCATGGTTTCCTCCATGGAATCCACTCTGATGCTCCTCCACCCCCCGCCGAGCCCTCTGAAGTAGTTATAGCCTCATTCGCAAGTTTTTTATGATATTTTGATGGTTTGTTGTAGGTTTTAACGGCGGATAAGCTATAAAAGTTGTCCCATGGTCCAGTAAAGGGACATGGCCGAGGATGACAATCCTCAGAGCCTAATAAAATGCAGAAAAGGGACAAAAAGGGTCGAATTTCAAAGTTTTAATCAATGTTTCATGGGCATCGGTTACACAGCAAACCCTCCAGCATGTAAAGGAACCCTGCATACAAACAATCAAAGGAAGATTAGAGACAAAGGAATAAAAGCTAAATCAAAGAATAAAGGTTAAAAAAGTGATTAAGGATAAAGACAGAGAATGTGAAAAAAAGTTAAAAATACAGTCAGTAAAGGACAAAAAGCATAAAACATGATTAAAGGAGGCCTAAAGTTATATCAAAGGCCTAATCAGTGTTTAAAGTATCAAAGACAGAAAGATCAGAAAAATACCACTTCAAAATTCTAGATCATTGAAGAAATTTACTCCTCCGAAGACCATAAATGCCACCTACCAGTTTGTTTTGCCTCAAAAGCATACAAAGTTAATGTACAGTCAGAGATATTTCCAAAGATAGCTCAAAAAGTAATTTCTAGCCTACCAAAAGCCTTAAAAGTCAACAAAAGTGACTGAAGTAGATGGAAGTTAATGTAAAAATCAATTAGCAGAGTTAAGACATTAGATATCTTCTCCATTAGGCCTCCCAAAGGTCGAGAAGCATTTACTCAGTATTAATTAAATATTTAGACCTTCCTTTCACTCCACCTCCTCAATTTACCTATATATATCATATGAGGAGCCTAATATTGTTGTTGGTTGGTTACTTGTTGAATGTAAATAGTTGTTGAGGATGTTGAAGCTCTGTTAGTAATTGAAGAAAGATAGGCTGAGAAGAGAATTTTGACGTTGTAAAGACCTACTGGACTTGAAGATTGTAACTGGTTTGAACATCAAATATACAAGCTGATTTATGGGATCCTGGTCTATGTCAATGGTGATGTTTTTCTTACTGTAATTTTTTTTTTCCTTATGTTTTCATACTATCCACTTTCTCTGATAAAGAACAACAAATATAGATTAGGATTTACTGTAAAGGTACCCTAATTCTCACTGATAAGCTTTAACTTTATGTTTTCTTCTAAATGTGTGTTTGGGAATGATTTCAATAGAGTATAACCAGTCAAGGAATGTTGGTGAGTCCATGTCTTGCTGAGTAAAACTTAAGACATTGTTCTTGAATGATATTTTCACTGCATGCTAAGTAAAGTTAAACTAGGGAAGTCTATGGTTAGCCCTGTCCTCTAGTGTTTTCTCCAATGGCTGTTTTGAAAGTTTCCCTTGAAGAGTATGCCAAAATTAGGATAGGTTCAAAGTCCTTACCTGATCTTAGGCTACTTTTTATGTTTATCTTAAATGTTTTCCTTTGAGAGTATGCTAAAATCAGGATAGATTCAAAGTTCTTACTTGATCTTAGGCTATTCTTTTTTTATCTTAAATGTTTTCCTTTGAGAGTACGTTGAAAGTAGGATAGGTTCAAATTCCTTACATGATCTTAGGCTTCCCTTTTTTTTCTTATATGTTTGCTTCTTTCATCACACTTATTTATTATATGTTTGCTTGATATATATGACTTGTGCCATGGACCACCCTTGAAACTTGTTGTGCAATTAAATACTTTTGTGACTCCATAGCCCAATGGATTGATACTGTCCCTTACTTATCCTATCTGTTGAACCATTCTTTCAACTTACTCCCACCTTTACCCTTCAAAAGACTTCCTTTATTTTGATGATATCCTACCCAACCAAAAACAAACAAACCCCTTGTACTTCATAACTAGCCTAACATCATATCATGAGCTTTAAAAGCATATCATTCTAAACACATATAGAGAGATCCCTCTCTGAATCCAGGAGGGATAGATCCTAGGATTCTAAAGTGGTTCTGATGTAGGCTCTGCAACGTTTTTTCTTGCCAAGCTTGCAAACTATGAGAACCCTAACATAGTGGCAACCATACTAGGGAAATTGAGTAATAGATAACTTCACAACTCAACAAACACCTATTCCTAAATGATACAAGTGTCACCAAGACTGGTTATTATTGATTGTTGATGGTGAACAACAACCAAACCTTGAAAACAAGTAAAAATCCTTCACCTGGCGACTCCATTGGTATTCAGTAGGCCTGCTGACCCCACTGATTTTTCCTAAGACTCCACTGGGAAATTCATTTATCCTTCAAACATCATTCAAACCCACTTAAGAAGACTTTGAGGATTGAGTTTTCTTTGAAAATATTAGTTAGCCTTTGAAATATTGTCATACTTGGCTAAACTTTTCTCATCATTAGGTCTAAAAACACCGCATAGTGGAATCTAGAAGAATTTATACTAGAGCCTATCTTGACCCAAATCCTCCTGAGATAGTTGATAATCCAGAAAATATCCTTAGGAAATCTCCTAAATCCAAGACTTCAACTGTTGTCAGACCAATTCATAGAGCTAATTATGTCCCTGAAAATCTCTCAGCTCTGTAAGATACACAAGTTGACTTACCATTCGTAAGAAACCCATCCAAAACTAAGTCACTTAGTGATATAGATCAGATATACTTTGAATCTCCACACTCACCCCAACATAGTGGTGAACATACTGATAGTGGGGAAACCACTCCACCTGATCTTCATTTCATTCATAACTTTGGTTTCTCTCATCCTAGATCTGCTCAACAGTCTCTTGCTGATCCCAGCACTTCTGTTATCCATACACCCATTGTTCAAACTACTCCATTCCATACTCCCCATCCTTTCATAAACCCTCCACTTGTAAACCCCCCATTTATCCCACAACTTCCTATCATGGCAACATGGTATGCTCCTCTAGTCCTACCTTTACCTTTATTCAATTTTCCACAGGACTATCAGTCCAAAATTCCCCATTTCACCGGAAATGAACCCACTACTACTCAACAACACGTAGACAAGGTGAACGATGCCTTTGATTATATGGAAATAGAAGATGAGGCCATTAAGGTGAGAATCTTTGCCCAAAGTTTAGGAGGAGAGGCCAAGAAATGGTTTAAGGGTTTAACTCCTAATAGTATAAATTATCTCCCTTCTTTACATCAAAGATTCATAAACAAATGGGAAATTAGGAAGAACCCTCTCCAAATACTTTTAGATTACAACAACCTCGAGAGAAACACTGGGGAAAGTGTTCAAAATTTTTGCACTAGATTTAATAGTGTTTATAACGCACTACCCCCATATTTGAAACCTCTACAAGGCTCAGTTTTGGCTAAATTACCTGAAGGATTTGATCTCGAAATGGCCTATCAGCTAAGAGAAAGGGATCCCTTAACTTTAGAAGACATGCAAAAGGGAGCTCTTGGTGTGGAAGAAAATATGATTGAGAAGAGAGCTAGAATGAAGACTAAGAAGAGGGTATCATATAGGGATGAAGCTGCACCTTCCACATCTGACTCAAAAATGGAAAGGATGATGGAGAAGATGATGGAGAGGATGAGCATATATGAAAAATCTCAGTCTAGAGAAAACCAAACCGCTCCTCAAAATAGAAACCAATCCTAGAATCAAAATTAGAACTTTAGGAGAAATCAACTTCAGAACAAACAAAGAGATGTTGATCAACAGATCAGACCTCCTTTTCAAGAAAATTATGTTAATGAGGATGGAGAAACAAATGAAAAAATAGAGGATGATAACATAAACATGTTGGGAGTAAGCAATGAGGATTCTGATTTCCTCCATGAAAGAAAACAAGGTCTATATACACCCTATGATGATAGAAGACTAGAAACTGAATACTATGAAAAATACTTTGAAAATTCCATGATAGGATCACCTAAACAATATGACCTAAGAAGTAAAAGGAATCAAGAAACTCCCAGGAACAAAAGCTCTGATAATTCTGCCAAAAACAACCTTGTAAATACTTCCAAAAAGATAGTATAAAATCATAAAATAGTGGCTGAAAGTTTTGATCCAAATAAGGGAAAAAACACCCAAATCAATGAAAAACAGAGTGGTGACCCTAGCAGCACTAGCATTTCAGCTAATTCTTCTGAAAAAACCATTTTGACTGCTGTAAATAGTAGAAATCAGCAAGCTGATTTTGCTAATGAATCAGTGACTAAGAACGCTGAATCAAACATTTTGAAAAATCAGATTCCCTTTAGTCTAGAGAGTGAGATTGTCAAAATCAAAATCTCTGTCCCACTCACTGAGTTAGTCACTCAAAATGTATATATATGTCAAGTTTTGAAAGCTTTGAACATAGAATATATTCATGATACTATTAACTTGAATGAGATACACCAGAGCTTCTATTCTATCCTAAGATTGAAGGAAAATTACAACAAGGAACTACCCCTCCATTCTACATTAGTTTGGACATCCATGATAATATTTTTCACAATGCCATGCTTGATTTAGGAGCATCACATAGCCTCATGCCCAAAGTAATAATGGAAAGATTAGGTCTAGAGGTAACTAGACCATACAAATATTTATATTCCTTTGATTCAAGAAGAGTGAGATGCCTAGGCCTAATAAAAGATCTATGTGTTAAATTAGTCCAAATTCCAGTAAAAATCTTAGTGATGGACATTGAAGTGGCTGATATAACCCCAAATATGGCATGTTTTTTTCAAGATCATGGGGTGCTAAGTTGCAAGGTACTATGCAGATGGATATAACGTATGCCACCATCCCTATCTTCAGTCAACCTAGAAGACTCTACAGGGAAACACACATGAAATATATGGTGAGTAACCAATAAAGACCAGAAAAATATCCTCTTTATTCCATACACACTAACCCTGACTCATTCATTCTTTACAATGATGAGATTCCTAATGAGCAAGAGTTAGTCAATGAAACATCAACCAATATAGTGCTCACTCCACATCCAAACATAGTGGCATCCATAGAGGGAAAGGAGAGAAAGGAAAAAGCATTAGATCAGTTTGCTAATTCAGAAATTCATAGCAAATAGATCACAAGTCTTAAGGTCCAAAACAATCATAAACATAATACCAATCATGGACATCAAAGAACAAAGCCTCAAAACATTGAAAACCTTGAGGAACAAAACAAAATTCAACATAGTGTACACCTACAAGAACAACATAGTGATAGATTAGGCAAACAAAATAGAGAGGATAGAAATGAAATAAATGACAAATCTGAAAACAGTCCTCTTTGGAGAATGAGTTTTGATGGGTCTTGCTCTAAAATTGGTGCAGGAGCAAGTATATGGGTGCACAATACTAAAAAAAATCATGCTGAGGGTCATTCCTATAGATTAAACTTTCAATGCACAAATAACATAGTAGAGTATGAAGCTCTCCTTTTAGGCCTAAATCTATTGAAAAAATTAGGGTCCAAAAGAATAACAGTTCATGGAGATTCATAATTGATAATTAGACAAGTAAATGGGGAATACACTGCTAAACATCCCAGACTTAAAGCCTATAGAGATGATACCATGGACTTGTTAAAAACATTTGTTGAACTCCAACTTACCTTTGTCCCAAGGAACCAAAACATTCTTGCCAATGGATTAGCCTTTGTTGCTAGTACTTGTCTAAGACCTTATGAAAGCAAACAATACACCATCCAAGTAAAATATAGACCGGTTGTCCCAGATAATGAAAAATAGTGGCAAGATTTTGAAGGAGATAAATAAATAGAAGACTTCCTATAGTCCAAAAATGAATTTGAAATACCAAACTCAGATTCAGAGTATGAACAAGACTTTCCTACTAAAGAAAACACACTTTTTGAAGAAGAAAAGTCTCCTGAGATTGCTGATATAAATCTGTTATTCAAAGAACCTGAACATACAACAGAAAATAGCATAGATTTAGAAAAAGAACACTTAGAAGTGCTGCAATCTAAAAATAAAAGCTTTCCAAAAGGACTGGTTCCATTAGAAGAATTGTTTGACTTGAATGATGTTGCCAAAAAGCCAAAATTGGAACCTATTGAAGCTGAAGTGGAAGAATGTAACATAGGCAGTGAACACAAGCCTAAAATGATCAAGCTATCTAAAACAATGCCAGCTCACATTAAATTGAAATACATTGAGTTGTTTAAAGAATTTTCTGATGTATTTGCATAGAGTTATGAATACCCAAAATCATATGATACAGAAATAATCCAACATAAGATACCCCTCAAAGAAAACCAGAAGCCTTTTAGACAAAAATTGCGCAGAATCAACCCTGTTCAATTACCTCTGGTAGAGAAAGAAAATAGAAAAATGTATGATGCTAGAATTATTGTCCCTGTGAGATACTCAGAGTGGGTATCTAATATTGTATCTGTTAGGAAGAAAATAGGAGAGATAAGGCTTTTTATTGACTTTAGAAACTTAAACAAAGCCTCATTAAAGGACAACTATGAATTGCCCAAAATGGATCATATCTTACAAAGGGTAGTTGGTTTTAGAAGAGTTTCTTTGCTAGATGGCTTCTCAGGTTACAATCAGATATTGGTATATCCTGGTGATCAACTTAAAACAGCCTTTACTACTCCTTGGGGTACTTTCATGTATTTGAAAATGCCCTTTGGTCTAATGAATGCTGGTGCCACATTTCAGAGAGCCATGGATATTGCATACTCAAAATAAATAGGTTACTTCATAGTGATTTACTTAGATGATATAACTGTATATTCAAAAACAGATGAAGAACACCTAATACACTTGAGAAATGTCTTTGAGAAATACAGAAAATATGGATTATCTTTAAATCCAAATAAAATATTGTTTGGTCTCCAAGAAGGTAAAATTATTGGACATATCATATCTGAAGAAGGAATAAGGATAGCCACAAAGAGGATCGATGGTATATTGCAAATCAACCATCCTAGAAACATCAAGGAACTTCAATCTTTCATTGGAAAGATTAATTTCTTGAGAAGTTTCATACCCAATCTAGTTGAACTCCTTAGAAACATGAAAAACATGCTTAAGAGAGAAGGAGTTAAATGGACATTAGAAGCAAAGAAATCATTTGAGCTGGTAAAAAAATCACTTACCAAAACACCAGTTCTTATGAATCCTGATTTTACAAAAGATTTCTTCATATTTTTATTTGCATTAGAACACACAGTAGTTGTTGTCCTATTACAGAAAAAATTGAAGGGACAAGAGCAGCCAATTGCATTTTTCAGCAAGGCATTAAGAGATGCACCTCAGAAGTACAATATCATGGAAAAACAAGCCTTTGCCTTGGTCAAAGCCTTAAAATACTTCAGAGTTTACATTTTACATTCCCACATTATAGAATTTGTGCCTCATTCAGTTGTAAAAGACATATTGACCCAAGATCCAGATGGAAAAAGAGGAAAGTGGATTGCTGTAGTTTTAGAATATGACTTAGAAATCAAGCCCACTAAGCTCATAAAAGGTCAAGGACTAGCAAAACTTATGGCTGAATCCAACTTTCAAGCTCTTGATATAAACATGTTTAATGCATTAGATGAACAGGAGGAGTTGACAACTCTAATTATTGAAGATCATTTTCTGAATTCATCTTGGTATGTTGATATTTTGTATGTGTTTCTCAACCTAAATGTCCCTCTTGGTTTGTCTAAAACAAATGCAAGATTCTTAAAGTTGAAAACTGTAAATTACTGCATTTTGAATAAATGTTTATATTGGAAAAATGCTAGTGGATTATTGCTTAAATGTTTGCCTGAGAATGATGCAGATAAGATCAAGCACGAGTTTCATGAAGGAGAATGTGGAGGCCACCTCTACTGGAATTCAACTACTAAAAAAATCCTTAGAGTTGGTTACTACTGGCCCGCCCTCTTTCAAGATATCCAAAAAATGATTATTGCCTGTCACAAATGCCAAATATTTGAAGGCAAAAGAAAGCTACTTCCCTTACCTCTGCAACCAATCACTGTTGAAGCTCTTTTTCAGCAGTGGGGTCTAGAATTCATTGGGGAAATCCATCTTGCCTCATCTTCCCAACATAAATGGATCCTCACAGCAACAGACTATTTTACCAAATGGATAGAAGCTATCCCTTCTAGGAATGCGACAGACTCAGTTATCATTTCATTCCTTCAAAACCATATACTGTCTAGATTTGGTTGTCCTAGAAATATCATAACTGATAATGCTGCCGCATTTGGGTCTAAAAAGATGGTGGAATTTTGCCATAAATATCAAATTATATTGGGTCATTCTACAGCTTATTACCCTCAAGGTAAAGGGTGGGCATATTCCTCAAATAAAATTTTGGTGAACATAATCAAGGAGTTGTTGGAAGATAAAAATAAATCATGGCATAATAAGCTAGTGTATGCTTTATGGGCAGACAGACTAACAATTAAAAAATCAATTGGAATGTCTCCCTACCAGCTAGTTTATGGAACTAATGCAATATTTCCAACCAATCTAGAAGTTCCAATCATGAAGATGATCCAAGAAGTACAGTCTGAAGATGATGATATGACAAGAAGAATACACCGGACTATACATCTTCAACAAACCAGAGAGGAGGTATACATCAGAGCACAACAACTACAAGAAAACATCAAGAAGTTGTTTGACAAAAGAACCAAGGAAAGTGACTTTAAAATTGGTGACAAAGTATTAAAATGAGATTCAAGGAGAGAAGATAAGGGCAAACATGGAAAATTTGATAATTTATGGCAAGGCCCTTATCTTATTCAATCTGCTATTGGAAACAATGCATTCTTTCTGCAAGAATTGGATGGAGCTGAATATTTTGGAGGTCCTATCAACGGCAGGATTCTCAAACATTATTTCTGTTAACTGATATTTTATTTTCAAAGCTTTTTTTTCATTTTACATAACACTGTTTTCGAATTTGAAAAAAGAAAAAATACAAAAACAATAAAAAAAGAGAAAAAGAGGGCAAATATAAAGGAAGAAAGGTACAGCCCCATACCAAAAAAGAAAGGAAAAATCTGAAAGTGTGCAAGCTTAAATGCCACTACCAAAAGACAGCACTGCTATTTAGTCATATAGCTTAATCATGACTAGATAGATTTCAATTTTCTGCTGATAGGTTAGTGAATCAGATTAGCCAAACAATTTAATCTTGGCTTATCAGTAAACTAGATTAGGATAGAAAAAGAGAGGTTCAAACAAGCTTAAATCCTGAACCTGTAAGTTTGATGAAGAATGGCTCTAATCCGATCAAAACCTGAGCCAAAGAGAAGAAAAAGAACTTGTTCTAACATGCTGAAAACTTGAACCAGCTAGAAGAAGAAGACAGCTCTAGAAAGATCAAAACCAGAGCTGAAAGAAAGAAAGAAGGATGTTCTTAATTTTCAGATCTTAAGCCTTCACAATTTTGTTTTGAATTTCTGTAAATTTCAGTCTATGTGCAACTTGTTTTTATGCCATAGTCTCAACAGAAAATCAAACAACTTAATCCTGGTTTGGCTATGTTTTAATTTTTTGTTTTAGAGTATAGAGAATAAAATCTATCAGATAGCTTAATCCTGACAGATAGTAGCTTAGGTAGAGAATTTATGAGTTCAACTGTTTAATCTGAACTCATGGAAGAAATAAGGGTAGATTTAGATTAGTTTCCTGCTTTCAAATAAAAGAATAAAATGTTGATGTCAAAAGGTTTTCAAGTCCAAGTGCACCTTATGAAGAGAAAATGTTAGGACAAGTAGGCTGTGTAGGTAGTTGTTTGGGGAAAAGAAATTTGTTTGCTGATACAAAGTATTGATCATCTTTTTAAGCAGCAGGATAAAGTAAGAAAAGGTTGCCAAGGATAAGGCACAGGTCTGCATTCCAGGTTCTTGACACCTCCAAGGAGCTGCCATCCCCAAGTGGAGCCACTGTTAGCCATCAATAAAATTTCATCATAACTGACGATGGGTAAAACAGGTCTTTAGTCTTCAAGAAACAAGTTTTAAAGCAAAATTGTGAGTTATTGAAGCCTTGTTGTGTACCTTGTCCAAAATATCCATTCCATCGATATCTTCACTTCAAAACCTTCAAAGAAAATCCATGTTGTTATAAAAAAGACTGTTTTCAGACCCATTTTCCATCATTTTTCCTTTGAAAAAACCCTCTAAAAACCCCTTCATTTTACCCATTTTTCCCATTTTTTACCCTTAATTTTCTTCAAAATCCCCTTAAAACCTTATAAACCTACTTTATTTGGTTTTAAACCCCATTTTCTAACCTATCATAACCCTCAAAATCCTTCAAAAACCTTCATTTTTAATATAAGGCCTTAAGCCCCTTTCGCTTATGCCCGAGCCCCTTTTTTCACCATAAGACCGTGCTCTGTGACCAAGCGCATCGGCCCATCGGTGCATCGGCCCATCGGCACATTAGCCCATTGGCTCATCGGCCCATCGGCATTTCGGCTTTTCGCCGGTCCCCGCGACCTTTTTCCCTTTAAAAAGTGTTCGCCACCAATGCGAAATCCCGATCACATCTCCACCGTTGATCCTGTTTTAGATCAATGGCTCTCGCACTTTGCCTTCTCCATCGCATCGCTCCACCGCATCGCATCGCACTTCGCCATCGCATCGCTCTGCTGACACTTCATCGCAACTTCCTAGCTCCCTTGTCCCCCAAACCTTTTTTCCGCCAATTAACTATCTGCCAAGTTCATCTCAACCATCCATTTCCCCGATCCGACGGCTCCCATTGATCCCCTCCTTCCAACTCTGCCCAATAGTTTTCCGCTACGCGCCAAAACTGCTGACGTCATCCGCTGGGTCCCACTACTCTTCCTCTGTCGTTGATCTAACCCTCCCTAGATCGAACGGCTTGCACTCTTACGCATCGTCATCCTCCCTCCCATCTGTCCCCTACCAAGTCATTTCCGCAATTGAATCCTGGTCGTTTATCCTCGCCATCCGACGACTCCCATTCAACCTTACCTCAACCCCTTCCCTTTATAATTTCTCACCCTAACCACGTTTCTCCTCAACGTATCTCCGCTGTTGATCCTCAATATCGAACGATTCTCACTCCATTGGGTCTTCATTTTTTCCTGGCCCCTCATCCACCATTCTAAATCTCCACTTTAATCTAGACCGTCCATTCCTTCAGATCTAACGGCCCCCACCAAACCTCACCATATAATCCCGCCAGTCCCACCCGACCGCGCTGGGCTTTTTCATCATGTTTCTTCCAATCTCCAGATCCAACGGTCAGCATTCCATTTCACGCCCATTTCACCCAACCCATCCATAGTACATTTTGAATGCAAAATAGACGGTTTTAAAGGGAAATGTGTCAACCACCAACATGTATCGCATCCACCCAGCATAAAACCACTTACTGCCTTAACCCCGCGTGAAAACCACTCGCGGTTTTCTGCAAAACCGCCTATCCATATTTTCATGCCACAAGCATATTTAAACCTTGTTTTTCATGTTTTCCTCCATGGAATCCACTCCGTTTCTTCTCCACCCCCCACCGAGCCCTCTGAAGCAGTTATAGCCTCATTCGTAGGTTTTTTATGATATTTTGATGGTTTGTTGCAGGTTTTAATGGTGGATAAGCTATAAAATCTGTCCCATGGTCCAGTAAAGGGACATGGCCGAGGATGACGATCCTCAAAGCCTAATCAAATGTAGAAAAGGGACAAAAAGGGTCAAATTTCAAATTTTTAATCAATGTTTCATGGGCATCGGTTACACAGAAAACCCTCCAGCACGTAAAGGAACCCTGCATACAGACAATCAAAGGAAGATTAGAGACAAAGGATTAAAATCTAAATCAAAGAATAAAGGTTAAAAAAGTGATTAAGGATAAAGATAAAGAATGTGAACAAAAGTTAAAAATACAGTCAGTAAAGGACAAAAAGCACGAAAGATGATTGAAGGAGGCCTAAAGCTATATCAAAGGCCTAATCAGTTTTTAAAGTATCAAAGATAGACAGATCAGCAAAAAACCGCTTCAAAATGCTAGATCATTGAAGAAATTTACTCCTCCGAAGACCAGAAATGCCACCTACCAGTTTGTTTTGCCTCAAAAGCATACAAAGTTAATGCATAGTCATAGATATTTCCAAAGATAGCTCAGAAAGTAATTTCCAGCCTACCAAAAGCCTCAAAAGTCAACAAAAGTGACTGAAGTAGATGGAAGTTAATGTAAAAATCAATTAGCAGAGTTAAGACATTAGATATCTTCTCCATTAGGCCTCCCAAAGGTCTAGATGCATTTACTCTATATTAATTAAATAGTTAGACCTTCCTTTCACTCCACCTCCTCAATTTACCTATATATATCATATGAGGAGCCTAGTATTGTTTTTGGTTGGTTACTTGTTGAATGTAAATAGTTTTTGAGGTTGTTGAAGCTCTGTTAGTAATTGAATAAAGATAGGCTGCGAAGAGAAGTTTGAAGTTGTAAAGACCTACTGGACTTGAAGATTGTAACTGGTTTGAACATCAAATATACAAGTTGATTTATGGGATCCTAGTCTATGTCAATGGTGATTTTTTTCTTACTGTAATGGTTGTTTTTCTTATGTTTTCATACTGTCCACTTTCTCTGATAAAGAACAACAAATATAGATTAGGATTTACTGTAAAGGTACCCTAATTCTCATGGATAAGCTTTATCTTTGTGTTTTCTTCTAAATGTGTGTTTGGGAATGATTTCAATAGAATATAACCAATCAAGGAATGTTGGTGAGTCCATGTCTTGCTGAGTAAAACTTGAGAAATTTTTCTTGAATGATATTTTCACTGCATGCTAAGTAAATTTAAACTAGGGAAGTCTATGGTTAGCCCTTTCCTCTAGTGTTTTCTCCAACAACTGTTTTGAAAGTTTCCCTTGAAGAGTATGCCAAAAGTAGGATAGGTTCAAAGTCCTTACCTAATCTTAGGCTCCTTTTTATGTTTATCTTAAATGTTTTCCTTTGAGAGTATGCTGAAAGCAGGATAGATTCAAAGTTCTTACTTGATCTTAGGCTATTCTTTGTTTATCTTAAATGTTTTCCTTTGAGAGTATGTTGAAAGCAGGATAGGTTCAAAGTCCTTACCTGATCTTAGGCTACCCTTTGTTTTCTTATATGTTGTCTTCTTTCACCACACTTCTTAATGTTCCATACCGCAAAATCAACTTAAAGAGATCCTTTGATATAAATGACTTGCCCCATAGACCACTCTTGAAACTTGTTGTGCAACTAAATCCTTTTGTGACTCCATACCCCAATGGATTGATACTGTCCCTTATCTATCCTATCTATTGAACCATTCTTTCAACTTACTCCCACCTTTACCCTTCAAAAGACTTCCTTTATTTTGATGATATCCTACCCAACCAAAAACAAAAAAACCCCTTGTACTTCATAACAAGCCTAACATCATATCATGAGCTTTAACAGCATATCATTCTAAACACATTTAGAGAGATCCCTCTTTGAATCCAGAAGGGCTAGATCCTAGGATTCCAAAGTGGTTCTGATGTAGGCCCTTCAACATTTGTTCTTGCCAATCTTGCAAACTACGGGAACCCTAATAGGCACCACGATTGTATGGACCCTTCAGAATCATTGAGAGCATCAGAGCAATGGCCTATCGACTTGCACTACCTTCCACAGTGAAATTCCATGATTTTTTTCATATATATTTTCTAAGAAATATGTTAAAGATTTTGATCATGTGATTGAATGGTTTATATTGCAGGTGGAACCCGATGGAGAATTCCACCTGGCACCTCAATGTATATTGCAGAAAAAGGTGCTCATGTTCCAGAATCGAGCAATAGAGAAAATTAAAGTGAAATGGAAGCAATATGGGCCCAATGAAGCTACATGGGAGATGGTGGATCAGATGTGGGCCATGTATCCTTCCTTGTTTTTTGGTTGAGGCAAAGCATTTTTGGTGTGATGTTCGTTTTTGTTTAGCATATGTTTTGGAAATGTTTTGGTATATGTTTTGATGTGATGATTGGATGTATGTACATATGTATATGGATGAAAATACTTCCATGAGCTATGTTATAAAGTTCCAATATGTAGTATGGTGTCATGTAATTATAGTTATCATGTTGGGTTGGTTTTCAGCGGTTTTGTTGAGGTATATGTGTGGTTGAACACCGAGGACAGTGTCCCCCAAGGGTTTTGTCTCGTATTATTTTTGTGGGAAGGGTTTTGTACATTCTTCTTTGAAAATAAGGTATATCAAGACTTCATTTTTCGAAGTGGGTCATATTTTATGGGTACTCAAGGGTTAAATCTAGATGACTGGAATTTAGATTTTAAACTTGAAAGTGGTGTGTTGTTGGTAGTTCTTTTTTGGGTGAAGCTCCCCTTCCTTCCTTTTCATTGTTGGAATGAAACTGCCTTCATAAGCATTCGTAATTCCTTGGTAAAATATATTGATCAAGCTCAACCACATGAGGGTTCATTTTCCTATGCATAGATATGTATGGAAGTGGATCTAGATAAAGTACTTCCAACATCCAAAAATATGAACTTAGATAGTTAGTCTCACATCCAAGAGGTGGACTATGATCAACTTCTATCTAAATGCAAGGTGTGTCATGAATATGGCCACTTTGTAAGAATCTATAAAAAAAATAGGAGGAGAAACAAAGTCAAGGAGGGGGGGGGGGAATGGAAGAAATCCAAAAGAATAAAATCCCCAACAAGGCAAACCAATAATCAAACTAGGAAACCTACTTAGAATGGAAACAGAGGGAAAGGGCCACATTTGATCCAATATCTTTTACTTCAATGATGCTTTTAAAATTTCATATAATAGAGCCTATTAACAAAGTAAATTAAACCACATGAAAAGAAGTAGAAAAAAATAAGCAATCATGAGATTAAAGACACAACAATTTGATTGTGGATTTCACCGAATTTTGGCTACATCTCTAGGCCTTTATTAAAAGTGGGGAGGCCTTATTTTATTAAGTGGAATCAAAGAAATAAATTACAAGAAAATTTAAAAAATGACCCTTATACCTCCAATCTAGATGATGGCCATAAAATGGAGATCTTTGCTGGAGAAACGAACGTCGCCATTGGATTCGTGTCACGAAATCATGCAAAATCAACTATAAGTTTGTCTAATTCTTTCACTGGCACCTCTAGCCCTCTAAGGTAATATTTTTGGCATCTATATTATTCCCCCACTCATGGTTCTGCACCTCCTCCTACTCATGTTTCTACCGCTCCTCCGTTGCCTACCCCCAGTCGAATGGAGTGAATGGCACTTAAGTAATTTTTTGGGCGGAATTTACAATGTAGGTCGTTTTGTCTATTAGTAAAGTGCCAAGAGTAGGAGAAGTAAGGTTGAGAGTTAAAACCCCACTGACCCCCCATGTGGAAAGGGTTCGTTAGTTTTTGTTGAATATCACATTTTTTTAATTGAATAGTCAGTTTTTGGGTCCGCCCATTAGGGGCCAACCCACGTGGGTTGGGTGGGTTCAAACGTCATCGGCCCCAGAAACAGTTTGATATGGCATGGGAGAGGTTCATTGTGCACATGGCCCCAACCCCTTTGTTTATTTTCGACATATATATATACATAACATGTGGTCCGGGGGTGGGGAGGGTTGTAGAAAATCCACGTAGATCCAATTGATCTTGTAATATACTAAATAAAATACTTGAATCTAATCTACAAATTGTGGAAATGAATTACAATCGCACAATCACATGAACAAGAAAGAGAAATAATTTCAATTCAACAACACAAAGATTTATCTAGGGAAAGCCTTAACTAAAAACCTCGCTATTTGTATATTGCATAAGTCAAATAATATGAGATTAATACAATGCTTCTCCTAGGCTTGAGAGATTTTTGCACTATCTATGTTTGTCTCATTGTTTTCTAGGCTAGCTTGGTTCAATACTTAACCAATTTCTTGGCCTCGGAATTCTCTTCTTGCTTTCACAATCCCTAGAGAAATTGAGCCCCTATTAATTAGGACTTTCCTCAATAATGATTGTGTAATACATTAAGGCCCTTCCTCTGACTCCATGCACCACCTGTGCAATTTTATAACTATACAACTGATAGTACACTCCCCTTGAACTCCAATCTCAACTAGGTCTTCCTTAGAGCTGACATGCACGATCTATTTTTAGTGAAATACCAATTATATAATTGATAATTGCATCTGAATTAAATCAGATTTAATTCACTGGACATCTCACTAGTTCCTCCATCAAGTAGAACTAGTTAAACTAATTTTAACTCAAATAATTAAGTTAAATAATTACAACTCAAAATAAACTATAATTGGGCCCCCTAAAACTTAGGGAACTCCCTACATGCCTCTAGTTTGACACTCAACCCAAATTGTCTGAGCTAACTAAGTCTTCCTGACTTATTTAACTCATGCAAGTTGTCATGTGATGTGGAATTACAATTTCCTTCCAATTTAATTAAGGAAAAATTAAATTAGAAACCTCTTCTTGTTGCAATTTTCAACACAGGTCCGCGGGGGTGGCCCGTTGTAATAGCCCTGGTGGAAATTCCATGTATAAAAATTTTAAAAATAGTAACTATATTTTATGGGGCACTAATTCCAAGCTGAATGATGGGAAAAACATCCTAGGGGGTGTTAATTTGGTTTATTATGGATAAGGGAACTGGAAAAGGCAAAGGAAAAATGGCATTTTTGGCACATTTATTTATGAAAATAATGGAAATTAGGAGAAAAGGGAGATGAAAGGTCATAGGTTGCATGTGAGGATAAAAATGAAGAAAATTGAGGCCTCTTATATAAAAATGCTTATGAGGATCAGTTGGTACCTTTTTTCGGTGCATTTTTGGAGCTCTCTCGTTATTCTCCCTCTCTCTCATTCACTCTTGGACACTTATAGTTTCTGGAGCATTTTGGAATTGGCGCAAGAAAGGCAAGAATATATGGTTGGTTCTTGTGTTAACAACCATGAATATAACAAATTTTGGTTCTTGTGTTAACAACTTCTCCTTCTTCTTCTTCTTTTTTTAATACATGTACTAGAAATGAGAAGTCTTGTACTAGAAATGATAAGTCATTAATATGCATAAGAAAACCTTTTCTCATATTTTTGACTCATGCCAAAATAGATATCAATGTATTTGAATCAACTGCAACGAAGTGTATTTTGGAAGATTCATGTTGGTCGACAATATATGAGGTGATGAATGGATCAAATGGTAATGACTATCCCCCCCCCCCCCCCCCCCCAAACTGAAGATGTGTTATGTTTACGAAAAGGAGAAAGATAGTGTAATATGGTGAGAGAATTTTCCAAGTTCATCTATTTTCAACATTAATAAATTTTTTTATTAAAAATTAGAAAATAACATACCTTCACTTACCCAAATAGTTGATAAACTATACGATATAAATGTAGTTGTTGTTGCTTCTGGATCAGGAAAATGTCATGCTGATTTTGTTGGATGAGAGAAAATATCATGTTGCTGAATAAAGTGAAAGAATATGAAGTGTTGCTTAGTTGTATGAATCAGAAGAATATGTTTGAAAGTGGATCTGTGGTACTCCCTTATGGCTGAAGGAATTTTGTTGCAACTGCTGATAGATTCATGAAAAATATATAGTCTTCTTCTGCTACAAAACCTGATGGTACAATTCTATTCATGCGAATGAATGTGTCGGTGTTGAGCATGAAAAGAAGTCATTGGATTACTGACCATTAATGGATTTTGTTAACCAACGCGAGGCAAACTCACCATTGATGTCAATGAGTGCCAAGGTACCCAAGTACATCTTGCGAAGTGCAAATAAATGATCTGATGTCAAGCCACTTTCAAGATCCTTGGCGATAGAACTTGTCATTAAGGCATACAGGCCTCAAGGTACTAATGAGGACTCTAGTCTCTATCCCAGATTAGGTGCGTAGGTCGATGGGTCAAGACTTTTTGAAAGGTGGCCCTTAAGGAATCCCACATCAGTCAATGTGAGTCTGTACAAAATTATTGGTAGGATTATAAATGAAAATGATTGCAGTAGAAATAGGTTTTAGGAAAAATATAGCAAGGCAATGTAGTCATGGAAAAGGGAGTTGTTTGGTTTTATTTATGAGGCAAAATAGGAAATGATGAAAGAATGTATGTGACTCTGAAAATTATGTATGTGTGAAGTCATAATGAAAGTGGGCTTTGATATGGATGGCTGATAAGCATAGAAGGATAAGGGTAATTGAACATGTCATGGTGCAATGTATTTTTTTTTCAAAAATATATGTGTGACAGACATTTGTGATGAAAATTTTAGCCCCTCCCAGCTTTCTCTTTTGCATTTTTTATTTTGATTTCTGAAATAATGGCAGAAGTGTCCTCAAACACGTAATTTTATTTATAATGGAAAATAAATTACACAAAAAGTTGCAGGAGTTTACAAACGTAAACTTCTACTAAATTTTCAATTAGGAGACTAACCTATTTATAAGCTATATGTCCTAACTTAATTTAGTTATGGATAACTTGAAAAAATAACAAGTGTCCATTTACAATAAATGATCTTCTATCCAATCTACTAACTTTATTCCTATTTTAGAGCCTAAGATACGACTCAATTCTAGAGTCTTATTTTTGCTAACAATATTCTATTTCTAAGTGTCTATAATATTTATTAAATATTATAATTTAATAAATACTTTTATCCTAAATTTACATTATTATATTTGGATCATATAACATTCCCCCCCTATGATCCAAAGATACATTACAACATATACCAAGTTCATCTCTGAACTTAGTAAATTTTATTATGCCAAGAGGTTTGGTGAAGATATCGGAGGTCTGATCTTCTTAAGGACAATAAATCGTCTTGATGACAACCTTTGCAACGAGTGATCTGATATGATGATACTTGGTGTCCACATGCTTTGTCTTTGAATGAAAAACTAGATTCTTGGCAAGCTTTATTGTTGACTGGTTGTCAATGAATAACGAAGTAGCTTCTGCTGGAGGAATTCCCAAGTCCTGTAAAACTCTACGCAACCAAACAATCTCACATGCTGCTTCCCATGCTAAAATATACTATACTTCTGCTGAAGAAGTGGCCACTGTAGCTTGCTTCTTGCAACTCCAGAAAACTGCAGCTGACCCCATGTTCATTAAATAACCTGAGGTTTATGCCCTATCATCAATACTGCCAGCAAAGTCGGCATTTCAAAATCCACCAAGTACAAAATTTTTAGTCTTTTTGTAAAGAAGACCAAAATCTTTTGTTCCTTAGATATAACGAAGAACTCTTTTAGCAGAATTTTAGTGGTTGTCTCGTGGTTCTTGCATAAATCGAGAAAGAATACTGACGGCATAAGAAAGATCTGGTCAAGTAGTTGTCAGACAAATCAGGCTACCAATTAACTGTCCTTAATTAGTGCTATCCACCATTTCCCCCCCTTCAAATTTTGAAAGTTTCAAGTTTTGTTCCATAGGGGTAAGAATAGGCTTGCAAACCTGCATTTCAAATCGCTGAAGAATTTCTGTTGCATACTTACTCTGTGAATGAAGATATGATGTGGACATTGGAATACTTCAACTCCAAGATAGTAGTGAATTAGTCCCAAATCTTTCATCTTAAAACCTGCATGTAACTCCTTTTCCACCTGTGCAATGTGATCATCATTGTTTCTAGTGATAATCAAATCATCTACATACATAACAAGAATCAACATATTTGAACCTTGTTGGCGTACATACAAGGTATCATCAGATTCACTTCGTTGAAAACCAACTTTCCAAAGATTGAATTCAGATGACATTCTTTGAAACTCCAAACGAAGTCATGTTGAAATGTCATGTGTTGAGTTGCGCCTGTATCCAGAATCCATGCATCTTCATAATCACTTCTAAAAAGGCTTGAAACCTGTAAAGTTGTTGCTTCTGTGTTGTTGAAGACATATTCGAAACTATCAGGATCATCTTCATCATTTGCAAATTGTGCAAATTTTGGATGAAACTTTGGAATCTTCTCAATAGAAGTTCTACAATTTTCTGCATAATGGCCAACTTTGTTACATCTCCTGCAAACAATTTGACTGAAATCACTGGGTCTGTCTTGAGACTTTCCTCTGCCTTGATACTGTCCTCGACCTCTGTTTTGGCCTCTGTTTGGAGTTTGTCCTCTGCTTGTAATTTCTCCTCTGCCTTGATGAGATCCTCTGCTTTGATTTTTGCCTCTTCCTTGAAAATTACTCCTTCCTGAATTGTAGCCTCTATTGGAATTTTTTCCTCTGTTTTGACTGCGAACATGACCTTGGGCTGCTTGATTTTGATTGAAATTTCCTCTCCCTCAATGTTACACAGTAATTTGTCACCGTCCCTGCAATCCCCATCTCACCCATTGGAGGGTCATTTCTGTGATCAATAAGCAGTGTCATGCCTTGCAAATACCATCATTGCATCCCTTTCCATGAGGACAACATTTCTTCTGTTGATCATTTCATGAGCAAACCCCTAAAAACACTTGTTTTTGCCTTGGCGTTGGTAGCCCGTTATGTCCTCGCGCCAATGAGGAAAATTAACACTGAGCCCGTGCCAGTTGGCGCTCTGTCCCAGTTATTCACCCGTGCCAATCTGCTTATGGAATTTTTTTTTAAAAAGGAGGTGAAGTTTCGATTACAACAACTTCGTGGATGAGTCATGAGGAGTGGTTTCGACTGAATAACCATGGCCTTTCTCCTTTGGCCTCTTGTTTCCACCTTATGGGAAAACTCCCAAGGGATAAGGCCTCCCTTCCACTATTGTAGGGATCCCAACCTCCTCCTCTCCTCTATAAATATAGCCTTCATCCATTGATGAAGGGGCTGAATAGCTGAATGGCTGAATGGTTGAGTCTCCAAGAGCTTCCATAGCCTAAAGAATGCTGCAATAGTCCTCATAGAGCCAAATCAATAGCAAGGAGATTGACATCAAAGAGAGAGGCTTGTCCCCATTCCCGACAAGCTTTACTGAGATGTATTCCGCTGACGACCCGCCGAAGGAAGATTCAGCGTCAGATCCAGGTTGCATTTTCCTTTGTATGAATTAATGATAAGCGACTATTGGTTATGGTTCCACTCGTATTGTTCATTATGATCATGAGTTATGTCTTCTTTGACTAATACATAATTGCATATATCGGGTTTTACGCTTTTGTTTGTCGTGTTTCTTGTGTGTGCAGGTGTTCGATCGCGGCGAGCGAGAGGATTGTGATCTGCTGGAGCAAGGAAACAGGAGCGCCATCTTCTCTACAAACAATAGCGTTGGACTTGAGGTAGGCCTTCATCGCAAGTTGGTCTATTACAATTAGGAACTTGCACCTTAGCGTGGTACGATTGTTGCTAGACTCAATCTGGGCTAGTAGGGATCGCCTCTGTCCGCAGAGGGGATTTACCTCTACAACACTCGGTTTCTTGAACTATCAGCTGAGGAGTTACTTGTGCTGGCTTCGGTGAAGAAGACATCTTCTCCAATCTGTTTCTTCTTCCCAAAATTTTTATCATGTTGGGCTAACATGTCACTCAAATCATCAAATTTGATCTTCTCTAACTTTCCAGTGTCTTGAAAAGTTTCCAAAAAATGTGTATATGATGATGGAAATCCAACAATTAAAATCGTAGTTAAGAAACTTTCATCAACAGCTTGAAAACCAACATTTATGATTTCTTGCTTGATGTTTTTAAGCCATGAAATATACTCAAGGACATCACCACCATCAGTTAATTTATGTTGAAGAAATTTTAATTGAAGATCAACTTTCTTTGATTCAGGTTGTGTATCAAAGAGATATTTGAATGTATGTAAAGAATTCCATGCATCTGAGGAATTTTCAATGTGTATATACATTTCATTACTAACTGAAGCTTTTATAAGAGCTAATGCCTTGGCATTTTTTACTTCCCATTTTGCAAGTGAAGTTGCATCTGTTGGTTTATTTGGCTTAATGTTTCCATCACAAATTTCATGCCACAATTCATTATATATGAGAGTGCTTTCAATTAGACGTTTCCATGTCTTATAAGATTTCACTCCTTCTAGCTTATCAGATTCAAAGAACATATTAATTAACTTTGACATTGTAGTGTTGAAGCAGTGCACCAAAAGAATCAAGCACAAAAAATTGAGCAACTCGTCACACGAAACACGCCACGCAAAAATGACACACGCCACGCAAAAAAATGATCTATCGAGGCTTGGCCTTGACCCTCGTATATTCGTTGAAAAATGAGAAAAATGATTGAGCTTTGCACTTGGCTCTAGTCAATTTCTCGTTCAATGTTTACAATGAAAACTTTGCAAAATTTTACAATGCCTTTACAAATTTCTTCTTAAAGAAAAAAATTCTACCCCCCCTCAAAGTAAAAAAAGTACTTTGAGTTACAATATCACTCTTGTCACACCATATAAAAAATTACAAATAGAATCTCCTTATTACTCCAAGAATTACAAAATCCTTATTACTCCAAAGTAAAAAAAATTCAATTTTCTTCCTTATAACTCCAATTATAAAACTTACAATGCTCTAAAAAAAAAAAATGTGAAATATATCCCTTATTGCTCCAAAATCTCTCTTGTTTTTAGCTCTAGAAAATAAGTTTCAAGATTGGAAGTGCTGGTGGCTTCTTCTACTATCAATATGGACATGGAGTGAGGATTAACTAATGCCCCAATGTTTTCTTTGACAATTCAAGGTCTCGTACTTTAGAAGAAAAACATATCACAACTGTCATGTTTATGGGAAATGTCATTGGCACTAAACTTTTTTTACTTTGAGTTACACCAAGTTTCACATTATAAAATATAATCCACCACCGTTGGAAAACAATTACCATTTAACTTACGCACACACCTAACAATGGCGTGTTATGATTGGCACTGGTGTGATCCCTTGCAATCGCTGCAATGGTCTTCAAAGCTGCTATAGCTGGCAAGGTATGATACAACGCAACTACATTTGCTTCACGTTGTGGTTCAACCCTCGTTCGAACGCAACTACTGTGATGGCTTCCACACTATTATAATTGACCACGGCTCACCAAAAATATTCTGCCCACGAATCAATCAAGTCTGCTTACCCACGGTTCTGCGTTTGAAAAAAAATTGAACAGTTCTCATATGACTTGTTTTAATTTACTTCGACTCTGCAAGTATATCGACTCAATCCCGCACACCTGAAGCTTCAAATCTTGGCATTCCACACCTCTTTGTACACCTGTGACTTTTCATCCGACGATCAGGTCCTGCGTTGGATCTAAACAACTGCTTACAACTACTCTTGACACTGATTCTGCGATCAATTTTCTTCAACGCTGCTTCAACTTATTTAAATTGGTTGTCCGCTTTGCTATCCATATGCAAGAGCAGTGGCTTGCTTCAATGCTGGTGTTGTGGAGGTAAATCCCCTATGTGGACAGAGGCGATCCCACTAGCCCTAGAGTGGGTCTAGCAACAATAGAAACATGCAAAACTATTGATTCCTAGTTACAAAAGATAGAATCGCAATAGGTCGCTTATCGTGATTCCTTTGCTACTGTTGTCGAAGAAGAAGTGGTGCTTCCGTTCCTAGCTAGACAGGCCACGATCCTTGAGCTTGCTGCATCCAGACACTTGCACACATGCAAAGAAGAGAGACAACATGAAATGCAATATTTCACACTTTATAACTATCGATTAGTCAGAGAGGAACGAATTAAATTGCATTATATAATGGACAAATGCAATCATGGAACCAATAGTAGAGTCATGTATATTAATATATGAGATAATGATTACAACCGATGCTCTGATGTCGTGATATTCCTTCGACGGGGTTCCAACGGGACGTGTCTCACAAAGCTCGTCAGGGATTTGACAAACTCTCTCTCTCACAGGGTTCTCCTTAGCTCTTCTCTTGATTGTCACTCAACTATAATTTCCTTCCTAAAATTTCAGCTTCCAAGCGTTCAGCTAGCTAGCAAATGGAGAGGGCAGGCTTTTATAGAAGGATAAGGAGAGGTTAGGATCCCTATAATCATGGGGGAGAGTCCTATCTCTTAGGAAGGTTCCATGAGAGGTGGAAAACCACTTCCTAATCAGGGAGATCCGGAGGCAAACAACCCAACCCCTTTTTGATGATCCGTTCTGAAGTTGTTAGAATAAAACTTCCACCTTCTATTTTTAAAAAACATTCCTTAATAGGCTTGGCGCCAGTATAACACAAGGACAGAGCGCCAGCTAACATGCCCACTAGTGTAAATTTTTCCCATTGGCGCGAGGGATGAACTGCCTACCCACGCCAATGCCAAAACATGGGTTTTTAGGGTTTTCCAGAGGAAATGTTCTTCAGGAGAATTCTTGCCCTTATGCAGAAGGATACCATCAAGGTGTCTTCAGGACATTTTACTGTTCACAGGTCACGGGAATAGTCCTCTAATGTACAGGACTAGGGATTGCAGAGACGATGACAAAATGTTGTGTAACAGCTGGTGGAAATGCTCTCAATGGGCTTTAAAAATATGTTTTACTCCACTTCAAAATCTCTGCGTTGGTTAGCTTCAGTGCTAACAGTAACGTCTTCAATAAGTTTTTAGCTTTGGACTTCAATCCGAACAAGGTTATTCAATGGGAAGAAAAACTGTAGGAAGATCTCAACAAGAAGCTCATAGAAAATTGAAATTTAAAAACAAACTGAATCTTAGATAAAAAAAAATTATTTTCAGATTATAACCAATAAATTTATTTTCCTTAAAGCATTGACAAGATTGCATACCAATTCATCCTTTAGCATAATTTTCCAAAAGTCTTCAAAGCTGAAATCTCCACTTTCACGTCATCTGCATTACCGGTGGCTCTGATACCACATTAATGGCAGAAGTGTCCTCAGACACGTAATTTTATTGATAACGGAAAAGATATTACATAAAATTTTGAAGGAGTTTACAAACGTAAACTTCTACTAAATTTGTAATTAGGAGACTAACCTATTTATAAGCTATATGTACTAACTTAATTTAGTTATGGATCAAATGAAAAAGCTTAGTACTAATCCTGCATGAAAGAGATCATTGAAAAACATAAAATGCAAGAATGAGTATGAATTCTTAAAATCAAGCAGATCTTACTTGTTGCCTTTGTGTGCTAGTTCCGTCAACGATTCCTGTATGAAGTGACTCAAAGAAACGAATTAGCTTAATTACAATGTCCATTTGAAAAAAAAAAAAAAAATTATATCTATATATATATATATATATATATATATTCACATCACTCAAAATTGTGAAATAACATATGAGCTAAAAATTTAGTTGCAATCGTGCTATTGTTCAAATTGAAACACAATTGAATTGAGAGTTGAATGCGAGCCCTACAACTTGAATAACAAATATTTAAAATAAATTTCTATGTTCATCACTCAGTAATATCGTCTTCGTTGATTCCGTCACTGGACTGCCTTATCGTTGATCAGGTAAAGGTGTCCCTGAAAGAAATGCACTGAAAAAACGAAGCACATGAATGCGACCAAAAATAGGCACAGTGTGTCCGACACCATAAAATGTTGAATATATCAGTCTGTCATATTCTTGAGTCCATCCAACCACCTGTTATTAAAAAAAAAAAAACAGGGTTCTTGAGTCTTCCTCTACCATGCAGCGAAGAGAAAACAATCGTATTGCATTGGAAGAGAATGCAACGACTAAAAGATGATCTGTGGGGCTAAGATTCCTAATTACATCATCTTTGTATGGTGAGATGTGGACTCAAAATTTCTATAGGCATTTTGATTCTCCGCAGTTCATTTTTAAGTGCAAAATTCCCTAACCGCATTTGCTTTCAAACAACCTCTAATGTGTGTGAGTAGACGCTGTCTACAAGAGATTGTTGGCAGTCTTTGTGTGAATTGAAGATTTTGAGAATGAAATCAAATTTTTTTCTTGGCTCTGGGAGTACCAATGGCCGCCAACATTTTGAGAAAGCGAATAATATGAGGAAACATAGCTAGTATTCTCACCATATCCTCTGCAACAATTCTATACATGGCATAAAACGCCGCAACCATAAAGCAAGCAAATTATTCTTGGAAAGGATCAAATATCCATAATCACAGAGACTCTAATGGTGCAAATGTTTTTCCTAAATTCCATTTTCTACAAATTTTTCCCGATCATTCTATTTTAACGCCAACTAACCCACAAAATTGAGCACATACTTTTTGGTGACTTTAATGGATCACTTGTCTACGCGGAAGGATCATCTAGAATGTCATGATCCCTATGGAGATTCACTAAATTATAGCTAGAGAATTGTGCTAGAGTCCGATAATTTCATAATCTCCCCACATCAGTTGGGATTGACTGTGATTTTCTTGGACTGAGCCATACAATGCCAATCAACTCATTTTTCCAGTGAACATCCATAGATAGAATGGAAGCACTGAGAGAATCTGCGATTATGACCACTTATCTCTTCCTTGATTTACAAGGAAATTTGAATGCAATTTCTAGGTAATAATGTCCAAGTACTTCAGTGAAGGCAGACTGAGAACTACCTTTGGGAATGGCCCAACAAACCTGTTATTACTGATATCAAGCTCATACAACAGGGTCATATTCTTTAAACTCTGAGGCACAATCCCACATAACCTATTATTCTTGATATGGAACAATGCTAGATTTGTGAGAAGGCTGAGCTCCATAGGCAGATACCCTGCAATGTCTACATGGTTCAAGTCATTGCCCACCACAACCTTAATGGATTACGAAAAAGCATAAAAAAATGCACTAGTATAATTACATACATTAGAACTGACCCAGTTCCTAAGTGATTGTAAATGTGAAGCCCTGAAGTTATTCTCCAAAGTGTTTCACAATGTTATTACTCTCAAGTCATTCAACATATTTAGGAACCGAAATTCCCAATTTTCTTGTTGAAGTTAGCACCAAATGTTGTGCGATGCATCACCGAAGGAACCAAATATTTCAGGCTTGACATCTCCATGTACAAATCCTTTTAAATGCAGTTTCTCAAGTATTGATATTGCCTCCACAGCAATGCATGCAACCATATATGTAG
Source organism: Pinus albicaulis (assembly GCA_034641835.2). Lineage (NCBI taxonomy): Eukaryota > Viridiplantae > Streptophyta > Pinopsida > Pinales > Pinaceae > Pinus > Pinus albicaulis. The sequence continues at coordinate 796,878,419 of CM076584.1, read as the reverse complement.
ACATTGCTTGGCCAGACGAATTCTATACATCCCAAAGGTTGGGCCCCAATATATACATTACCAAAATATAACATTCCTTTACATGAGATAGGTCCCTTCGCCATTCGAGGTCCCTTCACGTTTTTTTTTTTCCATAAGAAATTAAAATTTTAAAAAAAAAAAAAAAAAGAGAAAATCTAAATGATTTTTTTTAATTTTTTATTTATTTTAACTATTTTATTTCTAATAATAATAAAAAATTGAAAATTGAAAAATTGAAAACAAAAACTAAAAATTTAGAAATCTAAAAAAAACTTATATCTGAAAAATATTAGAGACCTTATTTTTTCAGAGATTGCATACTTATTCAAAAACTAAAAGCAAACTAAAATTAACGTTTTTATTCATTTTTCCTATCTACTCTATTATGATTGAATATTAAAATCACTTAAGTATAATCAAATTTTCAATGTAACCATGCACACAACAGTAATAAAAATATATTCACCTCCAATTGCGCACATGAAAAATGGAAATGCACAAAAATAACGGGACCTACTTGTTGTAACTATTATTTAACTAAATAAAAAAAAAATGACTGATATAACCTCATACTCACTTGGAACCATTTTTCAATAAATTTTTCGTAGGCGTGATTTTCCTCCTTCAGATCATGTTTCCACTCCTCGTTGTCCTCCTCAATCTCCTTCTTTACTAATTGGTTTTCATCAAATGTGCAGGATTTTTCGTATTTCAATTCATTCTCTTTTGGAGGAGTAGTTAAGCTTTCCGCATTTGTCAAGATCTTATTTTCATAGGAAGAGGAGATCCCAACTTCTGCTAGGATCTGAGTGAGTTGTTCCAAACTTATACTCATTGTTAAATCATTTAAAAAAAAATAACAATCACTCTTCACAGTTGTAGAAATCAAACGCTCTTGCACAAAAATAAAACTTGCAGAAATTGAAATTCACACTTACATGAAAAAGTAACTTATACCTCAATCCATCGTGCTTCCACGGCAACGGCGCCAAAATGTTGGGCGAAACTATCATTGCCAAATAATTTCCATAACATAAATTATCAATCCAAGGAATCGTAGATTTACGAAGCACATGCACTGTATATGCAGGACTGAAGTTAAATTAGCCTAGTCTAATGCTTTCGTCTCTGATTCAAGATGCAATAAACGAAGGAAGAGGCTCATAAGTTAGGAGAACATGGTTGTCCTTCTACAGAGTAATGTCCTCAAGAAGAGAGACTAAAGAGCAGTAGTTTTTGATGTGTATAAAGCGAGAGAAGAGGCTCCTAACTTAGGAGGTCTTGATCGTCCTTCCTCAACAATTCTACTCCAACAACACTACCACTGCATCATATCATAAATTGGAAATGTGAAATTTTATAAGAGAAAAACAACATGTGAAGAGTAACATGTGTCAACATATATTAACGATGAAGAAAAACACGATCTTATTACATCATGAAAGATTACAAAACCAAAACTTTATTCTAGACTCTAATTCTCAATTCTCTCTTTTTCTCCTCTTGATTTTTCTATCTATTTCCCATATCTATCATCATATATATTCCATATCAAAATGAAGAGAGAGAATTCTCTTTTATACATGAGTTATTTGAAAACAAGATAAGCAACTCATAATTACAAATCCACTTTTCTCTCAACCAATATCCCTATAATTACAAAATATGATCCCTTTTAATCCTCTCTTATCTCTCACAAATCCTAGATAATATATGTTATCCAAATCTCCATGATCTTCTCCTTGGAATCTCCATGATCTTCTCCTTGGATTAATCTTGAACAATTATCCTCTGAATTATTGAAATGGTAGAGGAAATATTCAAGAAGATTTTTGAATAATCCTTCCAAATAATCCTACACATTACAAAGCTCATCCACATTTGAGATATTAATGAAATATGTAAATTTTCCAATAATTAATCATGAATTCTCTTATAATATTAAAAATAAATAAATTGGAAAATAATGAGGTGAACCCTATGAAAATGGTATGATAAATGGTTAAATGGGATGATGGAATGTGAGGAATGGCGAGGATGAACATGATAAAAATGCGACAATTACGAGACCCAACAACCGCCAAAAGATTTATCCGTCAATTAGAAAGTGAGGGAATTATTCTCTCACTTTCTCATTTTCCATCCATCGAGCCTTCCCGAATGCATTCCTTCGAATCCAATACAAATATACTCCACATCTCCCCGTCGTGAATTCTTGATCTTCCTGTCGATAATGATGTCCTCTGGTATCTTGTCCAATTATTCAGGTGCAAAATCATCCATTATAGGAATCTTTCCAACCTCTTCATTGTCCATAATCAAAGGAGGCTCATAAATCTTCAAGTTTTCAATGTTCACCACTAAGTACATTTTCATGTATTTTGGCAAATTGAGATGAAAATAACTGTGTCCAACCTTCTCTACGATGATGAATGGATCATATCAGATTGGTCGCAACTTGTTTCCTTCTCCTTTCATCCTGTCTTTTCTCATGTCTAGCCATGCCCTGTCCCCAACCTAGAATTGGTGATCAACTCAGTACTTGTCATGTTGTGCTTTGTATCAAGCTTGAATTTTCTCCAATTGCTCCTACACTGCCTAGTGAATCATCTGTATCCGTTGAATGAACTTCCTCTCTTTGTCCCTATCATCTCACCCACTAGAATATTCATCTTTCCAAAATACCATGTCTAAGGGATCCTCTGGTAAATAACCAGAGCATGTCTCAAAAAGTGAGCTCTAAGTGGATGAATGCACTGCTGTTTTGTATGCATGTTGCACATAAGGAAGTTTCTTGTCCCACAATTTGGGATGCTTAACACAATAGTCTCAAAGTAAGTGTATCACTGTGTAGTTGAATACCTTTGTTTGATCATCGGTCTGTGGATGAAATTTCATTATCCTATTCAAATTGGTGTCCATCATTCTCCATAAAATCATCCAAAACTCTCCAAGAAAGTGAGAGTCTCGATCAAACACAATGGATGTGGGCAGACCAAAATGGACACATATAAACTGGAAGAAGATATTACTAGTCTGCTCTGCAGTGACATGCTTCTTACAAGGAATTAATATGCACATTTTCTAAATCGATCCACAACAACATACAAATATTCATGATGTTTCCTAGACAAAGGCAAACTGCCTACAAAATCCATTGACACACTTTCCCTTGGACGAATTCGAACAGGGAGTGGTGTGTAGAGCCCCAATTTTCTATTAGAGGGCTTGCAAACTGAACACAAAACACATCCCTTTACATATAGAGTCACAATATTTTTCATGTGAGGAAAAAAACAAAACCTCTGCAAATGACATAAAGTCTTTTCTACACAAAAATTACCTGACATGAGAGAGGTATGTGCCTCTCTAATTACATGTAACATTTCATTCATGGGAATACAAAGTTTCCCATATGGAACAACAATTTTCCCTGCAAGTGATAATTATCCACCTGCGATCCATTAGTTAGCTTTGTATAAATCTCCTTAAAATCATCATCATTGACATACTGTTCAATATAACTTTCAAAATATAAAGAAGAATTTTGAAAAAATATAGATGCATAAATAGGAGGGAGAGAAATCATATCTTCCATTTTGTTTTTGGTGTCCTTATTGTACTTTATTAGCAAGTGAAACTATTGGAGGAATCCCATCCATCTGAAATGACATGCTTGTTTAATATTGTTTTGTGATTTAAATTATTGTAAGTGCTGGTAATCTGTGTGAATGATGGTCTCCTTTCTGATTAAATAGTGTTTCCACTTTTTCATACTTTGAACCAAGGCATAAAACTCCTTTTCATATGTGGGATAGTTCAAAACATCTTGGGATAATGTCTCTGAATGATAACATACATGTTTCCTTTGTTGCATCAATTATGCTCCCAAGGTGTATCCTTTGGCATATGTATCGATCTCAAAATGTTTTTGGAGGTCAGGTAAGGCAAAAATTGGTGTGGTTTTGATCTTATTTTTTAGTGTATCAAAGGCTTTTTGTTGCCTTCCTTCCCACTGAAAGGTTTGCTTCACTCTCATCAAATCATGTAAATGGGATACAATGACGAAGATGTTGGCAAAGAACCTTCTCCAATATTGTACTACACCAAAAAAAGCTATGGACCTCTGTGACATTGGTGGGTTTAGGCCATTTTATGATCACTTCAATTTTGGAAGGATCTATTATCAATTTTCCACCACCGACAATGTGACCTAAGTAAACCAAAGAGGTCATACCAAATTCACACTTTTACATTTTGACATACAATTTTTCATTTTTCAAAACATCAAGTACTTCCTTAACATAACACACATGATCATACCATGTCCTACTGTAAACAAAAATTTCATCAAGATAAACAAATACAAAATCATCAAGAAAAGGCATGAAAATATCATTCATCACCCTCATGAATGTAGCTAGAGCATTGCACAGTCTGAATGGAATCACCAACCATTCAAAAAACCCCTATTTCATATTTAATGCAGTCTTCCATACATCCTATTCTGCAATCCTAACTTGATGATAACCTCTGCGCAAGTCCATCTTTTTGAAATAGACAACATTTTTCAATTGATATAATAAATCATCAATTCGAGGGAGAGGGTACCGATTCTTCACCGTTAGTTTTTTGAGCTCCCTGAAGTCGACACACATCCTCCATGTGTCATCTTTCTTTGGCACCAACACAATAGGTGATTCGCATGGAGAATAACTTGGTCTTATGACCCCTTGGTTTAGAAATTCCTACACCTATTTCTTTATCTCCTGCATCTTGATAGTTGAAAACCTCTACATATCAATGTTTGGTAAAGGAGCATCATGCTGCAAGTTATATCATGTTGGATTTCATGCTTCAGAGGCAACCCACTTGGTTCCTAAAAAATCCCATCATAGATAGAAAAAATTTCATATAATTCCATTTTATGAGTGGGATCACAACCTTTGAAAGCATCAGATGCCCCAGCATCTTTTTCTCTCAAAACCATGAGCATGCACCCTTTGCTGGAATTCAGCAACCTCTTCATTTGAACTGCACTTGCAAGACTGGCACTGACCTTGGTAGGATGAGCTCTAATAGTGTATTCCAGAATCCACACCATCTTTCGTGAGATGATACGTGTTTTCATGGTGAAATAAAAGTGCTTTCCTACCATACAAATACGAACTACCCAACACAATATCATATATATCCAATTTTACAACATCAAGATCTACCTCATCAACTAGTTTTGATGAAATTACAAATCTAGATACATTGTTTGGTTACATGTAATTTTGTTTTATCAAACACCCAACCAAGAGGTTAAGGTTTTGGATAAGGCTTAGTTTCTAAACCCAATTTCTTAACCAAGGATTCTGAAATCAAGTTTTATTGTGAACCCAGACCAAACAAAGTTTCCACTTTAGTATGTTTCATTATGACTCTAAAGTGGAACAATTCAATTCTCTTTCGTTCATTAACAAGAGTCTCATTTGAAGAGCTTGTACTTTCATGTGAATCAGAATTGTCATTAACATGAAGAGAAAAATTACCTTGTATTCCCACTATTGTGACCAATGCCTCATCATTGGAATCAGATCCAAGGTCATGTTGGGTGGTTGCTACCGTATTTTTCTTGTTCTTCCCATCAAAGCTCTTTGGTTTCAACTGCGGATGCAAATTCCAAGAGCGTTCATCATCATGGCCATCATTCTTGCGATGAGTGCAAGATGGCTTTGCTCCTTCCCCCTTATTTATTGTAGCTTCCTTTCTTTGCTTTCCCTTGCCTTTTCCTTTAGACTTGCCATTATGAGGTTTGAAAGATGATTTCTTTGACTAATCTTCTTTGTCATTCTTTCCCTTGCTTTCAAGGTGAATAGCCTTCACACTGGTTGCATCAATAGTAGTAGGCTCAAATAATACTAAAGAATGTATGATGTAACTCTGTAAAGCACCAATATATTTGTTATAATTTCGGGTGAATCAAGTGGAATGCCAAAATTCAATTCTTGTTTTCTAAACTCTTATGTGAAGCTTTTTACATTTTTACCCTTTCCTTTCCCTAAATATTTTCATTCCATTAATGCCTTTTGTCAATAACATAAAGGATAAAACTGATCTTTTAATGCATAAACAAAATTGGACCAAGAAGAAATGAGATTACCCAAGATTTTTTTTCCTTTCTACAACTTTCTCTCCCACCAAACGAGAGCAATGCCACTCAGCCGAAGGGATGCTAACTAGACCTTTTCCTCGTCCTCATCGATCTGTTGAATGTGGCTTTACACCTTGATTTGTCTAATCCAATTGTTAATTTTCTCTACATTACATTATCCATTATATGTGGGAAAATAAAACTTTACATATAACATAAAAAAATGGTTTCTTAGATGTATGTCTATGATGCCTGTTATAATGATGAGAAGAGGAAGAAGAAGAAGAAGAACTTTCACTGGTGGATGGAGAGGGAGGTGGTTCTCCTCCTCCACCTTCATGTTGTACTGATGCATGATACTCGGGCTCTTTCTTCTCGTGCTTCATTGTCTTCTCATATTCTACAAATAGCATGCCAAGTTTGTCTGCCATGTTGAAAAAGACCTTGCGATAATTTCGTTCTTCTTCTACTCGTGCATCCTCATTTTCCATGTTCTGTTTTAGTTTATCCATGATTTGTCTACTCATGATATTGATTGCTTCTCCTAAATCAATAAGTGTGTTTTGGATCTCAGTTCCATTGATGTGTATTTTAACAACTGGATTTCCTGGGTCTAGATACTTTGGAATGGCAATCTTTCCCATCATGATATCTGCTATTTTTCCTGCCAGTTGAATTTTCTTTATCTCTTTGATTCTTTTTCCTGTTTTTTTCATGCTCAACTCCCTTATTGTTTTTTCTATGATTAGAATTTCTTTGATAGCTTGTAATAATGGGATCTTAATACAAACATTCCTTAGCTCATATAAGAAATCATAACTAGGCACCATAATTTGTTTTTCTACACCCCTATCAATTTGTAATCTTTCTGGAAAGGGAGGTGTAGAGGTCGATGTTGATGGCTGCTCTAATATAGGAGTCGAATGTTGGGAAAAATACTGAGAGGGGGGGGGGGTGAATCAGTATTTACTGCATATTCAAAACTTTGACTTTTTCTTGCTTCTAAAACCCATACGCTACTTTCCTGAACCAGGCTCGTGTATATACGCGGATATCCTTTATGAAACTCACGTATACACAAATATCTAATTATGTTATGAGATCTTCACTTAAATCATTCCATCATTCATTCATCAGATGTTTAATAAACAGTAAACATGAACAGTAAGAGCAGAGTAAATCATCACACAAAGCATCACACATGAACACCAGGATTTTTAGGTGGAAACCCAAGTTGGGAGAAAACCACCGCTGTCGTTGCTCAGCCTTCAATCTTTTATTATAGAGAAAACATCTTACAACATATGTGCTGGTGCAGACTCCTACCAGCATGCAGGCACCCACCTGCGCTCGTTTACCAGCCTCTCCTGGAAGGGAGCTCCAACCCCCTGTCTTGTTTACCAGCCTCTCCTGGAAGGGAGCTACGACCCCCTGATCTCGTTTACCAGCCTCTCCTAGAAGGGAGCTACTACCCCCTGACTGAAGGCTACAACCCTCAGTACCTCTATGGACCACGTTTCATCAATTTTCACACTGGATCCAAAGCTTCCACTAGGACACCACTAGCAGGCCACGTTTCATCATATTTTCAGACTGGACCCTTTCTCTACTTTTAAGCTCAAACATACATCATCAACAGATACTTATCAATTCAGACAACTCAGATCAGATAGCAGTAATACAGCAGAACAGATCAGATGTTTCATACCCCATGCTTCAGCAAACCCTAGTTTGCATACGCGCTTTTACTTCACTGATGTCGCATATATACGCGCTTCCGTCCAAACAAACCAGCGTATACCTCTGTATATATTTCATTGCGCATACGCGCTTTCTCTTCAGCGAAGACGCGTATATACGCGCTTCCTCTGTGGAAAAGTAGCGTATAGATCTTCAATCATTATAGAGCAGCACACTTCTTCAGATCAGACATTCAGTTCAGACTTACCCTTTTTCTTCAGACAGATGTTCGCCTCATTTCAGATCTAATCCTTCCATAAGCAGATCTAATAGATACAAGTATGTTTCAGATCTAGATCCCCTTCTTCATCATTGGTGCTTCATACATTCAGATTTATCATTCAAGTGTAACCCTTTCCATTCAGATCTACTTCAGAGAGAAGTATTCATTCAAGCTAAGATTTGTATAATGAAATTCTTCTCCTTATATAGGTTTACCCTTTTTCCAATACCATGAGCCAAAACCACATTACATCCGATGGTATTCCTGGACGGGGTCAATTAGGTGAATCATTACCCAATACAATGGGTCAATACCATGGTGGTTACCCCTGGTTTTGCATTTTAAGAGCGCTTTTGCCCATACGCGACTTGGTACGTTGATACCCGCGTGCATACGCGACTTCCCTTAGGCAAATCCGCATATACCTAGAGACATACTCTTTTCATCAAGATTTAGCACATGCTGAAATCCTTTCTTCATTGCCTTCTGTACACACTGTAGATACATCAGATTTACTCCATCAAGAACATATTCTATCAAGCACAACTTCATCAAGTAGATTGCCATCAAGGACAACACATGTCAACAGTCGTATGTCTTCATCTTCATTTAGTGGTTTGCCATCAAGGACAACACTCTACATCATATTGCCAACATCGAAATTATTAGTTCTTTTTGTTTTGATTTTTCAATGTTTGGAGCTTGAAAAGATGTGTTCTCTTCAAGACTTTTATTTACCCGTAGAGAATCTTCCTTAGAATTTTTTTCTCTTGTATGATTACAGAAGGTTTCTTCTTTTCAAGTATTCTTCCAAACCTAAGTTGAACATCATTAAGGTCTAAGGGAGTAATCAAATAGGTTGGAAACTGTTGGCCTTATATCATGTATGTGTTCTGAGGATTTTTATTGTTGGGGTTTGGTATGGGTTGGGCAGGTAACTGATTTGTTTTCTAATGAAATGGTAATGGAAGTGGTGGATTTTGATGTTGTGGATTTTGATGATTTTGTTGAGAAGGGAAATGTGGATATGGTGGATAGGATGGTGGATATTGATAGTACTCAGAGTATCTTCCATAGGGATTTTTTGCTCCTTGTGCCCAAGTTTGAGATTGATTTTGAAATTGGGGCCAAGGTTGCTGCCAAGAATTCCAATTTGGTGGGGGTTGATTATACAGCTAATCATGGAATCCTTGTGTTTGAGGTCCTTGCCAAGGCCTCCTAGAGACAAAATTGAGAGATTCTGTGGAATTTGTAGGATTTTCTTCTTGAAAGACAGCTTTAAGACCAGGAAGTGAAGGACAGCTCTTGGTCTCATGTTTTTCTGAACAAATTACACAGGTCTCTACTACTTTTGCATCCAAAGGGCACTCTCTCAAGGCATGCTTCTTTCTACATTTGGGAAAAAAGATTGCTAAGGCATCAGATTCAGCTTTTTGCTTGTTTTGTAACTTAAGGGTGTCTATCTGTTCACTAAGACTCCCCAAGATATCAGATTTGAACTCATCAAGCATATGTCCTATTTCTACCCTACTTACTGTCCCAGAAGCAGACTTACTTGCCCTTGCAAGAGCAGGGTCTCTTGGTCCTTTTACAGTTTTAGATTTCCCTCTTGAAAGGTTGATACATAATTCAGCTATTTTAGGTAATGTGAGCTGAGATATATCCCCTTTTCCCATCATATTAAGGATATCTAACCATTCATCCCTAATTGTCTTCAACAAGAGAGCTTTCAAAGTATCTTGGTCTAAGTTTTCCATTTTTTCTCTCTTGATGTTATAGTTAAACCTCTCCAACAAATCTTCCAGATTTTCATCCTCTTTTTGTAGCAGTTTAAACACTTCCTCCTTATGGTTGACTGGCATACAGTAATCCAAATACCTCTCTAGAAATGTCTGTTTCATGTCTTCCCATGTCCTAATAGAATTGTTGATCAAACTCATAAACCATTTTAATGCTGCTCCTTTCAATGTTGAAGGGAATAGTTTAAGTTTTTGGGCATCTTGTAAGTAATCATAGGTTCTACATAGGACTTCAAATTCAAATAGAAAGGTTTCAGGATCTTCACTTTTGAGTCCATAGAAGTTTGGAAGGACAGAGGATGAAATGTTTTTCATAGTTGCATTGGTTTCTTCATCTACTATAGGAAAGCCAAAAGAGCTTCCCATTTCCCTCCTACCTTTTCATCTGCCTCCTTATTCACCTCTACCTCCTTCTCCTTCGGCACCTCTAACTCCTTCTCCTCTACCTCTATTTCTACCCCCTCCAAATAGTGTATGTTCTCCATTAAAGACTCCTCCTCCCCCTTCTTCTGCCATAGTTGATTCTTCTATGGAAGTGGAAAAGTTTATGTCTCTAACAGGGGTCCTTGAATCTTCTTCTAAGACAGGTTCAATGGATGAGGTGGAAGGTCTCTCTGATGGAATATCTGATCTTAAGCCTTTTAGAATTCTATGATTAGTATAGGATGGGATGTGGGTTTGAGTTGGAGGTGTGCTGCCTCTTGGTCTTGGTGGAACAAGTGGTGTTCTAGGAATCAAGTTTTTTCTTCTGATGAATCTACCCCTTGAGTCTCTTTCTCTATGCATATCATTGTTTTTGGGAGGTAAGAAACAAGGCTACCTAGTTACACTTCCCCGGCAACGGCGCCAAAATGTCTGCTCAACTTAGTGTTCCTAAATTGATGTCATAAATTGTCAACCAGGGCTAGTAAACTTTTGAAGTGAAGTGCACTATATGTGCCTAGGTATCTTCTTCCTACTTCGTTGTGTTTAGTGTTTTTCTAGTGTTTTTGGTTTTGTGTTTTTGTGATAGGAGGAAAAGAACTAAATTTTTGGAAAAGAGAAGTTATTGGTCACACTAAAACAGAGCAAAATCTACTCTAAACTATGTATGGAACCTAAGAACAGAAAATGCTAATTCACCAATTGCAAAGCTTGAAAAGGAAAGTAACTCATAACATTAACTTAGTCCAATTCATTTCATTAGAGGTATGTTGGAACAACTTGAGAAAAGGATAAGTTTGATGCCATGAGGTTCTTCTAAGTAAACAACAACTTACAATATCACAGAGAAAATCTTATCCATGGTTAGAAATTTGTTGGAACACGTTGAGAAAAGATTATCTGCAACATAGTAAGGAACCCTATGCTAATTTAACTTATGACACTAAAATCAACCCATTCTGCAACTCAAAATGTTATTATTAAGCCTCATTCAAGGGTTAGAGATCTCTTGGAATAGCTTTGGAAAAAAAGGTTGTTTGTAAAATTATGAGAAATTGCAGAACAGTCAAGAACTCAAAATGATATTACTAATTCTTGTCCATATGATAATAATGTCTTAGAAGAGACTAATAACAAGAGCAGTTTGTAAATAATGAAAGCCTTTAAGTCGAATTTAACAGAACTAGAATAGAACTAGCTAATAAAACTTGAAATGCAATGAACAAAACTGAACTAATATGTAATTAGCCTTCGAAATACTACAGCTCTATCTCATTCAGTGTTAGTGATATTTTGGAACAATTCATGAGAACAAGATTGACTGCACTATTCGATGTAAGTAAGCATAAAACATGAAGTTCAGAAAATTTCCTAAATTAAGAACGAAACAGAGCTAAAGTTACTTATCTAAAAATATATCCACAAGCCTTTCAGACAGTAGGGGCCCTCTACCATCGGATTGGCACACGAATCTCCTCAAGATTGCTTCATATCATGCATTAAATTTCTACTTCTTTCATTAAAGGAAAACGCTTCAAAAACAAAGTATTACAGTCTTGGACAACTTAACAATAAAACATCAACTAGCTAGCTATCTCTCGGTTCACTGAGTTATTTTTATAAGCAAAATACATAACTGTCATTGAGAATAAATAGGGATAGGTGTCTTTTTCAATCAAAATCAAATTAGAACTCCTGTTGAGGCCTCGTACTTTGCTGAAGACATCTACAGAGTCCTTGTCCTGGTAGAAGTCTACTTCTTAGTTTTGGTTTCCTCCACGTGCATAACCACTTACAGATTTTTGCTCAGACTTCGTAGAGGGCAAGGAATGATGTAGGTGAGTTCTGGAATTCAGCCATATGCATTTTTCCTTTAATTGAAAGCTGTAACCTGTGTGAACATAAAGATAGCTGTGGAATATGTGACTAGCTACAGAATGGCTGCATTTTGTAGCTAAGTCTAGTCAAAAATCACTATAACAAAAAAACCATAAAAATATAGCAAGTCAATCATTGTATGCATTCTTAAAGTGACTTTAATCAATCCTATTGATCTTTTAAGCCTATAATTGATAAATTACAAAGGAAATGAAGTGAAATTTGGTGAAATAAAAGGACATCTTTGGGGCTCAACATACCCCCACTACAAATATTTTGCATGTCCTCATGCAATTAATCCATGTATTCTGAAACTTCTGCTAGGACATATAACTTCCTTTTTCTGCTTTGCTTGATGTTCAGTGGCATCCTAGGCTTCCTTATGACCAATTTGAACCTCAGGTTTATAAGTGCCCTGCTCAACTTTTTATTTTTCTTCTTCAGCTTCTCACTAGCCTTGTACATTTTTTCCATTTGCAGAGAGAGAGTTGTGTTCATGTGACTTTTCAGCTTGACTTGTTCCCTTAAGATTTCATTTTCATTTTTTATGTGCCTATTAAGTACTTCTATTTCATCTTTATCCCTTCTCAGCACTTCAATGGAAGACTCTTGTGGGCTAAGAGTTCTTCCTCTGTTTTCAGAGGATCACTTTTCCAATGACTCAACATAATTATAGATTTGTTGTTGTGTTGGGCCTACCTCCAAAGTTCCTCTATCAAAATCCTCTTCGTACTGGTACTCAAGATATCTATCAGTTGGTGTCTCTTCATCCTCAATATCTATGATTCTCATTTTTTTAATCCCTGTTTTCTTTAATATGCCTCTAAGCCTATGGCTTCGTCTTAGTTTAGATGGTCCCTCACCTCTCTCCTTGGCATACTTTCTTATTATCTTCTCCTTTTTAAGTTGTTTCTTAATTTCAGCCAATTTTTCAGAGATAATCTCCTCACTATTTTCTTGTATGCATTTACCAATTTTAATTTCAACAGATTTGGAAATTTTTCCTCTCCTACTTCTTGCAAGTTTGCCTTCAGATGGAGTTTCTTTAGGTTCTTCAAAGTGATTCCTCAAGAGGAACTCATCCCAATTGTCTCCCACCTTTCTCAAATGATGCTCAATTAGGATTTTAACTAGGCCATGGTGATACAAGGTGGTCTCTAAGAATTGAACCCTTTTTTGTACATTAGAAGCCATCCTCTTTAGGCTATGGATTAAGAAAAAGGGTAAATTGATTTCTTCATCTAGGAAATGCATCATAAGCCGAATATGATAAACATATAGGGTGCCAAACCTTCCTCCACAATTTATAAAATTTTGCATAATTAACAACATATTTCACCACTTATTCTTTAAGGCTGAACTAGGAATGCCTTTCTTGAAAACTGAGATATCCATACCTGGTTTTTTGAGCATCTGCCTCCATGCCTCATTGTGAAATTCCTTGTTTTTGAACCATCGTTCACCTTGCCTTGGTAATTATGTTGCTTCTGCAATGAAGGATTCTTTGATAGTGAACTTGACATCGCCTATTTCAACTTTTGACCCGTTGAAGGACCGGGAAAATGTCTTGGTAACCTCCTTATGCAATCCATTGAAATTTTCCAAAAACTGTAGCCACCCCACCTGCTGTAACATTTCTCTAATATGTGGGTAACCCTCTAGGTATTTTGTTCTAACTGGTTCGGATATTACAATGAGTCCCATGGTTTATTTTCTCAATTTTCAATTTACTGCTCTGTAACTGCTCTGCTATTCACGGTAAAAATGGCTGTAGAAGGTTGTTTTCACCCCAAATATGACTTCTCTATTTTGCAAACAGGAATTGGCTACGGAAAAATGACATGAAGTGATTATGGAATGAGTGAAATACGGTGAGGGTAAATTACACGAATAAATGAGTTTGAGAGTTTTCATGGAGTGAACGACTGTAGAAAAATCTCGTGAGAATTTCAAAATTATCACTGAATACTTCGGGTTAGTGACGTGACCTAATAGGTCACTTCAAGTACTAACCATTAGTTTTTAATAAATTATGATTTGATATGGCGGAATGGAAGGGATTTGTCCATGAATTTTATGATAGAATTGATAGACTTGATCAATACGAATAATCAAAATAACTTTATGAAACATACATATAACTTAACCATACTATAACTTTCATAATCTGTTATCATAATAATTTCACAAGTTACCTTAGCCCTTCTTTTGATTTTTGTGGTTTTTAATATGCTTTGTCTTCCTTTGAAAATCATCGATCTTTCAGTCTTCATAATCCCTTTAATTTTTCTTGTTGACATAGGTGTGCAGGATCAATTTTTTGTTGAACAAGTAGTTGCTGGATAGTTGCCTGCAGGATATCTGGCTGCAGAATGTCTGGCTGGCTGCAGAATATACCTGTAGAAGCTTTGAAACATGGATGGAGTGTAGTATGAAATGAAATAAAATGGATCATGAAATATGGTGGAATGGAGCATGAGTGAAGTGAAATATAATGGAATGAAATGGATCATAAATCTAAAGTGGAATGAAATATGAAAAGTGGCCTGCAACTTATGATTTGTAATACTCAATTGCAGAAACAGATCAATTTTAAAAATCTGAAATGAAAATGATGTGGACCATGGAATGGAGTGAATGAAGTATGGATGAATAGAGTGAATGAAATATGAATGAAGTGAGACATGATGGAGTAAAATGGATCATAAGTGTAATATGATATATTAAATGGGCCTGCACTTATGATTTTGTGATAGTTGCTTGCAGGAAAAGAACAAATTTGAAAAGCTAAAGTGTTAGAAGGATTCTGATTTTCACTTTATATTTTCTATATAAACATGCTAATCAATGATTAGTTTTCATGTTTATACTTTTTTTTTTTTCATGCATCTGAATTCAGAAAATTCAATTAAGTTGATGAAGAAGACGGATTCTTCTTCATTAACTTCACATCACTGTTCTCCTGGAATATCTTGACAAATTCTTCTCTTGAAAGTGGCTTATGATACAACTTCAATCTATGACCATTTACAAGAAAAGTGACCTTCTCTTCATCTATTGTCCTGATTTTTATTTCTCCATTGTCAAAAAATTTCACAATTTCATATGGCCCAAGCCAATGTGTTTGGAATTTACCTTGAAAATATTTGAACTTTGAATCAAACAAGAGGGCCCAATCACCTTCTTTGAATTTATTTTCCTTAATGTACTTATCATGCCATCTAGTCCTTTGCTGTTGGACTATATTTGTTCTCTGGACTGCATCCTGTCTGATCTCATACAATTCATTAATCTGCTCCAATCTATGCTTTTGTGCTTCTGTTAGATCAAGTCCTAGTTGGACTGCCATTTTAAAAGTTTGAATCTGAAACTCTATGGGAAACAAGACTTGTTTTCCATAAACAAGTTCATAAGGAGTATGACCTGTTGTGATTCTCCATGTAGTTCTATAGGCCCACAAGGCTTCAGGAAGCCTGTCTGCCCAATCTCTTCTATGTAAATGAACAGTCTTTGTTAGGATCCCTTCAATGACCTTATTAGTAGATTCCACTTGACCACTTGCTTGTGGATGATAGGGAGTAGATTTTCTGTGTCTGATTTTGTACCTCTCCATCATTTTTTCCACTAGCTTTGATGTGAATTGAGCTCCTTGATCTGTAAAAATTTCTCTTGGGACACCAAAACGAGTAAAACTATCCTCAAAAATAAAATTAACTACAGATGCTTCAGTAGCAGAAATTAATGGCTTGGCCTCTACCCATTTGTTAACATAATCAGTGCAAACTAATATATATTTCTTTTGTCTCGATGGAGGACTAATAGATCCTACAAAATCTAAAGCCCATTTCTCAAAAGGTTCAATATGTACCTAAGGCTACAATGGCATCTCACCTGAAGGAGAAGGTTTCCCTACCCTTTGGCAACTGTCACACCTTTTGACATACTCTTTAGCATCTTTAAAAAGGGATGGCCAATAGTATCCTAAATGAAGGACCTTATAAGTTGTCATTTTATCAGCAAAGTGTCCGCCACAAGGTTCATCATGACCTGCCTTGAGAATCTCAGGCATCTCATCTTCTCGAACACATCTCCTAATGATAAAGTTTGGACCTGTTTTGTATAACTCATTAGCAACCCATGAATATTTTGCACTGTCATAAATGATCTTTCTTTTGTCTCTTGCATTCTCTTGAAAAAAGATATTCATCAGGGAATTGATCTTCAACTAGAGTGTTGTCTTTAATGTTTTGGAGTCTAGATAGGAAATCAGCTACTGTATTTTGTTTTCCAGGCCTATCTAAAATGGTAATGTTGAATTCCTGTAAAAGAAATAACCATCTTATGACTCTTTTTGGTGAGGAATCAGGTCTCGCAGGCAAGTCCCAGGTTCAGGAGTTGTGGCCAACAAAGGAATCCGTTGTATTCTAGAACCACGACAGCATTATCACCCTACTCCAGAGAGTAGAGAGTCTCACCTGAGGCGTGCCGCAACCACATGTAGGAGGGGAACAGATCGATAGCAAGGAACGGATCCACAACTCATGATTACCATTAAACATGTTGCATAAAAATAGATATATCCGCAAGAACATTCAGAGCATAGACAGGTATTAAGAAAATAAAATTTTAAACCATTGCAACCATCATGCATGCATAATAATTACACAGTAGGACAGTAACCTGCAAGTATATTGATTTATTCAGCCAAATCCATAGGTACACAGCCTCTACAAGGAGAGCTTACAAGTCTAATAGCGATGCATTACAGAACAGAAAGATAGACTAGAGAAGCCTAGGAACTACAAGGATATCATGCACGATCTCTTTCGGTCACTCTGCATTCCTTCTCATGCCGCCATCCTCTTCCCTTTCAGCCGGGTGACTGCTATTTATTCACCCTCTATCGCAACTGTTAGTTCCTCTTTGTGTCCTTCTTCAACTTCTTCCAGCTTCTCTCTTGTTGTCTGTGTGTTCTGCTTTCTATCTTCTGCTATATATTCTATTTATCTGTACTCGTGCATCTGCTTTCTTTAGCTATCTCTTGCTTCTGTGCCACCTTGATAGCTCCGCGGCTTACGGTAGTTGCGACTTGGTCACGATTGCCATGTGTCCTCATGCCGCAACTCAAAAAGGCCATCCTTTATTCAAAATGCAAAATATTCCAAACAAGTTTTCAAAAACAAGGGCCCCAACAGGCCCCGACCACAGTTTCTTGACTCGTCCCCGAGTCAATCACAAATGACGGTCTCTATCTCCATCGCCCCGCTTGATCCCGTGCCCTGTTCGAGCTGTGTTCCTTCAGCTTGTGCCTGTTCTCGCTGTGCGCCTTCAACCTGTTGTTCAAACAAGGGCCCCAACTCCGAGACTCGACGGAACGCTGTAGTTTTAAGTTCCTTGAAGGCCGAGACAACTTGCTGCCACCCTTGCAAGAGTGAATCTGTGTCTTCAGCGATCTTGGTGACAGCGGCCTCTTCTAGGGGTGCTGGGACAGCCCTGAACATCGCGCTAATTTGGGTTTTGGCCTCGACGGCTAGTTGTTGCATCACCCTGGCGCTGTTTTGGAGGGGCGGGTGGAGCTCACGAATTACCCATTTGGCCTCTGCAGAATTGGCTTCCATTTGCTAGATCTGTACTTCGAGCTCATCTGCCTGGGCGTATAATTGGTCCAACCTGGCGGGGTCCGTGACCTCTTGAATTTCCCGGGAAACCTGCTATAGCTGGGCAAAGATTGGTTGTGCTTTGACAGTCAAGGCCAGTGAGCATTCCTGAAGACCCTTCAGGAGTTCGTGCGCCTCACGCGCCGCAGAGGTGAGTGTTTCCTGCATTTGGGTTGTCCGGCCCTGCTTTGTGGCAACCTGGGCTAAATAGGCTGCCGTTGGGTCGGGCAGCGCTGGTCGTGCGGCTAATGCTACGTGGATCTCCGTATTTTCCCGGTGGAGACCAGTGAGTGTAGTCTGGATGTAGAAAGCTTGGGCGAAGACACTCCTCTCCACGACATCAGCAAGAAGCAGGGTATAATGAGCCTTTACCGAGGGCCATAGGTCTGAAAATACCTGAGTTATGTTGGCTATCTGATCTTGCAGGCATTCCTGCACCGTGATAAGCTAGTCGCACTGTTCAGTAAGCACTACGATCTATTGTTGTTGCTCTTCGCACTGCTGCTGCAGCTTCGAGTGAAGCCTTTCGGCTTGCTGGGCCACCCTCTGAATGAATAAGTACAGCTGGGTTGCACCCCATGTTTCTAAGTTGGATGTTCCCGAAGCACCCTGGGCCGGCCTCCTTTCTTGCAGGGGTTTCCCACTGGAAACTGAGCGGTTGGAATACTTTGGAGGGGACGGCGGTGTTTGTTGTTGCGTTTAGTTGGCCATATTCAAATCTGGCCGCTCCTGATGATCGGTCTAGCCCGGGGGGGAGGGTCAGCATGCTCGGGCTGAGCCTTGACCGAGTCAGCCCCAATGTTTGCCAGCTGGGTAAATATAGCAGATAAAGAAACATGGGGTGCACCCACGGGGTCGACTGGTGGTGCTACGGCAGCAGTACTGGAGTCAACTTCAGCCCCGTGGTCCCCGCCAAAGAGTTCCCAGAAGAGCAGGTCGGACACAGTAGCAGATGAATTGGACGGAACAGATGAAGTGGTAGGTGGAGGTGGAACGGTGGATGGAGGTGGAGCAGTGGATGGAGGGCGAATGTTAATAAACTCGGAAGGGTCAATAAGGGGTTCTTCTTGAACCACTGCCCCTGTATTTGGAGGCGGTGGCGGATCATCATTAGTAAGGTCCACCACCAGATTGGCTACGGTGGTGCGGGCCCGCTTGGCCGGAGGAGTTTCTAATTGTTCTAGGGCCGGGCCCTTTTCTCCCATCGGAGTAATGATGGGGCTTGTAGAGGTAAATAAAATGGTAGGGATGGGAGAGGTGAGAGGGGTGGTATGGGATTGAGAAATAGAACGGCTGAGCTGAAACTCAGAAAATAAAGGGAACGGAGAAGCACTGCTGGAAATAACCTAGGTCGCCGCATTGAAATTGCGTACCTGAGTATTGAAGTGGCGGACGATGGGGACGTGCGTTTCGGGGAGTTCCTCTAGTGGCGTTGCCGCATCCGTCTCGGCAGGCTGTTGTAATGGCAACATCCGCTAAAATTTGTACCTGGGGATGCCATCGCGGGTGTGCTTCGTGACCCCTGGCCATGAATAGACTTCGCGGTGGAAGGTGGCATCGTCCAACTGGAACTTCAACGGCGTCATACGGAAGGTGTCTTTCGGCACGCAAATGGGTCGGAGGTAAGTATGCCTGTGACTTACCCCGAACCACACTTGCTCGCTATACTCATCCAACAGGTTCATGGGCACCCGTTGTTGACGAGCCACCACATCTGTCATTAGCCCGTACCAAGACCGAAATGCCTCTGCATTCACCTGTTTAGTGCTCAGATTATTCGACACCTTCCATGGAACAAACTTCATCGCCAGAGGCTGGCCCTCTGGAATTTCTGTTGGTAGCTTGACGAGAGGAGTGTGACATTTCCACATAGCAAAAGCAATGATCAAGTATCCATAAATGAAGCTAGTCGTGCGCTTGTAGTTGTCTTCGCATGGATCAAATAGATCTTTCAACAAAAAGGAGCACCAATTCAGCTTGGCACCCTGAACGCAGTGCTCCGCAATAGAGATAGTGTCCAATGTGCATTCGCCCTTTATGTAGTGCCTCATTGTCTTGCTAGCAATGAGGTAGCAAGAAAATTTAATCTCGGGTGTGTTAATAAGCTCTATCTTGGCTCCCTTCCCTCCCCGCCCGGTGTCATATTTGCTATATAGGTCTGCGTCCCCGGACTTCCGCGCTCGCTTGCCGGTGGTCTGACATGCGGTTGAGACATCCGCACCATTCTGTGAGAGCCCGGTCAGACGATGGATGTCTTCAGCGTGAATGGGAATTTCCTTGTTCAGCCATAAGGACCCATTCTGAATGCGGCTAAGTAAGAAACGAGTGCACTGAAAAACCGGTCCAGTGGTCCCAAAGACCGGAAGATTTCTGAGATTCATGAGAGAATATTGTTGAAGGCCCCGGAACGCTGGTAAAATGCGGTTGGCTGATTGGCCGGCTGTGTTGTAGTAGTGCTCCATATACACCTGCAAGTGGAGCACCGGGAATTCGAACGAGTCTGAAAGGTTGGCGTCTATCAAAGCTGCACTGTCGTATTTCCCAAATAGAGACCCTGTCCTGTGGATCCTGCTGTCAAGTTCTAGTTCAACAACGGATAGGAGGGCCTTCGGCATTTTTGCTCGACATTGATATACCTGTAGAATTCGCCTTGGTCTCCCCTCTTGGTTTTGTGCATTTTGAGACTTCAACTGCTCTAGTGTTGCTACAATTGCTAATTCGAACTGGTCCGGCATTCTCATGCTTTTGGGTGTCATGCAAGTTATGTCATCACCTGGCACGAGTAGAGTTGATGAGACCCCCTAACGAGTTAATTCCTGCTGGCATTCTTTTCTGCAAGAATCGTGTGATCAATCGTGTGCCAATGGTTATTCTAATAGTTTCTGATGGTGGCATGGGGAAATGGGCGGACACGACGGCTGAGGTAACTGCAGATGATGGAAAAATGATTATGGCAAGGTTACTTCCAATTATGGTAATTTATGATGCAAATCTAGACGATCCTACGGACTGACACAAGTACTCACTGACATGACCTGGACTAACACTAACATGTTTATGAAGCCTACGGGGATGACACGCTGGATGCACCCCTCCCCAACCACAGTCGGTTGCGATGCGGTCCCACAATAGAGGGATTATTGATGAATGATGCAGGAATGGAAAACACTACCTATGCTCATCCTGGTTGTAGGAGAATTATTTGACTACGTTATTCTATGGGTGCTCTCGGTTGCGAGAGTTATTGATGAATGTTGGAAGAAACTTACTCCTGGTATGATTTCAGGCATGCGCCATTCACCCATCCCGGTAAAACAGTACCATCCAGCTGAGCCAAACGAACGGCACCGGACTCTCTAATCTCGATGACAAAGTAAGGTCCTAACTAGTGCATCTGTAGCTTTCCTGGGAACTTCTGGAACCTGCTATCATATAAGAGGACCCTATCACCAACTTGGAATGTTTTGTGCTTGATGTGGTGATCGTGCCATGCTTTCTTCCAGTCCTTTTGAACCTTTTAATGAAATTCCGCCAGGAACCGGGCTTCGTCCAGTTCCTGTAATTCATGTAGGCGCTCCTGGAGTGATGCTTCTTCTGAGAACTTGAGAGTCATGAACTCGGAGGGAATCACAGCTTCCTGGCCATACACCAGTTGGAACGGTGTCTGATTGGTCAAGAACTTCACCGTGGTCTAGTAAGCCCATAATGCAGCTGGTAGGCGCTCATCCCAGTAATCCCGCTGGGCGTTACAGATCTTTGTTAATCCCTTTTCAAGAATTTTATTAAATGCTTCAACCTTATCATTGGCCTGTGGGTGATATGGGCTGCTCTTGTGGTGTTGGATCATGAATGTGTCCAACAGTGACTTGACCATAGCATTAATGAAATGCATACCCTGATCACTGGTTAAATTTCGCGGGCAGCCAAACTAGTTGATGATGTGTTTAAAAATGAACCGGGCTACTGTATCCGCCGTGCAGTCGCGTACCGCCACTGCTTCGGCCCACCTGGTGAGGTATTCAGTTGCGGTAATAATATAGCGAGCCTTGGAGTGCTGGGCGACTGGGGTGATGGGGCCTACAAATTCGACAGCCCACTTCTTGAACGGCCGCAACACATGGACTGGGTGTAGCGGAATCTCGTCCCTGTGAGAGGGCCTCCCCGTCCACTGGAAAACACGTCACATCACTTCACAAATGCTTTACAATCGGCATGTACTGTCGGCCACCAAAGTCCAGCTTGGAGCACCTTCCTCGCGGTCGGTTTCACACCCACGTGGCCTCTCGCAACACCACTGTGGCATTCCCACATCACAACTTCGCGCTCGTGGTCAAGGATGCACCAGCATAGAACCTCATCAAGACCCAGTTTATATAGTTGCCCCGCAATCAGTTGGTATTTGGTAGCACGGATGACCAAGTGTCATTTCTGGAGGAGGGTGTAATCCTGAGGGCAATGCCCCGTGGTCAAATAGGTGGCAATGTCGGCCAGATAATCCGGTACCACTTCGACCCGGAAGAGGTCAGCGTCCGGCAACTGATCATCGAGTGAGCCGTCGTTCTCCCCCGTCGCCAACCTGGATAAATGATCGGGCCCAACATTCAACCTCCCGGGCTTGACAATCACCTCAAACGTAAACTCTTGAAAGAGCAATAGCCAGCAACAGATCCGTCCTTCCAAAATAGGCTTATTCACCAAATACTTCAATGCAGAGTGGTCCGTAAAGAATTTGAATGTGCCTCCAAGAAGGTTGTGGCGGAACTTCTGGAGCGAGTACACCATTGCCAGGGCCTCCCTCTCGGTAGTGGTGTAATTCTTCTCCGCGTTAGACAATTTTTGGTTGGCGAAGTAGACGGGATGGTCGACTGTCATCTCTCCGGGTTGCGCCAAGACAGCCCCAAGTGCAATACTGGAAGCATCAATATGCACATGGAACTGCTTATCCCAGTCTGGGTGAACAAGTATGGGCGTCGTCGCCAGATTTTCCTTCATAGTGTCAAGGGCCTTCCGACACTCCTCCGTCCACCGGAATACTTCTGACTTCCGCAGTAATGTCTCCAAAGGGGAAGTGATCTTTGCGTAGTTGCGGATAAACTGCCTGTAATATCCTGTGTGCCCGAGAAGTGCCCGCAACTACTTCACGGTTTCGGGGGCTTCCATATGGACGATTACCGCGACCTTGGCGGGGTCGACACAGACCCCTTTCTTGCACACCACGTGTCCTAACAGCGTGCCGAAAGGAACTGCAAAAATGCATTTCTTCAAGTTCAAGGAAATCTGCAACTGGCGGCACCGATCAAACATAATAAGCAACAGGGTGGCATGTTTCTTCAGTAGACTGTAGACAGTCCATTCGTCCATGTAGACTTCCAGGAAATTGTGGATATACTCCTGGAAAGCAGCGATGACAATCCAGGGAAACATGGCCGGGGCGTTTTTCAAGCCAAACGGCATTACGTGGTATGCGAACGATCCCCACTCGGTGGTGAATGTCGTCTTCGGCTTGTCTTCTTCCACAATGCGCACCTGATGGTGGCCTGAAAAACCATTCGTGAAGGAATAAGCTTCATTTCCTACAGCATGATCCAAGACTTCATCACTAAAAGGAGTGGGAAATGGATCATGGATGCAGGTGTTGTTCAGACTTCTGTAATCGACACTGGAAAGATGAGACCTGCAGCCAATATCTTGTCAGTCTCCATCTTGACCTTTTCTTTGATTCGTGGGTTCAGCTGGTAGGTTCAATGCTTTACGGGGCGGGCATCCGGTTTCAGCACAATGTGCATTTCTCCGAGGTCACCCTTGATACCCTTCAGATCAGCAACCGACAAAGGGAATAAGTCTTCGTATTCCTGGAGGAGGCTGAAAATTTCCTTTGTCGTCTCCTCGTCCCAGTAATCGCCAACGGTAGCCATCTTGGGTTTTTCCTCCATACCAATATTCAACCTCCTTGTCTTCAGCGGCTGTAAATGGACACCTTCAGTGGTCGGTTCTTCGTTGATGTTCCGCTCGCCTTCCATTTCTTCGAAATATAGGTGCCTGAGGTCCTCCAGGCTGTCATCGTCTCGATCTCCGTCAATCCGTTGGCAAAACAACTCGTGCCTGGCCTTAGGACATGATGTAACCATGCCCCCATCAGCCTCAGGGTCGCGGAAAAACATGACCTCCTTGATCGCTTGTAGTGCCCGAGATTCCTGCTCTGTCTCCCCTTTGAACGAGAAGCACCGAAAAAACTTGTCTGTAACTTCCTGCCAAGAGTAGGTTCCTCATTTCCGCTCTTCTTCCAAGTACCAGGCCTGGGGGATTGTATCCAAGGAGTGGATAAACCAATGTACCCATAGCTCTTGCGGGTATCCCAGACCTTGCCACTGTTCCTCATAGCTCCTTAAGTGGTCCCGCGGATCGGAAGTCCCCTTGTACCTGTGCCCGCTTTGAGGGCCTTCGTCTTCTTTAAACCATGCCTTCAAAGCCTGAGTCACGCAACTCCACCGTGACAAGGTGGTGCGGTGATTTTTCCACCACCTTGCTGACGTGGACTGTAGTGCAACGTCCAAAAGTGGTATTATGTGGCCTTCTGGAACCGTGTCTTCCACCTTTGCAATAAAGGTATTGACAGCCTGCCTGTTCGATAGGGTGGGATATTCTCTGAACTCCACGCCAATCCAACAGACTCGAGCAATGGTGGCACATCTCCGCGTACCGATCTCATACCCACCCTGCTGCCAGTCTTCCCAGGCAATTTCCAAGCCCAGCTCCGAAGTCTGGACACTGCGCTAGCTAACAGAGCCTGTTGCGATCGGGTTAACATAGTCCTCCTACTTCCCTGCAGTCATCTAGTAAAGGTGGTCCATCATCTGCGCGTCCGCCCGGTTGTCCACAGTTTCTGTATATCGCGGGCCTTGATACGGGTCGAGGGGCTGCGTGACCCAGACCTCCCCATCATCGAAGATCATTAGCTCCTTTTTGAGGTCGATGATGGCATAATTCTCAAAATCCCAATCGATGCCTAACAAGGCGAGGTAAGGATCCTTGTCCCCCATTATATCAATACCCTCAAAGTCAGTGTAAGTCTTCACCCCCGCAATGTCGACCTCGACACCCTCGAGTCGGCCATCGCCAGAATGCAGTACTGGTTCGCCATTCTGAGTTGGATTGGCGAGTAGGTCAGTCGTGGCCTTCCAAGAGCCTCCCACGTCTTCTGCGGCAGGATGTTGACATCAGACCCCAAATCCAACATGGTATCGGTGATTTGGAATCCCGCAACCTGCATGTTAAGCCGGAACTCTTTTCTCGTTCGTCGCTTGTTTCGCTTGATGCGCTGCACGTATTGGGGGGCTGCGTGCACCGCTTCCCCAAGTCCTGTACTCCCCTGCAGTGCCCCTTCCAAAGTATGCTTTAGCTGCTGCCGCAGCGCAGCATTGTCAACAATCTTGAGGAGTAACTGGAGCCATTCCTCAATCATGTTTCTTGTGGCACTCTGTGCACCAGGTTCTGTCAGCACGGGCGCCTCCGAGCCTCCTGTGTCCCTCAGCTGAGCAAATGCCTCTACTGCCTCCTGGAAATACTTCTTTTGTGCCTCGGGCCTGATTAACGTGTTCGGGGAGGCTGGCTGTTACACTGAAAATTGTCACACTGACATTCTGCCATGTGTATGAGCTCATTATTACTCATACTTCTCCCTTTTGCAAGTCTAACATATCAGTTCCTCATGTCAATCCTTGAAAATCAGAAAAAGTTCCTAAAAGTATCTTAAACTTGGTATCGCACTTTCTGGCTATCTGGCCTGCGGTACTGCACCCAATGTTCAGCTTTCCTGCGTTCCTGAATGCACTTTATCTTTGTTAAAGGTGCGGACCCCTGTAAGATTAAAAAGGCGCAAGTAAATTCCAAAAAGCTCGATAAAAGTGAATTCTGGAAGCTTCTAGAATGGATTTTGCGGTGTCAGAACCGCTCTTGTGAGGTGCATGAATCCCTTACCTTATGGAGCTAACCCCTTGATGTAAGGAACTATCCCTTTGAAGGAGGATTCTATCCCTTTATCCTTGGAACAGCAAACCTCCTCCTTTCTACTATAAAAAGAGGCATTGGGTAGCCTCAAGGGGAGTTCAAGCTTTTAGAATATTTGAAGTTAAGTGCTATTGAGATTTAGACTTAGTTAACTAAGACTTTTGTGAGGAGAGATTACATACCTCTATTTGTCTTGGTTGGAGGAGTGCAGAACTTGTCAAAGTAAAAGAGATTCCTGCTTCGGACCTCGGAAAGTCCTGTGCAACATCAAGGCTCAGGTTGTAAGGATTTTCTCTTTTTGAAGTTAATACAGATATACTCATTTTTCTTAATAATCTTTCAATTGATGGTTTATTTCATAGACTCCTTGATCACTATGATAAGCATGGTTTATGATGATTTCTATACAGGTGCTATGTAATATTTTTCTTGTTTGTGACTGCAGATTTATAAGGAAAACTCCTTCAAGCGCGCGAGGGACAACGACGACTTCAAACAAGCACTAGACAAACGGTAAGTCTTTTACACCTATATAGAGCTTTTCGTAGATCATATATGCTTAGAGAAAGATTAGTTTATTTGGTTGTTTGTTGCTAGATACTTTAGTACTAGGGAGATCAGTCTTGTCCGCAAGATGGATTGTCCACACAACAAATTGGCGACTCCGCTGGGGAAAGAACTTGTTGTTTTTGGTTCTCTTTTGTTTTGATTTGAGGAAACGTTTTTCTTGGTTTTTGATTGATTGACATCTGCCTAGGTAGCTTAGGTTTTCTCTGTTTTTGAAAATTTTGAAATCCTTTAAGTTTTTCTTTAGTTTTTCTTGGGACCGCACTTTGCTTTGTTTTCACAGTGCGGGCAGTTTCGCACTTTTCCTGTGTAAATAGTGCGGGACCGCACCTATGATATATTGGAGCCTGCGGACCCTGTTAAAAATTTTTGAAAAACCCAGATTTCTTTCTTAGTTTATTTTGATTTTGATTTTGATTTTTTGTTTTCTGCCCAGATTGATGATTATTTCTGTCAAAAGCTTTCTGTTAATAAATCTCAGCAGTATTGGTGTTTTGATGATTTTCTAGAAGTTTTGCATTTTGGATTGCATTTCACTTGGTCTTTGTAGCGATTTGAAGCATTTGACATTTTGAAGTACCTCAGATTACCTTGGTCTTTTTGTCTTTTTGCTGGATCTGACCTGATTGTGAAATCATCCTTTACTAAGAAATAAAGTCACTTGTTTCTTTGCAAATCTTCGAAAAGAAACTTTCTTATTAGTTTTTGAATCTCATTTTTTAATAAAAACATAATTGAGTGTTTTTGATCTGTTTGTTATTCTGAACGAATAGATCCTTAGTTTGTTGAACAACTAAGTTAGAACATTCTTCAAAAAACAATCTTAAAATCTTTTATTCATTTAGCTTATTAAAGTTTATAGTTTTGAGTGCCATTAAACTTCGTAGATCTCGAAATTAGTTTGTAGTTTTGAGTGCTTTTAAAATTCCTAGATTTCTTTTGAAGGAAAATTGTTTTGTAGCTTCAAGTTTTTGGAAAGTGAAAGGATTTTTATTGTGAGCTTTGATAAATTATTGGAAAAGACAAAAAATAGTTTCTTTCAATTGTTCTTTATGTTTAAAGAAGGAATTGTTCATTAAAAGAATTGCATTCTCTAACTTTTCCTTAATTAGAATTTCATTGAAAGAAAAAAATATGATTATCATTTTTAGGTGCATTTTTAGTGTCTTTTGGAAATCGAGTCATTTCACACCATCAAAGTTTCATTTTCGCACCCATTGACTTAAAGAACAACTCTTAAAAGTAACGCTTAATTAAAATTTATCTAGCAATCTTTTTATTTTCTAGGGCTCTTATCACCAACATAGCTTAGGCTAGTATCTTGGAGTATGGATTAATTAACTCTCCAAGGTAACAAAAACAAACAAGTAGTCAAATCTTGCGATAGGAGATAAAATCCAATTGTAATTTGTATAATCTGGGAAGCTTCTCTTAAAGAAGTCAATCACGAGATCATATCCGAACCTTTGAGACAATCAATTCTGTTTCATTGGGGAAGATAGAAGATTTTGCACGTATTACAAACGGTAAACCTCGGATTAACCATTGTCGAGGAGCCTAGGGTCACTTGTTGGTAAACCTCGGATTAACCGTGTTGAGGAGCCTTCAAGGGGATTGAGCTTGCTACTCTGCCCTTGCGCGTGAAATCGGATCGTAGACTGTTCCCCCAGTTATATTTCTTACTGTTGGTAGCCTTAGTGTCCATTATCTTAAGATTATTTCCGAAGGTGACGGTGAAGGAAAGATCTCACTATACCTGGAGCAGACGTCGACTAGACTCACTTGGACTTTCTGGGGGGTTCTCTTCACACGAGATGGTTTTGTGAGAAAAATTGTGCCAGTTTGTTTCATTAAGCAGGTTGTCGGGGTAACTGTTCCAACCGCCCTTTCTGTATTAAATTTCTACTAAGTTGGATTTCATCACCAACTAGTGTTTTTAGTATGGGAAGTTACTGTTTGTGTGTGGTTTGAACTCTTAGATTTTTAACCGTGTGATTCAATTTTTTGTTTCTTTAGAGACTTTAGGTGTTTTCATTGGAATTTTCTTGTTTACGTGTGATTAGTTAATATTTAATCGTGGCGGAATTGCCGAGACAATCCCGAAGACTACAAGGGGAACCCCCTGAATTTTTACCAAGTCAGCTTGAAGGGCTTCGTGCTCTGGTATCATCCAGTAGTAGTAGAATTAGATCAGCAGAAGTTGGAACTTCATCCATAGTTGTTCATCCTGATCATCAAATACCCACAATAGAATACATTCAAGAACTAATTTCAGTTTCTGAAGTTACTGATAGTATTTCTCCTATTAGTGAATTAGCTACGAACCTAAAATCTCTGAACCTGAAACTGAACCTTATGTTTTGGAAACATCCTCAGGATTTATTTTACCAACTTCTAGCGATTTTGATTCGCCTAGGGTAAGAAATATTATAACTAAAGATCTTCTAGCTGGTCTTATTTCTATTGAAGAACTTACTAATCCAGACGAAGATATATCTCTTCCCGACTCCCCTCAATCTTTAAATCTCAGGAAGCGTGAATCTATTTTCTATAGCCCTATTCGAACTAGTGTTTGGTATCTATCTTTAACAAACTTTTTAGAGAATCCAGGTCTTGCTGTTTATCCACCTCGAGTTCCATTTCATCCAACACCCAGAGGTTATTATCTGCCATCCATTATGGCTGGAGAGTCATCCATGTTTTCTCAGACACCGGAATCATTTTTACATGGTGGTCCTTCTGTTCCTGCGGGATATCAGTCTTTGTCTGGTACTTTCTCGGGAGCAGCTTCTCAACCCATTGAACAAGTGTTGTCATCTGGTAATAGTGGCGTTAAAACTGAAGTTTTGAACACAACACAAATTTATATGATGTCTGGTAACGTTTTGAATCCTCAACCTCAAGGCAGCCAGTCACCACCTAGGGGGCCAACACAGGGAAATCCATTATCGCCTGGGGGGCAACCTTCGGGTAGTCATTTACCGCCTGGGGGGAAACCTTCAGGAATTCAGTTACCGCCTCGAGGTCAACCTCAAGGTAACTTTTTCCCAGCACAAACTGTGGAATCATATTATTTTGGGGGACAACCCAAAGGGCAATACGTACCTCAAGGGTATCAGCCTTCAGGGCAGTACATACCCCAAGGTCAACCCCAAAATCAATATTCTCCTCAGAATACTTATCAACCCCAGCTTCAGTACGTGCCTCAGGGTTATCAACCTCAAGGTCAGTACCCAATTCAAGGTTTCCAACAGCCTTCTGGTCAGCCATCTATTCAAGGAGCCGGTCAGCTGACTTATCAACCCTACATTCAACCAGGTTATGGTCCTTACATTCAGCCTTCTGCGAGGCAATACCTCAGAATGAATATGGTGTGGGATCTGTCCCAATATCAACAGCCTAATGTGCAGTTGCCTTATCAACCTGAACAGCCTTGAAGTACTGGTCCAACTCAGCAACCTATCCAGCCTACTATTCAAACTCCTGCACCTAGTCCTATTCAGCCGGCTGGTCCTAGTTCACCTAAGACTCCGCCTCAAACTGCTGCAACAGCTACTACGTCTGTTCAACCTACAACACCTATTTCTGGAGTATCTCTAACCCCGAGTTCGTCTATCCCTGCTTCCATGCAAATCCCTCAAGTTTCTGTACCCCAGCCAGGATCTTCTGTTCAGACTTCGGTTTAGATGCCTACGGGACAAGCCGGTACAAGTACAGTTGTCACAAGTCAACCGCAATTTACATATCAACCGTACCAAGGACAACTGCAATTCGGTCCCTATACACAAAATCCAAACTATCAGTATCAACCGTACCCTGGCTATACTTATCAACAGCCTCAACAACCCCAGTTTGGTATGATTAATCCTAGTTTTCCAGGGGGTTATACAATTCCTAATGCTAATCCGATTCCCAGCTACCCTGGGTATCCACCTCCTGGAACTGCTTTGGCTACTCAAGGTTTTCGTGATCCTGACCGTCAGTTACCCTTTATCGCAAATTTGGACTTACCTGATTTGACGCGCCTTACTAATGATCCAATTTTCTATTATCAGTACTGGCCGCCAATGCCACATAATTTGCCCAGTGATATACCAAAATTTGAAGGTAAGCCAGGAGAGGATCCATCAAATCATGTCATGACTCATCACCTTTGGTGTGTGTCTAATTCAATCATTGATGATTCGATTCGCTTACGTCTTTTCCAAAGAACTCTTATTGGTCTTGCAGCCAAATGGTACATTGAGTTACCACGAGGCTCGTTTCATAATTTCAGTCAGTTAGCAACTTCCTTCTTAACTCATTTTCAGTTGCCATTTAGATACGAAAATGGCACAGAATTATTAACTTCGCTGAAACAATCTACGTGTACGTATATTTCAGATCATATTCATGAATGGCGACGTAGAAGACGTTTGGTGAAAGTGTACATTCCGAATCAAATTTTGGCAGAATGGTTTGTTAAATCATTGTTACCCAAGATTACTGAAGATGTAGCTAAGGTTGGTGTTGTTACTGAAGAGCAAGTAATTTCTCAAGCTCAGTACCTTGACCTCATTTACACGCAGTCAGGTACTTTACATGAAAAAATCCCAGACCTTCCAAAACAAGGTCAAATAGATGCTGCTCCTTCAGGGTCTCATGCCGCTGATGGTATGATTGGTACAGTCAATACTAAAAGTAAGAAGAAATCTTCAAAGAATTCTTCTCCAATTATAACTTTACCTGATTCCCTGAAAGGAGAATCTTCCCTCGAAATTTCTGCCGATATTCATGTTGTGGAGACATCCACGGCTAAATCTAAATCCGGTAATAAAAAGAAGGGGAAGAATAAAAACAAAAAGAATTCGAAAGAAAAAACTGATAAAAATGAATCCAATGATGAAAAACGTAAACCATGTTATCCTTGTTACATTTGTGATGAAGATCATTTTACTAAGGAATGCCCACATCGGGCAGAGGTTGCGAAATTCGTCAAAGGTTCACAACCTGTTGTCTTGAAGGATCCTTTTCCGACTCAAGATAGTAAGATGGTTGGTTCTACTTCGACTGCTTCAGAAGAGCCTATTTTGATGATGTCTCATGTAAGGATTGCGACGCGAACGAAATATTATGGTACTAAGAATCCTGTTGATGATAAAGAAGCAGAATCTTCTAATGAAAATACATCAACTACACCTCCTCCTGTTTCTGGTCCGCTAAAAATCGAGAAACCAAATCCAGACTTAATAATCAAACCGCCCGCTAAAGGTGTTCTTCGTAAATCAGCTTTCAATCCACATGCGAGAGCTGCTCAGAATTACAACATTGTTGAAGACTTAGCTGTTTCTCCTTCAGCAATGTTGGCTTTGGAAGTGCTGCAATCATGCCCAGCACAGCGTAAATTGCTTTTTTCTGCCATAGGAGTTGTTGATATTCAGGATTCTAATCTTATAATCTTCAATCTAGAAAATAGTACACCTCGTCTACCTCATCAAATGGCATTCCAGATTCCAGTGTTTGTCAAAAACAGACAGATTTATCGGACTGTGATTGATGAGGGAGCTTCAACGTGTATTATGTCGATTCAGTGTTGGAAATCGCTTGGTTCTCCTACGTTGAACCAATCTCCGACGATTCTTAAGGCTTTTGATGGTCGAGGTTTCCACCCTTTTGGTATTTTGCAGGATTTACCCATAGGGGTTGAAGGTAAAGTTGTAAATATAGATGTGGAAGTGGTTGATGCCCCTCTAGATTACAACCTTCTTCTGGGTCATAGTTGGTCTTATGCTATGACTGCTGTTGTCTCTTTGGTCTTCCAACTCATAAAATTTCCATATCAAGGAAGGATCGTTACAATAGATCAGTTAACTTATTTTACTTCCGACCCAGCCTCTACAGAAACAATCCAACACGTTGGTAAAACGACTATCCCTTATAAGGATGTTGGAGTAGGTTTGATTAAAGATTCTGGTTTGCTAGGAACTTTTTCCATTCCTCCTCCTGACGTACCACCTTCTGTTGCAACTATTCATATGATTTCGTCAGACTCTATTATGTTTGATGATCCTTGGATCGTACCTTCCGAATCCGAGTTAGATTCAATTTATGGCATGATGCCTTTGAGTCCATTTGAACTTTCATATCAGGTCGTACAGTCATTTTCCGACCCCTCTTCAACCGAGATTGATCCAGTGAATGGGATCCACGAGGAATCGCTCTCAATATCTAGCTCAGTAGCAACAACATTTCCTGAACCTGTTCATTCCGATGAGCAGATTCGTGAATTATTATCTGTTGATAATTTACCATGGGAAGATCTACATTATCGATCTTCGTTTTTACCTGAACTAGATCATTTTGAAGATGATTTCGCTTCAATATTTACCGCTGATTATGTCAAGGAACCACAGAATCCATTGAAAAATCTTGATTCTAAGTTAAATTTGGAAAATATTTCTCGAACGATTCCTATTGACATTTCAGTAAAATTTGGAATAATTGAAAACATTCATATAGGTGCTTCCTGTACTGAAGAAGAAATTCAAACTTATAAAGCCCTATTTCAAGAATTCCGTGATGTGTTTGCCTGGTCCTACGAAGAAATGCCAGGAATTGATCCGTCAATTGTCGTACATGAAATCAAGACTTACCCGGATGCCAAGCCTGTTCGTCAACGTATACGTCAAATGCATCCTAGGAAAGCTGCTGCTATCAAAGCAGAGGTTGAAAAATTACTTCGTGCAGGTTTTATTTATCCGATTCCTTTAACGGATTGGGTATCTAATATTGTTCCTGTGACTAAAAAACAAGGAACCATACGAGTATGTATCGATTATAGGGATATTAATCGAGCTTGTCCTAAAGACAATTATCCAACTCCCTATATCGATCAAATAATCGATGATTGTGCCGGCAGTGAAATTTTTTCCTTTATGGATGGCTTTTCAGGGTATAATCAAATAAACATACTCCCTGCTGATCAGCCAAAAACAACTTTTATTTGTCCGTGGGGGACATTTTCTTACTGCAAACTACCCTTTGGATTGAAGAACGCTGGAGCAACTTTTCAAAGGGCAATGTCTTATGCGTTTCATGACATTAAGCACATTGTGCAACCGTATCTCGATGATTTACCTGCTCATTCATCGCGCAGGGCTGACCATCTCACACATTTACGTGCTATCTTTATGAGATGTCGACATTATCGAATTCGGCTGAATCCACACAAATGTGTTTTTTGTGTAGAGTCGGGTCATTTACTAGGATTTGTTGTCTCGAAAGCAGGTATTCACATCGATCCGTCGAAAGTTGAGGCTATTCTCAAATTACCTCCTCCTACGACTTTACGCCAACTCCAAAGTTTGCAGGGGAAAGCAAACTTTTTACTTCGATTCATTCCTAACTATGCTGAGCTTACAAAATGTTTTACTCGGTTGCTGAAACAGAACATTCCATTCTTTTGTGATGAGATCGCTGACCGATCTTTTGATGCACTTAAACACGCGTTGACCCATGCACCATTATTGCATCCTCCCAACTACAACCAGGATTACATTTTATACCTCGCTGCTTCTCATTCCACTATTGGAATGGTTTTAGTTCAGGAAGATGAATCTAACGCTGAACATGTGATTTATTATCTTAGTCGGAATCTGCATCCGACTGAAATTAAGTACACGCATGTGGAGAAATTGGCTTTAGCGGCTGTTCAAGACGTCCAACGATTTAGACATTACATATTTTTACGCAAAACTACAATAATTTCTGATTGCAACCCTATGATGTACATTTTGACTAAACAATTGCTAAGGGGAAAATATTCTAAATGGATAGTTATCCTGCAAGAATTCGACTTGGAATTTGAGAAATCTAAGGCGAAGAAATCCTTGGTTTTTGCGGAACTAATGTGTGATTTCCCCTCTACTGATACTGAAACTGTGGCAGAGCAGCCAATTGCGGACGAATCTCTGTTTCTTATCAGTACTCTCGATCCATGGTATGGAGATATCATTGTTTATCTCCAAACCCAATCTTTTCGGCCTGAAATCTCACGATCTCAGCGGCGGAAAATACGATTCCAATCCCAACAGTACAATATTATTGGAGATACACTTTATCGACGTGGAGCGGATTCTATTTTTAGGCGCTGTATTACTCATGAAGAAGCTGAAAAGGTTTTAAATTATTTCCATTCTGGAGCATGTGGCGGTCATATGTCGGGGTATGCCACTGCCCAAAAGATATTGCGCACTGGTTATTTCTAGCCATCATTATTTAAAGATTGTATTTATGTAGTCCGGAAATGCCACAATTGTCAACTGTTTGATCGTAAAATGTGCGCGCCACCCGCTCCTCTTCATCCCATAATTGTTGTTGGTCCTTTCGCAAAATGGGGTATCGATTTTATTACATGTAACCCTCACTCGGCCGGGGGGCATTCCTATATTATCTTAGCAGTAGATTATTTTACTAATTGGGCCGAGGCGATGCCATCATTTTCTGCTGACAGCAAGACTGCTGCAACTTTCGTATTTAATCACATAATTGTGAGGTTCGGTGTTCCTCAAGCGATTATTACTGATCATGGAAGCCATTTTCAGAATATCATGATGACTGAATTGAAAGAACAGCTTGGCCTGCGCCACGATAGTTCTACTCCATATTATCCGCAAGCCAATGGTCTGGTCGAAGCCATAAATAAATTTTTAGTCACCATGATTAAACAAATTGTTGGTATTCACAAAACGAATTGGCATTCCATGTTATTTTCAGCACTTTGGGCATATCCAACTTTAGTCAAAACATCAACTGGTTTCACTCCTTTTATACTTGTTTACAGTTTGGAAGCCATGTTGCCGATTGAATGCGAAATTCCATCTTTGAAATTAGCCATAGAGTTACTCCCAGCTACGTCTAAAGAGGAGAAACTTTTTTTGTACTTGGCTCAATTGGATGAAAATCGGAGAAACGCTGCAATAGCAAACGAGGCTCATGTAAAAAGAGTAAAAGCTCAGTATGATAGAAATGTTACCCCTCGAATTTTTTCAGAAGGAGACCTAGTCTTAGTTTATGATCAAGCCAACAATAAGCTCGGAGCTGGGAAATTCGTGCCCATGTGGCATGGTCCTTTCATTGTTAAGAAAAATCTGGCAAAAGGGGCCTATGAGCTGATAGATTTTGATGGTATCCCTTTAGATAAACCCAGAAATGGGCTATATCTAAAGAGATATTACGCTTAAACTTGGTATGGAGATATTTTATTTTAGGTTAGATTTCTTTACTGTTGGTGTGTCTTAGATTAGAAAGGTGTGCCTAGTTTAGAGGTGTGTTTTTATCACTTTTCCTGCTTATCTGAGTTTTACTCTTGATATTGCAGATGTCGACGTCTCTTCAAACCTACATTGGTTTTGCTGATGGTGCTTGTCATAGTAAACGGAACATTTCTTCTGCAGCTTGGGTTATCTATTCACCTTCTGACGAGTTAGTTTCCATGCATGGGGTAAGCCTTGGTCAACCAACAAATAACATTACCGAGTATAGTGCAGTGATTGAGTTATTGTCTGAGTCCATCTCATTTGGGATTTGGAGTTTGATTGTGAGGATGGATTCTGAACTTGTTGTATTACAACTTAACAGGGTTTATGCCATTAGAAATCCAGTGTTATTACGGTTATTTTTAAGAGTTCGTCTCTTGGAACGCGAATTTGATTATATTGAATATCAACATATTCCAAGACATTTAAATACATTATCAGATGCAGTTGCTTCTAGTATGATAAATTGACATTTGCAGTAATCAAAACAGTAAAACAAATAAAATTCGTAACATGTACACAGATAGCCGGTAAAGAGTGATATATATCATAGATAGAAATGTTTTCAAAAAATATACATCGTCTTCGATCATAGGTTGGAAACACCTTATGATCGGAAAAATGGTAACACAAAAAGACAAAAATATGAGTCTACGACTCGATCATCCCATCACTGATGGTGATCATGATAAGAAACCACTACCCGAGCCACCCTGCACAGGAACCTCCTAAAAGGTCCTAGAACACCAATCACGTATCTCTGCAGCCTGAGTGGAATGTCATCTATGTTTGTCTCCGGAATATCTAGAGTCAAACGCTCTAGATGATGCTCTAAATCAGTCAAAATCTCTGCTGATTGGCCTGTTGGGGCTGGTGCGGATGCAACTGGTTGTCTTCTTTCATAGGGTTGGAGATGGGCTTGTCGCCGTGGGCCCACATCTGTATTTAACAAACTTTTTGGTTATTATTTAACAAGACGATCAAAAATAAAAAATTAGAACTAGAAATCGTTGAAAATGATTTTACCTGAGTCATCCCACTGTTCCCCTGCTGAGAGAGTCATCTCCCGGTCGCCGCGGAAATCTATCCCGGCATACGGAAAGTCCTCAATGACAAAAATTTGGCAATCCAGCCAACAGAAATATGACGAAGGAAATCAAACAATATCAGCGCCCTCAATACCATGACGGGCCATCAGTGCGGACCAACGAACCATCCTAGGTTCTCTAGGTCGACCAGCATCAACTGGAATACTCTGCAGAGCTAGCATAGGGATCCTATGTAGAGAAAAGGAAACAACGATGGATCCATATCCAAAGTTATTTAGTTTCCCATTTTTCGCTCTGGTTAGTTTGCCTTTTACATTAGCCAACACAGCTTCGCACCAGTTGAAAATGGTGCCGCGAAAACAGTCCACAGCAATGCGCATCTGAGAACCAATAGCTACATGCAGTGTTGCACTCCCACATAGCCTGGTAAATGTAAAATCAATAACTTTCAACTCGGGACGGATGATAGTTTTAATATCAATCCGTTTGTCTCTGGGGTCTGCTTCATCATTGCAAAATTCTTGTCGAAGACTAGCAACAGTCTGGCCACCTAGCCTAGTCCCAAACAAGGAGAGTTGTTCGCCCCTCTTGGACAAACCAGTCAGGAAATAAATGTCCTCCAGCTCGATTTTGAGCTGGTGGCCGCCGATAATAAAACACTGGTCCTGCACATTCCACCTGTTTACCAGCCATGTCAGGAGTTCTACTTGTGCTCTCATGCCTTGGATGGCCCAAAATTTATAAATACCGCATGCTCTTAATGCTTGCAATGTGGGAAAATGGAGCATTGCGGCGTCATCCACATCCTCGTGTTCACGTTCTCTCCAAATCAACATCTTGTTAATCCTGCAATGCATAAAAAGATAGATTAGAATGATCTAATTTGAAAAATTTTAGGCGGCAAAGGAGAAATTTAAGTTTTAAATTTAACCGCACGGGGACCGCACTTTCCTTTAGTAAACAGTGCGTAGGAATTCACATGGTATGTGAGGAAGGTGCGGACCCATGACATTTTTCTTTGTAGAAAAAGGTCGGGGTCCACAGGTACCCTGTGTGTCACCTGCGGACCCCCGCGGGCGATTTTGGAACCATATTTTTCCTTAAAAAATTGAATTTAAAGCCTAAAAATGAATTATAAAGGGATGAAATACAAGATTAAGAGGTCGTGGATTACCTGGGACTGACGGTTCTCAATTCCGACGGACGGATTTTCTAGAATCTTCACAGGAAATTTTTTACCCAGAAGCTTCTTCTTTTCACTCTGAACTCGAACGGTAAAAATGAAATTGAAAAAGTCCTTTTTATAAGATTTTTTGAATAGATGAATTTTTAAGTTGTTTATTTTTTACTTTAAAAAGGGTATTTTTGAAGCATTTTTACTCATCTTAAATAGGTATGTGTAATGTTTGAAGTTTTTGTGCAGAAATTGGATTTTTCAGGAATATTGATCATTTTCAACAAAGAGCATACTTTTATCACTTTTTCGGACTCTTTCAAAAATTCACGAAAAAGCGAAACATTGGAGTTCTCTTTTAAGCCCTTTTCAGACTCTCTAAATATGAAAATATTGCCGAGTACTTGATTGTTTGAACTCGTTAAAGTAAATGAATAATCGTCCCTTCAGTATAAGTTTACCCCTTTTACGGACTGAAATGGACTATTTACGAAAAAGGTATACGTTGACTAATTACGGTCAATAGAGTTCTCTCTCGCATTATTTTATCCTTTTTCGGGCTCGAGAGACTAAATTTACAAAAAAGTACACCCATGGATTTTTCTTAAGTTTTTTCTTCTGACTCCCTAAAATTGAAAAAACTCCGAGTTTCTCCTATACCGGACTCGTTAAAATTTAACATTAAAGGACCTGTTCAATTTTAAGCAGGAACGAACCACTCCTTCTTAGGGTTCGAATCATAAACTAAGTTGGACTCATCCGAAGGATGAGCTTATAAACAAGCAAATGTTATCCTCCTCAAGCTTGTCAAAAATAAAGAGGTACTTGCCAGAAATGGTGGGGGAGAAGAGAGGAAAATGGACATGTTTGTTGTATTTTGATTTTTCGAAAATTCAGTCGACCACTCTTGAACACGACACTTTCATTCACCTGGGTTGGGAAATCCTTTGTCTAAACAGTTAATCAAACCTCATTTGAAAGTCTTCATCCGTTTTCTGGGTATTAGCTTTGGGTCAATTGTTACCAAACCATCTGCAGTGTCGTTGTGTGTTCAAGAGGACAGTTCAAATAAACCATTCATCTGCAAAATATCTGTCATCCATTTTGACCATCCCTGAGTCAATCCTTGCCGATATATTTTCAAAACTTGATCCATGATTTCATGTTTTGGGCTTGCCTACAACGGATCACTTTCTATCGACGACAGCTCATTATCTAGGAAGTTAGGAATCGTCAGTACCTTGAAATCTGCATGCCTCAATGGTAGGTTTCTCGCTTTCGATGACAGGTTGCATCATTGACCTTCGATCGAATGATTCCGTGAGATGTTCGACTTTAGCTCATTCATTCGCATTTCATGGATTGTACTGGGTACTTTGAGAGCCATTGACATTACTGGTGGTTACTCTCACACTTGTTAACAGTTTACATCATTGACTGGTAATCAAGTGGTTTCTACCATGTTCGACTTCGACACATTCATTCGCATGGATAGAATTGTACTAGTTCAAGATATGGAAATCAAGACCCTGGATCTAGTTTCTACCATCCAGGCTGCGAGGAATTTTGTTATCATTTATACAAGTGGATTATTTATGAACAGATGGCTACGTCCATGCTGTGTTCACACATGTCTATACTGTGATGTACTCAAAATCATTCCCGTATCAGAACAGTTGAATCAGTTTTTAGTTATTTTAATCTGAGTATGGGAATGCCTACCTCAGTGATGATATGTATACATGTATATTTTTCATTGAATGTTTTTACAAGTGCTGACTAGGTGTCCACAGGATGATCTTTGAAATGATAAAGTACTGCACCCTTCATATATGACAGACTTCAGCATCATCTATTCCAGACTTTTTACTTTAGGGGGCAATCTTTTACACTGAAAATTGTCACACTGACATTTTTTCATGTGTATGAGCTCATTATTACTCATACTTCTCCCTTTTGAAAGTCTAACATATCAGTTCCTCATGTCAAGCCTTGAAAATCAGAAAAAGTTCCTAAAAGTCTCTTAAACTTGGTATCGCACTTTCTGACTATCTTGTCTACAGTACCGCACCCAATGTTCATCTTTCCTGTGTTACTGAATGCACTTTTTCTTTGTTAAATGTGCATACCCCTGTAAGATTAAAAAGGTGCAAGTAAATTCCAAAAAGCTCAATAAAAGTGAATTCTGGAAGCTTCTAGAATGGATTTTGCGGTGGCAGAACCGCTCTTGTGAGGTGCATGAATCCCTTACCTTATGGAGCTAACCCCTTGATGTAAGGAAATATCCCTTTGAAGGAGGATTCTATCCCTTTATCCTTGGAACAGCAAACCTCCTCCTTTCTAATATAAAAAGAGGCATTGGGTAGCCTCAAAGGGAGTTCAAGCTTTTAGAATATTTGAAGTTAAGTGCTGTTGAGATTTAGACTTGGTTAACTAAGACTTTTGTGAGGAGAGATTACATATCTCTATTTGTCTTGGTTGGAGGAGTGCAGAACTTGTCAAAGTAAAAGAGATTCCTGCTTCGGACCCCGGAAAGTCCTGTGTAACATCAAGGCTCAGGTTGTAAGGATTTTCTTCTTTTGAAATTAATACAAATATACTCATTTTTCTCAATAAGCTTTCAATCAATGGTTTATTTCATAGACTCCTTGATCACTATGATAAGCATGGTTTATGATGATTTCTATATAGGTGCTATGTAATATTTTGCTTGTTTGTGACTACAGATTTATAAGGAAAACTCCTTCAAGCGCGCGAGGGACAACGACGATTTCAAACAAGCACTGGAAAAACGGTAAGTCTTTTACACCTATATAGAGCTTTTCGTAGATCATATATGCTTAGAGAAAGATTAGTTGATTTGGCTATTTGTTGCTAGATACTTTAGTACTAGGGAGATCGGTCTTGTCTGCAAGATGGATTGTCCACACAACACTGGCCGAACAACCCGTGCTGGCTCTTTCCCACGAGCGTCCTCCCCCATTTTCTTACCTCCTCTTGTCACAATAGCTACATTCTGCATATCCAGATTCACGGTCCCTCGTGGCTCGGAGTTTACCAAATTCATGCCTCTCTGCCGTGTTCTCTCTTCCCACTTCTTAATGAATTCTGGGCAGTCCTGCGGCATGGGCGTTTACGCAGCACTGGGAACACCAAGGATGTCGAGGAAGGGGACATTCCTGAGCCACGTGACCCTCCTGGTCGTAGTTGTAACATTTCACTGGACCGCGACCCCCCGGGCGGCCTCCGCGCATACCGCCTCCTCTTCCCCTGGAAGACTCATTCACCCTATAGGATGGTCGGTCCAACCAGTTTGTGAGTGCGTCGAGAGCCCTGCACTGCTCAGTGTTGTGATTCGTGGAAGCAAAAAACTCACAGTACACATTTTTTGGGACATTGGAGTACTTCTGTAGTATCAGGCACATCCGAGGAGGATGCCCCATCGTCCGGAAAATCTCGCAGTACTCTGTGGTGGAGGGGTTCGGTTGAGGTGGGAACCCCGTGTAAGGCTGTTGTGGCTAGTATACCCCCTGCGGATTCATCGTCGTGCCACCCCTGGTGGGTGGACCCCCCTGGATTTCCGCAACCGAGGGTCCCACACCTGTGCCACGCAACCAAGGACATTCGGTTGTGACGTGGCCTTCAACCAGGCAGTGAGTGCACCAAACATTCGGCCTGGCTGGTCTTATAGGTTGCATCTCCTTGATATTTTCCGTCAGAATAGTGATCTGGTGTTGTAGTCCTACCAAGAAGGGATCCGATGGGGCCGGCCCTCCTCGATATTCCTGAGGGTAACCCGCCATGGCCTCGATCTTCATGGCCTACTCCAAGGCATCCTGCAAGTTGTCAATCTTCTGCTAGGTGAGGGGGGTCGTGTCAAGGGAAGCAGAGCCTTGATGAACCAGTCCCTCTGATGGTTTGGATCGATCGGGTAGCTGAGTTTCCCAATCGCGTCCTTGAATCACCGCATCAGCTCCCATGCGGTCTCTCCTTCTTTCTGCTTAATCTCCCAGAGCTCGAACAAACCCTACTGGTCCGTCTGGGGTAATTTGAATTCTTGGACAAAATCTTGCTTTACGTCCGCAATTACTGGATTAGGATGGGCCTCGAACCACTTGATAAACCATCGCAAAGCCCTCTCTCTGAGCATGGTTTGGAACTCTATTAACTTCCCTGCATCTGGCATCTGTCGAGCCCTCCATATGGCTTTGCATAGATACCAGTGTTGCTCGACATCATCATTGCCCTGGCCAGAGAACTCTGGATACCGGGTGAAAGATCCCGCCATATTTACTTGCAGAGGGTTGACCAGGATAAAGCCGTCGGGTCTTGGTTGCATGATTGTTCCACTAGGGAATGCAATATTACTAGTGCCGCTACTACTAACTTGTGTCGCTTTCGACAATGAACTGCTATGCAATTGACTCAATGCTTGTAACTTAACGAAGATATTACTTAAAGGTTGATAAAGTACCAGGGGAAGGTAGGGATCCTTGCCATGCAGAGTGTTGGAAGCAAGGCTGCCTGGAGAAATGAATTTCATCCTCTCTTGAAACAATCGCTGCATCGCAACGTACCATTCACCATCGGAACTCTCATCGGGCTGCATCCCTGCATCGTCTTCATCAGTCACCGTCTCCCTTTCTCGCTTAGCTGGGTTCCCATGCACCCGCCGCACTCCCACAATGGTCCCTTATTTTTCCTGGGTATCCACGTTCATAATTCCTATCCTCTGAGGTGCCTCCTTCTAGTTCTTCCTATCGGCTTCCCTTCGTTTCAAATCCCGCATCACCCGTTTTCGCCACCTATCGGCGATCTGCGCCCGCCGATGTGCACGTCGCTCCCTCAACTTCCATGCAGCCTCAGTATCCATTCCCCACTCCCCACCTCACATTATATGTATAATTTGTCCCTTCAGCCCTTCCCCTAGCACCGGAGGTTTACACTTCCATGGTCATCTTTTGAAATTCCATCAGCCCCTCGTCCACCATCAGGGCCTTAATCCACAGCTAAATATCCTTAAGCAACTTCCCTCTTAACCCAGAATGGAAAATAGCTTTAACCTTCAAGAATGATTGGTAGCACTCTGCAGCAAATTCCACAATATATCCATTCAAAGTGGTCTCTACCCAGAAATCCACCGCGCGGGTCAATTCATTGTCCAGTCGATGCAGAGCCACCAAATCCCCATGCACCCACTTGCGGTTTATCTTCCGTGAGCTATCCCTAGGAACCTTTTTCTGTAACCTCCGCAACCAGTTATAAAGGTCACTAGGGAAATTTCCCTAGAGGATCTCGTAAGTATCACTGTCGGACTCTGAGAAGAGGATGAGATCCTTAAGCATGCTCTCCTTTTTCTTGGTCAACTCTGCTTGCTGAGCAACAAATTGGTCGAGATGATTATCCCACCATCGCTGTATCTCGCCCTCATAGATCCTCGATACCATGATCTAGTTCCCCTCATATCATGCAGGTCTCGGCAATGGAACCATTTATTGGCGAGGAATCAGGTCTCGCAGGCAAGACCCAGGTTCAGGAGTTGTGGCCAATAAAGGAATCTGTTGTAGTCTAGAACCACACCGGCATTATCACCCTACTTCGGAGAGTAGAGAGTCTCACCCGAGGCATGCCACAACCATATGCAGGAGGGGAACAGATCGATATCAAGGAACGGATCCGTAACTCATGATTACCATTAAACAGGTTGCATAAACATAGATATATCCGCAAGAACATTCAGAGCATAGACAGGTATTAAGCAAATAAAATTTTAAACCATCGCAACCATCATGCATGCATAAGAATTACACAGAAGGACAGTAACCTGCAAGTATATTGATTTCTTTGGCCAAATCCATAGGTACACAGCCTCTACAAGGAGAGCTTACAAGTCTGATAGTGATGCATTACAGAACAGAAAGATAGACTAGAGAAGCCTAGGAACTACAGGGATATCATGCACAATCTCTTT
Source organism: Pinus albicaulis (assembly GCA_034641835.2). Taxonomy (NCBI): domain Eukaryota; kingdom Viridiplantae; phylum Streptophyta; class Pinopsida; order Pinales; family Pinaceae; genus Pinus; species Pinus albicaulis. The sequence continues at coordinate 796,834,475 of CM076584.1, read as the reverse complement.
CAGTCACTCTGCATTCCTTCTCATGCCGCCATCCTCTTCCCTTTTGGCCGGGTGACTGCTATTTATTCACCCTCTATCGCAATTGTTAGTTCCTCTCTATGTCCTTCTTCAGCTGCTTCCAACTTGTCTCTTGTTGTCTGTGTGTTCCGCTTTCTGTCTTCTGTTGTATATTCTCTTTATCTATACTCGTGCATCTGCTTTCTTCAGCTATCTCTTGCTTCTGTGCCACCTTGATAGCTCCGCGGCTTACGGTAGTTGCGACTTGGTCGTGATGGCCATGTGTCCTCATGCCACAAATAAAAAAGGCCATCCTTTATTCAAAATGAAAAATACTCCAAACAATTTTTCAAAAACAAGGGCCCCAACAACTCTACCATTAGTAATTGATTTGTTCATTAGATATTTAATTGCAGAGTGATCTATGTGAACAAAAGTTTCATAGCCTGTTATATAGTGTCTGAATTTATTTATGGCATGAACAAGAGCTAAGAACTCTTTTTTAGTTACAGTATAATTTAACCCTGAAGGAGTCAAATTTTTACTTGTATAGTATATGGCATAAGGAATCAGGTCTTTTTGTCCCAATACTGCTCCTAAAGTTGTATCTAAGGCATCTGTTGAAATATGAAAAGGTAATTTCCAGTTAGGTCGCCTTAAAATAGGTGCTTCGAAGATTTTTGTTTTCAGGGTCTCAAAGGCTAATTGGCAATCAGGATTCCACTTGAATTCACAGTCCTTGGTAAGTAGTTTGAAAAGTGGAGATGCTATCTTGGTGAAGTTTTCTATAAACCTTCAATAATATCCTGTAAATCCTATAAAACTCCTAACATCTTTTTGATAGCTTGGAATAGATAATTTAGAGATGACTTCAACTTTTGACTCATCAACTCTAATCCCATCCCCTGAAATGTGATGCCCCAAAACAATTCCTTCAGTAAAAATCATAAAACACTTATCATGACTTAGTGAAAGATTTGCTTCTTTACATCTTTTTAAAACTTTTTCCAAGTTTGCTAAGGCTTCTTCAAATGTGTTTCCATAGACTGTGAAATCATCCATATATACCTCTACACAATCATGTATTAGATCTGAAAAGATTCCTAGTACAGCCCTTTGAAATGTTGCAGGTGCATTGCATAGTCCAAATGGCAATACTCGGTAAGCATAGGTACCCCAAGGATAGGTAAATGTGGTTTTGTCTTGATCTTCAAGTGCTACATGAATTTGTTTATAACCACTAAACCCATCTAAAAATGAGAAGTACTTTTTGCCAGCTAATGTATCTAACATCTGATCTATGAAAGGTAGGGGAAAATGATATTTAAGAGTAGCTTTGTTTAATTCCTGGTAGTCAATACATACCCTCCATTTACCATTTTTCTTTGGCACGATTACCAAAGGAGAAACCCACTGACTATCTGAAATGGGATAGATAAAGTTGACATTTAACAATTTCTGCAATTCTTCTTTAACAATCTCCCTAAGATTTGGATTCATCCATCTCTAAGGTTGTCTGATTGGTTTACAATTTTCCTCTATGTAGATGTGATGAGTGCAAGTCTTAGGGCTTATCCCTTTCATATCAGTGTACTCCCATGCATATGTAGAAGAATGTCTCTGTAATATCTTGACTAGCTTTTCTTGTTGAGATTTCTCTAGGTTCTTGTTTATGTTTAAAGTTTTACCTGGAAATATCTCAATTGTAGAGCTGCCAAATTTATCTATGGAATAAAGAGACATCTGTCTTGATGATAAAAACTCAATGTTGGATTCTTCTTGAAATTATTCATGTTTTTATTCCGAAGAGGATTCAAAATTTTCTAAGGTATTCAGAATCTGGCTATCTTCACTAATTTCTGAAATTGTGAAGAGAGGTTGTATGTCTTCTTCATCCTCAATCCATTGAGTATCATCTAATTCTGTAATTGTTTTTGCTGGAGGATACAAAGTAAATTTCTTGGTTGAACTACCATCAGAGATGTACATATCACCGGATCTACAGCTAATGAAAGCATCAGTTGTAGCTAACCAAGGTCTTCCTAATATAATAGGATGTCCTCTTAGATTATTCTTAGGAGTTAGGATCATAAAATCCACAGGATACTCCCAATAATCTAAGGACACTGGAATGTCTTCTATTACCCCATCAGGTTTGATCACAGATCTGTCTGCTAATTGTAATAATGTGGGTGTAAAAAGAAGATTAGTAAGCTTTAGTTTATCCATGATTTGTCTACTTATGATATTGATTGCTGCTCCTAAATCAATAAGTGTGTTTTGGATCTCAGTTCCATTGATGTGTATTTTAAGAACTGGATTTCCTGGGTCTAGATACTTTGAAATGGCAATATTTCCCATCATGATATCTGTTATTTTTCCTGCCAGTTGAATTTTCTTTATCTCTTTGATTCTTTTTCCTGTTTTTTTCATGCTCAACTCCTTTATTTTTTTTGCTATGATTGGAATTTCCTTGATAGCTTGTAATAATGGGATCTTAATACAAACATTCCTTAGCTCATCTAGGAAATCATAATTAGGCACCATAATTTGTTTTTCTACACCCCTATCAATTTGTAATCTTTCTGGAAAGGGAGGTGTAGAGGTGGATGTTGATGGCTGCTCTAATATAGGAGTTGAAATTATTGGTTCTTTTTGTTTTGATTTTTCAATGTTTGGAGCTTGAAAAGATGTGTTCTCTTCAAGACTTTTATTTACCCATAGAGAATCTTCCTCAGAATTGTTTTGCTCTTGTATGATTACAGAAGGTTTCTTCTTTTCAATTATTCTTCCAAAACTAAGTTGAACATCATTAAGGTCTAAGGGAGTAATCAAATAGGTTGGAAACTGTTGGCCTTATATCATGTATGTGTTCTGAGGATTTTCATTGTTGGTGTTTGGTATGGGTTAGGCAGGTAACTGATTTGTTTTCTGAGGAAATGGTAATGGAAGTGGTGGATTTTGATGTTGTGTATTTTGAGGATTTTGTTGAGGATTTTTTTGAGGAGGGAAATGTGGATATGGTGGATAGGATGGTGGATATTGATAGTACTGAGAGTATCTTCCATAAGGATTTTGTGCTCCTTGTGCCCAAGTTTGAGATTGATTTTGAAATTGGGGCCAAGGTTGCTGCCAAGAATTCCAATTTGGTGGGGGTTGATTATACAGCTAATCATGGAATCCTTGTGTTTGAGGTCCTTGCCAAGGCCTTCTAGAGACAAAATTGAGAGATTCTATGGAATTTGTAGGGGTTTCTTCTTGAAAGACAGCTTTAATACCAGGAAGTGAAGAAAAACTCTTGGTCTCATGTTTTTCTTAACAAATTACACAAGTCTCTACTACTTTTCCATCCAAATGGCACTCTCTCAAGGCATGCTTCTTTCTACATTTGGGACAAAATATTGCTAAGGCATCAGATTCAGCTTTTTTCTTGTTTTGTAACTTAAGGGTGTCTATTTTCTCACTAAAACTCCCTAAAATTTCAAATTTGAATTCATCAAGCATATGTCCTATTTCTGCCCTACTTACTGTCCCAGAAGCAGACTTACTTGCCCTTGCAAGAGTAGGGTCTCTTGGTCCTTTTACAGTTTTAGATTTCCCTCTTGAAAGGTTGATACATAATTCAGCTATTTTAGGTAATGTGAGCTTAGATATATCCCCTTTTCCCATCATATTAAGGATATCTAACCATTCATCCCTAATTTTCTTCAACAAGAGAGCCTTCAAAGTATCTTGGTCTAAGTTTTCCATTTTTGCTCTCTTGATGTTATAGTTAAACCTCTCCAACAAATCTTCCAGATTTTCATCCTCTTTTTGTAACATTTTAAACACTTCCTCCTTATGGTTGATTGGCATACAGTAATCCAAATACCTCTCTAGAAATGCCTGTTTCATTTCTTCCCATGTCCTAATAGAACTCTTGATCAAACTCATAAACCATTTTAATGATGCTCCTTTCAATGTTGAAGGGAATAGTTTAAGTTTTTGGGCATCTTGTAAGTAATCATAGGTTCTACATAGGACTTAAAATTCAAATAGAAAGGTTTCAGGATCTTCACTTTTGAGTCCATAGAAGTTTGGAAGGACAGAGGGTGAAATGTTTTTCATAGTTGCATTGGTTTCTTCATCTACTATAGGAAACCCAAAAGAGCTTCCCATTTCCCTCCTACCTCTTCCTCTACCTCCTTCTTCACCTATACCTCCTTCTCCTTCAGCAACTCTACCTCCTTCTCCTCTACCTCTACCTCTACCCCCTCCAAATCGTATATGTTCTCCATTAAAGACTCCTCCTCCCCCTTCTTCTGCCATAGTTGATTCTTCTGTGGAAGTGGAAAAGTTTATGTCTCTAACAGGGGTCCTTGAATCTTCTTCTAAGACAGGTTCATTGGATGAGGTGTAAGGTCTCTCTGATGGAATATCTGATCTTAATCCTTCTAGAATTATGTGATCAGTATAGGATGGGATGTGGGTTTGAGTTGGAGGTGTGCTGCCTCTTGGTCTTGGTGGAACAAGTGGTGTTCTAGGAATCAAGCTGCTGCTTCTTATGAATCTACCCCTTGAGTCTCTTTCTCTATGCATATCATTTTTTTTAGGAGGTAAGAAACAAGGCTACCTAGTTACACTTCCCCCGCAACGGCGCCAAAATGTCTACTCAACTTAGTGTTCCTAAATTGATGTCATAAATTGTCAACCAGGGCTAGTAAACTTTTGAAGTGAAGTGCACTATATGTGCCTAGGTATCTTCTTCCTACTTCATTGTGTTTAGTGTTTTTCTAGTGTTTTTTGTTTTTTGTTTTTGTGCTAGGAGGAAAAGAACTAAATTTTTGGCAAAGAGAAGTTATTGGTCACACTAAAACAGAGCAAAATCTACTCTAAACTATGTATGGAACCTAAGAACAGAAAATGCTAATTCACCAATTGCAAAGCTTGACAAGGAAAGCAACTCATAACATTAACTCAGTCCAATTCATTTCATTAGAGGTATGTTGGAACAACTTGAGAAAAGGATAAGTTTGATGCCATGAGGTTCTTCTAAGTAAACAAAAACTTACAATATCACAGAGAAAATCTTATCCATGGTTAGAAATTTGTTGGAACACGTTGAGAAAAGATTATCTGCAACATAGTAAGGAACCCTATGCTAATTTAACTTATGACACTAAAATCAACCCATTCTGCAACTCAAATTGTTACTATTAAGCCTCATTCAAGGGTTAGAGATCTCTTGGAATAGCTTTGGAAAAAAAGGTTGTTTGTAAAATTATGAGAAATTGCAAAATAGTCAAGACCTCAAAATGATATTACTAATTCTTGTCCATATGATAATAATGTGTTAGAAGAGACTAAGAACAAGAGCATTTTTTAAATAATGAAGGCCTTTAAGTCGAATTTAACAGAACTAGAATACAACTAGCTAATAAAACTTGAAATGCAATGAACAGAACTGAAATAATATGCAATTAGCCTTTGAAATACTACAGCTCTATCTCATTCAGTGTTAGTGATATTTTGGAACAATTTATGAGAACAATATTGACTGCACTATTCGATGTAAGTAAGCATAAAACATGAAGTTCAGAAAATTGCATAAATTAAGAACGAAACAGAGCTAAAGTTACTTATCTAAAAAAAAATTCACAAGCCTTTCGGACAGTAGGGGCCCTCTACCATTGGATTGGCACATTAATCTCCTCAATATTGCTTCAGATCATGCATTAAAGTTTTACTTCTTTCATTAAAGGAAAAAGTTTCAAAAACAGAGTATTACAGTCTTGGACAACTTAACAACAAAACATCAACTAGCTAGCTATCTCTCGGTTCACCGAGTTATTTTTATATGCAAAATACATAACTGTCATTGAGAAGAAATAGGGATAGGTGTCTTTCTCAATCAAAATCGAATTAGAACTCCTGTTGAGGCCTCGTACTTTGTTTAATACATCTGCAGAATCCTTGTCCTGGTAGAAGTCTACTTCTTAGTTTTGGTTTCCTCCACGTGCATAACCACTTGCAGATTTTTGCTCAGACTTCTTAGAGGGCAAGGAATGATGTAGGTGAGTTCTGGAATTCAACCATATGTGTTTTTCCTTTAAGTGACAGTTGTAACCTGTGTGAACATAAAGATAGCTGCGGAATATGCGACTAGCTATAGAATGGCTGCATTTTGTAGCTAAGTCTAGTAAAAAATCACTATAACAACAAAACCATAATAGTATAGCAAGTCAGTCATTCTATGCATTCTTAAAGTGACTTTAATCAATCCTATTGATATTTTAAGCCTATAATTGATAAAGGACAAAGGAAATGAAGTGAAATTTGGTGAAAGAAAATGACATCTTTGGGGCTCAACAATGATCATGGTGACAAATAATTGTGTAATAGAGGCCCCCTAAAGCATGAAGGCAGAACAGGGAGTGATCGCTGAAATTATTTATGAACCAAGGAAAATAATGCAGATCATCGCTAGGAAACTTGCCAAATCAAACATTTTACAATATACGACATATCTAGTATGAATATGCCTAACTATATAACTCTGCACTGAGCATCAAATAACACATGAACCCATGGCATGGTCGTAGCCATCTTTCTAAAGAGATCATAGAAATGGATCTGTGGTATGGACATAACCATCCATATAGATAGGATCATGTATATAACCATGAATACTCAATAACTCCACGCAACCTGGATCAAAATTAGATGGGACCCGGGGTCTTCAGTGCGATCTCAATCAACCTAATGTATGATTCTAGCCATGCGAATAGATGTGCTGGTGTCGAACATGGTAGAAACCACCTGATTAATAGTAAATGATGAAAATCGTTAACAGGCATGAGAGAAACCACCAATAATGAAAATGGACCTCAAGGTACAAAAACACAATCTATAAGTGTGAATGAATGTGTTGAAGTCGAACATTTGCATAATCATTCAATCGAAGGCCAATGATGTGAACATGTCGTCAGACATGAAGAACTTGCCATTGAGGCATTCAAGCTCCAAGGTACTGAAAAGAACTTTCTAAACCACCTTCTTAGATAATGAGCTGAAGTCGACAGGAAGTGATTTGTCGAAGGAGGGCCATAATGATTCCCACATCATCGACGCAAAACAATGGATATCTCAAGATGATAGGAGTGATTCGGGATTGTAATAGAGGAGGTCAGATATGCAAAGGATGTTTGAAAAAAAGGAATTATCTTGAACATATTGGTGACACGGCTCCAAAGTGTGGCGACATTTGACTAAAATGGGATCAGAGGTCATGATGACAGAAAATGGTGATCAAATAGGAGGCAAATGGATTTCCCAAACCTGTAGAGGCAAAGTGAAGAATGTAGGATGTCCCCAACCCGACACGAACTCCATATGAGTGTCATGTTCAAGAGCGACAAGCTGCCCAAAATACACATAGGATTTTCCTTTTCAATTTTCCCCCGTTATTGCTAACAAGTACCTCTTTATTTTTTATAGCCAGCGTGAAGAGGATAACATATGTTGAGTGTGTAATTTCATTCTCTGAATGAATCCATCCTGGTAAGTTTAACGAGCCCTATGAAGGAGGAACTCGGTCTCTTCATGGTGACAATACTTTCGTCGTTTAATCTTTAACGAGTTCAACAACAGGATAAATAGGTGAATTTTCATGTTTAAGGAGTTTGAAAAGAAACTCCATCATGTCCCTTTTCGTAAGTCATCTCTCGAATCCGAAAAGGTAGAAAAATAATATCTGGAGAACCTCTAGACCATGCTTGATCAAGCTATTCCTTTTTCATAAATAGTAGATCTCATCGCTAAAAAGGGGTAAACTTATAATGAGACCACATCAATTCATTCACTTTAACGAGTTCAAAATGACAAGTACTAGGTACTCTTTTCATTTTTAGAGAGAAAGAAAAGAGCTAAAAGTTGACTCCAGGGGGGTTCATTTTTCGTAAATGCTTATCGAGCCCGAAAAAGAGATAAAATAAAACTCTTTTGCATCAAAAATAATCACCAACAGTGTAAAGGTCTTGTTACTGCACAAAAATGATAAAAATTATTGATATCGAGGAAAAATGATAAAATAATGGCGAAAATATTTCAAAAATCTATAAATAGATAAAAAGAAAATTCATTTTCACCTATCTATTATGAGTAAATTAGAGAAGTGCATTTTACCCATTTTCCCTCTGAACTTCAGATCGGTGGTGCGGTCGATCCAGGACACCATTCAGCGATCCGTCAGCGCCAGATAAGAGCCCAAATCCTCCTATTCCTTTTAATTCCACTCTTTTAGAATTTAGCTTTAGAAATAGAGAGATAGGGGGAGGATTTCAAACCTCAAAATCACCCACGGCTAGTGCAGGTTCGAGATATCGGACTCACGTTGGTCATGTTTAGCTCGTTAGGGTAGTGCACCACCAGCACTGAATGAATTCGAACAGTCATGCTGACCGTGAGGAAGATTTTGAAACAATAAATCTACCCATTTCCATGGATGATTTCCAAAAATACTCAGATGAAAGCTCCTAAAATGTCTTTTGAACATGTTTTGTAGGTGATTTCAGCAAATATGGCCATCAAATGGAAACAACGAAGCCACGAGGTGGAATACCACCAAGCACTTCAAGACCAAAATTGTGTAAATGCATTTGGAAATTGTGGATTACTGAAATTATTTCAGACATCAGGGCTGAGATCTCAGCTAGAGTTGCTCCAGTATTTGATTAGACTGTGGGATGTGGATTGACAGATATTCATCATCGGGGACCAGGAACTAGAATTAGATGTCATGGACATCTATTTCATCACAGGATTTTCCATGAGAGGGGAGAGAATCCAACTCTCTGGAGCTCGCGCAGGGGGTGAGAGTACCAGTATGCTCATCCAGATACACTGTCTCGTGGCTCGAAATACTTAGAGCAGGAAGATACAGATATCCTCTATTATATTCCTTCCCTTTTGTACCATCCTTACTTGCATAACTCGAGTGGCAGGAGCTTGGGCGCTGCATGAGGCAACAAAACCCCAATTCTAGTATGCGGTGGACATTCTAGCCCCAACGATGTTCAATTGGTGCAAGGGGTTATTGGTCAAAAGGAAGAGCCCATTAACCAAGTGCAATATAGGGCAACTGAAACAATTTGGGTGCAGGTCCATTCTGGTGACCTTTTTCTTGAAGAGAATACCATTGTTTCTGTATCAGTGGTTGGAGATCCATGATCCAGCCTCGAGGGACCCGACACTGATGAGGTGGTGTGAGATCATGTCCCGACAGGGTGGGGGCCAATAGATGCATTTCCCTACAGCCTTTTTCAATTAGTTGCATCGTCAACTCATCGTGGTTGATGAATTTGCATATGTAGGCATCGACTTCAAGGGACATCCAAATCTATCCATTCCACCAGGCACATAGTGGACTGATGCAGGTCAAAAAAAAAATATTTAACATTTTTACTTTTTGAATGATTTTTTTATGTATTATGATCTGTAAAATTATGATTTTTTTACATGTATGGGTCCTTAGAGACCACCAAGTATGTCATCGAACGCAAGGAGGATAGCCCGCCCAGTGGAGGATGTCCCTTACGAGGAGGGATCAGACCCATTAGCCGAGTTAGAGAGGAATTTGGTAGGCCTTAAGAGAGGCATCACAGAGTATGCTACCTTTGATGACATTCCTCTTTGCTTTCAAAGGCATACGGTCGGGGTTCTAGGAAAATTATGTCATCTACTATGGTGAGTGATTCGAGAAGTCACCTGCTATCATGAGCTCCATGTGGGCAGATAACAGCCCTATTTTTACATTTTTGTACTGATGTAGGCTCAAAGAGCCATTTTTGTCACAAAACACATAGTTTTAGAATTTGGATGTAAGACACTTGGATGCATCTTATATATATATATATATATATATATATATATATATATATATATATATATATATATATATATATATATATATATATATATATATGCATGTTTCTAAGTCTACTTATGTATCATAATGATGTGTTGGTTTTTTAAATGTTGCGCAGACGTCTATCTAATACATGATATGCTAATGTATCTGTTAATGTGTTTAAACGTCTTGGAATATTTTGATATGTGATAAAATAAAAATTCCTTTCCAATAATCAAACACGCAAATACATATAAAAAATTTGAGGATTTCGCATAGAATAATGGCCATTTAACTGTAACACAACGAGTTGTGAGTTTAATTTAACAACCAAATCTCTAATTTTGAGATCAATAGCATCCAATAATAACTCGATAACCGCACTATATTCAGCAATATTAGTAGTTGTTCGACCCAAACAAATACCTTGTAAATTAATCAACTCACCATCAGGGGCAAAGAGCACCCATGCTGAAGAAGACAGGTTATGTGTGTTACGGCAAGTTCCATCAGCAAAACCGATGTAATGATTCGATGAAATATGAAAACCAAGTGGAACACCAGGTGATCAAAGGAAACATGTCAGCAAATCTAACAGTCACACCAAAAATCCAATCAAAACACACTAATGTACAAATTATCACACTCATGATTAAGCATAATATTTTTTCAAATATAGCCCATTTAGGGGCTCATGAACCAATTGATTGCCTTCGTAGTCTACTAGCTCATAGGCTCCTCTTTCCAATAATTTTTGAATGATATAGGTCCCATGCCACAATGGCTTGAGTTTTCCTACTCCCAATTTTTTGTGGGCTTGGTCATAAATCAGGACCAAGTCACTTTGGAGAAAACACGAGGCTTGACGGATTTGTCATATTAAGCTTTAAATCATCTTTTTTGTGCTTCAATAACTAAAGCAGCAAGTCTTCGAGTCTCATCGAGATGCTCGAGGTAACGCAGGCGTTCCTCTTCTAGTGAAGTACCAAGATGTGTTTCGATAGCTATCTTTAGATAAGGAATCTCACACTCGATTGGGAGTGTGGCCTCTAGAACATACACCAATTGGAATGGTGTGTAATATCCCAAAATGGGAATGCAGTAATACATGAACACAAAATTGGAAGTATTAGTGATAAATCAACTCATAAAATGTGAGAAGAATACATATCCATCATATTAGTATTATAGCAGCAAAATGTATACAATACCTTGAGGAAATAAACAGTCAAGATAGGCAACCCAAGCCTCAAGAGAATATGTATAAGAAAATGAAGTACACTGCTACACAGGAAATGCTCAAGGCTATGACAACACATTTTTATTAGAGACAAATGTTGTTGTAATATGTCAATACATAGATATGGAAATATACATCTCATACAATGTTGGGAGTGTAGATATAAGCTCCCAATCACAATTCCAAGACAATCTTGGAAGGATTTCCTAAAATATGCAAAATGGAAAAACTGTCGGAGTTGTAGTCCTAGGACTGAGTAACAGCTGCAACTCAAGAACTGGATGGAGATAGCTGAAGATGATGCATAATCTTAACAAACCTCCTCCAATGTATCTTACAAGTGAAAGGTTGATCCTAACACTGAAGATCTCACCCTCCAAACACACACTACAAACCCTCATTGCAAATGCTCTCCGAAATAACGTAGTCAAGGAGAGGGAATGCGTTGTAGATGATGGAAAATGGTTGGCCTGATGCCAAATATAGTGAACTCAATTAAAAGTCTTCCTCACTGATCCTCCAAAGGAAAGAAGGCTTCCTCCTCTGAAAAACAAGCTCCGGAAGTGGTGTTGTGAAACCTCCACTGCAACACCCTGCAACACAACGTTATACTTCAGCAGAAATAATGTTGTAGCTGAAGGAGGTGGCTTGGCCTGAAGCCTGAATGTGGAGAAATTAAGTACAAGGTCCCTCAAGAGGCCTCTCTTGAAAGGAGAATGAATTCCTAAACAGGAATGCTTTGTGCTAAGAAGCACAACAACTCTGCGAAATAGCAAGAGAATGAAAAATAGTCTTACAGACCATAAAATCAATAATCCATAACATGTCTTGCTATGGCTACCTTGCCCTCATTTTATACAAATGGAAGCCCTCTCACCTTGGTTCCTAATCATTAGGGTTTCCTTCACCAAGGAATCTTCCTCCCACTATCTTTGCGTTGTATCCATAGATGATCTCCACCTTCCATTCTTGCGTTGTTGACTTGATCAAACTTGACCTTGTCCACATGCAAATGGCCCTTTTCACACATGAGGGTTTGAAATCCAGCTCTTATGACTATCCCTTTTCACATTATGAGGGATTTTATTCCTATTTCTGAAATGTATGGGCCTCCTTACCCATTTATTCATCTCCTAAGTGAAATCAGTAAAAATCTATATTCCAATTAGTTGCATGCTAATTTTGGAATATTACAGTCCTCCCCTCCCAAGGTTGCTTGTCCTCATGCAACTGCAAGGATAGAACTGAGAAATTTCCCCTCCTCCTACTATAGCATCCACATATGATAGACTCCTCCAAGGAATGAGATGTTGTCTCATCAATAAATCTCCATATTGCCTCTCCCAAGCATACAAGTTAGCTAAATAGCTATCACCATGAACAAGTAGAGTACCCAACGAGGCAATAAGGTGCTGCCTCGAGGTCCCTTTGAGGAATTGGATCTAAAATGTATTGGGAATCATCATTCCCATGTGGATCCTCCATCCCCAAGCAATCATCCATACAAATTGAGTTACCTCCCAACATGGAAACTCCTGAAAATCCTCCTCCACCTTGAGCTCCTGCAATGTAGGTGGGCTGAAAATTGAATCATGGTAGACAAAATAGCCTACCTCATTATGTCCTCCTCTACACTTATGATAAATTTAGAGTACCTGTTGCTTTTGGACTGTAAAAATGTAGCCTCCAAGTGGCAAGAAGGAAACTGGATCTCCAAAAATCTTCTCTCCCAAATTGTGAATCATGCTGGCCCGAACCATCCCATATATGATGAATAGGAAATCATCATAATATGTCATCCAAGTGAGTGGAATACTGAAGGTTTCATGTAGAGCTGAAAGGTACCAACAGTTTCCCAAGTGGTCACAACGCATTTTTCCTAATTGTTGTTGCACAACATGACATGGAAACTCATAAAAAAGTTTATCCCAATGATTTAGGAGAGTCATAGCCCAAGTGCTCCAAGAAATCTCATGGCCCACCTCATAAAGAGACAATTTTTTGTTGTGGTGGCCATATCACCTCCCATGCTCCCCTTAGAACATGTAGTGCAAAAATTGTGGGAATCCTCTTCCCCAATGGACACATCTATCCAATTTGTCTCTTCCCCAATCATGCTCCCAATAAAAATGAGAACAACAGCAACATAGGGAACCATAATGAGAATCATAATTGTTGCCATATGTAGCAATGGAGAAGGACAATGGCCCCTCAAATGCAACCAATGCATTTTGACTCTCAACTACAACAGAAAATGAAATGATGGGTGGCCTCCCCACCACTTTCTTGCTACCCTAATCTCCTCACAAGTTTGTAGAAAGTGTATGGTGTATGGTGCAAAGTGAGCATGCTCTGCAAAAGATACAATCTCTCCAAGTCCTCCTAGGGAGTGGCCATCACCAATACTTCTAATGGCCTCAAGTAGACCATGAAGTCTAGAAGGAAGAATTCTCCTTCTTTGAGCAATATCCTGCGCATATATGGTTAAGGTTTTCACATAAACATTATAAAAATCATTATGTAAACAAACAATACCCTTACCATATGTTTTTCCCATGCAAATGGAGTGGCTCATAGATGAGTCTCCTCTCATCCTCAAAGAGAAAAGAGGTGGTTGTGTTCACTCTTCCAAAGAGTTGTCTGTCTCCTCCATCTCCACATGATTCATGCATCTCCTCAAATGCTGATATATATCCTCCTCAAAGCCTTCCCAAATATACCCCTCCATGATGGTGTGGTATGCTCTCATAGAATAAGTGTGGCTGAAGATAAAATCCTCATAAGCTGCTAGTAGCAACTTCCCCTTGAGCTTGGAAGCTCTAGATAAGAATATCCTACCATGATAGTAGATGACCCCATCTCTGACTGAATTTCCCTCCTCATGGAACTGGTCATCCAATATCATACAAGAAAAAAGATCCTTGGAATAATCCACCAACAACTGGTATTTCCAATATGGATCTATCCTCCATAGTGATAGTGTTGATGATCTATCACAAAGAAAAAATTTCATATGGTTGTCCTCCTCTTTGACATCTCCCATGCCAAAGATGCAAGTTGGAAGGCTGCTATCCTTCCCCTGGTGCTTCTACCACAGCGCAAAATTTGAGATGAGAGTGGGTAAAGATGATGTTGATAGAATGCTTCTCCTCTCCTTGAGTCTACCCAAGACTGTCAGCATTGTATCAAGCTCTCCCAAGGTATCCACTCCTCTGGAATCAATGAGTGGTGCCTCAAAATGTGAAGCATCTCTCATCATCTGTTGATCTGGTGCTCTACTTGGTTAAATGTCTCCATGCAATGAGACATCAACATCCAGAGTAGACTGCATATATGAATGGACATATTTTCCCCTACCTTCACTGCACAATCCAGTCTCCCTCTTCTATGCATCAACCCTCTAAAATAGATAGGGGTGTGTGCTCCTCATCAAATGATGTTGATCATCCTCCCTACCTCCTTCCATCTACATGGTTTCACAATCTGTCAACAATGGCACATGTTGATCATGGGTTGTGCCTTGATCTCCACATATGAGATCCTAGGGAATTCCTTGCAATGATACAAGAATCCATTTTTTTGGAGCAAGTGCTCATTCTACCTCTACATGAGGTGCTAGATGTGCTCTAGATATGACAGCATTGTTGCCCTCAACTGTTTCTTCCTCTCCAATATGAATGGGAAACTTCCCAAGAATTGGATCCTCTTTTGAAAAAGGGATCTCCATACCCTCTTGTTCAAGAATATGAGATAGATGTCTTGCCTCTAACAAGGTATGATGCAAGATGTCAACCTCCTCAATGGTTTTCTGAAGTGGAGTTGAGTTTATAGTTTCCCCCAACACATGCAAAGTTTCAATTTGTTTTGGTTTGCTTGATTTCACCAAGGATGTCTCAGAAAGTTTTCCATCAAATATTTCTACTACCCTCTTAGTGAACTTTGCATAAGAAGAAGTATTTGCATTTTTCAAAGAAAAAGACTCAAATATCCACCAAGCATAGGCCTTACCTCCAAAATGTAGCACTGCAACTTTGATGGCCTCATCTTCAGAAATTTGGTGCTGCTGCAAATAGGAGTCTAGCTCCTCCACCCAAGCTCTAGCTGAACATGTAGGTGAACCATCAAAAGTAGATAGAAGAAATCTACCCATATCATGTTGTTTTCTTCTCTTCACCTTGATCTTGCAAAACTCTGGAAAAGTGATATGATATCTAAACTTCTGAGTTTGAGATTCATATTCTTGCATAAAATCATTAAGGGTTTCTCTCTTAGTCATTCCTTCTTCTTCCCTCTCTCTCATGGAAAATCTGGGCATGTGACTGCGCTGTGCATAATAGTGTGTGGCTGCATGCTCACACTCATCATATGAAAATCTAGAGTTTGATTCAGATTCAAACTCTATTGGAGATTCTATACACATCTCCCTTCTCATCTTCTTGAGATCTCCATGAATTCTCTGCAAAGTTTGAGAAAGAAATTTTGGAAGTCTCTCCACTTTTCTTCCTCCAAAGAATGGAGTCTTCTTTTTATCTCTTCTACTCATATTTTCTTCTTCTTGTATTCTTGATAGCATATTGGCTGAGATTCCACAGGCTAAGCCAAGATTATGCTTTGATACCACTATAATATCCCAAAATGGGAATGCGGAAATACATGAACACAAAAGTGGGGTAGCAGTGATACATCAACACATAAAATGTAAGAAGATCCAAATATCCGTCATATTAAGATCATAGCAGCAAATTTATACAAATCCTTGAAGAAATAATCACTTCAATATAGGCAAAACAAGCCTCAAGAGATCATGTACAAGAAGATCACTGCTACACAGAAAATGCCCAAGGATCCTGTTTAGGGTTGTCATATTTGGATTTTCCTTTACCCTTTTTCTTACCTTTTCAGGATTTATTTGTTGCGGTAAATTGGACAACATTTACCTCGTAGGTTTTACCAGGATTCTTTTGGTTATTGGAAGGAGTGGAAGGTGCACTGGTAGTAGTGGACATATAATTCGAGGAATTTTTAGGTGCACTACTATCAGTATGATCCAATATTGTGATAACGCCAACAACAGGAGGTGTCGCAGGAGACTGAGATGATGTGGGATCATTTGAAGGTCGCAGTGTGTCATGAAAGAGCTCGTAGAATGTCCTATATTGGGAATAAACTAAATCTAGGTATTGGGCTATGGAAATGACTTCCTCTTTCTTGACACGTTAACCCATGGAAAGATCTTTAGCAATCCTGAGAACGAATCATTTCATAAACCATTCAATCAATAGTGGATCGAGGATCTCAAATTTTATGAGGCAACGATGACGTCACAATTCGTGAATGTGATCCGAAATGTGAGTAGCAGTTGATTGCTTCAATGAATTGAGGAGGTGGGTTTCGGTTTCATACCGGATAGGTAACTTTAAATGAGTGAGGAAATCCATATCCAAATAATTGAAATCGAAGAAAATTCCTCAGGGGAGCTCAATATACCACTTGACCACAATACCGGTCAAAGTACGCTGGAAAAGAAGAAAACGAATAGAATCGTCAACCCAAAAATTAGAAGAGCACCACAAGTGGCACGTCATGACATGGTTTTGGGGGTCTTTCCCAAAATTTCCTTCAAAGTTAGGACAATCTCCCGGGATCTTAGTTGGAATTGGAAACTAATACAATTTATCTTGGATGGGGTCACTTGTAAGCTTTGACACATCCAACAATTCCAACGTAGCCAAAAATGGAAAGGGAGGATGATGAGGAGAAAAAGGTCAGGGGTTCCAATCTGGTTTATACATATTATGCCCCCAATAGGGCAGATTCTATCCTAAATATGCATATTGCCCCCATTGCTGGTAAGGACCTTACTATAGCAGCTGCTGAACATAGGAACCCTGTTGGGGCTGTTGATAAAGCCCCTACTGAATTTTAGGTTGCATACCTTGCTGGATATAGGGTCCATGGTGAGGTCCTTGTTGAACATGAGGTCCATCTTGTGTTCCCTTTTGAACATGGGGTCCAGCCTGCGGTCCTTGCTAAACGTATTTCCCAGCCTAAGGACCCAATTGGACCTATTGGTACTAAAGAATCTATTGATATTGAGCACTAGATTGAGGCCCAGGTTGGGTTGTTGGTACTGACCATGAGGATTTGGCTGGTACTAAGCACCAGGTTGACCTAGAGGGAGATTTGGATCATTTTGGGTGTAAGGAACAAACCGAGGGTTAGTTGCAATAGCACCTGTGGGAATTTCGGGTTATTGGACATACAATTTTTGGCAGTCCTGGCCTTTTTGTACTACAACAATGCAGTATTTAAAGATATATAGCCAAAAATACCCTGCGCGAAGGATATTTTGGGTCGTAGTGTAACCAGACATGTGACCACCACAGGCCCCGGAGTGGCAGTCATTGAGAACTTTCTAAGCTTCCTCGAGAGTCAAACATCGACAAAGGACAGAGTCAATACCAGTGCGATATAGGGTGTCTCCAACAATACAGTAAGGTTGGGACTGGTAGCGAATCCATCATCGCTCAAAATGAGATAGGAATGGCTGAAAATTTTGGTTCTAGAGATAGACAATGATGTCTCCATACCGTGGTTCAAGAGTATTAATGAGAAAGAGATTCTCATCTCGAATGGACTCATCAAGAGGAGTGGGATCAATCGCGGTGGGAAGTTCAAAAATCAACTCAGCAAAGACCAAGGATTTATTACACTTAGAAGAAGTGAATTATAAGTCAAACACTTGAAGGATGACAATCCATTTTGAGTACTTTCCCCTAAGCAACTGACGCATGAGAATGTAAGTTATGGGGTTCCAATCAGAATCACCAATTTTTTCTGCAGGAGAATGTAGTGACAAAAATGTGGAACAACATGGATAGCAGTCAACGCAAGTTTCTCTACATGAGCGTAACAGGTCTCAGTATCAAATATATTGTGACTCTAGTAGTACACGACATGCTCTTGACCATCGTCATCATCCTAAAGTGGCACCATACCGATAGTGTTGTTGGTGGCGGCCAAATACACGTAGTAATCGCAGTGATAATTGGGAGGATGCAGTAGTGGAGCACTGATGCGGGCTCGTTTCAACGCATCGAAAGAGCTTTGGGAAATTTCATCCCATATGAATTGGATTACCTTTTTAAATAAGCGAGTAAAGCCTTTGGAAAGCTCAGAATAATTCAGTACGAAGCGACGGAGGAAATTGGCTTTCCCCTGCAAACTTTGCAGTTGATGAACAGAGGAGGGAGGAGAAAAATTGGTGATCGCCTTGACTTTAATAGCCTTCTTTGGACACCATGAAACCCAAGACCCCACTATATTCGACGCAAAAGACACTTATGAGGGTTCAACCTGATATTATAGTGTCGATAGCAAAGAAAGATGGCTCTGAGGTGTTCTGGGTGATCTCGACGTTTCACATAATGAGTGGGAAGGTCATAGAGATATGGCTGAACTATGTGCTTGATGTCATGAACAGTATACGACATAGCTCACTAGAAGGTGGCCCCGACATTATTCAAGCCAAAAGGGATATTTTTATAGGAAAAATTCCCCCATAGGAAGATAAACGCGGTTTTGTATTGATCATTTGGTGCAATATTAATCTGGTTGTAGCTAGAAAAACCGTCCATAAAGGAAAAAATATCACTCCCAGCACCTTCATCAATGATCTGGTTGATAAAAAGAGTGGGGTAATTTTCCTTAGGACACACTCGATTTACATCACGGTAATCAACGTAAACCCGGATGGTCCCTTGTTTCTTAGTAACGAGAACAATATTTGAGACCCAATCTGTCAATGGTATAGGATAAATAAAACTGGATTTGAGAAGTTTTTCAACTTCACCCTTTATGGCAACAGCCTTTCTTGGGTGCACAAGATGAAGTCGTTGACAAATTGGCTTTGAATTCGAATAGGTATGAATTTCGTGCATAATGATACTCGGATCAATGCCAGGCATCTCTTCGTATGACCACGCAAAGACATCACGGATTTTGTTAGGTCCCTATATTACTAGTATAGTCCCTTATTATTGTTAGTGTAACCCCCTTATTGTTATTATTGTACTCATATAACCCCCATATTGTTATTATTATGCCCTTAAATTATTATTGTTACGTCGGCTAGGATTACATTGTGGCCCCATGGACTCCTATATATAGAAAGGAGGTTTTGTAATTTGTATCATCCAAGAATTTTTCATTCATGTAATGTATTGGAGGTTGCCCCCTCTAAGTGGCTTATTTCTAAGGCGTTGATATCTCTTTTCTTCTATTTTTGGAGCTGGTTTCACAACATTTGGTATCAGAGCTTTCGATTTTAGGGTTTCACTACTCCAAACAAGTCATCATGGAATTTTTGCTATAAATATTTTCCTACGAAGGTTTAGAAGTTGAAATTCTTAGTGTGCGAAGCCAAAATCCTAAGGAAGGCCTTCGCAAAATTTCAGAGCTTGGTTCACAACATTTTCAGAGATATAATCTATGGAACTTAGGTCATTTTGCAGGCTCCTGAATTTAACCTAAACAGGTCATCGTGGAATTTTCTCTATAACTGTTTTTCTATGAAGGTTCAGAAGCCAAAATATTTAGAGTGCGAAGATGAAATCTTGAGGAACATCATCGCAAAATTTCAGATCTTGGTTTGCAATATTTTCGGAGATATGATATGTGGAAGTTGGGGATTTTTCAGGCTTCTGAATTTCATCTCAAAGAGGTGACCGTGGAAAAATATTCATAGCTCTCTCTGAGCATCGGATTGGAATGATGTAAAAAGTGGCGACATGCGCATGGACTATAGTTTTATGTCTATCTATTTCAGATCCGAAGGAGGAAACAGTGACACGTGGCAAGTCGTACAAGTTCGCTCTACTGAACCAATCCATAATTGGGTCATTGTGGGAGATTAGACATAAATTTTCCTTGAAGAATCCAAATCATTTCAAACCTATGGCATTTGAAATAAGCTTTAGAGGGCTACTACTGGGCTAAATTTCAGATATTTAGGATCCGCAATTATAGACATAACACAATTCCAATATCGAGCTCCTCAAAAGCAAGTAAAACGGTGTGTATTTTTTTTCCGAATTGCATAAGTCTTGTTTGAAGAATAAATTTGAATTGATTCCAAGGGAATATTGTAGAATAGATATCAGTATTGGATTCTAAAATGGCCCCTAAAAAGAATTCAACACCCATTAAGAATTTAGAAGGCTCTACTATGACTCATGAAGATGAAGAATGGCAACATGACATATCAAAATTACAAGAGCAAGTTCAACAAATTTTGCTCTCGCAAAGAACAACAAAAAATGAAATGGAATTTTTGAAGAAAGCGTGGAAACTAAGATGGATTATTTGAAGAAAGGCGTGGAAGCTAAGACGAATGGTTTGGAAGCTAAGATGGATGGCATAGAAGTGGGCATGGAAGCTAAGATGGATGACATGGAAGCTAAGATTGATGAAAAAATGAAAGACAACATGGAAGACATGAAGAATGATCTAAAAGTAGACATAGAAGGTTTGGCAATGTTGATACAAGAAATTTTTCCTAATGGTGAAAAGATAGTAGAGGAAACTCATGATGAGAACAAAATAAATGTTAATCGTGATTTCATAAACTCTAATGTTGGAGGGAAGAACCACCATATTCCAAAAATGGATATGAGGAAGTTTGATGGAAAGGATCCTGTAACATGGATACTACAGATGGCGCAATATTTTGATCTCAATCATGTGCAAAACACACAAAAGGTACGCATTGCAACTTTACATTTAGAACAAAATACATTTGTATGGTATCGATGGCTTTGCTCCCATAAAAAAATTGTCACTTGGCCAATTTTTATGGAGGAAATGATAGCACATTATGAGGATACAAAGAGCAACACCTTCTTTAGCCAATTGATAAATCTCAAACAAAAGGGTTCAGTGGGGGAGCACATTGAGGACTTCCAAAAATTGAATATAAGGGTAATTGATATTTCAGAGGAACACAGGATTGATCTCCTCATAGGTAATTTAAAGGATAACATCCAACATGAAGTTCACGTTTTGGAACCTGATTCATTGGAGAAGGCATTCAGGTTGGCCAGAAAAATTGAATGTAAAATTATGGCGACAAGGAAACCTACCACTCACTTCTATAAAGAGGGAAGTGTTGCTACTCCTAGATTTTCACAACCTACAAGGTTGACACCACGACAATTGGAAGAAAAAAGAGCAAAATGGCTTTGCTACAGTTGTGATAGAAAATACACTAAAGGTCATAAGTGTGCTGAGAATAAATTATTTTACATAGATTCTGAAGAGGAAGAAGAAAATGAACAATAATCTTCAAAAGAAGAGGGTATACACCACGAACCAACCCTAGAAGAGAAAGAAATGAGTCTGAACATATCGTGTAATGCATTGGCAGGAATTACCACTCCTCAAACTCTCAATATAGAAGGACATATCAAGAAGAAAAAGGTAATAGTGTTGATTGATTTAGGTATTACCCATAATTTTATTCATTGTAAGGTAGCCAAGGAATTGAATTGTTTCCTATACCGGCCAGCACCAGAATTTCAAGTGATGGTTGCAAATGGAGGAACTATAAATTACTCTGGAAAATTCCATAATATCAAGCTAACCATGGGGGAATATTTATTGAATATTCCAATGCTTTACATTCCTATGGGAGGTGTTGATGTTGTACTAGGAGTACAATGGTTACAATCTTTGGGGACGGTAGCTTTTAATTTTCAAGAACTTTTCTTGAAATTTTTTTCAAAAGGAAAGGAAGTCAAATTACGGGGTATTCCATGGAAGCCAGGAAAGATAATAATCTCTAATGTCATGACAAATCTTCTAAATAAAGAACAATGAGGCGTAATTGCACAATTATGCTCACTATAAGTTCCAAAATCAAAATCATCTATTTCTTCAGATCTCCAAAAAGTCTTCGACAATCATTCCAAGGTGTTTGAAACTCCCAAAGGACTCCCACCTATACGTGATCATGACCATGCTATTCATTTTATTCCAGGAAGTGTTCCTCCAAACATCAGGCCTTATAGATATCCTTATGTCCAAAAGAACTAAATTGAACGAATGATTGCAGAAATGTTAGAGGCTAGTATAATTCAACCTAGTCAAAGTTCTTTCTCTGCTCCTGTAGTATTGGTACATAAGAAGGATGGATCTTGGCGCATGTGTCCGGATTATAGGGAGCTAAATAAGCTCACCATTAAAGATAAATTTCCGATTCATGTGATTGATGAATTATTGGAGCAATTACATGGAGAAATTTATTTTACCAAGTTGGATCTTCGTTCAGGATATCATCAAATTAGAATGAAGACTGAAGATATTATGAAAACATCATTTCGAACTCATGAGGGTCATTATGAATTTTTGGTCATGCCTTTTGGCCTTACCAATGCACCTTCTACATTTCAAGGGTTGATGAATTCCATTTTCAAACCCTTCCTTAGAAAATTTGTGCTAGTATTTTTTGATGATATACTAATCTACAGCAGGTCTTGGAAGGATCATGTTGAACATGTTGATAGGGTGCTCAAACTATTTCAGGAGAAACAATTATATGCAAAAACATCCAAATGTTTCTTTGGAGTACAAGAGGTGGAATATCTGGGTCATATTGTATCTCATGAGGGTGTTAAGGTAGACCCTAACAAAATTAAAGCCATTAAGGAATGGAAATTCCCCACAACCATAAAGCAGTTGCGAGGATTTCTTGGGTAAACAGGGTATTATTGCAAGTTTGTTAAGAATTATGGGAGAATAACAGCACCTATAACAACATTATTGAAGAAATATGAAATTTCATGGACTCCTGAAGCAACTAAGGCCTTTGAACATCTTAAAGAAGCAATGTGCCTAGCACCGGTCTTAGCTACACTAGATTTCACAAAAACCTTTATTGTGGAATGTGATGCCTCAGGAAATGGAATTGGTGTTGTTTTAATGCAAGAAGGAAGACCCATTGCTTTTGAAAATCGTCCAATCAAAGTAAAGTATTTACAGAAACCTATTTACGAGAAGGAAATGTTAGCAATATTGCATGCACTAAAGAAATGGCGAACTTACCTAATGGGAAGACACTTCAAGGTAAAAACTGATCATGATAGTCATAATTTTTTTTTGGAACAAAGACTATCTTCAGAAGAGTAGCAAAAATGGGTCACAAATATGTTGGTTATGAATTTGAAATAATATACAAAAAAGGGAAGCCAAATGTTGTTACAGATGCACTCTCAAGAAAGAATGAAGAGGTGGAAGCATTGCTTTGTGCCTTATCTATTATCCAACCAAATTGGATAACCGAAGCAAGGGATGAATGGAACAAGGACGAAGAAGTGTGGACACTCATTCAAAAGTTGCAACAAGATCCTAGTACATATGATACATTTAGTTGGAAAAATGATTCCTTATGGTACAAAGATCACTTATATCTTTGTAAGAATTCCCAACTAAAACAAAGGATTCTTTTGGAATTGCACACTTCTCCTTTAGGAGGACACTCAGGATTTTTAAAAACTTACCACAGGGTGAAGAAACATTTTTTTTGGGATGGCCTTAAATCTGATATTCAAAATTTTGTGGCGGAATGTTTGGTTTGCCAACAGAATAAAGTTGAGACAATTAAGACCCCGAATCTTCTACAACCTTTATCCATTCCAAGTCAACGTTGGGAGGAGATTTCAATGGATTTTATGATAGGTTTACCTAAGTCTGAAGGAAAGAGTGTGATCATGGTGGTAGTTGATAGACTTACCAAGTATGCACACTTTTGTGCATTATCTCATCCATTTAAATCAATTACAGTTGCTACTACATTTATGGACACAATTCAAAAGCTACATGGAAACCCAGGGGTTATTGTGAGTGACAGAGATCCCATTTTTACTGGAAATTTTTGGACGGAGTTATTTTCTTGTTTGGGTACTCAATTAGCTCATAGCTCATCTTATCATCCTCAATCCGATGGTCAAACTGAGATAGTAAATAAATTTTTGGAAGGATATCTTCGTTGTTTTGTATCCGATAAACAAACACAATGGGTCAAGTGGTTACCTCTCGCTGAATGGTGGTATAACACTTCCTTCCATACTACAGCAAAAATGACCCCATTTATGGCACTTTATGGATATCATCCACCATCCATCACATCATCTTTAAGAGGAAATTTGAAGGTTCAAGTAGTGGAATATCACATCGAGAATCAACAAGAAGTCCTCCAACTCTTAAAGGATAACCTGAATTTGGCACAAAATTGAATGAAACAACAGGCATATCAACATCGCAGCAAGAGAAGTTTTGATGTAGGAGCCTGGGTATTTTTATGGCTACAACCATATAAAAAAATGTCCCTCAAGCAAGCTAAGAAGGATAATAAATTATCGCCAAATTACTATGGTCCTTACAAGGTGTTGCAAAAGATTGGTACTATGGCATACAAATTGGAGCTTCCTGCTTCTTCACGAGTGCATCCAATTTTCCATGTTTCATGCCTAAAGAAGGTTATAGGTGAAAATCTTCCAGTTCAAACAATATTTCCAGAACTTGATGAGGAAGGAAAAATCATATTGGAACCTGAAGCGGTCACGGAAACAAGAACTCTATAGCTACGAAATCGATCAATTTTAGAGTATCTCATCAAGTGGAAGAACTTACCCACCGAAGATTCTACATGGGAGGATGAGAATTTTATACAGAAGCACCCAGAGCTACTCAAGCGTTGAGGACAACACTTTTTTGAAGGAGAGGGGCATGTTAGGTCACTATATTACTAGTATAGTCCCTTATTGTTGTTAGTGTAACCCCCTTATTGTTATTATTGTACCCTTGTAACCCCCATTTTGTTATTATTGTGCCCTTAAATTATTATTGTTAGGTCAGCTAGGATTACATTGTGGCCCCATGGATTCCTATATATAGAAAGGAGGTTTTTTAATTTGTATCATCCAAGAATGGTTCATTCATGTAATGTATTAGAGGTTTCCCCCTCGAAGTGGCTTATTTCTAAGGAAACGATATCTCTTTTCTTCTATTTTTGGAGCTAGTTTCACAACAGAATCCTAAAAAATCTTAGTGTCGATCTTGATCTCATCAGGAGAACAAGATGCACCGATATGAACATTCTTGACAATCCCTGGTTTGATAGATATGTCGATCGGAATGGTTGGAGTAATATCTCCCATGTTCCCTTCAGACAACACTTCATGAATCAAGATTTGATTTTGAAATGGTACAGTATGTAACGAAGAAGCATGGGACTATAGATAGGCAGAGATGTAACCTAGGATTGGGAGAAATGAGGAACGATGATTTCCATCATCCCATGGAATTTCTTCAAGAGACATTACCTCCTCGATAATTTCATCGGTGGGGACAACATCATTCAAGGGATCATCAAATTCCCAAGAACCAATCTAGTGAGACTGCGCATAAGTGTCCATAGAGGAAACCAAATGATCGTTGGTTTTGGATGTATCCTCAAAAGCCATGAGAATACTTTGATACATTTTTTCAGCAGGGCTCATAGGCATAACGTCACCAAAAATTTCAAGCTGGTCCGGATTGGGGACCATCCATGGATCATGACCAAACGATATCATATTGGTAGTGGCAACATTCGAAGGCAGGAGTGGAAAAATTCCCATCAGGGACGAGTCTTCGAATAGACCCAGCCCGATGTTCTCATAGGGGGTAGAAGTCTTCCCAACATATGGAATGTTTCCTATTGAAGAATCAGAGGAAAAGAAAGCTAACTAATTGACAGTCATGATTTTTCCCTGATGAGGAAAATGAAGGACATAAAAAAGGTTGGAGACCACGCAAACCATGGCATGGGTCCAACTGTGTCCAATAAATAGATTATAATTCAAGCTGGAATCTACCACCTCGACTTCTAAAGTTACTGTTTTCCCCTCCAATAGGATGGGAAATTATTTGAGAATACCATAAGACCGATAAATTCTAACTTCGAAAGCTTCTAATATAATCAAGGATTGACTCAATGGAGGAGATCTGATGGCTTTCCAACACACGATAGACATGATGCAGGTCAAAGCACCTTCATCAACAAAAATCCTATGAATGTTTTCTCCCATCACGGTAACTTGAATCAGAAAATCCACTTGAGATGGGAGGTGAGGAACGAAATTCTCAGGATGGAAAGTAATAATATTAGAATCTATGGGATCAATCCCTCCAATAGCAGAAATTAGTGCCTTCCGTTGTGATGGACACGACTGAAGGAAATCCAAAGCTGAAACCACGAAAGGCACTTGAGCTAGATCCTCTACGATATTTTAGTGTTGTCCAGCTCTCACATTCGGATTATAGGACGATTTCCAAAGAACTCCTTTTGGGGGTGTTCAAACATTGGAGTCACTACTAGGTCTCTCAATTTGGAGAGGACCAAAAGTAGGAGGCATGGAATATAAAGGGTGATCTATAACTTTCAGTTCAATAGGAACCTTAGATGGATTGGGGTAGTATTTTGATCTCGTGGTAATATCGATAGGTTATGTTCCAGCCATGAAAACCTTATAGTTTCCAAATGATTGATGTTGATATACCATTTGCGTCTGTTGAGAAGGGAAAGGTTCTTTCAAGATAGTTGGAGTCTCAAGGGTGCCCTTTAGAGGATGGGAAACTTCAGCTCGCTGAGGAAAATCCTTGGTGTAATGATCATCATCACATATTAGGCAAGGATATTTAGGCTTGCGCGTAGAAGAATCGTCAGCAGATGACTTTTTTGGATCCTGTTTAGGGTTGTCATATTTGGATTTTCCTTTACCCTTTTTCTTACCTTTTGAGGATTTATTTGTTGTGGTACATTGGATAGCATTTACCTCATAGGTTTTACCAGGATTCTCTTATTTATTGGAAGGAGTGGAGGGTGCAGTGGTAGTAGTGGACTTAGACTTCGAGGAAGTTTTAGGTGCACTACTATCAGTATGAGCCACTGTCGTGATAATGCCAACAACTGGAGGCATAGCAGGAGACTGAGATGATGTGGGCTCAGTTGAAGGTCATAATGTGTCAGGAAAGAGCCCGTAGAGAGTCCCAGATTGGGAATAAACTAAATCGAGGTATTGGGCTCTGGAAATGACTTCCTCTTTCCTGACATATTAACCCATGGAAAGATCTTTAGAAATATTGGGAACAAATAATTTCGTAAACCATTCAATCAAAAACGGATCGGGGATATCAAATTTTATGAGGCGACGAAAATGTCAACATTCGTGAATGTGATCCAAAATGTGAGTAGCAATTGACTGCTTCAATGAAGTGAGGAGGTGGGTGTCGGTTTCATACCGGATAGGTAATTGTAAATGAGTGAGGAAAGCCATATCCAAAGGATTGAAATTAAATAAAATTCCTCAGGGGAGCTCAATATACCACTTGGCCGCAGTACTAGTCAAAGTATGCTAGAAAAGACAAAAATGAATAGAATCGTCGACCCAAAAATTAGAAGAGCACCACAAGTGGCACGTCATGACATGGTTTTAGGGGTCTTTCCCAAAATTTCTTTCAAATTTAGGACAATCTCCCAGGATCTTAGTCGTAATTGGCAACCAATTAAATTTATGTTGGATGGGGTCACTCGTAAGCTTTGACACATCCAGCAATTACAACGTAGCCAAAAATGGAAAGGGAGGATGATGAGGAGAAAAATGTCGGGGTTTCTAATATGTTTGATACATATTATGCCCCCAATAGGGCGGATTTTATCTTGAATATGCATATTTCCCCCATTGTTGGTAAGGACCTTGCTGCAGAGGCTGCTGAACATAGGAACCCTATTTGGGCTGTTGATAAAGCCCCTACTAGATTTTAAGTTGCGGACCTTGCTGGATATAGGGTCCACGGTGAGGTCCTTGTTGAACATGATTTTTAGCCTATGGTCCCTGTTGAATATGGGGTCCAGCCTGCGGTCCTTGCTGAACGTATTTCCTGGTCTGAAGTCCTAATTGGACCTATTGGTACTAGAGAATCTATTGATATTGAGCACCAGATTGAGGCCCAGGCTAGGTTGTTGGTACTGACCATGAGGATGTGGCTGGTACTAAGCACCTGGTTGACCTAGAGGGAGATTTAGACCATTTTGGGTCTAAGGAAAAAATTGAGGGTTAGTCGCAATAGCACCTATGGGAAGCTGGGGTTATTGGAAATACAATTGAGAGGCGCTTGGTTGAGGAACATACTGATATTGTACCTTTTTCCGTTGAACATACTGATGGGGGACGTTAGGTCATTAAACATACGAATACGGTATGTTCAGTTGTTGAAAGGGTTGTTGAACATGAGAATATTGAGTGTGGGGTTGGTGAAAGACTAATGTGGCTGAAGTAGGTTGACCACCCAAAGGAATGGCACCTACGACTATGTTCCTCTATTGTGAAGACCATGCCCCACCCAAACTAGCATTAGGTTGTCCTGACCTAGGAATGGGCCCAGAGTTCAGTGGCCTCCCACCTGAGAGGGGAGGTACATAAAGAGGATTAGACTACCCCCCAGGCATGGACGAAACCATAGATTTTCCACTCAACGGTGGAACTGGAGTAATCGTAGATGGCGAAAAGGGGGTAGAGGATCTTATCGAAACACTCATCTGACTAATAGTGATTGTAGGTCAAACAATAGGTTGAGACGCAGCAGCCACATTCAAAATGAATGGGCCAAAAGATGGAGGAATACCCATTGAAAAAATAGGATCTGAAAATAAATATGTAGTGTCGGAGGCTCCAGAAATAAGAATTCCCAAAGAGGTATACCCTTGTGGAAGTGGAGAAGCAAATTGACTAAAGGATATTTTGGTCCCACTATCTAAATAGTGACGTGTGGAGCCAAAAAATTATTCCTCGGAGGGAAATAGAGATGAGGAAACTTCTGGGATATATTATAAGTGGTTTCCTGTAGATTACTTTGAGGAGCACTCGCGAATGGAACATCATCAACATTGGATTCCATTTCACCAGGAAATAACTAACAGACAGTAGAGCGAGATGCTACTAGATAAGCAGGAAGGGGAATGGCGGTTTGATAAAAAGGACTATAAGACTCTTGAGGCAAGACCACATTCAGATCAAAAAGCAGATTTTCAGGAAAGACCATAAACTGTGCAAACGGTTCAGGCATTTTCGGCTAATAGTCTTCCAATGTTGTCCAAGAATAATTTTCAGGTGATGGTCGAGATGATATGGGTTGTACACTGATGAAAATCCTGAGTTCGGCAACTTGAGCTTCAAGGGGTCCAACTGGAAACTAAGGGACCTTAGGAGGAGGTTCTTGAGATTCGTCAGAGGAGGGACAAGGCGAATTCGACGATTCATCCATGATGACCTTTCAAAACACGATCAAAGAAGGAAGAGGTGAAAAAATCCACAATTTACCAAGAAATAATGAGGCTGGAGAACTACAAGGGTAAGGTGTTTTTGTGGGCGGTTACTTTTAGAATTAACAAAAAATAAATTAAAAAGGGTGTACTAGGCATAAAGGTTTACCAAGTAGTCATGAACTATAATATACACCTTGGTGATAAATGATTA
The DNA here is from genome assembly GCA_034641835.2 of Pinus albicaulis. Classification (NCBI taxonomy): domain Eukaryota; kingdom Viridiplantae; phylum Streptophyta; class Pinopsida; order Pinales; family Pinaceae; genus Pinus; species Pinus albicaulis. The sequence goes on along the minus strand of CM076584.1, from coordinate 796,804,780 downwards.
AAAAATTGACCATGTTATCACCCTAGTAATTCTTAGGTCATGGGATTTTGGTTTATAGTTAAAGAAATCCAGGGGTAACCAAGAACCTCTTTTAGAATTCAGGATCTAGCCTTCTTGAGTTTAGGAGAGGGATCTCTCCTTAAGATTTAGCTTTGTTTTGTAATGGGTTTTAGGCTAGCTATGGGTGGACAATTTGGTTTGATTTTTTGAATGTTGGTAGGAATAAAGGACTATGAGGGAAACCATAGAAATATCTACCTAACCATTGGGCAATGGAGTCAAATTTATAGCAAACAAGACTAGAAAACGAAGGTCAAAAGAACAAATATACTAAGGGCAAGATAGATGATCTTCAGAGGGTTTAAAAAAGGCTATTTTGATGAAGTGGTATGATTTGGACTAAGGGCAGTTAAGAATCCTTAGATCACAGAAAAGGAAGAGGGAAATTGAGGTCAAACGAGACTAAAGAGAAATTAAGAATTCTAAAGTCTGGAAATCAGAAGAAAACATAAACATGAAAAACTAGCAAAAACAGAGAGCTTTTTACACTGATTCTGTAATACCTTTCCTAGTTATTCATTTAAGATAGAAAATAACACAAGATGTATGAATGAAAATTAAAGAAATAAACAATGAAAACTGGAAGATATAATACTCATCTGATCAGCACGAGGATCATTAGTTATGATGTCTATTTGCTTCAGTTTCCAGCTTGCTGCTTCAACTTAAATCACATAAAATCCCAATGTTTCAACAAAAAAGTCTATAGTAGTCTTGATAATTTTATTCCACCCTAAATACTTCAAAAGATGAAGTATTTATACAAATAAATTACTTACAAAATATCTCAAAAATTTGAGATAATATCTCAAGAAAAAAAAAATAGGAATTATTACATAAGAAGAGGGACATTTGCAAAACAGATGGGCAAGTTTTCCTCTTTTACAAGAAAAATAGAATAGTTTATATACTCAAACTGATTTTTTGTTTAGCTGGAAGAATTGTTGGCCCTTGGGGCATTATCTTGTGGAAGATGACTTGTAGTGTACTCCTCCTCTTTCACGTTCTGCTCTGATACTCTTTTACTCTGCTTTCTTTCACTATTTACTGTTGTAAATTAAAAATAACCAGCAGTAACATCTTGTTTTTACTAATACATTTTGACCGTACTCTTTAATCACTGATTTTTTATCTTGATATAATTTGACTACAAACTGTCATAGTAAATCAATAAATTCCTGCCATTGCTCTGCACTGGGAATTCTCATGCTCTTTAGCTTCCTGTAACTTTCATCTTCCTCTGTATACTTTGCAAAAATGGGCTTTACTATGAAAATATGTTTGATTTCATTTCGCAAAAAGAACAAGTTTTCAAAATATTCCAAAATGACTTTACCAATAGGGGATCCTTGTGGTAAAGGTTTATTGACCTGCTCTTTGGCATATGCCCTGATCATAATCCTTCTGAGGCATCAACTTTTCATTCAATGCATGAATATCTGGTAAGCCTACTTCTGATAATACTGTGTATTTGGCCCAAAATCTTGTGATTGCCAAGTTCATATCTTTGCACCTGTCCTCCAAATTATTCATCATGTTTCTCTTATTTAGGACCTTTTTGATTTGGAGTATACTTTCAATTCTATCCTGAATTTTTAACTCTTCAAGTTCTTCTCTGTGTTTTCTATTCAGAAATGTGATAAGTCTTAAGGCTTGAGCAGGCTTATCAGCCAGTTCTTCTTTTGTCTTTTGTATTTCTATCTGTGCTGCTTTAAGTAACTCTTTTTGCTCATAAATTATTTGGATTGAGGGACATTCCAAATGTATGCCCTGAATGATGTTATTCCAAAGATAATTCTTAATATAAGATACTTGCTCAGCGAGATTAACCTGCTGTTGAAGAATCTTAACCTGTTCCTGCAATCTGTTGGCTCTTTGCTCATGTCATTTGGAAGTGATTAAGGCATCTCTGTTGGATGTTTCCAAATTTCTGATGGTGCCTTTTAAACTGATTATCTCTTTATATTTTATGGACATGTCTTCCATAGCATTTACTATAGAAGTTGTTTCCCCTATTGGATTTACCTGTGATGTTGATGAAGAAGTGGCAGAGATTTCTTTAGAAGTAATTGACATTGCAGTTCCCAATACTCCTTTAGGTGCCAAATGCTCTATCAATGTTCAGGGAATAGATGTACTTACAGTTGGAATAATTGTGGGAATGGAAACTTCCTGAGCTTTCTTCAGACTTTCATTTTCTTGCATTAAATATTATATTTGGTTTTCCATCTCTTTTATCTGGGCTGTCATTTTTAAAACAAGTTGCATAGTTTCCTCTTTCTCTGTCTTTTCCTAGAGGACTTCTTTTGCCTGAGGGTGCTCACTCTGTGGCAATTTAAGCTTCTTTCTCAAGGCTGCAATATCATTATTCTTCTATCTTATTAATTTTCTAGCAACTTCAGTGTTAGAAGGATCTGCTCCTATTTCAATTAAAAAATCTTCTAAGGATTTTATTCTCAAATCCTTGGCATGTAAAGATGCTTTATCCAACTTCATTTGAGTTTGCAAGTTGGATACAGTCTTTTGGAGCATGGTAGAAGTCACTATTTTGCTTACTACCTTTGAATATAACATTTCTGTTGCACCCCTATGGAATTCTATCTGATCTAGTTCGTGAATAGTATCAGCATTTACTGCAAATTCTGTCTTTCCGTAGTCTGAGGCTGATTTTGGATTTGCTACCACTGGTTGGAGAAAATACATGATCATTTTGTTGGTTGAGTAATCAAATCCTGTTACTAATCTATCCTTATCTCCTGGTTTTTCTTTCAGAAGTTTAGAATAAACTTCATTTTTTGTTTCTTCATTCTTCTCCCTGATTAGCTTGAACCTCTTCTGAATATCAGAATCAGTTCCTTCAGTTGTTTTAGAAGAAGAGGGAGCTTCTGTATCCATTTCCATTTCAACCATCTCTTTGCCTTTACCCTGTGCTTGTACTTGTTCACTTTGAATTTATCTGAGTGTTTCATTAACTATTATGGTGGCTTCATCATCTGTTTGTTGGTCATTAGTATCCTCCACATCTATGACTCCTTATTTTTCTAAAGTAGTCATTTTGGGCTTTTTGCTGTAGACTGTTTTAAATTTGTTTTCAATGATTGTCTCGGCCAAATATCCTTCTTCTTTCCTTGGTCTTTTGTTGGATACCTCTGCTGGTTGGTTCACTGTAACCACCTGTGTACTGTCCAAATTATCTGTCTGTATCTCTTTATCATCATCAATTAAAGTATTGGCAACCCATTCCAACTGATTGACATATTTTTCAATTAGTGGCTTAGATTCATGAAGGAATGGGGGAAATTTGCATTTGACCCTAAGATTGCTCAGAATACCCTAAGGGTCATAGTTCCAGTAAAAGCTTTCCTTAAACTTGAATGCTGATAGTTTGTTGGTTACTTCCTTCAAGGCATCTCTGTTGTTAACTATAAAAGAGCCAATTTGACTTTTCAATTTAAATTGTGCCTTCTTTTTGGATGCTATGAAGTTTACTGCATCTGCATTCAAAATCTGCCTTATGTATTCCAGAGCAAAGATCCTAGTGGTTAGAAACTTTGGCAATTTGTATGGGGCCAAGATTGCACCATATATTATAATCTCAGTGTGATTTTTGTATAAATACCAATCACCCACTTTACAGTTTTCAGACAACTGTAAAATCCTTTTGATCTCTTCATTTATTCTTGGTGGTTCTGCTTTATCCAACAAACCGATATCAAGTCTGATAAATAGGTCATTGAAATCACTGTAACTTTACTCACTGCTATTCTTTCTTAGAAGAGAGGTCCAAAATATTACTGAAATTGGTTTGCCTTCCATATCCATCTTCTGTAATGCAAAGGGAAAATTATCTACTTGAGATAATAGGAAGAGATGTAACAGATATGAAGTATATTTGAACACTCCTTCATCAGGTAATTTTATTAGCTGATAATGAATATTGTCAGCAATAAATTTGGAAAAATCAAAGACCAAATCTGGTTGTTGTCCAAGAGACAAAGTGGAGAGGAAGCCTAAGATGGAGGCATCTGTGAATTCATCATTAACATAACCTAAAATAAATGATATCATGGAAATGACCTATCTGGATCCTTCAGGAAAATCAAAGGTATCATAAGGAGGATTCATCTTGGGAATATTGACATGATTGGGCATGAAGTTTTGAAGGATTTCAAACTTCCTACGGAAATTTAGGTCTAAATACATTTGAGTTAAGTCTTCAATTGACAATGACATTGCTCGTGGATCATGGCTTAGCTAGAGCATGTCATTGATTGATTCAGCAGTTATGTAAAATAAGACCTCACTATATTTGTTAACCATGCACCTTTGATCAGGAATATAATGCATCTGACACAACCTAATGAAATCCTGAGCAGGATGGGTGATGGGAACTACATATTTGGGCAGATTGGAATCCCATACAGGTATTTCATTAGCCACTTTTTTCTCAAATTTCTCTTGACACCAGCTATGCACTTCCAGAAGCTCAAATTCAAGAGTAGCATCTGAAATTTTGTAATCTAAGTCAATCAAAGGATTTCTTTCTTCAGAAGTGACAGGAGGTTGTAAAGGTCTGACTACTTTAGTAGAATCAGCAGTTAAAATAGGAGCAGGTTTATTAATTCTGGGAGGTTTGGGATTTGGAAGCATATTGGAGGCAGGATTCTGAGGTTTAGGACCTCCAGTTTTAGGGATTACCTGCTTTTTAGTCATCTTTTGAAGAAACTGAACAAGATTAAATTGTTTGTTCAGCTTTTTATGGAAGCAGAAGGTCAATTAAGCAAATTTGGGAAGAATTCGGAATCTGGGCGAGGGTTTATGAGGAAAAAGAAGATTTATATAGTGCAGAAGGCGAGAAAAGGGTTTTAAAAGGTTTCTTCAGCAATTCTAAGGTGTTTTAACCACAGGAATATCTTTTAGATGGTTAAAATTCCCAATTAGGAAGCGGAAAATTTTGGGAAAATTTTGACATGGTTTCCCCTATTTCTTCAAGGTTTAAGTACTCTCAGATGAGTACTTTTTGGCTTTTTAATTTCAAAATTAATTTGATTTTTTTTTTTTTAATTTGAAATTTGCAGGCTCGGATTACTGATAAATACCTTTGAACAGGTATTGTTACAGTCGAACGGGATTGCAGGTGGTACCAGTCTTCAAATTGGTTGCATTGGTTTGATATCAGACACTATGAGTCGTTGTTAGTCACTGTTCAGAGTGGAAATGACTTTAGGATGGAAAATTGATTCAGAATTAGCTCATCGAAGGTGTTTGTGATTAATTCTCGAATGAATAGGGCGCACAGGTATGAAAATGATAAAGAAATAAGGTTAAAACCTTAGTTTTTATGGATCATGAGAGTATTAATTGCAGTTCAAGTTGACATGGCGGGAGTGGTTTTTCATTTGAAAGAAAAAAAAGTAATGGTTTTCGCATTGTTTTCGAGCAGTAAGTGGTTTTTAGCTTTAGCAATGTGATCCAATATATTTCATACATGTAGCGGGCGGCGGTTTCACAAAACAACTTTTTTCGCAAATTTTTTTGGGAACTTTGGTCGATAATTTTAAGAATGCGAAATGGGATTTGTGCTGTCAGATGTGGCGGAGTGGAGCGAACGGTTGGGATTTGTTTCAAAGTTGCAGGGTAAATGCAATGTGGCTGGGGCTTTAAATATTAGCCATAGATCTGGTGAGTGAATATCTACAGTTGAATTTTAACCCGATGAGGTGTGGTGGGGGGGGGGGGGGTATATGTTATTGGGTTAGATGTGGACCGTTAGATTAGAGGGATGCTTGAAGATCGGACGGCTAATGCTCAATGCGATGGGGAAAATATAGGGGGCTGGGGATTATTCATCACGTTCGATGAGAACTGTCGGATCAATGGGATGAGAAGACCAGACGGTCGATATTAAATCCAAAGGCGATGAGGGAGTTTAGCAAGATTTATATATACAAAGGCTTTCTACATGGAATAAAGTGGATGGCAAGGTATTAAAGGGTTTTTAACCAAGGTTAGATCTTTGGTAAAAGGGGTATATGTTGGGAAAAGGATAGATTTAAGGTTTTAACCTTGGGTTAGGTAATCGGGAAAGGGAATATAAACAGGGGAATAGGATTTCTTTGAAGTTTAGCTTAAATTAAACTTCGGGTTTTATATTTATTTTTTTAAACACATATAAACATGTTTAAAGATTTCTTTATATTTTTATTATATAGTTAATTAAATCAAATCGATTTAATAGCCATAGAGGGCGAGATACTTTCATAAAGTTATTTTTAGCCAAAGCGATTTTAATGTGGGTTTAATTTAAACATGTGAGCATAATAAACTTTGGCTTAAAGTTATATTAATGGGTTTTGGGGGCTATTTAATAAAAGGGAGTTAAATTAAATAGGAGAAGGTTATTTTTCTAGGGAATTATTAAAATATGTTAGGTGTTAATATGAAAAGGGAAAAGTGATTACTCAAAACATACCATTATAACCAAGAAAAGCGAAAATCAAAGCAAAACTTTCATTTATGATAATTTCATCACTTCTACTTAGAATAAAATGTTATTTTGAGGGTTTTATATTTCATAAGATGCAGGAAGTTAATCAAATGGGGATTAGAGCATCATTAAGTAAAAATGAGGTTTTTACTTATGATTTTTCCTGGTAAATGAATGCATGAATGGAAAATGATGTGATTTGTGGGATTAATATAGACATTTAACATTTTCAACTAATCAGCCATAGAGCCTTGGGTTCGGTCCCAACAGAAGTCAAGGAAATGCCTTGAGCCTTTCTGACTGATAGTTTAGAATGATAAATGGCTATGGGGAAGGGAAGTTAGTTATTTGCAGCCTTGGTGAATAATATTTACAATGATGTTTCTCACCTTCTTCTACCTACCCAATTTTTACTGCTAACATTTTTTCTTCCATTTTGATTAGGTGCATTTGAGCTAGCAACCTTTACAACATTTATTCTTTCTGAAAGCAATAAAACTATATAATTCTACACTTATTTCATCCAGGAATCCATATTAAACTATTGGCTTCATTTATTCTCTACCTAACTACTGAATTTTCATGATTAAACTGTAAGAAATTTCTTTATTCTCTATCTACAACAAGTGAAATTGAAACATGAAAATTCAAGATTAAACTATTTAACTCATCATGGGCTAGCATTTATTGACACTCTTCCATAATCAACTGCAAAAGGTAAAAGTAGTGGCATTTAGACTTGCACACTTTCATGTTTTATTCATTTTTTCTTTTGGGGTCTATTATTTTTTCTAAGTCCTTTGATTGTTCTTTTAAGACTTTTTACCCTATTTTTTATTTTTTATTTTTTTTATTTTTTTTTTTTACAAAATATGGGAATACAACTTGTAGAAGGCAAAGTATGTGCATATTTACAAGATTACCATCAGTCAAGTCAAAATTATGAATCCTATATTTATAGGTCACTAACAGCTGCTTCACTTGGGGATGGCATTTCCTGGTGGAATGTTAAAAACTCTGAGATCAGTAGCCTTCATCTTTGACCTTGGTGATCATGTAATTGCCTTCTGTTTTTCTATAACAATTCCTATTTATGGCATCTTATACTGAAAAGCTTAGGGCCTTCTCTTCGAGCTTCAACTTTCTAGATAAAATCTCCAATCCAATCTACACACTGGAAATGAATATTTACAATGATAAAGTAAATCAATCTAACTGTTGAGTGACTCTAAAGAATAGTAGTGTTTCAGCATCCTACCATTCACTGGTCCTTCTTGAAGTTCAGTTCCATCCAAATTCCTGATGAAAAAGGAATTATTACCTCTGTAACCATATATCACATAGGTTCCTTGCCATAAAAATTCAAACTTTCCATGTTTGCCTTTATCTTCTCTTCGTGAGTCCCATCTCAAAACTTGATCTCCTATGAAAAAATCATCTTGTTTAACCCTTTTATCAAAAATATTTTTGATTTTATCATGTAAAACTTGTGATTTTTCAAAAACTTCTTCCCTAGTTTGTTGGAGATGTATGGTTTCATTGATTCTTCGTTAAATATCATTTGTTTCTACCTGTGATTCCTGGATAATATTCATGACTGGAACACCCAAGGAAGAAGGGAAAACTGCATCTTTTCCATAAACAATCTGATAACGTGAAATTCCAATAGAATTTTTTGTGGTAAGTCTATCAGCCCATAGGGCATAGACCAGCTTTTTGTTCCATGTCTTTTTGTTGTCTTGGAGTAATTTTTTGTTGATATTGATTAAGCTTTTGTTTGATGATTCAGCTAAACCATTACCTTGGGGATAATATGATGTGGAATGACCTAAGGTAATATGGTATTTATGACAGAAAGAAATCATTTTCTTGGATTTGAATGCTACTGCATTGTCAGTAATAATATTATGTGGGCATCCAAATCTTGATAAAATATTACTTTCTATAAATGAGATTATAACTGAATCAGTGGCTTGCCTAGTAGGAATGGCTTCTATCCATTTGGTAAAGTAATCTGTAGCAGTTAAAATCCATTTATTTTGGCCTAAAGAGGGAGGATGGATTTTACCAATGAAGTCTAACCCCCATAGTTGAAATGGTTTTTCAGTTGATATAGGCTTAAGAGGTAAAGGCAATAGTTTCTTTTTTCCTTCGAAAATTTGGCATTTGTGGCAAGAGGTGACAAATTTTTTAACATCAGAGAATAAATTTGGCCAGTAAAAACCATCTCTCAGTATTTTTTCTACTGTACTCTTCCAGTATAGGTGGCCTCCACATTCACCTGCATGAAATTCCTCAAGGATTTTGTCAGCCTCAGATTTTAATAAAAAATTTAGTAAAATCCCAGTATTTTCTTTCTAGTAAAGTGCGTTGTTTAAGATACAAAACCTCATTGCTTTCTGTTTGATGAATCTTGCATTGGTTTTAGTTAGCCCAAGAGGAGCTTGTAAATGTGTTAGTACAAATATAATATCAAAGTACCATGGTGAGTCTAGATAGGCCTCACTAACCAATGGAGTCGCCATCTCCTCCTGGTCATATATTTGTGCAATGAAATTAATATCTAAAGCATTGCAATTTGATTCAGACATCAATCTGGCTAAACCTTGTCCTTTAATGAGCTTAGTTGGTTTGATTTCTAGATTGTACTCAAGGATAGTGGCTATCCACTTTCCTCTCCTACTATCAGGTCCATCTTGTGTCAGAATATCTTTAATTACTACATTAGGGACATATGCAACGATGTGTGAATGAAGAATATAAACTCTGAAATCCTTGATGGCTTTAACCAGGGCCAAAGCTTGTTTTTCCATTATATTTTATTTCAAAGGTGCATCTCTGAGGGCTTTACTAAAGAATGCAATTGGTTGTTCAAAACCTTGATTGTTTTTCTGCAGAAGAACTGCAGCTATGGTGTGTTCAGATGCAAAGGAAAAGATTGTGAAATATTTTGTATAATCTGGGCTGATGAGGACTGGTGCTTTTTTCAAGGCCTGTTTTATGGATTCGAAAGAATGTTTAGATTTTATTGTCCATTTTATTGCAGAGTCCTTTTTAAGCATATTGTTAAGATCTTTTATGATTTCAGTCAGATTAGAGATAAATCTTCTTAGAAAATTGATTTTACCCAAGAATGCTTGAAGTTCCTTTATGTTTCTTGGTGGTTGGATGTTCAAAATAGCTTCAATTCTTGTAGGGTCTATTCTAATTCCTTCTTTGGAGATTATATGACCTAACATTTTTCCTTCTTCTAGTCCGAAAAGAGTCTTTTTAGGATTAAGAGATAAACCATATTTTCTACACTTGATAAAGACTTGTCTCAGGTGATCTAAGTGTTCATCATTTTTTTTTGAAAATACAATAATATCATCAAGATAAATAACTAAAAATTCATGTATCTCCTTAGCAAAGGAAATATCCATTTCCCTCTGAAAAATAGCTCCTGCATTTTTTAATCCAAAAGGCATTTTCACGTACATGAAAGTACCACAAGGAGTAGTAAATGAAGTTTTATTTTGATCATCTGTGTGAACTAGAATTTGATTATAACCAGAGAAACCATCTAATAAATAAATTCTTGAAGAACCTGCCACCCTCTGCAAAATATGATACATTTTAGGCAAGGGGTAATTGTCTTTCAAGGAAGATTTATTGAGATTTCTAAAGTCTATACACAGTTTAATTTCTCCTATTTTCTTTCTAGTGGGCACTAAATTAGATACCCAATCAGAATACCTAACTGGTGTAATTATTTGTGCATCAAACATTTTTTTAACTTATTTTTCGATTAAAGGTAACAAGATTGGATTAATCCTTCTTAGTTTTTTGTTGAAAAGGTTTTTTATTTTCTTTTAAAGGAATTTTATGTTGAATTATGTCTTTGTTGTAAGTTTTTAAATCTTCGTAACTCCATGCAAAAACATCCTGATATTCTTTCAAAAGTTCTATGTATTTAATCTTTTCTTCTGATGACAAGGATTTTGATAGTTTGATCATTTTTTGTTTTTCATTTGTCCCTAAGTTATACTCTTCTATATCAGACTTGACTAGTTCAATTTTTGGATTTTTGGGCACATCATTGGAATCAAACAAGTCTTCTAGGGGAGTTAAACCTCTGGGTAAAATTTTATGCTTTAAATCAATCAAATCTGGTTCATCTTCTATCATTTCCTCTATATCTACTTTTTCCATTTCATCTATGTCACTCTGAGTAAATATAGTAGGTCTATCAAAATTATGTACATCTAAATTATCTAAATCATCTATTTGACAAAAATTTGAATCTATATTACAGTCATTATCAATTTGGCAGTTTTGAAATTCTCGTTCATTGTTAAAAAAGTGATAAATTTTTTCATCTTCTGAGAAAATTTTCCAGTATTTTACATTATCTGGGACAATAGGTCTGTGTTTGATTTCAGCAGTGTATTTTTGTAATGGTGAAAATGGAAATTTTCAAGTGCTAGCAAAGGTTGCTAGACAATGGGCCTGCATATTCTATTTTCTAGGGATTAGAGAAAACTTGCTTTCTAACAAATCTTCAACCAAATCATGTGTTGTGTCCCTGTATCTAGCCAATCTAGGATTGTGAACAAAGTATTCAGCATTTATTTGCTTGATAACTAGCTCTGAATCTCCCATAACCAATATTCTTTTCCCTCCCAATTTTCTAATGATTTGAAGACCTAAGATTAAAGCTTCATATTCAGCCATGTTATTTGTACATTTGAAATTCAATCTAAAGTCATGTCCTTGGGAATGGCTTGTTTCAATGTTGGTAATCCATACACCAGCTCCAGCTCCTAATTTATTCACTGATCCATCAAAATCAAAATGTCATAAAGCCTCATGACCAATGTAATCATCCATTATTTTAAGCTTCTTATCAGTGATTTTAGTTTGGTTGTTATTATGATCAGAGTTACTGAGAATAAAGGAATCAAGATTAGTAGGAGTTGAATAGATTGGATAATTGGTACGTCTGTCAGTAGTACTGATCATAAACTTCATTAAGGTTTCTCTGTAAAGCTTTTGGGTTGTCCAAATACCGAGATAGTGGCATAACTCATGTCAAGTTGTAGAGATCCCTACAACTTTTCTCCCCATGAGCGAGAAAGAAACATGCCATACTTTGGTGGGATATCAGCTACCAAAACATCCATGATCATGCTTTTACCAGGATATTGGACTAATTTTACACACAGGTCTTTAATCAATCCTATGCATTGGACTTTGGATGAATCAAATGAAAACAGGTCTTTATATGGTCGGGTTATTTCTAGATTCAGGGTTTCCATTATTGCTCTGGGCATTAGGTTATGGGAAGCTCCAGTATCTAGCATAGCATTGTGTAATATTTGATCATGTACAGTAAGACTTAAATAAAATGGAGGTACTGACCCATCTGAATGCTTACCATCTACATTTGGACCAAAGATTAATTCAAGTCTATCTTCACTCATATTAATTGTATCCTCATTTTCATTTACATTAATTGCTTCAGTAATAATAGATCTATACAAGTCATTTTTAGCCAATTCTACTAAGGGACAACTATCTTTAACTTGGATATTTCAGATTTCATGTTAAATGTTGACTGAGATTTGATGGCTTGAATTATTTCATCTTTTGGAACTGTGGTTTGTGATGATTTTTCTTGTGTTTCAATAGTTTTACCTTTGGTTTGAGGTTTTCTTTTGTCTCCTGTTTGAGTTTCTTGGTTTCTGCTATATTTAATTGTTTTTTCAGGAATAGTTTGAGTGTTAGAAGATGCTTTATCAAATTTGGGATTCTCAGAAGAAGATTTGATGATTTTGAGTCAACTGGATTCTTTTTTGGATCATTGATTGTTGCTGAATTGGTGGTCTTTGTAGTATTATCATTTTGGGAATATTTGAAGGATTGAGCCACCTCATCGGTAATATCTACAATATTTGGAATTTTTTTTTTTTTAGGACTGGGTGGGTTCAAATTTTGTTTATTTTCTCTGGGAAGAATCTGCAAAAATTTCGTTTTGGGAGCCTCAATCTTCTTTTTGTTTTGGCTTTTTTGGGTTGGAGCATTGTTCTTTATAGTAGGCTCATTGGTTTTCTTGCTCCTAAGGTTATATTGGCTGTGACTTTCATTGATTGTGAAGTCATAATCTTGCTTATAGTCGAAGGATTCACCAGATTCCACTTTGAACTGTTGTAGCTCAAAGAGTTCCTGGTCCTCCTGAGTGAGGAAAATTGTATTGTTTTCATCTATCCCCATAACTATGTTGATGTCTTCCTCCTCCTCAACATTGTTTTGTGAACTCTCTGCAAAGTTCTCTTGGAATGGGGGTGTTATGTTCTAATCTAGGGAGGGTTCTTTACCTTTCCCAGGATTGTTGTTTTTCCTGTAGTTGGGATTCTTGATTTGGGATTAATTCTCCCATTGTGGTTTTCTTTCAATGTGGTCTAGTCTCTCAACTACTTTTTCTAATGTTTTTTTGATAGAATCAAATTTTCCATCTAAGTTTGAAGCCTCTTCTTTGATAGTAACCCTTATTTTGTTTCTCATTCTAGCTTTTCTGGCAAGGATATTGATTTCTACTCCAACAGCATTTAGTTGCATTTGTTCTAGGGTGTCTGCATCCCTTTATCTAAGTTGATAAGCCATGTCTACATCAAAACAATCAGGGAATTTGAGCAGCATGAAATATGGAGTGGGCTTAAGGTCTGCAGGAATAGAATTGTAAATATTGTTATATCTGGTGAAAAAATCTTTGACAGACTCATTGGGGGCTCTCTTAATAGCATCAAACTCAGATAGTATTTGCATAGGATTCTTCTTCTTTTCCCATTTATTTAGGAAAGATCTATGGAATGCAGCTAAGTCTGCTATAGTACCAGCACCTAAACTTCTAAACCATGTTTTTACTTCTCTAATTAATCTTTGTGCAAATAACCTCATTCTGACATGAGACTCATATATCTTATAATTTCCCAAAAATCATTCATTCTAGTGATATGTTGTTGTTCAGTGATTTGTGAAAATTTATCAAATAATGGGATGTCCTTTTGGTAATTTTAGGGCATGTCATGGAGATTTTGAGGTAAGACCAAGGGAGCATATCTGGTTGCCATGGCTTGGATTCTTGCTGAACTGGGAGGTACAGTAGTAGTTGCAGGGATAGTGTTGATTACAACGGTGGATGTACTTTAAGAGCTTGAAAAAGGAGATGAAAAAAAAGTAGTATGGCTAGGGCTTATGGTTGCGGTTGTAATAGATTTAGTGAATGATGGAAATACTACTTTAGGCTGCAAGGGCGGCTCAGGGATGAATGGATCTGTGGATGAGCTAGTGGTGGATTTATGATATGATGAATATATGATCCTAGGTTGCAAAGGCAACTGAGGACTAATAGGCTCTGAAAGAGAACTGATAGTGGAATCTGTAAATGAGGTGGAAGCATACAGAGTAGAATCTGTTGCTGGGAAGATGGTGGTGTATAATTGAGAAACTAGGGGTTTAAATTGAGACAAAAAATTGGCTAACTTTAGAGCTTCATCAATGTCTTTAACTTTAGTGACACTTACCCTTTTTACTGGACTTTGACTTTCAGTTTTATCTGATTTAATAGGTGCTGAAATAACTTTCTACTTTTCAAGTAAAAACAGGATCTAAAACAGTTTCCTTTAAATCAGTTTCAGACTTGGTTCTAAATAAATATTTTTCAAACTTCAAATCAAATTCAATATCTGATAAGCTTACTAATTCTTTGGATAAAGAATCAGCTCTTTCCATGGGTACTTCAGTTTCTGAACTAACAGTTTGTTTTTTCTTTTTTCCGATCTGGTCTGGATTGTCTACTATATCTGTAGGGTTGGGATCAGGATTGGATCTAGTATAATAGACTTTCTTGGGAGCCAGATGTTTATTGTGTAAATACCCACAACATTTAAACTTAATCTTAAATTAGAAAAGTTAGGTTTAAAAATATTCCTTCAAGATTAAACTTAAAACTGGAGAGTGGTTAGTCCCCAGTATGGTCGCCAGTATGTTATCACCCTAGTAATTCTTAGGTCGTGGGATTTTTTTTTATAGTTAAAGAAAACCAAGGGTAACCAAGAACCTCTTTTAGAATTTAGGATCTAGCCTTCCTGAGTTCTGGAGAGGGATCTATCCTTAAGATTTAGGTTTGTTTTGTAATGGGTTTTAGGCTAGCTATGAGTGGACAACTTGGTTTGATTTTTTGAACGTTGGTAGGAATAAAGGACTACAAGGGAAAACATAGAAATATCTACCTAACCATTGGGAAATCAAGTCAAATTTATAGCAAACAAGACTAGAAAACTAAGGTCAAAAGAACAAATATACTAAGGGCAAGATAGATGATCTTCAGAGGGTTTAAAAAAGGCTATTTTGATGAAGTGGTATGATCTGGACTGTTACACAGCAATTTGTCACAGTCCCTGCAATTCCCCGTCCCGCACATTGGAGGGCTTATTCCGTGACCTGTGAGAAGTGACATGACCTGAAACCACTTTCATGGCATCCCCCTGGACAAGGGCATTCATTCCCCTCAAGACAATTCCTTGTGAAAAACCCTAAAAATATCCTTTTTTTGCCTTGCCGCGACTAGTCAGTTCAGCCCTCGCACCAATGGGGGAAATCCTCCAAAGAGGGTGCGCCAGCTGGTGCACTGTCTCAGTGTTGTACCCGCACCAGGCTTATTAAGGAGTGTTTTTTAAAAATAAATGGTGGAAGATTGACTCCAACCAATTCCTGAACTGGTCTCTAAATTGAGTTGGGAGGTTTGGTTCCAGATCTCCATGTAGAGGAAGTGGTTTTCCACCTCTCATGGAAGCTTCCTTGAGGATAGGGCCAATCCCATGATTGTAGGGATCCCAACAACCCTTCCACCATCTATATAAGCTTGCCATTTCCCTTTGCACGCTAGTCTCCAAGAGCCTTCATAGCCTAAAGAATGTTGCAAGAGCCTTGATAGTCCTCATGGAGCCAAATCAGTAGCAAGGAGATTATTTTCAAGACAACCGAAGAGAGAGGCTTGTCCCATTCCCGACAAGCTTTACCGAGACGTATTCTGTTGTCGACCTGCCGAAGGAAGATTCAGCGTCAGAGCCAAGTTGTATCTTTCTTTGTATTAATTAATGATAAGCGACTTTGGTTATGATTCCACTCGTATTGTTCATTGTGATTATGAGTTGTACCTTCTCTGACTGATACATAATTGCATATATTGGGTTTATGCTTGTGTGTTCGTTGTGTTTCTTGTGTGTGCAGGTGTTCGATCGTGACAAGTGGGAGAATTGTGATCTTCTGGAGCAAGGAAATGGGAGCGCTATCTTATCTACGAACAACAGAGTTGGAATTAAGGTAGGCCTTCTTCGCAATTTGGTCTATTGCAATTAGGAACTTGCGCCTTAGCGTGGTACAATTGTTGCTAGACACGATCTGGGCTAGTAGGGATCACCTCTGTCCGCAGAGGGGATTTACCTCTCCAGCAAATTGGCGACTCTGCTGGGGAGACGTTGATTTGGAGTATTTTCTTGTCTTTTTGGTCGATTCTTGACTTGGCTTGCTTGATCAACTCTTTTGGCTGGCTCCTTTCATGTGTTTGGCTTTTGTTTAGCTTCACCATCACTAGTATGTTTCTTGGATTTCTTTTTTTTATTTTTTCTTAGTAAACTCGACTGGCGCGCTTATTAGTCTGACAGTCATGCCAATTGGCGCATGTTTCTAGTGTATTATCGGCGCCAATTCTGTTTTGGCACTAGATTCAGCCTGACAATCACGCCAATTCTGTAAGGTGCTAGGGTTTGCTCTGTTTTGAGCTTTCTGAGCTTGATCTGTGATTTTGGTTCCATTTTTACGACTGCCTAAGTGTTTTGGAGCCTTGTTTGACTGACTGTGGCCTTCATCCTTTGGTTGTTTGCCCTCTTCTATCGATTTCGCATTCTAGCCCTAGGGCATCTAGGTGCTATAGTGTGTCGATCCTCCCGTGGGAGTTTTTGGCTTCTATCTGTTCAGTCAACTTTGTGATTGCTTCTCTGCATTCATTTGGTGATTTTCTATCGTTTTGTTGCATTGTTTGATTGATTGGTTTCTTCCTCATTCGAATTCCACCTTGTCTCGTTTTGGGCCTAGATTACATGGTTCATTTGAGTCTTTGGGATTCTCTTGGTTTTGAGGGATTGTTTTGTCGATTTGAGCTCTAATTGTGTGTTTGCATTGAGTGAAATTTGCTTTCTTTTACTCTTTTGCTTTCGCTTCTCAAATTTTTCATTTCATTAGTTTTCATTTTTTTAGTGCACTCTGCTCTCAAACACTGAAAATACAAGAAATCTCTTTTTTCTCTTGATTAGTTAATGCAAACTGAATCTTTTATGTGTTATTAGTGATTTATAACTCTGAAAGAAAAGCTTTTTAGTTTCCATTAGCTGCATTAGAGACATCACTGGTTGTTGTCTGGTCATTTTGTTATTGTGTGAAAAGATCTTAACTCTCTCGTAATTAGCTTTCATCGAATGAAATGATATATTGCGGCATGTAGTGTGCATTTAGGAGATTTTGAGACATTACACTCGCCAGGGACTGAAAATTGAAACATAATTGAAGATTAACATTAAAATTTATTCAATTTACACTAAGGCAGTATTGAAACATTAATGAAATATTTAGAGGTCTAGGCTAGAGACGTGTTCCGGCGTCGTTAAACCTAGTAGTTGTCATTCGCCTATTGGCTTTAGACAACACTAGTACATACTTGTGCTCCCCGTACCGTCGCGTATATAAAGGGATACCCCACCAGGTTTCTATCCTTTATCCATAGGAAGCCGAGTCTGCCTCCCTATACCCGTGATACACCAGACACAGCATTTGAGGTGATTGCCTGCACGTATGTCAAGTCCTTGGTTGATTTCTCCTTCATTTTGAAACCAAGGTATATATTGCAGTTCATGGATATCTGGTACACCCTTTTCCTAGATTACCTGAGTAGTCATTTTGATCTTTTCTGACTCTTTAAATTTGAAAAGGATCATCAAGTGCTTGTCCGTTCACGCTTGTTTCCAATCTGAAAGCGATAGAGTCACCTTTTGCCTGTTTCTCGACTCTTAAAAGATGAAACATCAGATTTTTGTTTCAATGTTTTAAAAATTAACTGCCCACGAAATATTCCTGGTTAAAGTTAGTTTCCTTAGGGTGTTGTTCTAAAGATCGTTTCTGATGGCAACTTTTCCGGAGTTCACAGCCAAAAAATCCCCTCTGAAGGGAATCTTGGTCCTTTTCCTCCTTTTTGAAATGTTGGTGCTCCTTATATGGCAACGTTGTCCCTTCCTGGGTTAACTATTGGTTTGCCTATTTGGTTGTTCTCAACCTCTATGGTCCCGAATGTCCCAGCTACTGTTCAATCAGTTCCTCCGCCTGAGCAACATCATGTTGATTCTAAGGTGGACCTCTCCCCTTCTTCGCCTGTTTATGCGTCCTCCTCTTCTACTTCACCTAGTGAAATTCTAGATTCGAGTAACCAGGTGGCTAAGAAGAAGAAGAAGAAGACAAAGAAGAAGAAGTCCAATAAAGGAGAGGCTAGCTCCACGGCTATTGCACCTAAGAAACCTCCTCTTGATAAACCTTCCAACCCTCCACGGAAAGTCAAATTCCCTTGCATGTTGTGCACAGGAGACCATCTTCTTCAAGATTGCCCTAGCATTCCCAAGGTGCTCGAATTATGGTCCAATGGTCATCCGTCGTTGCCTATGGCTTCCGAGAGTTAGGTTAGGGTCACACCTTCAGCTAGTGCTGGTAAAACTCCTAAGAAGCAGGGTAAGCTTGCCAATCCATGTAAGCTATGTGGGGGGCACCATGCCATTCACCTTTGTCTGTATATGGATGAAGCCAAGCAATTTTTGGACAACTCGGCTGTTTCTGCGCCGTGCCTTCCGGCTAGTTACAAACAGCTTTCTTTGAGTCTTCCACCAGTTGATTCTACGATTGGTCAAGAGACATCCTTGGTCAATCCTGCTCCCTCGGAAATTCAAATTCAGGAATCCATCCCTGACCAACCATTGGTCGTGGGATCAGTTGAACTGGCCCCGTCTGTGATGAACTAGGTCTTTTCCGTTGAGAGTGGACCTCACATCCCTCAGGTTCTTCTTGTTTCTTCATATTCTTCGAACTTGGAGAAATATTCTCCTATCCCTACACCTCAAGAAGCTGCTTCTCCGCCTCCCATGATGGAGGTCCCGGAGGATACTCCTCCCGCCTTCGAGATGGAGGTTGTGGAGGATTCTCCTTCTTCTTCTGTAACACCAGGGGAAGACCATATTAGTTCGATGGTAGCCCCTCCGAGTAGTTTGGTCGCTTCCTTTGACTGGAGTCGATTTGCAGGATACTGCCTTCCGTCTTATGTGCCTTTTGAGATAACAGTACAGGCTTTTGGTCTGGTCGTACCCAGAACCATTATAGATGAAGGCACATCTATTAGTGTTCTATCCTCAACTACTTGGAAAGCTTTCGGTTCGCTGCCGCTTGTGCCTGTTACGTAGAATCTGTTGGCATTTAACAGAAGAACTAGTCAACCGTTAGGGATCCTTCCAAGGTTACCTATCACGTTGGCAGGTAAAACCATCCATATGGACGTGATGGTTGTTCCAGGCCACTTGGATTTCAATCTTCTCTTGGGGCATGATTACACTGATGCCATGGGAACGCTTGTCTCCTCCCTTTTTCGTGTGGCTTGTTTTCCACATGAAGGACGGATCGTGACCATTAATCAGCTTTCATTCTTTGGTCCTGATGTGGCAGCTAGCCCGCCATCATCCCTTCCTAGTTTTTATCGACCCGTTGTATCTGCCCCACCGTAGGTCAACTATGTGGCTACCTACGTTGTGCCTGTACTCAGTGATGATGCTGTCATGCATAGTGTGCTGGGGGCATTGGGTCCTGACTTCCAAGATGTTTTCCTTCCATCAGACCTGCAACTCTTGGAAGCCATGACTTCTTATTCATCATGATGAGTTGTCTTCGGAGCAGAGTTCATTTTCTTGTGTCAAGCTCCTTAAAAAATGAAACAAGCTATTTGGAGCATGGTTCGTTTTCTTGTGTCAAGCTCCTTAAAAAATGAAACAAGGTCTGTTGGAGCAGAGTTCCTTGTCTTGTGTCAAGCTCCTTAAAAAATGAAACAAGGTTGTTGGAGCAGAGTTCCTTGTCTTGTGCCAAGCTCCTTAAACCATGAAACAAGGTGTCCTGAGGATAGTTCTTTTAATGTGTCAACCTCGTTAAAATAATGAAACACGTTCCCGTTCAATTCGAGTCTTTGATAAGATCTCGTAAAATCCCAGTCGAGTCTTCCTCTTGATCTCGTAATTTGAACCTTCACTCCATCTTCCTTTCATATGGATTGAAGATTGGGGGGCATGTACCTCGAATTGAGTCACCATGTTGGGGGCATGCTTAAATTTTTCAAGCATAGTTTGTTTCCATTTCAAGCTTGTGTAAAAATGAAACCGGTTTCAAGCATAGTTTCTCTTTGTTTCAAGCTTGTGTAAAAATGAAACCAACTTCAAGCAGAGTTTCCTGATTTCAAGCTTGTGTAAAAATGAAACCATTCCCATTTTACCTCTTGTGATCGCCATTT
This sequence comes from Pinus albicaulis, assembly GCA_034641835.2. Classification (NCBI taxonomy): domain Eukaryota; kingdom Viridiplantae; phylum Streptophyta; class Pinopsida; order Pinales; family Pinaceae; genus Pinus; species Pinus albicaulis. Next base: position 796,784,609 of record CM076584.1, on the reverse strand, counting down.
TATTAGCCTATTTTGTCAGATGAGCCTTGGTTTTCTCATTCCATCGTCCCCATCTACTTGGCCGATCATACGCCTTCACTTGGTTGTTTCACCCATTCTTGAGTAACCGCTGCAATGAGTGGTCTTGTTAGCCATCCTCTCAACCTTTACTTGTTTTGATCAGTTCCACCATTACCGGAACCATTTGCTTCCCTTTATACCACTCGTTCCTCCAGGAGGAGTCATCTTTCAGCTCTTTTCTGACTCTCTAAACATGAAAAGATTGTCGAGTCGCTTGTCGTTTTGATCTCGTTAAAGTGGCTACGAAACGAAATCTACCCAGTAAACATTTATCCCTTTTTCAGGCTGGGATAGATTATTTACGAAAAAGGAATACCCTAGCCTATCGCGACTAGGAGGTTTTCTTAGACATAGTTTTCTACCTTTTTGGATCTGAGGAACTATTTACGAAAAGGGACTATTGGAGTTTAATTTTCCGTTGTCTTTTCAAACTCTCTAAACATGAAAAGACGTCGAGTTCTTCCTTTGTCAGACTTGTTAAACCCTGATGACATCGGATCCAGTCGTAATGACGATATTCGAGTTTCTCCTTCCTAGGGCTCGTTAAATGTACTAGGATGGATTCGTCCGAAGGACGAACTTATATGACAAGCATATGGTATCCTCTTCAAGCTTGTGTAAAAATAAAGAGGTACTCGCCAGAAATGGTAGGGCAAAATGGAACTAGTATCATTGTCGTGTCGGCAGTATGTCACTCTTGAACATGGCACTTGTCTGCATTCGTGTCGGGTTGGGGACATCTCACCTCATTATCTATTTGCCTCTGTGGGTTTGGGTAATCCCTTTTGACCTCTCATCTGCTCTTCGCCTCGTCATCATGACCCCTGATATTTTGATGTCAAATACTGCCAAATCCACTGTCATGCCGCCGATATGTTCAAGAGAATTTGACCTCTGCAAAGTTTCAACCTTCCTCTGATTCTCATCTGATCCTGATTCACAAACATTATTTTCCTTTGTCTCACGTCGATGATGTGGGAAACACTATGGCCCACCTTCTATCAAGGTCACTTCCTGTTGACTTCAGCTCATTATCTGGGAAGCTGATATAGAGACTCCCTTCTAGTACCTTGGAGCCTGCATGCCTCAATGGCAGGTTCTTCACGTTCGACGTGAGGTTTACATCATTGGCCTCCGATCGAGTGATTCTACGGGTGTTCGACACTAGCTCACTGATTCACATGCCGTAGATTGTACCTATAGTACCTTGAGGTCCATTGTCACTATTGGTGGTATCTCTCGCGTCTGTTAACAAATTTCATCATTGGCTGGTAATCAGACGATGTTCTTGCATGTTCAACTTCAGCTCACTTATTCACATGCTTGAACTTGTACTTTGTTCGGTTCGAGATGGAGCACAAGACCCTGTATTTTGTCTATTAGAATCCAGGCTGTGATATTGTGGATTGTTATTATTGGTTACATGACTCATTCATTGGATGGTTGCGACCATGCCTTAGTCTATTTATCGACCCTCATTGGATGGCTGTGTCCATGCCTTGGATCTGGATTATTGTATACTCTGTTATGGATGGTTGCGCCCATACCACATATATCATGTATTTGAGATATCAGTTGTACTTATCTACGCAGGTTATTCGACGGCATTGTTTTCAGTTGGAAACGTTCTCATAAAGCATTTCACCCCTCTCTCTTTTTTCAGGCCTCATGCTTTAGGGGGCATCTGTTACACAGCAATTTGTCACCGTCCCTGCAATTCCCCGTCCCGCACATTGGAGGGCTTATTCCATGACCTGTGAGCAATGAAATGACCTGAAGCCACTTTCATGGCATCCCCCTGGACAAGGGCATTCATTCCCCTAAAGACAATTCCTTTTGAAAACCCCTAAAAATAGCCCTTTTTGCCTTGGCACGACTAGTCAGTTCAACCCTCATGCCAATGGGGGAAATCCTCCAAAGACGGCGCGCCAGCTGGCGCACTGTCTCAGTGTTGTACCCGCACCAGGATTATTAAGGAGTTTTTTTTAAAAATAAATGGCGGAAGATTGACTCAAACCAATTCCTGAACTGGTATCTAAATTGAGTTGGGAGGTTTGGCTCAGGATCTCCATGTAGAGGAAGTGGTTTTCCACCTCTCATGGAAGCTTCTTTGAGGATAGGGCCAATCCCATGATTGTAGGGATCCCAACTCCCCTTCCACCATCTATATAAGCTTGCCATTTTCCTTTGCAAGCTAGTCTCCAAGAGCCTTCATAGCCTAAAGAATGCTGCAAGAGCCTTGATACTCCTCATAGAGCCAAATCAGTAGCAAGGAGATTATTTTCAAGAAAACCGAAGAGAGAGGCTTGTCCCATTCCCGACAAGCTTTACCGAGACGTATTCCACTGTCGACCCGCCGAAGGAAGATTCAGCGTCAGAGCCAGGTTGTATCTTTCTTTGTATTAATTAATGATAAGCGACTTTGGTTATGGTTCCACTCGTATTGTTCATTGTGATTATGAGTTTTATCTTCTCTGACTGATACATCATTGCATATATTGGGTTTACGCTTGTGTGTTCGTTGTGTTTCTTGTGTGTGCAGGTGTTCGATCGTGACAAGTGGGACAATTGTGATCTGCCGGAGCAAGGAAACGGGAGCGCTATCTTCTCTACGAACAACAGCGTTGGACTTAAGGTAGGCCTTCCTCGCAATTTTGTCTATTGCAATTAGGAACTTGCGCCTTAGCATGATACTATTGTTGCTAGACCCGATCTGGCATAGTAGGGATCGCCTCTGTCCGCAGAGGAGATTTACCTCTCCAACATGGACTAAGGGAAGTTAAGAATCCTTAGATCACAGAAAAGGAAGAGGGAAATTTAGGTCAAACGAGACTAAAGAGAAATTAAGAATTCTAAAGTCTGGAAATCAGAAGAAAAAATAAACATGAAAAACTAGTAAAAACAGAGAGCTTTTTACACTGATTCTATAATACCTTTCCTAGTTATTCATTTAAGATAGAAAATAACACAAGATGTATGATTGAAACTTAAAGAAATAAACAATGAAAACTGGAAGATACAATACTCATCTGATCAGCACGAGGATCATTAGTTATGATGTCTATTTGCTTCAGTTTCCAGCCTGCTTCTTCAACTTAACTCACATAAAATCCCAATGTTTCAACAAAAAATTCTATAGTAGTCTTGATAATTTTATTCCACCCTAAATACTTCGAAAGATGAAGTATATATACAAATAAATTGCTTACAAAATATCTCAAAATTTTGAGAGAATATCTCAAGAAAAAAAGAAAAAAAATAGGAATTATTACATAAGAAGAGGGAAAGTTGCAAAACAGATGGGCAAGTTGTCCTCTTTTACAAGAAAAATAGAACAGTTTATCTACTCAAACTGATTTTTTGTTTAGCTAGAAGAATTGCTGGCACTTGGGGCATTATCTTGTGGAAGATGACTTGTAGTGTACTGCTCCTCTTTCATGTTCTACTCTGATACTCTTTTACTCTGCTTTCTTTCACTGTTTACTGCTGTAAATTAAAAATAACCAGCAGTAACATCTTGTTTTTACTGATACACTTTGACTGTTGATACTCTTTAATCACTGATTTTTTATCTTGATATACTTTGACTGCAAACTTTCATATTAAATCAGTGAATTCCTGCCATTGCTCTACACTGGGAATTCTCATGCTCTTTAGCTTCCTACAACTTTCAACTGCCTCTATATACTTTGCAAAATTGGGATTTACTATGAAAATATGTTTGATTTCATTTTGAAAAAATAACAAGTTTTCAAAATATTCCAAAATGACTTTACCAGTAGAGGATCCTTGTGGTAAAGGTTTATTGACTTGCTCTTTGGCATATGCCATGATTTTTTTATCATAATCCTTCTGAGGCATCAACTTTTCATTTAATGCATGAATATCTGGTAAGCCTGATTCTAATAATACTATGTATTTGGCCCAAAATCTTGTGATTGCAAAGTTCATATCTTTGCACCTGTCCTCCAAATTATTCATCATGTTTCTCTTATTCAGGACCTTTTTTATTTCGAGTATACTCTCAGTTCTATCCTGAATTTTTAACTCTTCAAATTCTTCTCTGTGTTTGCTATTCAGAAATGTGATAAGTCTTAAGGCTTGAGCAGGCTTATCAGCCAGTTCTTCCTTTGTCTTTTGTATTTCTATCTGTGCTGCTTTAAGTAACTCTTTTTTCTCATAAATTATTTGGATTGAGGGCCATTGCAAATGTATGCCCTGAATGATGTTATTCCAAAGATAATTCTTAATATAAGATACCTGCTCAGTGAGATTAACCTGCTGTTGAAGAATCTTAACCTGTTCTTGCAATCTGTTGGATCTTTTCTCATGTCCTTTGGAAGTGATTAAGGCATCTCTGTTGGATGTTTCCATATTTCTGATGGTGCCTTTTAAACTGATTATCTCTTTATCTTTTATGGACATGTCTTCCATAGCCTTTACTATAGCAGTTGTTTCCCCTGTTGGATTTACCTGTGATGTTGATGAAGAAGTGGCAGAGATGTCCTTAGAAGTAATTGACACTGCAGTTGCCAATACTCCTTTCGGTGCCAAATGTTCTGCCAATGTTCAGGGAATAGTTGTACTTACAGTTGGAATAACTATGGGAATGGAAACTTCCTGATCTTTCTTCAGACTTTCATTGTCTTGCATTAAAGATTCTATTTGGTTTTCCATCTCTTTTATCTGGGCTGTCATTTTTAAAACAAGTTGCATAGTTTCCTCTTTCTCTGTCTTTTCCTGAAGGACTTCTTTTGCCTGAGGGTGCTCACTCTGTGGAAATTTAAGCTTCTTTCTTAAGGCTGCAATATCATCATTCTTCTGTCTTATTAATTTTCTAGCAACTTCAGTGTTAGAAGGATATGCGCCTATTTCAATTAACAAATCTTCTAAGGATTTTATTCTCAAATCCTTGGCATGTAAATATGCTTTATCCAACTTCGTTTGAGTTTGCAAGTTGGATACAGTCTTTTGGAGCATGGTAGCACTCATTGTTTTTCTTACTACCTTTGAATATAACATTTCTAATGCACTCCTGTGGAATTCTATCTGATCTAGTTCGTGAATACTATAAGAATTTACTACAAATTATGTCTTTCTGTAGTATGAGGCTGATTTTGGATGTGCTACCACTGGTTGGAGAAAATACATGATCATTTTGTTGGTTGAGTAATCAAATGTTGTTACTAATCTTCCTTATCTCCTGGTTTTTCTTTCAGAAGTTTAGAATAAACTTCATTTTTTATTTCTTCATTCTTCTCCCTGATTAGCTTGAGCCTCTTCTGAATATCATAATCAGTTTCTTCAGTTGTTTTAGAAGAAGAGGGAGCTTTTGTATCCATTTCCATTTCAACCTTCTCTTTTCCTTTACCCTGTGTTTGCACCTGTTCATTTTGAATTTCTCTGAGTGTTTCATTAACTATTATGGTGGCTTCATCATCTGTTTGCTGGTCATTAGTATCATCCACATATGTCTCCTTCTTTTTTCTAAAGTAGTCATTTTGGCCTTTTTGTTGTAGACTGTTTTAAATTTGTTTTCAATGATTGTCTCGGCCAAATATCCTTCTTCTTTCTTTGGTATTTTGTGGGATACCTCTGCTGGTTGGTTATTTGTAACCACCTGTGTACTGCCCAAATTATCTGTCTGTATCTCTTGATCATCATCAATTAAAGTATTGGCAAGTCATTCCAACTGATTAACATATTTTTCAATTAGTGGCTTAGATTCATGAAGAAATGGGGGCAATTTGCTTCTGACCCTGAGATTGCTCAGAATACCCTAAGGGTCATAGTTCCAGTAAAAGCTTTCCTGAAACTTGAATGTTGATATTTTTTTGGTTACTTCCTTCAAGGCATCTCTATTGTTAACTATAAAAGAGCCAATTTGACTTTTCAATTTAAATTGTGCCTTCTTTTTGGATGCTATGAAGTTTACTGCATCTGCATTCAAAATCTGCCTTATGTATTCCATAGCAAATATCCTGGTGGTTAGAAACTTTGGCAATTTGTATGGGGCCAATATTGCACCATATATTCTAATCTCAGTGTGATTTTTGTATAAATACCAATCACCCACTTTATAGTTTTCAGACAACTGTAAAATCCTTTTGATCTCTTCATTTATTCTTGGTGGTTCTGCTTTATCCAACAAACTGATAGCAGGTCTGATAAATAAGTCATTTAAATCACTGTAACTGTACTCACTGTTATTCTTTCTCAGAAGAGAGGTTCAAAATATTACTGAAAGTGGTTTTCCTTCCATATCCATCTTCTGTAATGTAAAGGGAAAATTATCTACTTGAGAGAAAAAGAAGAAATGTAACAGATATGAAGTATATCTGAACACTCCTTCATCAGGTAATTTTATTAGCTGATAATGAATATTGTTAGCAATAAATTTGGCAAAATCAAAGACCAACTCTGGTTTCTGTCCAGGAGGCAAAGTGGAGAGGAAGCCTAAGATGGAGGCATCTGTGAATTCATCATTAACATAACCTAAAATAAATGATAGCATGGAAATGACCTGTCTAGAGCCTTCAGGAAAATCAAAGGTATCATAAGGAGGATTCATATTGGGAAGATTGACATGATTGGGCATGAAGTTTTGAAGGATTTCAAACTTCCCAGGGAAATCTAGGTCTAAATACATTTGAGTTAAGTCTTCAATTGACAATGACACTACTCTTGGATAATGGCTTAGCTGGAGCATGTCATTGATTGATTCAATAGTTATGTAAAATAAGACCTCACTATCTTTGTTAACCATGCACCTTTGATCAAGAATATAATGGATCTGACATAACCTAATGAAATCCTGAGCAGGATGGGTGATGGGAACCACATATTTGGGCAGATTGGAATCCCATACAAGTATGTCATTAGCCACTTTTTTCTCAAATTTCTACTGACACTAGCTATGCACTTATCGAAGATCAAATTCAAGAGTAACATCTGAAATTCTGTAATCTAAGTCAATCAAAGGATTGCTTTCTTCAGAAGTGACAGGAGGTTGTAAAGGTCTGACTACTTCAGTAGAATCAATGGTTAAAACAGGAGTAGGTTTATCAATTCTGGGAGGTTTGCGATTTGGAAGCTTACTGGAGGCAGGATTCTGAGGTTTAGGACCTCTAGTTTTAGGGATTACCTGCTTTTTAGTCATTTTTTGAAGAAACTGAACAAGATTAAACTGTTTGTTCAGCTTTTTATGGAAGCGGGAGGTCAATTAAGCATATTTTGGAAGAATTTGGAATCTGGGCGAGGGTTTATGAGGAAAAAGAAGATTTATACAGTGCAAAAGGTGAGAAATGGGTTTTCAAAGGTTTCTTCAGCAATTCTAAGGTGTTTTAACTGCAGGAATATCTTTTAGATGGTTAAAATTCCCAATTAGGAAGCGGAAAATTTTGGGAAAATTTTGACAAGGTTTCCCCTGTTTCTTCAAGGTTTAAGTACTCTCAGATGAATACTTTTTGGCTTTTTAATTTCAAAATTAATTTTATTTCGTTTAAAAATTTGAAATTTGCAGGCTCGGATTACTGATAAATACCTTTGAACAGGTATTGTTGTGTTCGAACGAGATTGCAGGTGGTACCAGTCTTCAAACTGGTTGCATTGGTTTGATATCAGGCACTGTGAGTCGTTGGTAGTCACTGTTCAGAGTGGAAATGACTTTAGGATGGCAAATTGATTCAGAATTAGCTCAGTGAAGGTGTTTGTGATTAATTCTCGGAGGAATAGGGTGCACAGGTCTGAAAATGATAAAGAACTAAGGTTAAAACCTTAGTTTTTATGGATCATGTGATTATTAATTGCAAGTCAAGTTGACATGGCGGGAGCGGTTTTTCATTTGAAAGCAAAAACCGGTAATAGTTTTCGCATCGTTTTTGAGTAGTAAGTGGTTTTTAGCTTTAGAAATGTGATCCAATATATTTCAGACATGTAGCGGGTGGCGGTTTCACAAAACAACTTTTTTTACAAATTTTTTTGGGAACTTTGGTCGATAATTTTAAGAATGCAAATTGGGATATGTGTCGTCGGATGTGGCGGAGTGGAGTGAACGGTCGTGATTTGATTGAAAGTTGTGGGGTAAATGCAGTGGGGTCGGGGCTTTAAATATTAGTCATAGATCTGGTGAGTGAAGATCTACAGTTGAAGTTTAACCCGATGAGGAGTGGTGGGGGCGGGGGTATATGTTATCTGGTTAGATGTGGACCGTTAGATTAGAGGGATGCTTGAATATTGAATGGCTAATGCTCAATGTGATGGGGGAAAGATAGGGGCCTGGGGATTATTCATTGCGTTCAATGAGAACTATCGGATCAATGGGATGAGGAGATCGGATGGTCGATATTAAATCCGAATGCGATGAGGGATTTTAGCAAGATTTATATATACAAAGGCTTTATACACGGAATAAAGTGGATGGCGAGGTATTAAAGGGTTTTTAACCAAGGTTAGATATTTGGTAAAATGGGTATATGTCGGGCAAAGGATAGATTTAAGGTTTTAACCTTGGGTTAGGTAATCGGGAAAGGGAATATAAATAGGGGAATAGGATTTCTTTGAAGTTTAGCTTAAATTAAACTTCGGGTTTTATATGTTTTGTGTTAAACACATATAAACATGTTTAAATATTTCTTTATATTTTTATTATATACTTAATTAAATCAAATCGATTTAATAACCATAGAGGGTGGGATATTTTCATAAAGTTATTTTTAGCCAAAGGGGTTTTAATGTGGGTGTTATTTAAACATGTGAGGATTAAACTTTGGCTTAAAGTTATATTAATGGGTTTTTGGGGCTATTTAATAAAAGGGAGTTATATTAAATAGGAGAAGGTTATTTTTCTAGGGAATTATTAAAATATGTTAGGTGTTAATATGAAAAGGGAAAAGTGAATACTCAAAACATACCATTATAACCAAGAAAAGAGAAGATCAAAGCAAAACTTGCATTTATGATAATTTCTTCACTTCTACTTAGGATAAAATTTTATTTTGAGGGTTTTATACTTCATAAGATGTAGGAAGTTAATCAAATGGGTATTAGAGCATCATTAAGTAAAAATGAGGTTTTTACTTATGATTTTCCTGGTAAACGAATGCATGAATGGAAAATGATGTGATTTGTGGGATTAATATAGACATTTAACATTTTCAACTAATCAGCCATAGAGCCTTGGGTCCGGTCCCAACAGAAGTCAAGGAAATGCCTTAAGCCTTTCTGACTGATAGTTTAGAATGATAAATGGCTATGGGGAAGGGAGGTTAGTTATTTGCAGCGCTCATGAATAATATTTACAATGATGTTTCTCACCTTCTTCTATCTACCAAATTTTTATTGCTAACATTTTTTCTTCCATTTTAATTAGGTGCATTTGAGCTACCAACCTTTACAACATTTATTCTTTCTGAAAGCAATAAAACTATATAATTCTACACTTATTTCATCCAGGAATCCAGATTAAACTGTTGGATTCACTTATTCTCTACCTAACTACTGAATTGTAATGATTAAACTGTATGACGTTTCTTTATTCTCTATCTACAACAAGTGAAGTTGAAAAATGACAAGTGAAGTTTAAACTATTTAACTCATCATGGATTATGGCATTTATTAACACTGCCATAATCAACTGCAAAAGGTAAAAGTAGTGGCATTTAGACTTGCACACTTTCATGTTTTATTCATTTTTTATTTTGGGGTCTATTATTTTTTCTAAGTCCTTTGATTGTTCTTTTAGGACTTTTTACCCTCTTTTTGATTTTTTCTTTCTTTTTTTTCTTTTTTTTTTACAAAATATGGGAATACAACTTGCAGAAGGCAAATTATGTGCATATTTACAAGATTACCTTCAGCCAAGTCAAAATTATGAATCCTATATTTATAGGTCACTAACAGACCAAGGACTTAACGTACTACAACCGATCTCCCCGAATGATGTGTTTGGTGTATCATGTTTACAAGGAAGTCGACTCGGTTATCTATGGTAGGCTTGCAACCTAATGGTGTCTCCCCAAATATAAGCGACAATACGTGGGAGTCTAGTCCATAGTAGTGTTGTCTAATGTGTAATCGTTAGATGAGAGCACCCCAAATATACTTATCATACATCAATATACTTCCATACGTGGGATGGGATATCACCCCCAAGCTGTAAAACTGACCGTTAGTGACATCTCCTACGTTTGACGACGCTGAAACACGTCTCTAGCCTAGACCACTAAATTTTCTCATTATTTCAAAATGCTCCTTAAGGTAAATTGGGTAAATTTTAATGTTGATCTTGAGTTAAGTTTTGGTTTTTGGCTCAAAATCGATGTCACCTGAATCCTACGATGCATGTTAAATGAAAAAAGAAAATATTTCCATTTCGATGAAGTCTAAAATATTTAGGGAAGAGATGCAAGCAAAAGTGCAATCAATGTAGTAAACAATGATGCCCCCCAAGCTAGTTCAGGACTACGAAATGCAATTCTTTCCAATCAAATTCACTTTTCCCCAAAAATGCAACATTGAAAAAATGAAAACATTTCTCTTTTCCACTAAGATGCACAAAATGATATTTTTTTTTTACTTTTTAATTTGAAAAGAAATCAAAATTAAAATGAACGAAACGAATGAAGAAATGCAAAAACACACTTTTCACTTTTCTTTCAATCGAATGGAAAACAAAATCGCTTTAAAAAATACACGAATGAAATGATTTTCACTCCCTTTTTTAAAACGATAAAGACAAGCCAAATCAAAAACTAAAATGAAAATCACTTTCAATTTCTTTTGAATTTGGAAAAATACAAACTCTTCGAGACTCGCAAATCAAACAATTTTTTATCCTATGTTTGACACTAAGTTGAAAGTAAGATCAGAAATGTAGTGGTGACCAGTGCATATGACAAATCACTTCAAACCAAGTTCGAAGAAATGCGACAAAATGTGTTTGAAATGGTGAAAAATCTCCCCAACTCACAAACAATTCAAAGAGACGAAAAAAATTTCTCAAAGAAGACAAGTAATTCAAACACACAAGAAAGAGGTTACTGAGACTCTAGAGACATTCTTCAAGGGCTAGGACACACTGGAAAATCAAGGGAAAACCCTAAATTTTTGTAGGCTTGAGATTAGTGCTTCTATGATAAGTAGAAGGGTGCTGAAAGACAAATCAGTGTGGTTGTTCTATATAAAACAGCGCTGGCAGCGCTACTATGTAAATAGAAAACGTGTTGGTCATTAAAAACAAGGAAAAAAAAATGAGTTTCACTTAAAAACCAGACCTAACACAGTGAAATGAATATTGAACCCTATGCAAACTAACAAAGACATAAGAAAGCTTAGATTTTGGTGATCATTCAAACTGATCCAAGATCAGTCCAAGAAAGGAAGGTTAAGAGGATAAGATCCCCAGTGGAGTCGCCAATTCTGTTGTCAAGATAAATCCCCTCTGCTGACAGAGGCAAACTCTCTAGCCCTAGAGTGGGTCTAGCAACTTGAGATACTTTATAATGCAAATATTTCTTAACTAATATTCAAAATGCGACAAGAAAATAGATGGAGGTACCTTTTCCCAACACTATGTTTGAACCTGTTGATGATGACCTTGATCCGCGATCCTTTTGGGCTCGCTCCTTGCAACTAGTGGCACACAAATACCTGCAGATGATTAGGAGGCAATAGAAAATTTAATCCAGTACATAATAATCATAAACATTAGCTATCTAGTACATCAAGGAGTACCAGAATATTTTCATAAAATATTAGACAAATATAGAAAGAAAACATCATATGTTTTATTGATAAATATGAAAGGAGGAGCTTACAACCCAGGCCTTGGTGTTGGAGGCGTCCCTTTGGTAAAAATTTGAGTCCTTCACCGAAGCTCTAAAGCATTCCTTATCCCGAAAACTTAGGCGTTATCACGGTGCAAGAATGTAAAGGGAATGAGAGTTCAAACTAGCCCAATAATGACCAACCAGTAGTTGAAGGATGAGCACCAATTTATAGGAAGGGAGAAGAGGTTGGGAGCCCATGAAAGGAGGAGGAAGGTCCACTTTCTAAGGGATAAACCCCCCATGGATGAGATCAAAGCTCTAAAATCAGAGAGCTCGACTCTATCATCACCGTTTAACAACCAACTCACCTCCCTGGAACTTCTAGAGGTCGAAGCTTCTCCTCCATTTGAGGAAACACTAATAGAAAGGGATCAGCACTATTTTCCAAGAAATTAGGGTGTTTCCAGCGCTAAGCCAGAACTATCAATTTGACATCAGCGCAAGCATGAAACCAGGAAATGCGCTGACCCAGGAAACTAGTATTTTGACCAAGTTTCTTCAGTAATATTACCACGCAATTTTCTTTGAACCTTCAAGGGATGTCTGAACATATTTCTTCATGGTGGAAACATTACACAGGGTTTGTCACGAGGCACTTTAGGATCAGGGATGGGAAATTACCATGGTGACAAACTACTGTGTAAAATTGTTAGTCCCACCAACCTTGAGGTAGAACAATATATGCTAGAACATGTCCCTAAAATTCTTCTCATGCGGACAATTTAATGCTTGTGAAGCAAATCTCAAAGTAACAAATACATGAGGTGGTGTCCTTGTTTAATCAAGATAAATATCCTAGAATGGATGGGTTTTTTGCTCACTTTTATCATCAGTTTTTGGAGTTAATAAAATATTATTTTTGTAGAACGATTAACTACTCATTCAAACATAATTAGGGTGGATGAATCATACTTCTTCCCTAGCATTGGTCCCAAATTAGGAAGCAAATCCATGTTCATTTTCTAGGTTAATACCAATATCGTTGTGCAATGTTTCTTATAAAATCATTTAAAATATTTTTTCCTCATTATTGAAATTTATCCTCCCAAAATTAATCTCTAATAACCAGGGTGGATTTATGCATAAAATAAAAGTACTTGATAATATTATCCTAGTCTAGGAAGCAATTCATTCTAGTCAAGAAAGAGAATACCAAGGAATTATCGTTAAGCTTAATATGGATAATTCATTTGAAAGGGTTAGACATGATTGTTTATGCAAGGTTATGTCAAAATTTGGCTTTGATAAAAATTTTATACATGGGGCTTCCCTTTACATTAAATTTCCACGGATATAACCATTAGTAAATGGAAGAGCAGCATGATTCTTTTGTTACTTTCATGGCCTTCGTCAGGGCTTCCCTTTGTCCCCCTTTTTATATATCATAATGGTTGAATATCTTAGTAAAAGGTTGGATTTTGAAAGAAGCGATGAGTGTCTACGCAGTCTCAACTTTGTTCATGGAACAAAGAATATAAATCACTCTCAATTTGTTAATGATACTCTCCTTTTAGGAGGGGATTCTATAATAATTACCAAAGATTTAAATTGGTCCTTGATCATTTTTTGGATATCTTTGGAGGTCTAACAAACTTAGTAAAGTCACAATTTTTTTTCTTAAATTCCTCCTCTTGCAAGCAAAGGAAAGTAGGAAGTATTATGGGCTTCCACCTAGTGGAATATTGGAAAAATTTTAAATATTTAGGGATTCCTAATTTTTTGAAATCACATATTTTGCAAGAATGGGATGGTGTTATTATTAAATTTAAAATGAAACTTGATACCTGGGGAGGCCCTTGGGTCAACTTAACTAGATGCACAATGTTTATCAAAGTAATTATTTATGCTTTCCCTTTGTACCAATTCACTTCCCTCCTTACCCCAGAAAGTGTTTTCTCTATTATAGCTAAGGAAATATACATGTTTCTTTAGGAAGGGTGGAATTCTAGCACACAAAAAATTCATTTGATAAAATGGGCAACATTCAAGTATTCAAAAACCCATGGAGCCTTTGGAATTAGAGACTTTATTCTTATGAAAAAAATAATAGGATAAAACTTAGTATGGAGGCTTATCACTCATGAACACGATTGGTAGAACGAAATCCTTAAGGCGGAACATCTTATGACATAATGAGTTCGATGCTTAGAGTCAATTCAAGCCCCCAAAGAAGGCTTAATGATTTGGAAACTAATCACTTCGACAGCCTATCTGATCATATTGTATATCTTTTGGAAACCTGGAAATGGAAGAGATATTAACTTATAGAGGGACAAGATAATGGATAAGTATCCCTTAGAACACAATTATGAGTTTCTACCTCTCAGGGAATTATTTTTTGCTCAAGGAAAATCAACACTAGTAAACATTTGAGATTGGTACAATGAAGGAAGTCGGATAGGATGAAACCTTAAAGGAGTCCCTACAAACTTGCAAAATTTAGCTTACAAACTTTGACACATTCTGGTTTATTATGCTTTGTGGTGGTTAGATGAGGTGAATCAACTCATATGGAATCATTATTCATACTCAATGAATAAAGGTTATGCACCCTAGATATTCCCTCAATAATCTCCCCCAAAGATATGGAAATTCAATGAAAATCTGAAGGTAAATTCATTTTGCAAGCTCCTTGTGCATAATTCTATTTTGATTGCTAAGAATTTTAGAAAGAGAGGCATTCTAGGTCCTTCAAGGTGTCTGTGTTGCAAGTAGTAAAAGGAATATATCCATCATATTTTTCTAGAATGTTCATATAAAAAAGTGATATGTTTAGGTGTTTTCTTTACTTTCAAATTTTTTAAAATGGCCAACTTCCCTTCAGGAGTATTTTACATCATGGTCAAAAAATTATGTTGGGATTATCTCTTAGAAATGTTTTTTTTTTCCATTATTGGGATACACTTCCAAAATTCATTTGTTGGAAGCTATGGATAGCTAGAAACAATGTAGTCTTCAATAATTTAGAAAATTTTCCACAATCTATAGCCATGAAATCTATTGCTCTGTGATCTAAGTTCAGAGTTTTAAAGTTTGCTAATGACTTATCTCGGCATGGATTAGACACACATGAAAGGAAATTGTGTTCAAAATTTGCTAATTTAGATAAAATTCCTATAGTTATTGAATGAACTAACACAAGTTCCCAAGCAAATTGGAAGCTAATATTGATAGTGGTAGAATTATTATCTTGGAAGTGGAAGTAAGAAGGACGCATCCTTAATTTTGATGGGGCTTCAAAAAGGAATCCAAGGATGGCGCGAGTGGGAGGGGTGTTATATGGCCCCAAGGAAGTTAAAGTTGCAAAGTATTCATGGGGATTAAGATGCATGACAAACAACCAAGTTGAAGTTTATGCCCTCTACCAGGGGATTCATTTAGTTAAAGAAAAATAGGTAAATTCTCTCACTATTTTAGGAGACTCCCTCCTTCTTATTCAAAATTTGGTGAAGGTCTCCTCTTCGAGGGACAAAACATTAGAAATTCTTATGAAACTAATTGGAAATTAGTGGAAGGATTATATACAATAGCATATTCCCATGTTCTCTGTGATCTCAATAAAGATGTGGACTTATCTGCTAATGAAGGGTGTAAATTAAGATTGGGAGATTTAAAAATAAATGGTTGAATCAGACCACCTCCTATTACTTAGAGATAAGTGGATTGGAATTACACAGTTATGAAGGACTACATTATCAATCATTTAAAATATGACATGTAAAATTTTTTTTGGTGGGTTAATTTTGTAAACTATATACCTACAAAACCTTGTTTTTTGTTTTCCAGTTTGGATTCCCTCTAGAAAAATTTGTAGTTTTGTTGGATAAGAAGGCTCAATATTTTTTTTGAAGATACATCTATGTACTAATTGTTGTATTTTTTGTGATCCAAGTGCAAACTTGCATATAAATTCAAAATTATCATTCTAGTTTTAAAAAAAAAAAAAAAAAGATGAAATACCTTGGTGGTATTTGAATACCCCAAGAAAATGCACTTTCGACTCAAGCTCATTTCTTTTCTCCTTAGGAATCAGGAATAAAAGGTGGAACCAAAGGCATTAAATGTGGCCAACTTCATTTCATAGAAGTCTTATTTCTAAGAGCATGAGATGGACACATCGTGAAATGGACCATATTTAAGATAGTCCAATTCATTCTTTTAGTTGCGCCATTTTTTTGAGTATTGTATGGAAGTATGGTTTGATGTTGAATCCCATGTTGGTGAAGATAGTTTCCAAATTTATTAGATGTGTATTCTCTTCCATTATTAGTACAAAGATATTTGATATGTGATTGTGCTTAATTTTGAATCCATACATGAAAACTTTCAAGAGTTTCAAAAACTTGATATTTATCTTTCAACAAGTGCGCCCAACATAGCCTATTGTAATCATCAATAAATTCATCATGTATTTAATGCTATTAGTAGAAGGAATATGCATGGGACCACACAAATTAGGATGTATCAATCCAACTTGTATATATTCTCTAGTAGTATGTTTTCCAAGGATACAAGCATAATATTTTTTTAATTTCCTAAGAATAGTAAGAAAACCAAAAAGAACATTCTTTTTCAGCAAACGAAGGTTGTTATAATTAATATATCCAAATATAGCATTCCATAGAAGACTAAATGGAAATGTAACTTCATTTTTATGTGAGAGGTATGTAGAATTGTGTGCATGAGTATATATTCATTTCAGCTTCAACAATCTTTCATCTTCCACTCCATTCATTACAACTAGGTTTTCAGAAGCCCTCCTTGTCTCTGCTTTTCCATCAAATAAATGAATGGGGTGACCTTGTTTTCGAATGAACACAAGGAACAAAAAATTCATTTTCAACACTCAAATATAGATCACATAATGTGGAGGGAAATAAGTGATTCTTGGCAGTTTAACCCTAATGGTGCCAAGTCTAAAAGGTTTGAGACTTGACTTATCTATAAAATACACTATGACATCTACATTATCGTTAAAATCTTCAAAAAATTCTCTCTGCCATGTCATGTGGCATGTATCCCCTATGAAAAGCAACAAAGCATCTATCCAAGAAGAAAATGAAGTATCAAATAAATTTTCAGTTACTACAATATTACAATGTGAAACAATGCAATCAGCGAATTCATGTGCTTTACCTTTTTTTGGATCTATTGTTTTACCTATATATTCATTATATTATTGTTTCTCTTTTATCTTCTCCGAGGGGATTCTACATGTCGATACATCATGTCCATATTTGACGCAATGAGTACAATAAAGATTAGGTCCCTCGCCTTGTTTATGATGAGAAGAGAGGAGCTCTTTACTTATTTCCATGTCTTTTCTAACTCCATATGAAAATTACTTGTATGGTGAAAATGAGATTTTACTCACTTTCTTTTATGACATAATTAACTCTTATAGTGGAGAAACAAATGAGACCTAGACTCTGATCTAAATGAAGGTATGGTGAATGACCTCATACCCTAGATGATTTATAGATGAAATGACCTCTGAAATGATGATGACCATGAACAAAGTGCAGGGAGTGTCATTTCAAACCTAGACGTATTCAATGAACAAAATTTTATTTGAAAACTAACTTGAAACATGAAATTTTTACCTAGGACCACCACTAAGTAAACTTGAAAGAGTACATTTTTCACTGAACATTTGGACACTAACATTGGCTCCATCTGGGAATGGCAACTCCTTTAAGAGGTGTCAATAACACCATAGACCAAGTAGCCTCATCCATTGGGAAATGGAGTCACTGCAACTAACTACTAAGTAAACCTAAAAGAGTACATTTTTCACTAAACGTTTGGACACTAACATTGCCTCCATATGGGAATGGTAGCTCCTTCAGGAGGTGTCAATAACACCGTAGACCAAGTAGCCTCATCCATTGGGAAAGCAACTACAATCCTCAAACTGATTCAAATCAAACTAAAAACTAAATTGTACATCATCAACTTCAAACTCTATTGGAAACTGACACTACAAAAGATGCTCAAAATTTTGAGCTTATCATTACACCTTACCTACTCTAACTAGTCCATAAATCACTTGATCAAGTGAAGCCGAAGATCCAGTGAAACCATGAAAGAAAATGGCTATCTGATTTCTTTCTCCTCCTACTTTCCTCAGAAAAGCATTGTGGTAATGACAACCCCAACTAAAAATTGAACCCAAACTCTGTGTTGGCGAAGAAAACAAACTCCATATTTTCTGATGCTTCCAAAATACTTCCCAAGGGGTCTTGAAAATAATGAAACATTACCTCTTGTTGATCAACCAAAAGAAGTGAAATGATTTAAAATAATGTTTTATTTTTATTCTTCATTTGGTTGATCCCTCTTAAATAGAAATGCAGTAATGTGATCTTCCATATCATCCAGATGAGAGACAATGTTTGTATTTTCTTGCAGATCTTCAATTGAGGTAGCCAAATCAACATCAAAACAAATATCTACAAGTGGATTTTCATGTATATCAGAAATAGAATTATCCTGGCTCTGGAAAAATTCTACATCTTGATCCTTAGAAGGTTGTTGAACATGTTCATCAAACTCAAGACAACAAAATTTTTGTATATTGTTTTTTACCTCAACAAATAAATCATGACTCTTTAGAGTTTCTTTACAAGAAAACTCAAAATTTTGATATGCACATATTTCTTCCTGAATTAAAAACTCAAAAGAGGATAGGGATGAAGAGTAATTGGACATAACATCTTCATATATATCTTGATTTCTTGAAGTTTAGCATGACTACTACAAATTATCATCAACTTCGAAAGATGGAAGATCAATGTCATCCTTTAAAGAATTATGCTCAAGTTCGTTGTCATCCAAGGTAGAATCCATGATCTTCTCATGGCGGTGAAAAGGGTTTTCATTCAAAGCATCCAAGAGGTCATCATCCATAAAATCTTCATCGCCATAATAATTTTCTAGCTCTTGAATAAAACTCTCAAAGTGATCACAAAAATCCTCAATCAAAAGCAAATAAGGATAGGTTTGTCTATACTTCACGAAAAAATACCAAGTGAAAATACTTGAGAGAATAAATACAAGTAGGAGGCAAGCTTTCATACCAAAACCATGATTTTTATTCTAATGTGATCATGAACATATTCATTAAACAATCTTCATGAAAATTATTCTTCATCTTACGCACATGAATATGAAATATTATTAAATGAAGTGTAGCATCATCACCTTTTCCATCTTTGAATTTTGGCAAGTATGTTTGCCAATCTACCTGAGGCATAGGATTTGGAAAGCCTAGAACATGATCTCGATGCATAGGAGCATACCTATCACTAGTACATTTGGGGGAAATTCCGACACTTGGTTCCGACGCTTTTGACCAAATGTCGGAAATTTCCCCAAATTTTTTCAATCCCGCCCGAAACCGTCGCTATACCGACGTTTAGAGAAAAGTGTTGCAATACCGAAACTTAGACAAAGTGTCGCAATTGCGATGTTTGGAGGAAGAAGTCGCAATTGCGACACTATGCCCCAAAGTTTTGCTATTGCGACGGCTGCCTCCAAACATCGCAAGTGCGACACAATGTCTAAGTGTCGCAATTGCGACGTTTGGAGGCATCCGTCGCAATAGTGACGCTTTGGCCACTGTCGGTATAATGACACTTATATGCGCACTACATAAAAATTATTTTATTGAAAACTACATTAACGTATCCATCGCAATAGCGGCGCTTTGGTCGTCGTCGGTATAACGACACTTATATGCGCGCTACATAAAAATGATTTTATTAAAAACTACATTAACATCTGATATCACACGCGCATTCGCCCTAAGCTCTTGCAGAATAGCATTTTCCCTCATCATTCGCCCTTAGCATTCGCCCTCAGCTCTTGCAGAATAGCATTCGCCCTCAGCATTCGCCCTCAGCTCTTGCAGAACAGCATTCACCCTCAGCATTCACCCTCAGCTCTTTTAGAACAGCATTCGCCCTCAGCTCTTGCAGAATAGCATTCACCCTCAGAATTCGCCCTCAACTCTTGTAGAACAGCATTCACCCTGCATTCGCCCTTAGCGTTCGCCCTCAACTCTTGCATAACAACATTCACCCTCAGCTCTTGCAGAACAGCATTCGCCCTCAGCTCTTGCAGAACAGCATTCACCCTCAGCGCTTGCAGAACAGCATTCACCCTCAGCTCTTGCAAAACAGCATTCGCCCTCAGCTCTTGCAAAATGGTAAGTTCTTACTGCATTCCCTTCCTCCTATAGTATGGTTGACTCTATTTGGGTTTTTTTGGTCAATTCCATTGGATTGTGTTAGGCTATAGGGTTCTCTCTAGATTTCTTCCAATGTTCTTTCGGATGAGTTTCAAAGAGGATGTGTAATATGTGTTTGTGCTTACATGAATTTGACTCCACCAGTTTAATGAAGTTTAAGCTATGGATTTTAGTTCAACAAACTCATCCATCTCAACACCCAATAAAGAATTTCCCTTGGTATGATCTATATTGAAGGTGAAGTGCAAAGTGGTAGAGAATGGGAGATCGAAATTCATCAAGTTTATCACAAGGGTAGTACTCCAGATCGAAAGTGATGAGCTTTAGTTCTCTAGATTTGGGGATTTTCTGATATTTAGGGATTCTCTGATGACATACCAAAGGTCACATCCATACAACCATATCAAGGTCAATGTTGAGATCATTCTCATATAGATATAGGTCACTGATATATAGGGTTAATATCATCATCACTATCTGTCTTCTCAACTTAGTGTTCTTAAATTGATGTCATAAATTGTCAACCAGGGTTAGTAAACTGTTGAAGTGAAGTGCACTATATGTGCCTAGGTATCTGTTTCTCACTACGTTGTGTTTAGTGTTTTTCCCAATGTTTTTGGTTTTGTGTTTTTATTCTAAGAGGAAAAGAACTAAGTGTTGGTAAAGAGAAGTTGTTGGTCACACTGAAACAGAGCAAAACCTATTCTAAACTATGTATGGCACTTGAAAACAGAAAATGCAAAACTTTAACAAGAAAAATAACTCATAACATGAACTCAGTCCAATTCATTCATCAGAAATATGTTGGAATAACTTGAGAAAAGGATAAGTTTAATGCAATGAGGTTCTTCTAAGTAAACAACAATCTACAATATCACAGAGAAAATCTCATCCATGGCTAGAAATTTGTTGGAACACATTTGGAAAAGACAGTCTGCAACATAGTGAGTGACTCTATTTTAAATTATCCTATGACACTGAAATTAATCCATTCTGCAACTCAAATTGTCACTACTAAGCCTCATTCGAAAGTTAGAAATATTTTGGAATAGTTTTGGAAAAAAAGGTTATTTGTAAAATTATAAGAGATTGCAGAACAGTCAAGGCCTTGAACTGATATCACTAATTCCTGGCTATATGATGATGTGTTGGAAGAGATTAATAACAAGAGTAGTTTGTAAATAATGAAGGCCTTGAAGTCTAATGGAACAGAACTAGCATACAACTAACTAATGAAACTGGAAATACATTAAACAGAACTGAACAAGAATGCAATCAATCAAACTTGAAATACAGTGAACAGAATTGAACTAGAGTGCCATTAACCTCCGGAGTTTTACAACTAAAATAAAATGCAACTAATCACTGAAATACTACAGCTCTATCTCATTCGGTGTTAGTGATATTTTGGAACAATTCATAAAAGCAAGACTGGTTGTAACAATTGATGTCAGTGAGCATAAAAATATGAAGTCAGAAAAATGCAACTAGACTCTAAAACACCACAGCTATGTCTCATTCAGTGTTAGTGATATTTTGGAACAATTCGTAAGAACAAGACTAGCTGTAACATTTGATGTGAATAAGCATAAAAACATAAAGTTTAAAAAACTACTTGAATTAGGAATGAAACAAGGCTAAAGTTACTTATCTAAACAATATGCATAGAGATTCTCGGGCAGTAGGGACCCTCTACCACCGGATTAGCATACAAATATCCTCAAGATTTCCTTAGATCATGCAATGGAGTTGAATGTCTTTCATTAAAGATAAAATTCTTCAGAAACAGAGTATTACGAACTTTTGAGATCTAACAACAAAACATCAATCTAGCTAGCTGTCTCTCGGTCTCCCGAGTCATTCTTATAAAAGAAATAGATAACTACCCTTGAGAGGAAATAGGGATAAGTGTCTTTCCCAATTAAAATCAAATTAGAACTGTTGTGGAAGCCTCGTACTCTTGCTGGAGACATCTGTAGAGTCCCTATCCTGGTAGGAATCTGCTTCTTAGTTTTGACCTCTTCCACATGCATAACCACCTATGGATTCTTGCTCAGACTTCGTAGAGAGCAAGAAATGATGGGAGAGTGTTGTGGAATTCACCCATATGCATTTTTCTTTGAAGTGACACCTGTAAACTATGAGAACATGAAGATAGATGCGGAATAGGTGACTAGCTACAAAATGGCTGCATTTTGTAGCTGAGTCTAGTCAAAAATTACTACAACAACAAAACCATGAAAATATAGCAAGTGAGTCATTGTATACATTCCTAAAGTGACTTTAATTAATCCTATTGATCATTTAAGCCTATAATTGATAAGGTAAAAAGGAAATGAAGTGAAATTGGGTGAAATAAAATGACATCTTTGGGGCTCAACATACCCCCACTGCAAAGTCTTTGCATGTCCTCATGCAATCAATTCATGTATTCTGAGACTTCTACTAGGACATCCAAGCTCCTTCTTCTGCTTTGCCTGACATTCAATGGCCTCCTAGGCTTCCTTATGACCAACTTGAATCTCAAATTTATAAGTGCCCTGCTCAACTTTTTGTTTTTCTTCTTCAATTTCTCACTAGCCTTGTACAACTTTTCCATTTGCAGAGAAAGAGTTGTATTCATATCACTTTTCAGCTTAACCTGCACCCTCAAAATTTCATTTTCATTCTTTATGTGCCTATTGAGTACTTCTAACTCATATTTGTCTCTTCTTAGTACATCAATTGCAGATTCTGATGGGATAGGAGTTCTTCCTCTACTTTCTAAGGCTCTCTTTTCCAATGACTCAACATAATTATAGATTTTTTGTTGTGCTAGGTCTATCTCTGGAGTTTCTTCATCAAGATCCTCTTCATACTGGTACTCAGGTGATCTAGCAGTTCGTGTCTCTTCATCCTCAATGTTTATGATTCTCGTTTGTCTAATCCCTGTTTTCTTCAATATACCTCTAAGTATGTGGCTTCGTCTTGGTTGAGATGGTCCTTCACCTCTCTCCTTGGCATACCTTCTTATCATCTTCTCCTTTTTAAGTTGTTTCTTAATTTCATCCAATTTCTCAGAAATTATCTCCTCACTGTCCTCTTGTATGGACTTACCAGTTTTAGTTTCAACAGATTTGGAAATTTTCCTTCTCCTGCTTCTTCTTATAAGTTTTCCTTCAGATGGAGATTCATTGGGTTCTTCAAAGTGATTCCTTACTAGAAACTCATCCCAATTGTCTTCCACCTTTCTCAAATAATGTTCAATTAGGATTTTAACTAGGCCATGGTGGTACAAAGTGGTTTCTAGGAATTGAACCCTCTTTTGAACATTAGAGGCCATTCTCTTCATACTATGAAGTAGGAAAAAAAGGTAAATTGATTTCTTCATCTAAGAAATGCATCATTAACCGAATATGATAAACATAGAGGGTACCAAACCTTCCCTCACAAGTTATAATTTTTTGAAAAATGAGCAACATATTTCACCATTTATTCTTCAGTGCTGAGCTAGGAATGCCCTTCTTAAAAATGGAAATATCCATACCTGGTGTTTTGATCATTTGCCTCCATGCCTCATTATGAAATTCCCTATTTTTGAACCATCGTTTACCTTGCCTGGGTAATTTCGCTGCTTCTGCAATGAAAGATTCTGTAATAGTGAATTTAACATCTCCTATTTCAACTTCTGCAACATTGAAGGACCTTGCAAATGTCTTAGTTGCCTCTTTATGAAAACCATTGAATTTTTCCAAAAACTATAACCACCCAACTTGTTGTAGCATTTCTCTAATCTATGGGTAACCCTCTAATTATTTGGTTCCGACTGGTTCGGACCTTACTATGAGACCCATGGCTTCTCTTCTCAACCTTCAATTTACTTCTCTTCTATCTACGGTGAAAATGGTTGTTAAAGAGTTTTTTTTACCCCAAAAGGTGCCTTCTCTGTTTATGCAGTAGGAATTAGCTACGGAAGGATGACATGAAGAGGTTATAGAATGAGTGAAATATGGTGAGGGTGATTCACATGAATTAATGAGTTTGAGAGCCATCATGGAAGAAAATACCGCGGAAACATCTCGTGGGAAATTCAAAATCATCACTGAATACTTCAGCTAGTGACGTGACCGAATAGGTCACTTCAGTACTTAACCGTTAAGTTTTAAATGATGATTTGAAATGGCAGAATGAAAGGGATTTTGTCCAAAGTTTTTATGATAGGTTTAATAGGCATGATCAACACGAATAATCAAAACAAATTTTTGAATCATACATGACTTAACTATACTATAAATTTCATATTTTTTCATCATAATAATTTCACAACTTTACCTTTGCCTTTCCTTTAATTTTTGTGGTTTTGATATGCTTTGTCATCCTTTGAAAATCATTGATTCTTCAGTCTTCATAAGCCCTTTGATTTTTCTTGTTGAAATAGGTGTGCAGGGTTAATTTGCTGCTGAACAAGTGGTTGCTGGATAATTGCCTTCAGGATATCTGGCTGCAAAATGTCTAGCTGGCTGCAGAATGTCTGATTGGCTGCAGAATGTCTGACTGCAAAATATACATGTAGGAGCTTTGAGACATGGAATGGAATGTTGTATGAAGTGAATTAGAATGGATCATGAAATATGGTGTAATGGAGCATGAGTGAAGTGAAATGTAATGGAATGAAATGGATTATAAATATAAAGTGGAGTGAAATATGAAAAGTGGTCTGCAACTTATGATTTGTAATATTCAATGGCAGAAAGAGATCAAAATCTGAGATGAAAATGAGGTGGACCATGGAATGGAGTGAATGAAGTATGGATGAGTGGAGTGAATGAAATATGAATGAATGAAATATGAATGAATGGAGTGAATTAAATATGAATGAAGTGAGACATGATGAAGTGAGACTTATGATTTTGCGATAGCTGCTTGCAGAAAAAGAACAAATTTGAAAAGCTAAAGTGTCAGAAGGATTCTAATTTTCACTTTATCTTTTCTATATAAACATGCTAATCAGTGATTAGTTTTCATGTTTATAATTTTTTTTTTTTTTTCATTTGAATTCAGAAAAATTCAACTAAATTGATGAAGAAGAAAAATTCTTCTTCATTAACTTTACATCACTGTTTTCTTGGAATCTCTTGACAAATTCTTCTCTTGAAAGTGGCTTATGATACAGCTTCAATCTATGACCATTTACAAGAAAAGTGACCTTCTCTTCATCTATTGTCCTAATTTTTATTGCTCCATTGTCAAAAATTCTCATAATTTCATATGGCCCAAGCCAATGTGTTTGGAATTTACCTTGAAAATCTTTGAACTTTGAATCAAACAAGAGAGCCCAGCCACCTTCTATAAACTTATTTTCCTTGATGTACTTATCATGCCATTTATTCCTTTGTTGTTGGACTATACTTGTTTTCTGGACTGCATCTTGTCTGATCTCATCCAATTCATTAATCTGCTCCAATCTGTGATTTTGTGCCTCTGTTAGATCAAGTCCTAGCTAAACTGCCATTTTAAAAGTTTGAATCTGAAACTCTATGGGAAACAAAACTTGTTTTCCATAAACAAGTTCATAGGGAGTATGACCTGTTGTGCTTCTCCATGTAGTTCTATAGGCCCACAAGGCTTCAGGAAGCTTGTCTGCCCAATCTCTTCTATGTAAATGAACGGTCTTTGTTAGGATCCCTTCAATGACTTTATTGGTAGATTCCACTTGACCATTTTCTTGTGGATGATAGGGAGTAGATTTTCTGTGTCTGATTTTGTACCTCTCCATCATTTTTTCCACTAGCCTTGATGTGAATTGAGCTCCTTGATCTGTAACAATTTCCCTTGGGACACCAAAACGGGTAAAAATATCCTCAAAAAGAAAATTAACTACAGATGCTTCATTAGCAAAAAGTAATGGCTTGGCCTCTACCCATTTGGTAACATAATCAGTGCAAACTAATATATATCTCTTTTGTCTTGATGGAGGACTAATAGGTCCTACAAAATCCAGAGCCCATTTTTCAAAAGGTTCAATATGTACCCGAGGCTGCAATGGCATCTCACCTGAAGGAGAAGGTTTCCCTACCCTTTGGCAACTGTCACACCTTTTGACATACTCTTTAGCATCTTTAAAAAGGGATGGCCAATAGTATCCTAAATGAAGGACCTTATAAGCTGTCCTTTTATTAGCAAAGTGTCCGCCACAATGTTCATCATGACATGCCTTGAGGATCTCAGGCATCTCATCTTCCCGAACACATCTCCTAATGATAAAATCTAGACCTGTTTTGTATAACTCATTAGCAACCCATGAATATTTTGCACTGTCATAAATGATCTTTCTTTTGTCTCTTGCATTCATTATTGAAGGAAATTTCCCCGAAACTAAATAATTAGCAATGTCAGCAAACCAAGGAGTTTGAGTAGAAATTGCAAAAAGATATTCATCGGGGAATTGATCTTCAACTGGGGTATTGTCTTTGATGTTTTGGAGTCTAGATAGGAAATCAACTACTGTGTTTTGTTTTCCAGGCCTATCTAGAATGGTAATGTTGAATTCTTGTAAAAGCAATAACCATCTTATAACTCTGCCATTAGTAATTGATTTTTTCATTAGATATCTAATTGCAGAGTGATCTGTGTGAACAAAAGTTTCATAGCCTGTTATATAGTGTCTGAATTTGTTTATGGCATGAACAACAGCTAAAAACTCTTTTTTAGTCACAGTATAATTTAACTCTGAAGGAGTCAAATTTTTACTTGTATATTAGATGGCATAAGGAATCAGGTCTTTTTGTCCCAATACTGCTCCTAAAGCTGTATATGAGGCATCTGTTGAAATATGAAAAGGTAACTTCCAGTTAGGTCCTCTTAAAATAGGTGCTTCAGAGATTTTTGTTTTCAGGGTCTCAAAGGTTAACTGGAAATCAGGATTCCACTTGAATTCATAGTCCTTGGTAAGTAATTTGAAAAGTGGAGATGTTGTCTTGGTGAAGTTTTCTATAAACCTTCGATAATATCATGTAAATCCGATAAAACTCCTAACATATTTTTGAAAACTTGGAATAGATAAGTTAGAGATGACTTCAACTTTTGACTCATCAACTCTAATCCCATCCCCTGAAATGTGATGTCCTAAAATAATTCCTTCAGAAAACATCATAAAACACTTCTCATGACTTACTGAAATATTTGCTTCTTTACATCTCTTTAAAACTTTTTCCAAGTTTGCTAAGGCTTCTTCAAATGTGTTTCCATAAACTGTGAAATCATCCATATATACCTCTACACAATCATGTATTAGATCTGAAAAAATTCCTAGTGCTACCCTTTGAAATGTTGCAGGTACATTGCATAATCCAAATGGCAATACTCGGTAAGCATAGGTACCCCAAGGACAGGTAAATGTGGTTTTGTCTTGATCTTCAAGTGCTACTTGAATTTGGTTATAACCACTAAACCCATCTAAAAATGAGAAGTACTTTTTTCCCGCTAATGTATCTAACACCTGATCTATGAAAGGTAGGGGAAAATGATCTTTAAGAGTAGCTTTGTTTAATTCTCGGTAGTCAATACATACCCTCCATTTACCATTTTTCTTTGGCACAATTACCAAAGGAGAAACCCACTGACTATTTGAAATGGGATAGATAAAGTTGACATTTAACAATTTCTGTAATTCTTCTTTAACAATTTCCCTAAGATTTGGATTCATCTGTCTTTGAGGTTGTCTGATTGGTTTACAATTTTCCTCTATGTAGATGTGATGAGTGCAAGTCTTGGGGCTTATCCCTTTCATATCAGTGTACTCCCATGCATATGCAGAAAAATGTCTCTGTAATATCTTGACTAACTCTTCTTGCTGAGATTTCTCTAGGTTCTTGTTTATATTTAAAGTTTTTCCTGGAAATATCTCAATTGTAGAGATGTCAAATTTATCCATGGAACAGAGAGACATCTGTCTTGATGATAAAAACTCAATGTTGGATTCTTCTTGAAATTGTTCATGTTTTTATTTCGAAGAGGATTCAAAGTTATCTAAGGTATTCAGAATTAGGCTATCTTCACTAATTTCTAAAATTGTGAAGAGAGGTTGTAAGTCTTCTTCATCCTCTATCCATTGACTATCATCTAATTTTGTAATTGTTTTTGATGGAGGATACAAGGTAAATTTCTTGGTTGAACTACCATCAGAGATGTACATATCACCGGATCTACAACTAATGAA
Organism: Pinus albicaulis; assembly: GCA_034641835.2. Taxonomy (NCBI): domain Eukaryota; kingdom Viridiplantae; phylum Streptophyta; class Pinopsida; order Pinales; family Pinaceae; genus Pinus; species Pinus albicaulis. The sequence goes on along the minus strand of CM076584.1, from coordinate 796,756,273 downwards.
AGCATCAGTTGTAGCTAACTAAGGTCTTCCTAATATAATAGGATGCCCTCCTAGATTACTCTTAGCAGTTAGGATCATAAAATCCACAGGATACTCCCAAGAATCTAGGGACACTGGAATGTCCTCTATTACCCCATTAGGTTTGATCACAAATCTATCTGCTAATTGTAATAATATGGGTGTAAAAAGAAGATTAGGAAGTTTCAGTTTATCCATGATTTGTCTACTCATGATATTGATTGCTCCTCCTAAATCAATAAGTGTGTTTTGGATCTCAGTTCCATTGATGTGTATTTTAACAACTGGATTTCCTGGGTCTAGATACTTTGGAATAGCAATCTTACCCATCATGATATCTGCTATTTTTCCTACCAGTTGAATTTTCTTTGTCTCTCTTATTCTTTTTCCTATTTTCTTCATGCTCAACTCCTTTATTGTCTTTGCTAAGATTGGAATTTCCTTGATAGCTTGCAATAATGGGATCTTAATACAAACATTTCTAAGCTCATCTAGGAAATCATAATTAGGCACCATAATTTGTTTTTCTACACCTCTATCAATTTTTAATCTTTCTGGAAAGGGAGGTGTAGAAGTGGATGTTGATGGCTGCTCTAATGTAGGAGTTGAAATTATTGGTTCTTTTTTTTTTTTTTCAATGTTTGGGTCTTGGAAAGGTGTGTTCTCTTCAAGACTTTTATTCACCAGTAGATGATCTTCCTCAGAATTGTTTTTCTCTTGTATGATTACAGAAGGTTTCTTCTTTTCAAGTATTCTTCCAGACCTAAGTTGAACATCACTAAGGTCTAAAGGAGTAATCAAATTTGGAAACTGTTGGCCTTCTATCATGTATGTATTCTGAGGATTTTTATTGTTGGGGTTTGGTATGGGTTGGGCAGGTAACTGATTTGTTTTCTGAGGAAATGGTAATGGAAGTGGTGGATTTTGAAGATTTTGTTGAAAATTATGTTGAGGAGGGAAATGTGGATATGGTGGATATTGATAGTACTGAGAGTATCTTCCATAGGGATTTTGTGCTCCTTGTGCCCAAGTTTGAGATTGATTTTGGAATTGCGGCCAAGGTTGCTGCCAAGAATTCCAATTTGGTGGGGGTTGATTATACAGTTGATCATGGAATCCTTGTGTTTGAGGTCCTTGTCATGGCCTTCTAGAGACAAAATTGAGAGATTCTATGGAATTTGTAGAGGTTTCTTCTTGAAAGACAGCTTTAAGACCAGGAAGTGAAGGACAGCTCTTGGTCTCATGTTTTTTTGAACAAATTACACAGGTCTCTACTACTTTTGCATCCAAAGGGCACTCTCTCAAGGCATGCTTCTTTCTACATTTGGGACAAAATATTGCTAGGGCATCAGATTCAGTTTTCTGCTTGTTTTGTAACTTAAGGGTGTCTATTTGTTCACTAAGACTCCCTAAAATATCAGATTTGAATTCATCAAGCATATGTCCTATTTCTGCCCTACTTATTGTCCCAGAAGCAGACTTACTTTCCCTTGCAAGAGCAGGGTCTCTTGGTCCTTTTACAGTTTTAGATTTCCCTCTTGAAAGGTTGATACATAATTCAGCTATTTCAGGTAATGTGAGCTGAGATATATCCCCTTTTCCCGTCATGTTAAGGATATCTAACCATTCATCTCTAATTGTCTTCAATAAGAGAGCTTGCAAAGTATCTTGGTCCAAGTTTTCCATTTTTTCCCTCTTGATGTTATAGTTAAACCTCTCCAACAAATCTTCCAAATTTTCATCCTCTTTTTGTAACATTTTAAACACTTCCTCCTTATGGTTGACTGGCATACAGTAATCCAAATACCTCTCTATAAATGCTTGTTTCATGTCTTCTCATGTCCTAATAGAACTGTTGATCAAACTCATAAACCATTTTAATGCTGCTCCTTTCAATGTTGAAGGGAATAGTTTAAGTTTTTGAGCATATTGTAAGTAGTCATAGGTTCTACATAGGACTTCAAATTCAAATAGGAAGGTTTCAGGATCTTCATTTTTGAGTCCATAAAAGTTTGGAAGGACAGAGGGTGAAATGTTTTTCATAGTTGTATTGGTTTCTTCATCTACTATAGGAAACCCAAAAGAGCTTCCCATTTATCTTCTACCTCTTTCTCTGCCTCCTTCTCCTTCTATACCTCTACCTCCTTCTCCTCTACCTCTACCTCTACCCCCTCCAAATAGTGTGTGTTCTCCATTAAAAACTCCTCCTCCCCCTTCTTCTGCCATAGTTGATTCTTCTGTGGAAGTTGAAAAGTTTATGTCCCTAGCAGGGGTCCCAGAATCTTCTTCTAAGACAGGTTCAGTGGATAAAGTGGAAGGTATTTCTAATGGAATACATGATCTTAAGTTCTCTGGAAGTCTAGGATCAGTAAAGGATGGAATGTGGGTTTGAGTTGGAGGTGTGCTGGCTCTTGTTCTTAATGAAACAAGTGGTGTTCTAGGAATCAAGTGGTGTTCTTAATGAATCAAGTGGTGTTCTTATGAATCTACCCCTTGAGTCTTTTTCTCTACGCATGTCATTGTTTTTGGGAGGTAAGAAACAAGGCTACCTAGTTACACTTCCCTGGCAACGGCGCCAAAATGTCTGCTCAACTTAGTTTTCCTAAATTGATGTCATAAATTGTCAACCAGGGTTAGTAAATTGTTGAAGTGAAGTGCACTATATGTGCCTAGGTATCTGTTTCTCACTACGTTGTGTTTAGTGTTTTTCCTAATGTTTTTGGTTTTGTGTTTTTATTCTAAGAGGAAAAGAACTAAGTGTTGGTAAAAAGAAGTTGTTGGTCACACTAAAACAGAGGAAAACCTATTCTAAACTATGTATGGCACTTGAAAACAGAAAATGAAAAACTTTAACAAGAAAAATAACTCATAACATAAATTCAATAACTCATAACATAAACTCAGTCCAATTCATTCATTAGAAATCTGTTGGAATAACTTGAGAAAAGGATAAGTTTAATGCAATGAGGTTCTTCTAAGTAAACAACAATCTACAATATCACAGATAAAATCTCATCCATGGCTAGAAATTTGTTGGAACACATTTGGAAAAGATAGTCTGCAACATAGTGAGTGACTCTATTCTAAATTATCCTATGACACTGAAATTAATCCATTCTGCAACTCAAATTGTCACTACTACGCCTCATTTGAAAGTTAGAAATATTTTGGAATAGTTTTGGAAAAAAATGCTATTTGTAAAATTATAAGAGATTGCAGAACAGTCAAGGCCTTGAACTGATATCACTAATTCCTGTCCATATGATGATGTGTTGGAAGAGATTAATAACAAGAGTAGTTTGTAAATAATGAAGGCCTTGAAGTATAATGGAACAGAACTAGCATACAACTAACTAATGAAACTGGAAATACATTAAACAGAACTAAACAAGAATGCAATCAATCAAACTTGAAATACAGTGAACAGAATTGAACTAGAGTGCCATTAACCTCCGGATTTTTACAACTAAACTAAAATGCAACTAATCACTGAAATACTACAGCTCTATCTCATTCGGTGTTAGTGATATTTTGGAACAATTCATAAGAGCAAGACTGGCTGTAACAATTGATATCAGTGAGGATAAAAATATGAAGTTTAGAAAAATTCAACTAGACTCTAAAACACCACAGCTATGTCTCATTCAGTTTTAGTGATATTTTGGAACAATTCATAAGAACAAGACTAGCTGTAACATTTGATGTGAATGAGCATAAAAACATAAAGTTTAAAAAACTACTTGAATTAGGAATGAAACAAGGCTAAAGTTACTTATCTAAACAATATGCATAGAGCTTCTCGGGCAGTAGGGACCCTCTACCACCGGATTAGCATACAAATATCCTCAAGATTTCCTTAGATCATGCAATGGAGTTGAATGTCTTTCATTAAAGAGAAAATTCTTCAGATAATTGTATTTCCCAATTAAAATCAAATTAGAACTCTTGTGGAAGCCTCGTACTCTTGCTGGAGACATCTATAGAGTCCCTTTCCTGGTATGAATCTGCTTCTTAGTTTTGATCTCTTCCACGTGCATAACCACCTATGGATTCTTGCTCAGACTTAGTAGAGAGAAAGAAATGATGGGGGAGTGTTTTGGAATTCACCCATATGTGTTTTTCTTTGAAGTGACACCTGTAACCTATGAGAACATGAAGATAGCTGCGGAATAGGCGACTAGCTACAGAATGGCTGCATTCTGTAGCTGAGTCTAGTCAAAAATTACTACAACAACAAAACCATGAAAATATAGCAAGTCAGTCATTGTATACATTCCTAAAGTGACTTTAATTAATCCTATTGATCATTTAAGCATGTAATTGATAAGGGACAAAGGAAATGAAGTGAAATTGGGTGAAATAAAAGGACATCTTTGGGGCTGAACACTATGCATGGCAACCGAATGGTTACAAAATCTGTGATTGTGGTTGGCTCATTTATAATTATTACCCATTTATAGTAGAGCACAGAAACACTAAATATGGCCCAAGAAGAGCCTTTACAACAGGCAATAGAATTGCAGTTGCTTCATCAATAACCAATAGCTCCACTTGAGAAAACTTTTCATAATCTTGGGGCTGTATATACCGCAGAGCAAACAATTGTAGTTATCATTCGTGCTCCAATATATTAATATACTTTTTACATTGAACTGAAGAAAGGGAAACAAGCAAATCCTAGCCATCATACAATGCTTTGACAGAAGAGTTTTGAGTGACATACTTGAAAAAAAGAACTCATCCACTGATATTTATAATCATTTGAGTTATTCAAGTTAAACACAATGTCAAGAATCAAGATTCAATACCCTCTATTATCTTCATCACCCAATACAAGATTTAAATTTTTCCTAAAGAAACGCTTATTAAATTGGCAGCCATTATTTCTCCCTACTTTAAAAACCCTACATTTAAATGAAAACAAGCATTGCATTTCAACTACAAAAATCTATTAGTGTTCAAATGTACATGTGTGCATCACTTTTGTAGGGTATTCCTTTTCCACTTTCACATTATCCAAGAATGTGTGCAGTATAGTTCATATTTTTTGTGATTTAGATTATCTTGAAAAAGGAAAGGTAAATTATTTCCCATGGAAAAAGAAGGTTTTTCCTTTTTACTACTGGAAATGGTACAACAAAGTTCCATTTCTACTCGAAACTCCTATGAAACAGAAACCAAATAAAGGCCATGTCCTCAATGGACATCATTTGGCTTTGAAAATGGCCATTGCACCGTGTTGTTTCTTATATTACATCACGATAGTTTCTTAGGTCATTTCTTGTTTCTTGAGATGAAAAACAACCAAAGAATTTGTGAAGATCCTTTCAAGAAATAAATGACCATTTCTCAATCATATCTCAACTATTTTTTATTTTATTCAATGGTTGCTTACTTTGAGAGAAATTTGACACTTTTATAAGGAATATAACATAAAAACACAAAATGGGAAGGAATTGATGAGGTAGTGTTAGGAATCTGTAATCAGCAATATTAGCAAAGTCCGATCACAGAAACAACATCGTTTCAACCAACTTTGGGATTCTAGGATCTAGCCCTCCTAAATTCGAAGAGGGATCTCTCCAATAAGTGCAAATATGGATTTGTCTTTGAAATTTGGGGTAATAATATTAGGCTAGTTATGAAGGCCAAGGGTTTGTTTTGTTTTTGGATGGTTGAGCATGATTACTGTTTGAGGTGGAAAGTCCTAAGTGCAAAGATTTTCAAAGGTGAGAAGTTGCAAGTGAATAGAAAAGCTAGGCTAAAAAGATAGATATAACGCTGGTTTTTAGTCCATTGGGCTATGGAGTCATAACAGGGCTTTAATTGAGCAACAACATCAAGAGTGATCCAAGGGGCAAGTCATCTACATCACAAGATTATTGAGATTTAAATGATGGAATGGGAATAATAAAGTGTTGGAGAGGTGGAAACTAATAATAATTTCACAAAGGATTTATAGTCAGTCCAAACAAGAAAAAGCCTCTTAAGTAACTATTTAAAACCAACCAAGTGCAGGGCTAACCATTGACTTCTTGGGAAAGTTTGTATTAAAGCATCTTAATTGACAAACAATCCAGTAATCCACATAATTACCTTCAGAAAGTATGAAAACATATAAGAGAAGACAGAGTATAAAATTAAAATCAGATAAAGTACTTTTAAACCTAGTCTGCTTTCAGTTAACACCAAGGGAAACTTTCAGAATCTGCCTTTGGAGAATAGAAGCTAGAAATAGGGCAAACCATCACTTTTCTAGTCTGACTTTAATAAGAAAATAAGGAAAATAACTTTCAAGAACAGTGTTTAAAGAAAACAGTAGGAAAAGGGAACTCCAGCATTCCTAACTGCTTAAACTATATTAAATCATTCTTAAACAAACAATTTGGAGGAAAACATTGAGATAAAGCTTTTTAGTCAGAGAAGGTTACTTATGTACAGTAGGTCCTAACTCTATAAATGTTGTTCTTTATCAGAGAATATTGAACAATATGACATACATAGAAGGAAAACAATAACAAAGAAAGGGGCACTTCACCAGTGATATAGACCAAGATCCCAAGAAACAGTTTGTTTATTGATGTCAAACCAGTTACAGTACTCAGGTCCAATGTTTCAGTTCAGCAATCATCTTCACTATCCAGCCTAACAAAACTAACACAAACAGAGCTGCAAGGGCCAGTGAACACTATTTACAGATAGAAGTCTCAAGCTCAATTATATTTCAAAGTTCTACAACCAACAGTTTCTCATCTTCTACAGAAGTATTTATAGAAGGATGAGGAGGTGAGATCTGATAAAAGATCTCTCGGGGCAATTAATACAGATTCAAGACTTCTTGGCCTTTTGGGGGGCTCGATGAAGAAGTTTACAGGTGGATTTTTGTATTAACTGTTTTACAATTACGAATAAAACTCGGTGGGAGCTTTTGTTTGACTTCGAGGCTCTGCGTAATGTTTGGAGTAACTCTGCAGATATTTCTGCATTTATTTCCTTGTAGAAGTAACTCTCTGGCTGCGCTGGAGGTGAATATCTGATTTTCTTCAATAAGTTCAGCCTCTGTTTGAATGCTTTGAGGCAATAGGTGGCTCTGTGTTAGCTGGGAGGAATCAATTTTTCTCAGATGTGGTGGTGGAGGCCTTTTTGTCTGTTAAACACTTATGATTTTCTTTTAATGGTGTTTTAATTCTGGGAATTAGGCTTTTGATAATAATTCTTAGCCGTAATTCCAAAATTTGTCTTCAATATTCATTCTATTGTGTTATGTCTTCAAAAACTGATACTCTTTTAAGCGTGATTTAAATCACAGTGTCTTGTCAATGTGCAGGCTGCACAGGATTTCACAGCATCAATGCTCATAGAGCATCGACGAAACATAGATCTTGAACCCTGCAAACAGCTTCTTTTGATGAATCAAAGGTACAGGAAACATCTTTCCCGGCCTCTGAATTTTCCTTTGTTATAACGAAAAACCATTTATTCCTGCAAATATACACAAAATATTAGAAAATCCTGTGTTTTTTAGGTTTAACTGCTTCAGAAGGCGGGGAAGGAGCGTAGCCGTTGGATGAAAGCATCCAACGGTGGAGATTTATTTTGGAGGAGGTCAAAGAAGAGCGGGGGAATGAACAATACGGGGTGATTTTGGACCGTCCGATCTGGACACGTGGACGGTCCAGATCTAATCGAAGGATCGCAATCGGGGGTGGCAAGAAAATACACCGATCGAAAGTTGCGATGCGATGTGGCGCAGACTGTCGATCTTAATATTAGATCAACGGTGGAGAATGAATCGGAAGGATGTCAATCGGAGGAAGAAATATAACGCAGCGATTGAGAAATTCGATGTGATTGAGAAGAGCGATGCGATTGAGCGCTATTCATTTGATCGGCTCATGATCAATGGCGGGGATTTAGTTTTTGAAACGCACCGGCGAAAAAACCCTTATAATATATAAAACCCAAAGTTTAACTAAAAACAATGGTTTTTTATGGATCGGGGCGGGATATATATATAAAGTGGAGAGGCGCCCGACTGCGAGGCCTTTAGTTATATGGAACGTAATGGGCCTGGGGCATATATATTCAAAGGAGCCAATCGCAATCGGAGCCTCGTGCTTGGTCTTTCAATCAACCCATTGAAATATTGCGATGCGATTGAGCGCTTCGGGACTTCGACACCTGGTCCCGGGGGAAAGTCATATGAAACAAAAAGGCGGAGGGAGTTTAACATATATAAGACCCAATCGCATCGGAAACTTTGATGCGGGTCTTTCAATAAACCCATTTGTGAATTCCTCCGATGCGATTGCGCGATCGGTCTTTCAATCTAACCATTTTTATATTAAACACGTGACTTTGGTTTTTTAGATCAAACTTTGGATAAATGGGTTTTTGTATTTTACAAAGGAAAAATGGATCGGGATGGTTTATTCAATGGTTTTTAGGCGCCAAAGGTGGGCCCATGGTTTATATGAAACGATAATGCGATCGGGGGTTTTTACAATACAAGGCTTAATCGCATCGGAGTTTATATGATGCAAAGGCATAATTGCATCGGAACTTTCGGAACATGGCAAAGACCTGTACGCTTAGATTTTTTGCGATGCGATAAGCGCCGAGAAGGTTTTAGCACTTGGTTCCGGGGTGTGGGCTTGTGGGGGAAGTGGTTTTGAAACTTAGCCCAAGGGGGCTCAAGCCCTTATGCAAAAACATGTATTTTTCATGAAATTTTTCAAGGTTTTCAATGGATTTGGGGGTTTCGGTAAGGTTAAAGAGTGAGTATTTAACCTTGTAAAAGTGATTTTCATGAAGGGAAGAAGAGAAATCATGAAAAAAGGGAGTTTTATGGAGAAAAAGGGGGAGAAAATGAAGGTTAGTTTTGAGTGGGAGAAGGGAAAAAATGATGGTTTTTCAGTAGTCTTTTTCTCATGAAATTAGCAGAATTTCTGAGTATAAAATGGGAACAACAATGAAGATTTTCGACAGAGGCATGAGGCCTTCAAGAGTCTTCAAGAGCCAACACTTTTTAGTAATAAAATTTGTTCTTTGAAGGCTCAAAAAGTCTTAGCCACCTTTTGCTATAACAAATATTATAGGTGGTTAACAGGTAGATGACCTTTAGTTGTTGTCAATTAAGAATTGATAATACACGATGCATGTTCTGTACTACAAAATAGATTCCTTCCTGGAGTTAGGGCACAGAGTATTGAATCAAAGTTGTAGCTTCTAACTTCTTGTATTGGTTCATCAATCTTCAAATTCAGACATTGCATGTCTTCATTGCTTCATGTTTGAATAATTTGCATTATATCGTACAATAGGAAATTAGGAATTATGATTATTATTACTTTATGGATCTGTTAAGTTACTTTTAAGTTTGCATGGTTTAGTGTGAAATTATTCTTGTGTGCCCCTAGGCCCAGATGAAGGAATGCCAAGGACTGAGAACCATAGTTTTTAAATGGTATTGTTTCTTATACCCAAAAACCCCTCAACATCACTTCTTATTAGTTCTTAACAATAGTGTTGTAAATAATTTGAGAATTGATATAGCAAAATCTCGCACTTCTCAAGATAAATTCCTAAAGCTAAAGTGTGATACCATGTGTAATTCAATAGCCCCATTGTCACCTCACCAACCTCTTTTCACTTCGGGCTAGCTCTCCTCCAATTCAAGGGGGGTTCTCCCTAGTAGATGTTAGGGATCTAATGGCCCAACCAAACCAAGTCAAGAGCCCCCTAACTCTCTATGTTTACTACTATCAATCAAAATATTGAACAATAGGGTCAGACATGCATCCCGAAGATAAAATTGCCAGGGTATTTTTGGGTAATTTCAAAGGGAAAGTCCCCAAACACATATAATCAAGGAATTATAACGTGATTTCAAACATTAAATATCAACAAAATCATTTAAAGGATATTGAAAGGAAAAGGTGATGGAAGATAGAAAGTGCCTTACTTAAATGCTCTAAGGATTTTTCAATAGTTGCTCCAAAAGCTTCACTTCAAGGCCCTTCAAGATCGTCTCCAACAATGCTATACCATCAACTTCAACAATGTTGCTCCAAAAATGTCCTCAAGGTCTTCACAACAAGTTTACTAGAATTTGCTCCAAAACTATATTCAATAAGCTCTTCATTGTCAACTCGTCTCTATTTTGGGTGCCTTAATGTGCAATGACATGTTTCCAAGACTGAATTCAATGCAAGGCATATTTGAAACTCTAACTCTTTCTTCCGGTGTCTTATTAGAAATTATTTCAGTTTTCTTTTTGTGTTTTCAAGTTAGATATTGTTTTCAAGTTTTTAAATTTATAATTTTATTGCAATGTGGCAGACTGATCAGGGCAGTACAGGAACAACCCCGAGGCGAGATGATCGCAGAAAGAGGCCAGCGGAAGAACATGTAAAGTGCCAGCATTGCTCTATCTTCGGGTATTTTAGTTATTTACATAATTGAAATAATATTAATTTTGTTCAAATATGCAGACACCTAGCCATGGTACGCCTGATGATTCCCTCTATGAGGAAGAGCTTTCTTCATCCCTATCTCCAGTGCTCTTGTTGTGAAAAAAGGCACGAGATGCAAGGTCGGAATTTAATACTTTGATAGACGCACCTCAAACACCTGAAACAGAAGAGAGGATAAAACAACTTATGAACCAGCTAGAAACATATCAGGTAATAGTAAAAAGTCAAAAGGATATTTTTTTGTTCTGCATGAGATGAATTGTGATAGTTTGATTTTTAATTTTTACATTGACTAAACTAACAAAAATTTCTTTTGTATGTAGCATTTTCTAGCACTTGCTGAACCCAGTGTTGATGGTAGTGGGACACAAGGGCAAGATATTGCCCAGAAACCCTCTCGTACACCTTCTACTCCTTTAGGTGCCAGCCAAGAAACACACCCTACCCAAGCAAACACCCAGCCAACCGCTGAACGTGTTGGCAGTGATGAGGCTGATATGGCCAACGACATTATTGCATTTCCTGGAGCTACATGTGTCAGCTCCATAGGGACCATTAATGGCACGTTGTTGGTGAAAAATGAAGGTGTCCCTATAAATCACGTACAACTCCCAGGTAAATTTTAATATTTTAACTATTTCATGTACTCTATCTAAAACATATTTATCATGATTTTTATTTTTAAATTAATGATAATATTTTTTTTTTTTTTTCTGTGTAGGAAACAATGAGTTCTACAGGTTTTTGGAGAGCCATGCGTTGGTAATTTTTGGCCCAACCATACGCATAAGGTGGAATTCCCAGAATTCCAACCTGAAAAAAGAACTTCTAGATTATCTAGAAGCCCTTTTTGGGGTCGGCACATTTGACAGAACAGCGATGGCTTGGGTAGCCGGAAAATATTTGAAATATACCAGGGACACCTATAGGATGCAATTTCAATTTAACCGTAGATACGAGCGTCCTCTCACAGTTCCAGAGAGTGAGTGGAGAGCACTCATCCATGACGGAAAAGAGAAAAGGGCAAAGAAAGAAGGAAAAATTCCAACTGGACCCGCAAGGTAAATTACAACTTTAATTCAATAGATTTAATTTTCTCTATGTCTAAAATAAAAGTGTGCTACGTCATATCTGACTTCAATATTTTGATGCTAGGTTTCCTAACACCTCGAAGGCAACCAAAGCTAGGATTGAAAAAAAGGGCTATCACAAGCTAGGCCAGGGCGGCTACTTGAAATTAGATGCAAGAATTGTAATTAAGTAGCTAAACATATTATAATTAATTGTATCGTCTTCCAACGTTTTTGTAATCCTATCAAATATGATTAAAAATACACAATCATATGTAATGTAGGGTGATGACTTCGAAATAGAAACTACAGAGGAAGATAAAAATATCGCTTTCCCTTTCGGCTATCAAGTCGTAGTTGAACGTCGCAGAAGCTTAGGGCAGGTCCCAAGATCCAGAATGCCTGATAAGGTAAAACATTAACCTTTCAATATGTTTGTTTTCGTCCATAAATTTAATGTCTAACAACTTTTTTTAAATCAGGGGAGCAGCACTACCGACGAGGCAAATAACCTAGTTTTAGAGCCAGATGTAGATGATCCTCACGTGCAACCTGATCATTGTAGTGGGGACCAGGCCGACAATGCTACTATCAGTGAGGGTCGTGACAGTAATTAATTTCCACTTATAATTTTTTCTAATTATACCTTGATGTTTGTCCTTATAACGTTTTATGTTTAAATGATAGAGAATGTTTCCCTTGAGGATCTTACCACCAGAGAGGAAGACAGGGCAACAATCCCAATGGCGACAACTGGTGCACCAGGTAAATAATCTCATTGCAATTTTTTTTATTAATATTACCGAACTATTTCAATGATATTTAAAAACTAACAATTAAAATTTAATATTATCTGTTTTTGTAGGCGATGCCCCGTCACTGGATGAGACCAGACATCGTGACTATGCAACTAGGTCAGCAGTGCGGGTTGAAAGGCACGAAACAGGAGCAGAGCACGATGATATTGATGATGTAATTAGGATCTTTAGAAATAGGAAGAAGAAAAAGAAAATTTGATAATGTAAAATATTATATTATTATAAGACAAAATTTACCATACTTGGAATGTTTTTTGCGTTATATAAAAAACTCATTTATCATACTATTTTTATGTCAAGCATTAATTTCAATGTTTCCTTGTGTACTTTTTGTTGAATTGTTTTTTTATTAGTTATTGAATATTTGTTTTTATGCTCATGAAAGTAAAAAATGAAATATAGATTGGGTATTGGGGAATTGAGAGTGATGTGAGGGGGGGGGAGGGGCCATAAGAGCTTCCACCTTCACGTGTTTGGCCCTGTTTAGTAGAGAATAATTTATTGGAGCGATTTAATCTTGGAGCAAACCTCCCTTGATCCAGCGTAGCAACAAAAAAGTCATTGTTGACTTAGTTGCTACTCTTTCATATCGTGGGAGGCTTGTTCCAAGTTCATGCGACTCCAATAAATTGTTCTTGAAATGAAGAGGAGCTTATTCATGTATGTTTTGACATTTTCAACATATGTTCTAACATTATCATAAGAATGCATCTTGGAGTAAAAAATACTACATCAATTACTTGTATTTATTGTATAGATAATGATGGATTTTGATTGACTTGGCAGTGCAGGTACAAATCCTCTTGCATCATGAGTAATACAACTTGTCAACCAGGGTCATGTCCAGGATATTTTTGCTTGTGCGCTTGACCAGGTTCGTAATGTCACATTTTGTAAGTTCCTTTACGGTTCATAATTCAATATTAAGCTTGTTCATGATTATTATCTAGGTTTTTTGTATGTGTTTTTTCATCTATTTGATTGTAAGCAACTCTGCATGTTTCTTGTTGTTCACTATGATTTCTCCCATTACCACTCCTAGGATGAATTTGAATTTATTGTTACATAGGTTACTTTATTTTTACTATGATTTCTCCATTTACGATTTCATAGGTTACATCATGTAAAGTTGTCAATCTCAGGTTGGTGATGAGCTTTAGTTCTCCAGATTTGGGGCTTTCTGATATTTTCTCCCTCATGTCATTCCTGCATCACCTCGTTGTTTGAGCATGCCAATTGTCTACCACTTGTACCAATTGGCACATGTCAATCTCTGAGTGGTGCCACATTTCATCTATTTTTGGCCCACTTGACCACCTGAAAAACTCAAATCCACACACCATGTGTCTTTATCATGGAGTGCCACGTGTCCTAGATATTTAGGCCAATAGGCCTTCTGCTATGAAAGAGATCAATTTTTTTTTCGTCAACACTTCTTATCTAGGCACGACACATGTTACTTGTTTAATCTGACGGTCACAGTCTCTCGGGTTACCTTCTAGGTTTGACGTACCACTGGTTTCTGGTATATTTCCATGGAATCAGTCTGAAAATACCAGCAACAATCCACACACCTGCAACCGTCGAAAGACCTGCCGTTTTAGTAGTTGCATTTCCGCAACTACCAATACACCTGCCGTTTTAGTTGCTGCATTTCGGCAGCTGCCAATACACCTGCCGTTTCATTCTCCTGGACTCTGTGTATGCATATTTTTCATATAATTTTATCACGAAGCTGGCTGCAGTGCTTTGACATGCCTTTGAATATTTTTTCAGGTTAGAAGACATTTCAAGCTAGAGCTATTGAATAGACTTGATGAGATAGTTGTATTTGATCCTCTTTCTCATGATGAGCCCAGAAAATTTGCTAGACTACATATGAAAGATGTAGTGATTCATCTTGCAGAGAGAGGTGTTGCTTTAGGGGTTACAGATGCTGCTCTAGATCTTGTTCTTCAGGAAGCCTATGATCCTGTAAGTAATCACTTTTTTTTGCTTTCTTTCTTATTCAGAGTCTATCTTGCCAGGGGATGTGCCCATTATGGTTTCTTATGAGACCGTTGTCAATTTCATCAATGTCCCTCATAATATATTTGATTGTGTTTATAAATAATAATAAAATTATTACACCAAACAATAAACAATTAACTATAATATGAGTAATATGATATCTTGAAATAATTCTCATTATAATTTCATAACCTCTGCTCTCACTTGGTGGTGTCTATATCACTAAGTGTGTCTTCTTTAAAATTATAGTTACAACAGACAATGAACAATCAACTGCACTGTGAGTGATATCTTGTAATAATTCTCATTATAATTTCCTAACCTCTACTCTCACTAGGTGTATCTATTTTAAAACTATAGTTTCAATGGTAGATAAATTGTTATCTTAAAATTATAGCTTTGATGGTGATACCTTGTGATTGACAACGCAGTTTGAAGCAGCTTTGGCTTTGACTAATATAGTCTCAGGAACCTCTAAGAATACAAAGGTTGTGATTGATTACGGGGCACTGCCTATATTTGTGGAACTTCTTACCTCTGGGAATGATAATGTTCGAGAATGGGTAGCAAATTTATTTTAGAGGCATAAAATTATTCTTCCCAACTATCTTTATATGTCTGTAATTTTGGAATTTGATTTAAAAAACTAGTACCCAAATTTGAGTTCAACTGGTGTTCGTGTAAGGTTGTTTGGGCTTTTGGAAATATTGTTGGAGACTTTGCAACATTTAGGGATCTTTCCCTCAGTCATGGAGCTCTGAGGAAGGTGCTTGCCCAGTTGAATGATACTGCCATAATTTCAATGATAAGAAATGCTACATGGGCTCTGTCAAATTTTTTCCATGGTAAACCCCAACCACTATTCGAACAGGTAAGCAGAATACATTTCCTGCCTCTTCTTCTTAGTTCGCAGATACTATGGATTTTTTTTATAGATCTTGGTGCTTGGTAGATTTGGACGTAATATGGACCTAGGTGCTTATTCATTACAATGACTCTGTCATCAGATTTTAGAAAATGCTCAGAAATTTGGGTTTCACAAGGGGATTACCCTTGCTTGAAATTATCGATTATCAATCACATTCAAAAAAAGTCTTCTGCAGCATTGCTGAGCTCTTTGTAGGTGAATTTCCGAGGCAATTTCACAATATCTGAACTAAATTTGTCTGTCCTTTTCAATACTCTGCACTTGTAACAGAACCAGACAAACAATCTAGTGGCCAATGCAACAACAACAACACCTCCTGTTGCAATGCCTGCAATTCACCCTCTCTGTATGCATGAACGACTATAGCACCCTCTTTTGTGAACGGGTACTGGAACTGAAGGTACTGGTTTCCATTAGGATCGTGGAATTCAACATCCAAAATAGTATCAACTTCCACTGCAATAGTATTCCCCGGCGAGGGAAACAGTTCATTGAGACTCATCACCCCCAAATAGCCTCCAGGGCTACCCAGAGTGTGATCATATGGAGCAATAACAAATGTTGATCCATCCCCAATTGAAACAAGAACAGGACCCACATTGGTTACAAAAAACAAGAAACATGTTTTGAAAGAAGAAGAAACTTTTGTATTAGGGTCCAGAAATCTAACTGGTCTATTGTACAATGCCCTACCTGCACTTCAAATTGGTACTCCCAACTCCATGCTAAGGCTTACTATGCCATTCATCGGATGAGCATCTTAACCTGAATTTTGATTCCAAAAAACCAAAGTCCCATGTTCTATGCCCAAGACCTCTATTACAACGAGTAGATTTCTAAGAAAAATACTTCACAATAGGAAGCAAAAGAAACATCGCACAATTTCTCGCCTTAGACTGATAATTTTTTATGCGAAAATTCAACTGCGGATAGTAAAAACATAATATCAAACACAACCAATCCACAATGGAATTTGAACATGAGGATTTATAACCAGAGAAAACCCTCTCCAGGTTAAAAGAATTCCAGAATGGCTTTAAGATTCTAATTTCTACTAATGAGCGCTTACAACACCATAGCAATTACTGTCACAATGAAATCTGCTGGAAGCAAAGCCCTTGTACAGTTTCTACATTTCCATAGTGGAAGCAAGAATCTTGCTATCTCTCATGATCGGGTTCTGTGGTCAAATCCTTTGCTATGGCTGTCTTGTTCTGCTAAACGTGGATCTGTCTTAGCTTTGGCTCTGGTTCTCATTTAGGATCGTGGCTATCTGATCTTGCTGTGGCTTTGACTATACAAACTTGTTCAATAGGAAAATGTTGACTTTTCTATATATAGGAGCTTCAATGGGTGCTCTCAAACTTCTCTACTATAGTAGTTGCACTCTCAATGGACTTCTACAACAATTGGCACCATCAATCTGCTTTGTTACAATGACGGCTCACATCAACAAACTGTGCTACAACCATTGACACCATGAATATTCTCTCTGCTTCGTCAAATGGTTGGCACCATCAACTAACTTTGCAACCTCGGGGTGATGACAGTGGCAAACACTTTTTTGGGCAGCTTTGTTTTGTCTCTGATTCAAGGTAGAACTATGTTGGCCTTGTTTTTTAGTCCTTGGAACTTAGTTCTCTCATATTTTCCATCCTATCCCCAGTTTGCTACCGAGAAAGACATAACTTCACGATATCAAAATTGACTATTTTTGGCCATTTATCTTTAGTAATGGTACAGCTTTAATTTGGTGCATTCGTACAGTATCTAAAGAGCACTCTCAAGTTGTTATTCAGTATTTTAGCATAACTACTACATTTAACTGCCATGCTCTAATATTTATATCAACCATAAGCATTCTTAAGGTAGTTCCATGTTTGTGAAGTAGAAGGAATGCTTCTGACAGCTTCTTATCATAGTGGTACAATTATGTTCGCAGTTTATCTTTAATAAACCTCCAATTTTCCAAACGTAGTAGAGACTACAGTTTGCATCTCAAATTTTGGACAAATCTATTTAGTATTCTACAGAAAATGCATTAAGAATACAGTGTTGTGTCTACTAAGACCAAATAATTTTTGTACTAAGTCATCTAAACATCTTGACATCCTCGTTTTATATTCCTTTTCTATTTTCGCAAATTTTCCTCTGCTACGGAAAATGTAATTATATTAATTTTTTTCCATCGATATACGGATTGGATCTAATTAGATGTAAACCCTTGCTACAGTGATTATTCGAATGGGTTAGAATGTGCATTGTTATTTTTTTCTTTTGAAATACATGCATTACCACTACGCAAGATCTTTGCATTAATTTTGAAATGTTGAGATCTTTGCATTGATGTTGCCTCTGCTTGGTGGTGTCTTTGAGATTGAGCTGATCCAAAGGCAATGGATGTGCATCAGCGATCGATTTCTCTTTGCTAGTACTGTAATCCAAATCCTCTAGCATGCAAACAGGTGCCGCAGCAATTATATCTAGGATTGATCTTTTTTTTCTCACCTTCACTTTAGGCTTGGAAAATGTTTTTCCAGATTTTTTAGCATTTGACTCACCTGATAGACAGTGATCTATGTGGGAATTTAAGGCTATATTGGATGTAGATGAGAAATATCTACAAACAGGACAAACCTTTGGTATCATGGCCTCTGGAAGAGATCCTGAATTCCCAAATTCTTCATTCTTACCAGGATCTGCCTTGCTCTTCTCCAAAGTTTGGATCTGCCTTGTAGGCTCCGGCCTCTTCTACACTGCTTGAATTGGAGCACCTCCATTATGATATCAAATCATCCGCTACTATTAAATGACACAGGTCGCAGATGCTTTGATAGACTTTCCTTTTGGGCACTTCACCGCGAACCAAGTTTTAAAATGTCACAACCCACTTGATATTTATCCCTAGCAAAAGTTTCACATGTGAAGATCAAGCTTTTGATAAAGCGAATAACTTGGTAAAGAGAATTTTTGATTACTTATGTATTCGGCCCAACAATATAGATTTTGATGCACTATCATTTTTAACCATGTGCTGAAAAACATACAAAAAACTATGTTTTTAGTGAAATTTGAGTTCACAAGAATCGATGCCAGTCAAAATCTAGACCTTGCTCCCAGCTTACTGGTAAAAGGTGGTACTCATATTTCATGCAAGTAATGGAATGCCTTTTTTCGTTGTTTTATCTCGTCTTATTTGAACTTCCAAGTCTAGCATCAATGATTGTCTTATGCTTCAGAAAAACTGTATTATGCTTTAGAGAAGTGTATCTACTTCTTATTATACTTCTTAACTTCCAAGTCTAGCATCAATGATTATTTTATGCTTCACACATAATCTAGTTTTCATTATACTCCTTGAAACATTTTTTATTATTTGAATGAGACAAACTTAAAAGGAGTAAGCTAATATATTAGCAAAAGGTTTTTTGTCACAAATCTAAGATTCTTATAGGAATTCAATGGAAATTTCAGGCATCACCTGAGTAATATTCAGTGTCTGCAAATTTTGACATCCAGAGAGAAGTTTGTTACAAAATTAGGCAGCTCCTACTTGAAAACATGTTGATGTTGATGCGTAGCAATCTCCTTCATTTATAGCCATGTGTTGGAATATTTGAAAATTCCATAATAACAATGGAAAGAGTAATACTCTCCTCTTCTAACACACAGAAAATATTGAAATTTCTTCACTGGAAACAGAGTTCAACACTTTGAAAAATTTCTATTCCTTCAAAAAAAAACTATTACAAATTCTTCCTCACTGAGAGGGATTACAAAATGTGACTGCTGCAAAACGCAGTGCACTCAAAATTCTTCTTTGTCTCTAAAACTATGCACTGTTGTGCTCTTCAAAACACTTACACTGCTATTGTGTGTAATAATAAACTTTACAACTACATTCCGAAACAGGCTCACAGCCCTTTTCTTTTATATGCAATGCATATATTAAAAACATAACAAAACTATGCAAATAACAAATCTATTAAAAATGCTCCTGGGTTCCACAATTTATAAATGTTTTAATATATATATGAAATATATATATATAACATATATATATATGAAATATATATATATATATATATATATATATGAAATATATATATATAACATATATACGTCGCATTTAAAACAAAATATTACCAAAACCAGTGTAGGACCTTAACAAACAATAAAACTATTCTGCCGCGCGTTATATAAAATAAAACATATAACAAAACCTTTGTCAAAACTTCAAACGAACCCTTTAGCCGTGGAGCTCGCCGGACTTCAAACAGCGATAAACCATAATTCAAACCAAATTCGCGTTCCAAAATAGCCTGCTGACGTCGGCCAATTTTTTGATGCGAAAACCAAATGAATTCCGCCCTAATCTTTTTCGGGTCCAGATTTCCACTGCGCGAGCAGCCCAAACAAAGATCCGCTCCAATCAATTTCTGCCACATGTCCTCCTCTGGCTTGTCATATCAATCGCATTAAGTTTTAACGTCGATGTTCAATCAATCGCATTAAGTATTAACGTTGTTCAAGATCGTACCTCCACTCCTGTTAGCGATTCCGCATACTCCAATATGATCCGGCCTTCGGCTCTCATCAATGAGATATTTATGATGAGCGTTCTTCGATGCCATTGCAGTCGGGTCGATAAAATGGTGTTTCGCTATGGTTTCTCAGACGAGCCGCAACCTTTGAATTGCAGATGCTCTCCGGTTGCTGGGTTACACTGCCTGCTCACTGTGACGGGAAGGAGAAGCCAGCTGAACTGCTGCTTAGACCTTGCTGCAAATCTGCATTTCTCTCGGTCTGGTCTGTGTCTGTCTTCCTCGGTTTCTTGGAATCCTGCTTCTCCGTCTCGTCTTGTGCCCACTGCTGAGACTGCACCCATGCCTCGCATGCATCAAAGGATGTGTTGCCACAGGGGTAGCACCAGAGGCCAACCCCTGCGCGCTCCCTCCAGCCCCTCAACCGAGTCGTCTTCCCAATCAAGTGATTATTACGCAGGCCACTATCCAAACACTAGAAGTGGGCAGGGTCAGGTTCTAGGATCTGGCCACCGTATGGGCTCCCTTGCTCCTCATTTCCCCACCGCTTCACCTTCTCCCACGATGCGCACTGCACTTTTTTCCTTTAATTTCTCTCTAAACCGCCCACGAATCACAGCTTCAATCACCGTGGTTTTCCATGAAGAGGCCCAAGTGGAGGAACAATAAACCCGTTCGGCGGGTCTGAGCTCAGAAAAATCCCAGCTTTCAGGCCTTCAGGAGGGGAGCGGTGGCGTGAATGTGCAGGAATCGAATGCTCAGGTTCGTAGCGCTCGTGATGTGGAGATAGCGCCTCGAGATCCTGGACCTTCCGTGTCTGAAGCTGCTCCCGCCAAAGGATGGTGCTGAATTGTCGAAGAACCACCGGATGAGTAGTTGGTTCTCTTTGGTTTGGTTTTCTTGCTTCGCGGCCCACTTAATTGGGCATGTTTTTGTTTATATTACTGTGTTGGACCTCTATTTTATTTTTGAATTCTATAAAAAATGGTTCCCCTGCGTGGGAAATATTGCAACAACCTAAAAAACGTTCAAGACTGGTTTCCCCGTATGAGGGCAGTCTTCTTTTTTTATTTTTTGACAAATTTTCCATAAGTCTGGGCAATGTTTTTGACTTCGGTCATGCTGTAATTTTATTCCCACTGTTAATAGATTAACCTTACTTAGAAGAAAAAAAAAAGTTGCCCTGTTTCTATTTTAAACCTGTTTTTTGAAATACAGAGCCATGTTTATATGATTGTTTATAGTCGAAGCGCTGCGGGGTGGTTTATTATATTAATATTTCACGGTCGAATTATGTTCATAACAATTGGAACACCCACAATTCATAACAAATATTGGAGATTTACTGTCCTGTTTTAAAGTTTCATTTTTATGTTTGCCGAAGGATGGTGCCGAATTGTCGAAGAACCACCGGATGAGTAGCTGCTTCTCTTTAGTTTGGTTTTCTTGCTTCGCGACCCACTTAATTGGGCATGTTTTTGCTTATATTAATGTGCTGGACCTCTGTTTTATTTTTGATTTTTGTAAACACTGTAATCGTCAAAGATATCAAACGATGGTTCCCCTGCGTGGGCAATGCAATGACCTGAAAAACGTTCAAGACTGGTTTCCCCGTATGAGGGCAGTCTTCTTTTTTGATTTTTTGATGACAAATTTTCCATAAGTCTGGGCAATGTTTTTGACTTCGGTCATGCTATAATTTTATTCCCACTGTTAATAGATTAACTTTACTTAGAAAAAAAAATGTTGCCCTGTTTCTATTTTAAACCTGTTTTTTGAAATACAGAGCCATGTTTATATGATTTTTTATAGTCGAAGCGCTGCGGGGTGGTTTATTATATTAATATTTCACGGTCGAATTATGTTCATAACAATTGGAAAAAAAAAATGTTGCCCTATTTCTATTTTAAACCTGTTTTTTGAAATACAGAGCCATGTTTATATGATTTTTTATAGTCGAAGCGCTGCGGGGTGGTTTATTATATTAATATTTCACGATCGAATTATGTTCATAACAATTGGAAAAAAAAATGTTGCCCTGTTTCTATTTTAAACCTGTTTTTTGAAATACAGAGCCATGTTTATATGATTGTTTATAGTCGAAGTGCTGCGGGGTGGTTTATTATATTAATATTTCACGGTCGAATTATGTTCATAACAATTGGAAAAAAAATGTTGCCCTGTTTCTATTTTAAACCTGTTTTTTGAAATACAGAGCCATGTTTATATGATTGTTTATAGTCGAAGCGTTGCGGGGTGGTTTATTATATTAATATTTCACGGTCGAATTATGTTCATAACAATTGGAACGCCCACAATTCATAACAAATATTGGATATTTGCTGTCCTGTTTTAAAGTTTCGTTTTTTTTTTTTTTTAAATTGAACTCGTCGTCGGTATACCGATGCTTTGTAAGCGTCCGTCTTCCGACGTCTTGAACGATTTCCATTTTCGTCGGTCTTGTGACGTCCGTCGATATTGCGACAGTTCTTCCTAGGGTCGGTATTGCGACGCTTTTGGAATGCTTCGGTATTGTGACGCTTTTGCAATGCGTCGGTCTTGCGACACTTTTGTACGGCGTCGGAATTGCGACAGCTTAAAAATGTCGGAATAGCGACAGTATAAAAACGTCAGAAGAGTGACGTTCAAAACGTTGGACCACATTTCATCGGAATTACGACAGTTTACAAACGTCGGAAGAGCGATGGTATCAAAATGTCGGAAGAGCGACGTTAAAAACGTCGGACAACATTTCGTCGAAATTGTGACAGTTTACAAACGTCGGAAGAGCGACGGTTTGGGAAACGTCGGAAGAGCGACGCTTGTTTGGAAGCGACGGAAAAAGTGTCGGTAGTGCGACACTTTGTCAAGGCGTTGGAATTGCGACGTAATGTCAAACCACATTTTGCCTATCCTCGAACTATCGCTCTTGCGACGACTATGTGTCGAAATAGCGACGAAGTGGCCGTCGGAAATTGGGCCAAATTTTCTAGTGTATCCTTCCTTCTTGCAGTTGAATCCATCTTGAAAATAGTGAAGTCACCAATAGTTCTTGAAGCTACCAGTTTTTTAACAGTGGAGTCTCCATGAAAACTCTGAACTTTTGGATTCTTCGCCACTGGAGTCACCAGGTGAAATATGCACAGCCTTTCTTGTGTTTGACCATTTTTCACCATCAAAAATTAGAGCTAATCATTGTCGTTCTTTCCTGGGAAATATTTAACCTTTGCTCCCTAAAAACGGCACCAAAAATGTTATCACTCCCCCCTACTTCCCAAGGCTGTGAATGGAGTTGAAGGAAGATAACCATAGACCAGGAATTAGGTCAGGTAGTTACCCCTACCAGCACCAAAGTGGGCTCTCTCATTGTCACTTTTACAGTCAAAGGAATGACTGAGTATCTAATGATCTTAGGCTAGGTATGTAAGCTCAATAAATAGAATTTGTTTGATGTTTTGAGTGCTGGATAGAAAATTCAGTGAGTAGACTGTGTATAAGGTTTTTACATCTGAACTCCAAGGTGAATCTGCAAAGAATATGTGAGGCAAGATAGGTAGTTTGAAATAAATTTAATAATTTCTTGATTATAGTATGAAATGGAAGATATTTTGAAAGAGAACTGAGGTGAATTCATTCAGTTTAGATGCAAATAAACATAGTATTGTAAACCTTGTCTAAGAAAAAGAGATTCTCCAAATCATACCACAAGTATCTCAACACAATTCTTGCAAATTTGTCTCTGATTTCATTCCAAATTGTTGATTACAAGAGCTCCACTGCAATATGAGACTATTCAACCCAACACAAGACTAAATAGAGTCTACATATAGAAAATATGGACTATGAAACCTCATTAGTTTGAAACCCCATCCAAAATGGATCATAAATAAAAAAATATGAGTCATTTCCTAGTTTCTCGGGATGTTAGGAAACATTCCCTGAATTTTAGCTATAAACTAGGAGTGTTTGTCCCTTACATTAATTACATATTCCTTCATGATAGGAAGAAAAAACCAACTCAATAACTCTAATTCCAACTCATGTTATAGCAAATCCTTGAATTTTTTACCATTTCTGAGCTTGATAAGTGTCTTGAGGAATCCAATTTTGATTTGTGACATTTCTGATAGAAGGGTAACAAAAATTTCCAGAAGCGTAATAGAACTTTGGAGGATCTTTTGAGGCACTTTTAAGAGTCAAAATCCACTTCTGAAAGAACATCCAACTAGCCCTGTGTGTCTAGTTTTTATAACATCTTGAATTTTGCAAAATGGACCACAGGAAGGCCTTCAAAAATCCATTCTCCCAAGGTTACTCAAAAGTGTAACATAAGGTCCAAAAAGGTGGCAGAAATGTGAATAATGAGTGGTTTTTGAGATTTTTCTCCAAATTATATATTTTCATGCCATGGGGGTTCCTTATATATGATTTAATCATCAAAATACATCCATCCATGTAAATAAATCATCATTTGGATGCCCCAAAAATAAGAGTAACAAAAGCTCGTTACCCTTTTGCAATGAGGAATTTCCATAATTTTGCAAAAATCACTTAAAATACCAAAATTTAGCAAAACTTTTCAAAATTGGTTCTATGGCGCCTATGAGATATGGGCTGAATAGCTAAAGAAGCTTCATCTAATAGTCCCAAGCTATCCTTCTCTTTGAGCTTCATTTGTGCCTCTTTAAGCCTTTTCTTCACTTGTTTCAGCCTCATTTGAGAAATGGTGTTCCTGGTGCGATAGTGGTTTGTCATGTGTCTTTGCAGCTTATTTTCTCTCTTAGCCCTCTTCAAGAGCTTCTCCAAATGCTCATTCACTCTTTACAACCAAAACTCTATGTCTTCATTAATCTCCATGGCAATAATCTCATCAAAGGTCAACTCTTAATATTGATGAGTTAATTGTCTTTCTCGCTCCAATTCCCTTTTGAGGCCTCTTGTTTTTTGTCTTCTTGTTTGTGTTTCAGCCTCCATCTCTCGCATTTGGTCAACAACAATAATATTCTTGCCTTTACCTCTGTTTTTCTATATGTCTGACTTGGGCTTGCTTTGTAGGAGTTGATTCAATTTCAATTGAAAATTTTCTTGGTGAAGGAAAGTGATTTGAGATTTGGAAATGGATAAGATCTCTTTCAATTCTACTATTTCCTTATCTTTCTCTTTGATGATCTCTTCAACGGATCGAACCTCCACCTTCTCTTCTCTCTAAACCTCCAATGGATTTGATTCACTATGTTGATGCAAAATAGGTTGCTCCTCTATCTCACATTGTCCCACAATGGTGTCAAGTGTAAGAACGCTTCTGGCAAACTTAGGCGCAAATACGCAAATACTTGTCATTTCCCCTTCTCATATGTCTGAGAAAATTCCATAACCCTAAGAGAATTTGAAGATTGAGTGGACATGCTAGAAGAGCCAACCTCCATTGGTTGTGTTGATGATGTACTAGGAAATATAGAAGGGCTAATGGTAGGTGTTGTTGACAATCTCTCAAATAAATTTTCCCAAGTCATGTTGATGGAGGACAAGTGATGCAACACAATGAACTTGATCAGACCATGATGAAAAATACTAGTGTGATGAAATTTTTTTATACTCTTAACCTTCTCATTCATCTTAATCAAACTCCTATAAAAATAATATGGAAAATCAAGGGTTTTGATAGAGGTGAAATGCATCAAAATCCTTATATGATACCTATAAAACCTGCAGAATATTCCCTCACATGTGAAGTGCTTCATTATGAACATCATCAAAGGAGCATACTTGTTTCTGAGGTGTCTGAAAGGAAAAATGTAGTATGACTCCTCTCTAGCATGAGGCTTGAGAAATTTTTTGTAGTTTTCAATTTCTAACTCCATGCCTTTGAACCACTACTCTCCATGAGAAGGTATACCTGTTGCTGAAGAAATTAGGTATGATGATAGGCTTATCTCCATACCTGCAATAGTGACATTTCCCATATTGTATCTTGTTGCAAATAGGCTGGTCAACTGAAGATGATACCCCTCTTCCATGAACCTTACATAAAATCTCAAACATTAAGCTCTCTCAAAGCATATTCTGGCCAATGGCAGAGCATTAATTTCATGCATTGTGAAGGGTTCTAGCCTAAGATGGAATCCTTCCTTGAATCTCTTCTTGTCACTTTCAATGTGTTTTTCACTGGAATGATGAAAACCCTAGGGTGTTGATGAGATGAGTGAATGTATGGAAATCTAGAAACAACTGAGTGTAGGAAAGTGTGAGTTTAGAGGATGAGATTAAGGATCATGAAGCTGAGACAAATTCTAGAAAAAATTGAGTGGCTTAATTTGTGTGTTAGCTCCAAGTTGTGGGTGGAATGAGTGAAAATGAGTGTGAGGAAGGTGGAGAAATTCTTAAAACACGGGAAATTCTCAATGTTTGACTGTGAGAATAGCTAGTGTACAAGTGTTTTAGGTTTAGAAGGTGAAATGAGGGCCATGGAGCTAATCAAAAATTCTGAGAAAAATTCAGTGAATAGAGTAACATCTTAGTTCCATACTGAAAGTGGAATGAGAAAAAATAGATGTGTGGAGGATGGCTAAATCTAGAAAACATAGGAAATTCTCAATATTTTTCACTGCGAAAAAGCTAGAATCTAGGGTTTGCTTGAATTTGACATGTTAGGGGTAGTGTAGATGATAGGAATGTGGGGATAAGGTGTATGAAATGTGTGGGTTAGGGTTTAGATGTTAGGGTTATGTTTTAGGTAAGTGAGGTAGGTTAGGGTTAGTTAAGTGAAAATTTTGTATACACCATGAACAGTAAAAATACGGAGAAAACATAAGTGAGCATGAAAATGTTTCAAACCTTAAAAATTTGACCAAAAGATGGCATAAAAAATTAAGACTTAACTTTTATGAAGGTTACACAAGGCAATGGAGACAAGCACTGAGCTGGTTTGGAGGTTTTCTAAGCCAAAAACCAAAATCTGCCTCTCCTCCAGAATCGTAACAAGCATGTACAGAAGCGTGACAAGCATGTACAAAAGTGTAACAAGGGAGGAAAAAGTGTAACAATGTCTCACAGAAACATAACAAGGGAATTGCCAAAAATATGCAAAAATAAGGCTTAAATATGGATCAATATCTCTCTAACCATAATGGTTTTTGAAAACCTGAGAGAGGTTTTTTTTCTTTGGCATGTCATGAACAAAAACCTGCTCCATTTTTCTAAAATACTTTCCCATTTTCTCAGAATCCAAGTTTTAATTTTATCACTCAAAATTTTCAGAAGCGTAGCGCACTCTAAGCATAAGCGTAGCACACTCTGAGAAGAAGCATAACAACTACTTTGAGAGGGATTTTAGAGGCCTTACCAGAGGATTTTGGGGCTGAAAGTGGTATGGTTGGAAATCTTACGATGTCTTCTACAAAATGGATTCATCAAGAACTGCAAACCCCTGATCCAAACCCCTAAACAAATGATTTGAAGACAACATGTCCAAAAGTGTAGAAAATAACCTGGAGCAACTATATTTTGAGCCTTCCTCTCAAACCATAACACTTGTGCCTAAATCGGAATATTTTTTTTTCTTTGGCCTATGATTGACAGAAACCCTTTCACTTTTGTAAAATTCGTCTCCATTTTTTCAGAAACTGATTTTGAAGCCAAATTGTCCCTCTGTGTAATGTAAACCCTGGCTTGATCATGAAACTCTAAAAATGATGCCATGGGTTTGAGTTGGTTCAAACCCAGAATGGTGACCTCCCTTATGGACCTTCTTCCCATCGTCCATGATTTTTTTCAACAAGGAAAGACCTAGCTTGATATAGTGGATAGGGAAGGTGGAAAATTAGGAAAACAGGGGATAGTGGTAGAGTGGTTTTAGGGACAAAAATGAAGTAGAAGGAAGTTAGGGAAAAATCCCTAAAAAATTGGGGAGATAAGGTGGTGAGTTTGTTACAAGATTCAAGTGGAATTTTTTGGAATGGGCATGTGAAAGGTACCCAAAAGGTCAAAACATGGGCTTTCACTAGTTTTTTTGCCAAAATGTAGTGAAAATTAGGGTTTTAATGAAATTGATGGAAAAGAGGGTTGTGGGTGTCAGGATATGCTAGGGTATGGTGTATGAATGTTATATGAAGGTTGTAGATGGTTTAATTATGGTTTTATCAGCTGAAACAAACAAAAGATGAAAACCACCAAAAGCATTGCATCTGCGCAGCTCGTAGTGGAGGTAACCTAATGAAGGAAACCACTCATTTGTTGATGAATTTTGACTTGAGAGAGGTATGGAGGGTGTCCACTTATTGTTTAGTAAGTGCATGAACCTTTGTGCAGTGATTTTTAACCTTGGAGAACTGATTTGGAGCTCAAACACCAGCTGCGCAGAACCTATGCAGAACACCCAGAAGCGTAGCACAAGTAGTGTTGGCACAAATTTGCTTATTTTTCTTCAACCCATGGAAGCTGTGGAGTATGATGGT
This sequence comes from Pinus albicaulis, assembly GCA_034641835.2. Taxonomy (NCBI): domain Eukaryota; kingdom Viridiplantae; phylum Streptophyta; class Pinopsida; order Pinales; family Pinaceae; genus Pinus; species Pinus albicaulis. Next base: position 796,727,957 of record CM076584.1, on the reverse strand, counting down.
GAGAATAGAGGAGCTCTGTACTTATTTCCCTATATTTTATAACTCCATATGCAAATGAATTGAATGGTGAAAATGAGATTTTGTTCGCTTTCTTTTATGACCTAATTGACTCTTATGGTGGTGAAACAAATGAGACCTAGAATCTGATCTAATGAAGGTGTGGTGAATGACCTCAGACCCTAGATGATTGATAGACGACATGACCTCTGAAATGATGATGACCATGAATGGAGTGGATTATCATTTCAAACCTAGACTTATTCAATGAACAAAATTTTATTTGAAACTGACTTGAAACATGAAATTTTGACCTAGGACCACTACCAAGTAAACCTGAAAGAGTACATTTGATCACTAAACATTGGACACTAACAGGAAATACCTACCAAAAATAATTTGATGCCAAGGCCCAATTGTCATGATCAAGAACTCCTCATTACAAGCGATTTTATTCCTCTTCTTTCTAGTTTCCATATCCTCAACCAAATCACATGGCCAACTACTGTCACTTTGTAATCCAAGAGGATCAAAACTCACATCCTAATAACTTGTGGAAAATGGAAGGAAGAAAGGACCACATAGTGTGGTGGATTTGTGTGCATGAATTTGGATCAAAGGTCATGGTTTTTTCTCCCACTATGGTTTCCTTCAATGAAAAAAATATGTGAACATGTCTTAGATAGAGGAGAAAAGGGTTATCAAGACGTTATTCAAGGGTTTATGAGTCATGAAATAAGCATAGACGAGCATGGAGGATCTCACATAAAGAGATAAATGGATATGCATAGAGAAGAGGGAACATTGAGGAAAAATGTATGTAGATTTGGAAGAGTGATGCCTCATGCTAGATGCACAATGAGCAAGGACATTTTTTCACACCGAGCAGATAATGGTAAATAGGCAAGGGGATAATGTAGTTATTAGAACCACCATAGCTCGAATACCACTTTCAAGTTGAGGAAATAACACCATGGATTAAAAAAAATTCTAACTTGAACTATGCATATATATATAAGAGGGTGTCTATTTGTTTCATATCGAATGAGGAACTCTTGGTCGTCCTCATGTCTCATCATTTAATCTACCTACAAATTATCTAGAAATACTAAAGGATTATGTGTGCAACAATATTAAGTAAAAAGGTGCACATTTATGGTAGTAGAAATAAATCAAAAATTTTGCTTCATAGTAAATAATCACAATCCAAAATATATCATAGATTTATCATATAGTTATAGAATATGAGAAGACTCAAATACAATGTTTTCCAAAAGTATCTAATCGTATCATTTCTATGAAACAAGCCTAAAATCCTAATTTCTTTGTAAAACATACAAACTTATAAAAATACATATTGGTTGGAAAATTCATATGCTGCTTCCTTGGTTGAAATCATCACCTACATGTTCAAATATTCATTTTTTGAGAGTTGATGCATTGTATTGTTTTCCCTAAGTTTCCCATAACTTAAATTCATTGATCGAACTTTGTTGGAATTTCTAGACTACTCTCCTTTTTACAAATTTACATCCATGTTTCGAAGTGATGCACATACCACCTCCACCCTATTTATTTTATGTTTCTAATGCATTAATTTCCCCACTATGGTTTCAATCTGAGAGCCTGCATTATTATCATATTCTTGCATTTTCTTCAAATTCGTGTGAATTGAACTTCAATTTCCTTTAATTGCATCTTCATGTTTCCTTAATGATCACATAAGTTGTTGAAGTTCCATGTAATCCGTCTAGGAAGAGCATGATTCCAAATTTTATAGCTAGGTACAATAAACCAAGAAAATTGAATTGTTTGGCTAAATAGGAAATACCAAATTCCTTAGCACATTTCCACTTAAAAACATGTTACTTTTGAATAAAATTTGTTCGTTAGAGTGGTATAGATTGTTGTTATCTCCAACTCTCCTTTACCATGAAATAACGAATAGCATTAATTGTATTAACGACTTGAATCAATATTTTACAATAAAAAATGAATTTTAACAAGACGAAGAATATGCAAAATGAAATGTCATTCATAACATAGCCATATAGTTTTTTTTTTTTTTTTTTTTTTTTGTAAATTAATACTTTATATTATCAAAAAATCAAGATTACAATATTGTAGTAGCTAACTATATGAGGACTTGTTATATATCATTGAAACTACAATGGATTTTACAGACCGGAAAAAATCACCCCACTTGGGGATGGTCTTTCAACTGCCTTTTCTTTCCTCGCTTTCTCACAACCTTAGTCTAACCAACAGGAGGTGGGCCAGCGAAAGTAATTTTCATATTATTATCAAAACCTGAAGGAGACTCCTTATCGGTGTCAAAATATCTTGATTTGTGAGCATGCTTCAAAATACCTAAAGAGACATATTTGTTTACCAATTTCCTATTTGTACGAGTTACTAGGTGTTGGAATAAGGAATTACTGAGAGGGGGGTGAAAAATTAATTAATGCAAATTTCAACTTTTAATCCCAATTCTTATTTTCTATTTTAACTCCACAATCACTCATGTGAGCATTCATAACTAAATACATAAGTTGCAATGTAGAACACACACCATCAACATGAGCAGCATACACTTATGGACACGTAGATTTAATGTGGAAACCCAGAAGGGTAAAACCACTAGTCTATTTTTTATTATGATGTAATCTAAGCTCCTACTCAATTACATCAATTTTTTTGTGAGCATCCACTCACAGGAGGTCCCAACCCCCTTTAAATTAGCAAGCCAAAACTTTCCAAGATGCTCCAACCTCTAATAAATGTAGGTCACAACCTACTTCAGCCAACTATTCTATTTTTCATACAATTTTCAAACTAAGAACAATGGCCTACTTATTTTACATAAGAGCATAAAGAACTTATTTTGTTGCCTCTTATATCTCCTTCCACTCTGATTTTCAAATGTACACTCAACTACCCCGTTCTTTGTTCATCCAGCTCCATTGCACACATTGTTCTACTCTTCACGTTCTCAAAATAAGCACCCACTAATTCACACTCAGCTCGCAAGTTCACACCCTCGACACACTCTTCTCAACCCACATATATTCAAAACATTATACTCTCAACCTAATCTCCTGCACAATCACCTTCACTAACTCAATATACATGAGCTTTTGTTCCTCTACTACACATTGAAAGATGTAGTTTCTCAACTCATCATTCAGCCCACATGTCCTTCAGGATGGCTCACTGATCTTCAATAAATAACATGAGTATGGGAAACCTTTCCAACTCACATGTGACTGTAAGGAGCTCTAGATATGTTAACACATTATCAATGATTTTAATTAAACATCATGGCTCTCCTTGCTTATTAAATGACATGGTGTATAGATGTTGTAATCAGGGATGGCTCTATTTAATGTAAATGATGCTTCATTAACTCTTTGATATTCTCGGTCCTTGTTTCCTTGCTTCTCATTTCTCAGTAGTTACCATTAATTACAGTAGCAGGTTTTAGCATAATTTTTCAACTCTGGTGAAACTTCCAAATATGGCCTAATTTCCAAATATAGTGGAGCATTGTCAAAGTTTCCAACATGTTCAAACTTCATATACCCACAGATTTAAGCCCTCAATTCCTTTCATCGTATATCCCAAAGGCCCCTTTTGGACTCCCCATAACACCCTTTCATTGAAATAAGCATGAAATCCCTTGGTCGCTTAACACATAAAAAGCTTGTAAAACCAATCCTTGGGCACGCCTTTGGTTAATTGATGGAACCGTCAAATGTTAGAAATTTATTCGTCCCCCAGATCCATTACCCCAACGATTCCCAATGGTGCACCTTTGAAAACCTCTACAGTTATGTATCCTGTTGGGTCCCCCTTTCTCCAATCTTGCACCATTCCATAACCTTCCAAGAATATTTGGCCTTGCCACCTTACAAATGGGCCCTGACTTGTTCTCACCACTGTGTCCCAACACCTAGTCACCTCAAATATTTTAGATTGTGCCACAAAAAGCAATCCCATAGAGTAACCTCTGGGGTGATGTAGCTCGATGGGACCTCCAAAGCAAGTATCATCCAATCACATAATAGTCGAGATTGCATGTTACGTTATCTCATGCATGAGTCCCATGCCATCATGTCCCATTGCCTTGTCACCCCGAGATTTTTGAACAAAGAATACTACAAGGGAGAAACATCTGAGGTGATGTGGCCTAGTGGGACCACTTCTGATGTTCAAGTGTAATTTTTTGACGCATGAAGCCTCCATACCTTGCCACATATGTTCCAAGTTGACTAGGATCTTTATCATCCTCCAGATAACACATGTAGATCACTTATAAAATTATGAGGTGCTTGTCCTTGTGGGGTCTGAGATGATGTGTCCCTGTGGGAACTCATGCCAAACACATGGACCAATCACAAAATTATCGGGTTTATTTGTCTTTGCCACCATGTCCAGGAACTATCTCCCTAGATATTTCTACCTATGCACCCACACACACTTTTGGGGTGAATATTCTAGGTTGATGTGTCCCTGCCAGTATGCTAATATGTCTATCATGTGTCATGCTCCAAGTGGTGCCAAGTGTCATCCATTTTCAGCTTAGATGGCCACCTGAAAGTGTTGAATCTGCATTCCCCATGGCATTATCCCAAACTGTTATGTGTCGATGGCTTACGTTATGTTGACATCATCGTGCCCTGTAGCTCCATGCCACCTTTACAAGCCAATATCATCATGTCACTTGTACTTTTTCTATTGGTCCACATTGTCACTAGTACAAAGAAAGGGGGGGTTCAAACCTTTGGTTTTGCAATGATTTTCCTTTATAAATTTATAACGCTGAGATGTGAATTTTTAACGTTGATTTCCTCCTACACATCTTTGTCTCCCTGAAACCGTCTCCTCAGGACTTTGGTCATGAGCTTCCTTTGGAACTCCCAAGGAAGAAATTTCAAGGTGGCATGTCTTATTGGGGCCACATCGCTCTCCATCCTGAGAATGTATTGGTCAAACTTCGTGCCAACACACCGTAGACCGCAAAAATTTTGTCCTATTCTACCATTGTAACTCTCGAGGAAGAACTTCTAGGGTGATGTGTCCCAAGTGAGATCCAAAAGCTATACGTCCTAAGCTTAAAACAACCAATCCCACTCTTCCACTTGTACATCAAGCTCCAACTATATGTTGACTAGACTATTAGGCCCACGTGGAAAAAACACTAAATTTTACCCTTAAGGTTAGCCAACTTTGACCAACCATAACTTTTGATCTAGAAGTCCTTTCTCGGACTTCAACATATCGTTCGAAATATCTTTCCAGGAACTATCCAACTATTCCATTTCTAGGAGCATCGAAGTTCATCTCCTAAGACGGTAATTCCTTCAAATCTTGGGAATCACCCTGAAATTGACACACCACGCATCTTCCATCCTTTCCCATTTGATATCAATGCCAACATTATGCTCAACGCTAGGTTCCTTGTTGAATCCTCGTGAGTCTGATGAATACCGATAGTCTGATATGGATCCCCAAAAATCATAATATCCTCAACACCTTCATCCTCTTGGTTAGAGATACAAGAAGTCTTATCTCCATAGGGGGAAGTGCACAAGGTCTCCAACTTTTAGATTTGAAATTTCTATTGTAATTATTCTTGTTGGGATTTCACTAAGGGCGGGAATTTTGTAAATGGCCAGTTTTAGACAAACTCAGCATTATCTAAGCTTGACAAAGCCTTGCAAAATCTGAGTTACAACATCTTGCATGTGGGAAGAACAATTTTCCATCCAACATTGCATTTGAACCCAGCCTAAACTCAACTTAACTTACAAAAAAAAAACAAAATAACAAACTTTTTCATTGTTTAAGTCAATTTTATGAAAGACAAATTTACAAATAAACGCAAAATTGTAATGTAATCTTACTACCTATAATTTCTTATTCCCTTAGAATGAAAGTGGTGTTGATTAGGCATGGAAATTGATAAAAGTGGTGTTGAATAGACATGGACATAAGCATTCATAAATTTTGTAGCAAAATGTGTCAATAGAAAAGTTGCCTATTTGCAAATATTTATATATCTCACTATATCAATATTGTCACAACTACTTAAAAATGTTTGATAAATGTAGGTTGTTTGAAATGAATATTTAGTGAAAAGTAATGGGAGATTCACAATTTGACATCATATTTTGGTTATGTGAATGGCATTAGTTGGACGTTGCCCTAGAGCCGAAGCCTCCCCCATGGACTCCTAGGGTTTCTACAACCATGCAATGGGAGTTGTCAGGGCTCTCCCCTGCCCTCGCGGTGGCACCTCGTGTCTCTCGAGGCTCTATGTCCCCGCCCGATTCTGCAAACTGTTAATGGCTTCCCCAATGGGGGGGTAAGCACCCCTCCCCCCCTTGCAAATCCTCCATCTGACACATCAAATACGACTCTGAATGATCAGAACCCGCCCTCTGACTCCACAGGCCCACAGGTGGATCTAAATGTTGAACAAAATGACAAATAGGAGACCCAGAATTTCAATATGGAGTAGAAGAAAGCCTCCTCTTCCATGTGCATACCGATAGTAGCCGACCGCCCTAAAATTGACCTACTTGGACATTGCATCAATGCAAAAATTCAGTATATGAAGGACCATGCTCTCATTGGTAAATTCATAGGTTGCTGGCCTACTGAGAAATCTCTCCAGGGTTGGATCGCTTCGAAATGGAAACAAAAGGGGCATGTTACCCTACAGCTTGGACCAAAGGGCTTATTCAATACCATTTTCAACTGCATCAAGGACAAAAATCGCATCTTGGACGGTGGTCCATACTTCTTCAACTCCATAGGCCTTTATATAAGAGATTGGGTTGAAAGGTTCAACCCAGACAAGGAGTATTTTAACTAGGCTTCAGTCTAGATCTGAATGTATTCCTTGCCGTTGGAATACTGGGATGAGGAATCCTTAAAATATATTGGAAATGGATTGGGAGAGTTCATCAAGATTGTCAAAGAAGTCATACTCAGATGCTACACTTCCTATGCCAAGATATGCGTCTACGTGCACCTAGCTAAACCCATAACAGATTCGGTAAGTCTCTTTCATGATGATTTTGAATGGGTTCAAACCGTAGAGTATGAGCATGTGCCTTTTCGATGCCGAAAATTCCATGAGCATGGCCATATTTTCAGAGACTGCCCCTTAAATCAACCTCCTAAACCTACCCCTAGCCTAGAAAATATTGATGCAGACGAATTCGCCAAAGTTCCCAACTGTAAAAAGCACTCAAAGAAACCTAATTCCATCCCCAAAGTCTCCCCTACCCCCCCTACCAGCAATATTTTTGATATCCTTGCAAATCATCCTATCCTGGAAGAGGAATCCTCTCATCCCTCATCTGAAACCCCCAAAGCATCATCTCTCGATCCCTTCGTTATTCCTCTGCTCATCCCCATCCCCCCTCTCCCTCACTTTGTCACCCAGAATTCTACCCCTTTGTCTATCTAGGCTAGCAAATACAAAGCCATTTTCCTTTGGAATCCCACTCTAATGGAGGTCAACGGCAAAGCTCAACAAGCATCTTAGGATGAAGGATCTAAGGAAGAAATCAATCAACCTACCCACATGGAAGAAGAACTGGAGAGTATCGACCTAGGTGATCTGGACATCTTAGCCCTGGAGATGGCCTGTAAATACAAAGAATATGACAAGATAACCCCCAGGTAGATCGAAAGCCTAGAATTCGTACTCTTTCGAGCTCAGCAATGCAACTCTTTGGGAATTCAAGCAGGAAGCCCAAGGGATGGAAAAAATCTCATAAATGAGTCAAAGAAAAGAGGGCAGAGAATAGATCTACAAAGAACCATCATTGTGGGAGAAATACTAGTTGAATCTGGGTGATACCCCAAGCTGACCAAGTTCTCTCGGTCAGTCTCCCACAGTTCTCAATGAAGCCCAACTGTTTTCTTCATGCAAGAAACCAAATGTACCAGTACTACCCTCGACATCATCATCACCAAGTTATGGCATGGATGCAATACCACAGCAATTGATGCCTCAGGCACCTTGGGTGGTCTATCCATTGTCTGGGATCCCCTGCTCATCTCACTTTCTGAAAATCATGCTTCTCACAATTTCATTTAGGCTTATTTTCACTTGATTGGCACCAATATCCATGGTCACCTCACCAATGTTTACTTCCCTCAAGTCCCTCTTCAGAAAATAGCCATTTTCGACTCCCTTGACGCCCTAAAATTTACCAGGTGTCATCCTCTCTAGATTGTTGGAGGTGACTTAAATATGATCACTAAGCTTGAGGAAAAAAAAGGAGGGCGCCCTAGGCTTGAGATGGAGAGTATTAGATTCAAATATTTCATTCAATTTGCTAATTGATCTTCCCTTTTAAAATGGTATGCATACTTGGAACAACATAAGAACTATCTCACAGCAGATAGCCTCAAGATTTGACCGTTTCCTCATCTCAAACAATGTGATCCATCTGGGGGGCGACATCTACTCCTCCATTCTTTCATCTGCTAGTTTTGATCACTAGCCAATCCTCCTGCAGTGGTCGCGTCCCGAAGCTACAAACATTTGACTGTTCCATTTTAAGAATTTCTGGCTTTCTCATCCGAACTTCAAAGACTTGGTCACCACTTGGTGGAGTGGTTTCACTCCACCTGCTGGCTCCAAAATGTATCAATTCCAACAAAAACTTAAGCATCTCAAATACTCACTCAAGAAATGGAACCATTCCACTTTTGGGAACATCTTCCAGCATCAAAAGGATTTGGAGCAGCAAATTTCTGATCTACAGCTGCACATCATTCAAGAGGGTAGATCAGACTCTTTGGCTCTCCAAGAAAAGATCCTCCTCACCAAACTGGATGAGTGATGAATGCAAGAGGAAATGCTATGGAAACAAAATTCAAGAATTCGATGGCTCAAAGAAGGGGAGAAGAACACCAAATTCTTTCATCAATCCACCATTTAGAGACGTATGAATAACCATATTTCCATTCTCAACAATAGTCAAGGGGGTCAGATAGAAGACAATGGGGATATAGAAAAATAACTACTCAATCACTTCAAGCATATCCTTCAGGAACCTCTAGGAAATCGGCTTCAAGAAATCAGCAAGATCACTCAGCACATCCCCAAGCTTGTCACTGAGGAACACAATCAAATGTTACTCAAACCAATTTCCCTTAAAGAAGTTCAACAAGCTATGGCTCAGCTTAAAGATGGCAAAGCTCTTAGTCCTGACGACTTCACTTCAAAAAATTTCCACTTCTTCTGGGAAAGCATCAAAATGGAAGTCTGGGATTTGGTGGAGGAATCTAGAAGTATGCATTGGATCATACCATCACTCAATGCAACCTTTCTAGCCCTCCTCCCCAAAGAAGAGCACTCTTTCACCCCAGACAATTACAGATCGATCGCCTTGTGCAATGTCATCTACAAGCTAATCTCCAAGGTAATTGCCAACAGGCTTAAACCTCTCCTCCATCTGCTCATTTCTCCAGAACAGATAGGATATGTGGAAGGACGTCAAATCCTGGATGGGATCATTCTCACCCATGAAGTCATCCATTCTTTGAAGCATCTGAAGAAAGCAGGTATGCTCTTAAAAATTGACCTCTCTAAATATTTTGAAAAACTAAGCTAGGATTACATCAACCAGATGCTCTTGGCTTTTGGCTCCAGCCCCACCTGGACTCGATGGATCATGAGCCTCATATCTTCACCTTTTTATTCCATTCTTGTCAATGGGGCTCCTTCTCCCCCTTTCACCCCCTCTCTAGGTATTCATCAAGGGGATCCTCTCTCGCCCTTCCTCTTTGTCCTCATGGCGAAAGGTTTAGGACGTCTCATCCAGCATGCAGCCTCTTCCCACTCTCTTCAGGCTATCTCTATTCATGACAATCATCCCATCACTCACCAACAATTTTTTTATGATAATATGTTGTTCATCCACCCCTTTGTTCAAGAAGCCAACACCTTCAAGTCATTACTGGACACTTTCTCTCAAGCCTCGAGAACCACCATCAATGCAACCAAGTCTCAAATCTTGTTTTTTAATACCCCAGTCATCGTTTAGAGCAACATTTCCAGACTTTTAGGCTTCTCCATAGCCACTCTGCCCTCTAAATACCTTGGTGCTCCTCTCATTGAATCAGTTATCAAGCATTCCTCCTGGAAATATCTATTAGACAAATTGGACGCCCGCTTGTCATCATGGACTCACAGAATGCTCAATATCGCAAGACGATTATTCCTGATCAAAGTAGCCCTCCAATCCATGCCCCTTTACCTCCTCTTAGTGTTGGAAGCTCCTAAATGGGTTCTAAAAAGTATCAGAAATCTGCAACGAAATTTCCTTTGGGGAAATTCTGGTTTAAATCAAAAATGGGCATTAGTTAAATGGTCGAATGTGTGCAATCCAAAACTGGCTGGGAGTTTGGAGTTGAGGGATCCAACCACATTAACGTGGCAATGGGCACTCGTATTTGGTGGAACTGGCTATCCAAACCTAACACCCACTGCGCACGATTATGGACAGCCAAATATGCCAACAATAGGCTGCCAGAAGATCTTATTCGACTTATTCCTGAGGACTCTGGATCTCTCATCTGGAATGCAGCCAAGAAACACAGGGTTATCATCCAAGAGCATATTTTCTGGGAAATCAAATCAAGAGCCTCTACTTGCTTCTGGGAGGACTCGTGGCAGCAGTTTCCCAAATTGGCGGACATCTTCCACAGACCCAGATGGCAAGCCACACTACAAGCTCAAGTGAACAATCAGGTAAATTTCTTCTAGAAACCTCCTTCCATCTCTGGTTATTGTCAATGGCTCCCATCTGCTTAATGGCATGAGAACTGGAAGGAGGAACTATATGATGAGATTGACAATGAACTAAGCAAAAGGAAAAATAGATGCACAGAAGATCTGAGTATCCTTCGATGGGGCCACACTACTCAAGGTACTTTCTCCACCTGAGAAGCTTACCATTTGCTCTTTTCTACTATTTAGGACCCCCAAGATATGTTATGGACCCAAATTTGGATACCAGGCATCTAGCCTAAAATATCCACCTTTCTTTGGCTACTTAGAAAGAAAAGGATTCTCACTTGGGACAATCTCCTCAACAAGGGCTTCATAGACCCTTTAAGATGTCCCAATTGTCTGCAGCATGCTGAAGCCATCTCTCATCTAATGTACACCTACTTGCTAGCTAACAACTTATGGGATAATATAGACATCCGGTGAAAAAGAACCAGTAGAATCAGAGGAAACATTTCTAATACAATCATACATTGGCCTACTGACCCCTTCAATAGCAAGTTGCTCAATACTCTTTGGAACATCCTTCCTAGGTTCCTTCTATGGTCGGTTTGGAAGGAAAGGAATAGGCATATCTTCAAAAACCAAATCACTCCTTTGGATTCTATCTGGACCAATATATGCATCAACCTTGAAGAGACTCTGGCCCTGCACCATTGGAAAGATTCGGGCATTCCTAATCATCCTCCAGAAAGTATTATCCGAGTGAACTGGAACATTTTCATCCCCAATCACCACATGGATATTTGGTCTCCCTCAAGCCATCCAAACTCGCCCAGCTTCTGGAATCCCCCAACTCGTGGTCTAATCAAGATGAATTTTGATGGGGCCTCTAAAGGCAATCCTGGTGCAGCTAGTTTTGGTGGTATCTTTAAAGAATCAGCAGGCCCCCTAGTCATCTTCTTTGGCTCAATACGGTGGGATTCAAACAATTCTGCGGAATTGGAAGGCCTTTTGCAGGGGCTCTACCTTGCCCGAGAGCATAACTTCTTCCCCCAAGAAGTGGAAGGAGACTCTCAAATTATCATCAATGTTGCCACTCATCTCCTCTTGGGTGCTTATGCTTCCAAGTTGTCTAAGATTTGGCGTCTTGCAGCAGGTTTGATCAAATTAAGCAATGGCTTCAGACTCAGCGAGCCATCTCCTTCAAGCATGTTAGACGCTCAGCTAATAAGGTAGCATATCTCCTAGCCAGCAAAGGAGTTGAGCAAGATCTACCTCTTTTTTCTGACCCCCTCTCTAGTATCAATGATGCTTCTCTCATTCAGGAATGTACTCAACTGGTGCAAAATGAAGCTACGCCCCCGAATGCGGGTGCTTAAATCAAAAAGAGAGGTGGTGGCTCTGCAGCGTGGCACATGGCCTAAACACATTGCCACACAAGGGGCTAGTCTTGCAGCTAATAAATCCTCCAGCTTCTCACCTCACGCAAACATTGTTGTCTCTACCTCTTGCCTTAATGCATGTCTGGTCTGAAACCCTGAGAGCTACTTCATTGTGCCACTCCCCTCTCCCTTGTCATTTGCCTCCTGTAGCCTCAGTCTCTTAGCTCTCTCTGCTCAATGTTCCTCTGCGACCTTCAATATCCTCTGTGACTTTCATTTTCAGCTGGCCTCGTCGGCTCTGCACACCATCCACCCCATTGCCTCGCCGCCTCTGCACTCCATCCATCCCTTTTCCTCGCCGCCTCTACACGCTAACCATCCCACTACCTCTCCCCTTGCTCACGCTCATTTCTTCTCAAGCATGCCGAGGATACATAGGATGAGATGTCATTGAGGCCGTGGCAGGGGCCAGTCCTCACGCCCGCCCATTTAAATCCATGAAGACAGTTGCTCCCCTCCTCCTGAGGAAAATTTGTATCAATTTCATTACGACTACACCCTGGATGGCCCTCATGTCACCGCAACCCTCACTGTGAGATTTCAGGAGATGCCATTGAGCTCAGGTTCGAGAAAGAATCTCAAGAAATCAAAAATTTTCCCTGATCCCCCTCAGCATTCCTATAAGTCTAAGGCGTTTCCAGTCAAACCGAGAGCACACTCCTCCAGTAATGAAGGCAACGGCAGCGGCAGTCCATATCGTTCTGTGGATGAAAATAGGGATGGCAGAGGCAGCCTTGTGCGTACTGCCACCACGCTTGAGCCCAACACGCAGCATTCGAAGAAAGATGAGGATTCATTAGATGACTACAGGTGTCTCATCACCAAAGATCCTCCGCCTCAGCCTCATGACAAGTAGCATGCCATGCAGCCTCAGTAATGAGAGGTTACCTCTCTCTGCATTGTTTCATCTTTCAAATGTCATGTTTTTTATGAACTATGCGATAAACTCTTGGTCTTCTTTTGTTAATTTTGGTTTCCCTACTCAGGGCAGCAATTTTTGGATTAGTTTCCCCATCTGGGGCAATTGCATTTTTGTTTTTATGAACTTTGCTCCCTCTGAAATTGGCTAGCATAGCAATTCCGGAGGCAAGCTTCGAATTGTATATTATGTGCAAATTAATAGAATAGTCTTACTTAGAAGAAATAAAATGGGAGATTCACAATTTCATATTACGGAACCATTAACTCAATCACAAAAGCATTAAGCTTATAAATAAATATAAAACATTTAGAATATATAAAATAAAAAAATACGCAATATTAAAAAATAACAATAATTATCATTCCAAATTAAACATAATAATAAATTGCATTACAAAATAAATAAGGATATTATTTATTTGATCAAAAATTTCAAAATGAATTAAATCAAGTAAAATAACACTTTAGGTAATAATACTTCAAATATCCCCAAAAATTATTATAAGTTTATTTTTTATTAATTCATTATACGTAGAACTAGAATCCTTCTTAAAAATTTATTTAGTTTGTGGTAGCTTGTGAAAACCCTGGCCGCAACTGCAATTGTCGCCCTTACTAGCCTTTCACAGTCACAACTGCCTTCGACTCGGATGGGGGAGGCCCCTTAGATCTGTATCCAAACATAGTCACTATCCAAGCCCTTGTTGCCTCCTTATACAAATCTACCAAGCTAGCTCCCCCTAACTTTTTCAAGAAGATAGATGATTTTCATGTTATCTCACTCCCCCTGTAATCATATTAGATGGCTATTACTTTGGAAAATAAAGGTATAACCAGAAAAATTATTGGCTCATGGCCATCCCCCAAAACCATGGCAATTTGAATGCAAAATTACTAGGAACCCTTGATTTTGGGGAAGATCTCCTTTCAATTTTGTGGTAGGCATTACGTTTCCTTCTTGTTTTAGCTCAAAGAGGACTAAGATCTTATTTTCCTTAGTGGCCTATACTTTACAAATTATATAACTTATGTGTTATATGTCCAAGATTCTCCTGATCTCACACTATTTTAACTTCATGCAAAATACATAATCTATTCCACCATTGATCATTTGCGTAAATTAAATCAAGATTGCAATGCACACATGAAACAATAAAAATTCACACACATTAACACAATTGTTTAACGGGAAAGCCTGAAGCTGAAAACCCCAACTATCTGTATATAATATATGTCATAGAGATCATGTAACAATCCTCATACAAAGCTAATCATATCAAGCTCTCAGTACAATACAATTTCTACACACTAATCAGACCCGGTCTTGCAAATACATGCACCGCTATTTGCCACCTGCTAGCCTGCCTCTACTGCGCAATCCCTGCTGAAGAATGGCTCTGAATGAACTCGAATTTCTCCATCCTTTCTCACGCAATCCTCATTGGCATCTCCACTAAGTGTTGGATGCAATAAATGCATCACTATAGTCACAACTGATAGTCACACTTGCTCTTTCACCTATCTCTCCACTGGTCTCCACTGAAACTTCCATGCACTATAGTTGACTGATGTATTCTTTAGTTGATTAATGAGTTATTATTTATTGAATTATTTAACTAATTAATTCACACCACTCTCACTAGTGTATCAATCAGTTAGACTAGATACAACTAGCTCAACTTAGTCTAACTGAGTTAAACTAAATACAACTCCACCAACTACTTCTCCAACTCCACCAAACTCTATCACATGAGTTATAACTGAAGTCCTCCATGCAATAGCTCCAGTAAACCCTCAGGAATAGCGTAATTCCTTATGTCATCTGGTGTGCCACATCTATGCACTTAACTGAAGTGCTCCAAGAGAATAAGATAATGTTTAGAGTCCAAATATTATTAAGAGCTAATAATATTCGACATATCTATTTTTAGATTGGCAGTCTAAAAATAAACTCCGCCCAATATGTCTAAAAATAGAAGTCCATCTATTTTTCCAACTTGACCAACCATCCACAAATAGCATCCTGCAACTCATAGAATATGATCAACATGTCTAAAAATAGACATAGTCTAAAAATAGAATTTGTGCCAAAAATAGCCTACGGGCCCACTTAGTGAAGGCGACTCTTTTCACTAAGCTCATCATCTTGTTGAATCTCAACACTCCCTCTCAACAAGATAGGGATTATCTGCCACCCCGATCATGTCTCTATGGTATTCGAATTTGCTCCTGGTGAGCGCCTTCGTCAGAATATCTGCATCCTGATCCTCCGTAGGAATGTAAGAAAGCAACACGATCTTCCACTGCACACAATCTCTAATATGATGGTACCGGGTGTAAGTATTTTTAGATCTATCATGAAATATTGGATTAACCAAGAGTTTAATGCAACTCTGGTTATCACAATATATCATCGTAGGATCTAAATGAGAACCGAACAAACCAACCAGGATCTTCCTCATCCATATAGCCTCGCATGCAGAAAACTTGCTTCCATGTACTCGACCTCCACTAAAATGAGTGCCACGGATCTTTGTTTCCTGCTATACCAAGAAACTGTTGTAGATCCGATACTGAAAATCCCTACAGATGTGCTCTTTCTTTCCATTGGGCTTCCTTCCCAATCTACATCCGTGAAGCCATGCAGATTCACCTCATCCGACTATCTGTACCACAATCCATACTCATATGTTCCCCTGAGATACCTCGAGACATGCTTTCCTGCCTTCCAAAAGAGCTTGGCAGGCTTCACCATCGCTTGTGAAAGCTGGTTCACAACATAGCATATGTCTGATCGTGTATTGACTAAATACATGAGCGAACCAACCAACTATCGATAAACAATGGCATCCACTACCTTTGCCAATGTAGCATCCTCTTTCCTCCAACCACTAGGAACAGGAGTGTCGATAGGCTTGTAGCCTTGCATGTGAAACTTCTCCAGTATCTCCTGGGCATGCTTGCCTTGAGACACAAACAGTTCACCTTTTCGCTGGAAAATTTCCAATCCCAAGAAATAATGAAGGAGGCCCAAGTCCTTCATCTCGAACTACTTTGTAAGATCTGCCTTGCATGAGTGTATCAACAGTTCATCACCTGTTAGTATTAAATCATCTACATAAAGCACAATGATAAAAAGCTTACCCTCCACCACAATCTGGTATAGGTTTGGATCCGCCTCACTCTTGGCGAAACCAAGTCTGGTGAAATAACTGTCTATCCGTGTGTACCAAGCACGAGGTGCTTGTTTCAACCCATATAGTGCTCTTTTGAGCCTACACACATGCGACTCGCTGCTAAAGATTTCGAATCCTTCAAGCTGCTCAATTTACACCTCCTCCTCAATGATTCCATTAAGGAACGCATTCTTCACATCCATCTGATGAATGTGCCAACCCATCTGCGCTGAGAGAGCAAGGATGGTTCGTATGGAAGAATACCTTGTGACAGGTGCAAAGTTTTCTTCATATTCGATCCCATCGATCTGTGAGAAGCCCCAGGCAACAAATCTTTCCTTATACTTCTCGACGCTCCCTTTAGCAGCTTGCTTCACTTTGTAGATCCATCTCGAACCTACCACTGATTTCCCTTCTGGCCTTGGAACAATCTCCCATGCACTGTTTCTGACAATCGAATCATACTCTTCCACCATGGCATTTACCCATGCGAGATCCTCCACAGCGTCCTCAAAAGAGGATGGCTCCGTCACGATACACTTCCTCATCAGAGCCATGTATCCAGTAATTCTGTCAGGTGACTGTCTCTGTCTGCACTGTGATGTAGGAACTCCTACATTCTGCACTGCATCAAGATTCAGTCACTCAGCTTCTGTAGTGCGCTTCCACCCTCTGATGTTTGGCGCTGTATGAGCAGTTTCTTCCACTCCATGAACCTCCTCTTATGGCCGATCCACATCTTAAGGCTCATATTTAGGAATAAGTAGCTCCTCATCTACATGCAAGTGTAGCTCCCTCTCAAGTGACAACTTCATGGCTTTCTCCTCATGAAATTTGATATCCCGTCACACGACAGTCATCCGACTATCTAGAAAATACACACGATAATTGTGGGGTGTTTCTGTGTACCCCACAAATATCCCAACCTCTGCAGTCGGCTCTAGCTTCTTCCTAGCATTCTTCGTCACATGAATGTAAACAGGTGAGCCAAAAATCTTCAAATGATAAATATCAGGCTTCTTACCAGAAAACGCCTCTTCGGGTGTACTCATGCCAAGTACTCTATGAGGACAACGGTTTTGCACATAAACCGCAGTGTTGCATGACTCATCCCACAAGTGTATGGGAAGGCCCTGATCATGCAACATCGCTCGTGTAGCACCCACGATCGTTCTGTTCTTCCTCTCCGCGACCCCATTCTGTTGTGGGTTATGAGGCGCTATGAGTTCTCTACGAATTCCTTCTTTGCTACAGAAGTCTTTGAATCCGATAGAGATGTATTCACCACCATTATCACTCCTTAGGGATTTCACCTGCTTCCCTGACTCTTTCTCAACCAACGCCTTGAACTCACAGAACTTTGAGTATGTCTCGCTCTTCTTCTGCATGAAGAAGATCCAGCACTTACGAGAAAAGTCATCAAAAGATATCACATACTACCTGTGCTTTGCTGTTAAAGCAACCGAGAAAGGTCCACACATGTCTGTGTGAATTATCTCAAGGATCATCGAGGCATGACTATCCTTCTCATGAAAAGTGGTCTTCACAAATTTTCCCAAATTACATCCCTTGCACTGATCTGACTGTGCAAGTGTACCTTTGGGAAGCCCGCTAGAAATCTGTTGCAAAATTTTCAAAGCGCCATGGTGAATATGGCCCAATCTCCTGTGCCACAATTCACCCTCATCCCGGCTCACCACTCCTTCTGCTTTGCCTGCCATTGTAGCGCAGCCATCTACCTGCAATTGATAAATATTCTTAACTCGAATCCCTATCCTCCTGGTTTGACCAGTTGTTTTATGCCGAAGGAAAGCTTTTCCCTCATTGAAAACAACATCATAACCCTTGTCTTCCAACATCGCCACAGAGATCAGATTCTTCTTCAATCCTGGAACATGCATGACATCCTTCAAGATGAAAGGTTTACTAGACTCCCTCTCAAAGGAAATGGTCCCGATACCAGTCGCACTGTATCTACCATCATCGCCCATCTCGATGTGCACTCCAAGATCCTTTTCCTCCAGATCACTAAACAAATCTTTGTCTTCGATCATATGGAAATACGCACCACTGTCAAGAAACCACACCAATCCCATCACACTTCAAACATGCGATCAAAGAAAAATCCAGCTCAAACTACGAGGGTAAGGCCTCTCTAGCTGCAGATCTAGCAGCCTGCTTATTCTTCTTCTTTTGTGGACAGTTAGTGGCGAAATGCGCGTGCTGGTGACAGTGAAAACACTTCACCTTGGACAAATCCTACTTCTTGCCTTTAGCTTCGGATTTGGAAGATTTCTTCCCTTTTCCTTTCCGAGCTTTGGCAACCAAAGTGCAATTTTCTTCATCTTCATTCTTCGATGAAGATCCATCCCTAGTACCCCACCTTATCTCCTCTTGCAAAAGATCCGACCAGAGTCGCTCCCATCCTAGCAGTTTCTCCCATCCATTGACAGAGTCTTCGTAGCTATGCCAACTCTTCGGAAGCCCAAGGAGAGCCAAGCTCACCAAGTATTCTTCATCAATAGTAACCCCAAAACTTCCCAGCTCATCCTTGTAGTGGACAAACTTCGTGAGGTATTTTGGTATACTGTCGCCTTTCTCCTTTTTTATTTTCCTGAGCTTGTCTTTAAGCGCAAACTTCCTCTGGTCACTTATGCTTTGGAACAAATCTGTCAAGGCCTTCCACATCAATAATGGAGTGGCTTTACAGTGAAGGCTGGACACAATGCGATCCTTCAAACTTTCCAACATAATCCTTCGACACTTTGCTACCTTCTTTTGCCATGCGCCAAGTGTGGCCGCATCGCTAGAACCCGGCTTAGGAACATCACTATCGATGAACTCCTTCAGCCCATTATCATCTAGAACTGCCTCCATCCTGTCCTTCCATGCAATATAATTCGAGCTCACATCAAGGGCATACTCCAATCGTAATCCGTTGAAAAACATTTCAATGAATGCTCAACTTCGACACCAAGAAAACACTGCGGCAAATTCGAATTCCACCAGCACAAAACTCAATTGCTTCAATAATTGCAATATTCTCCAATGATCAACTGCTCCGATACCATGTGGAAATTATATAACTTACGTGTTATATTTCCAATATTCTCCTGATCTCACACTATTTTAACTTCATGCAAAATACAGAATCTATTCCACCATTGATCATTTGCGGAAATTAAATCAAGATTGCAATACACACATGAAACAATAAAAATTCACATACATTAACATAGTTGTTTAACGGGAAAGCCTGAAGCTAAAAACCCCAAATATCTGTATATAATATATTTCATAGATATCATGTAATAGTCCTCATACAAATCTGATCATATCAAGCTCTCAGTACAATACAATCACTACACACTAATCAAGCCCGGTCTTGCAAATCCATGCACTAATCTTTTCCACCTACTAGCTTGCCTCTACTGTGCAATCCCTGCTGAAGAATGGCTCTGAATGAACTCGAATTTCTCCAACATTTCTCACACAATCCTCATTGGCATCTCCACTGAGTGTTGGATGCAATCAATGCATCACTATAGTCACAACCGATAGTCACACTTGCTCTTTCACCTATCTCTCCACTGGTCTCCACTGAAATTGCCATGCACTGTAGTTAACTGATGTATTCTTCAGTTGATTAATGAGTTATTATTTAGTGAATTAATTAACTAATTAATTCACACCACTCTCACTAGTGTATCAATCAGTTAGACCTGATACAACTAGCTCAATTAAGTCTAACTGAGTTAAACTAAATACAACTCCACCAACTACTTCTCCAACTCCACCAAACTCTGTCACATGAGTTCTAACTGAATTCCTCCATGCAATAGCTCCATTAAACCCTTGGGAATAGCGTAATTCCTTATGTCAGCTATTGTGCCACATCTGTGCACTTAACTGAAGTGCTCCAAAAGAATAAGATAATGTTTAGAGTCCAAATATTATTAAGAGCTAATAATATTTGACATATCTATTTTTAGACTGCAGTCTAAAAACAGACTCCGCCCAATATGTCTAAAAATAGAAGTCCATATATTTTTCCAACTTGACCAACCATCCACAAATAGCATCCTGCAACTCATAGAATATGATCGACATGTCTAAAAATAGACATAGTCTAAAAATAGAATTTGTGCCAAAAATAGCCTGTAGGCCCACTTAGTGAAGGCGACTCTTTTCACTAAGCTCATCATCTTGTTGAATCTCAACATGTACTTCCATGGAGCTCAAGATATGCATTTGAATCAATGGACTCCTAATTTTAACCCTGATAATGGCATACCATTAGTTGTTCTAGTATGGATCCCCACTTTCCCCTTCATTGTTGGAAAAAAAATATAACCATTCATTTTATCAATAATTCCCTAGGAAAATATATAGCCTCTATTATTCCTAAAGACTAGATATTTTCTTGTGCTTGAGTTTATGTTAAAGCAAGTCAAGAAAAGATTTTTCTTGCAGCAATCTAGTTAACTCTAGGAGACTAGAAGCATATTTCATAGGTTGACTACAATAAAATTCCATTCAAATGTTTTCATTATCATGTGTATGGGAAATTTTCTTATTCATGCCCTAAATTAGCTCCCCAAGAGAAAGAATCCCTAGCGAATTCAGATCAATGGCAACCAAAAAACACATAAGAGGAGATACTAGGTAGATTAGGGTGGCCCCAGTTCCTCTATGAACTGAGGATAATAATCCTCAATAGAATTTCCATGAAGAAAATATGGATTCATGTGATCCTCCCTCTTTTTCTTTCATCCCTTGAAAAGTACCCATATTAACAAAAATCTCAAATGCTTTAGTGACACTATGGAAAAACAACAACTTCAAGGCCCTCTAGAACTTATAAGATTCCCAACATCCTTGAACCTATCCCACTTTAAGGATTAGAGTTGGTGATCCTCCCTATTATGTAGTGATAATTTTAGCTTCCCTCTCCCCTCATCGTGGCTTAATTCCCCCCTCAGGGGTTTCTGGTAGTCCGAGGCTAGACTTGGGGGAAGATTCAACTATGGAATCTAGATGCATGGATCACCCTTCCAACAAAATCCATAAACACTCCACAAAAAAGGATAAATATCCAGACACGTAAAGTGTCTTGAAGAATTTTTTTATAGCACTAAGTCAAAATCACATAATTATGGCACCTCCTCCTAGGGAGGATCCCGTAAATCTCATAAGTAGTTATTAAAATATTCTCCTAGAGTGTTAGGTAATTTGACGTTGAATAAAAAAAAAATCATTAAGGAATTTAATCCAATTATTTATTCTGTCAATTCTTCTCATCCAAGAGAAAAAAGATAAGTAACAATGTTGCATTATATCTTGGTGCAAATTTTTGCAAACTAAGCTCGAGGATAGCCACAGACTTTCAAGGCGCCTCAATTAATCTTCCTTAATGTTCAATCTAGGAAAAATCATCCAAAATTAGCATTTGTTGCTCACATATCTGTGACACAGTCATTATGGTGAGTTATATGTCATTATCTATATCTATATGACTATTAACCCTACAGAAAAGGCTTTGTGTTGGGACTCTTTGAACAATATTCAAGATCATATTCCCATGAACAGAATAATTTTTGGTCAAGATTTCAACTCAACTCTACACCTATTTGAGAAAAGGGAAGGACTCCACAACCCTTTCAAAGAATTCTTGGAGGACCCATTCTCTCTTGGGAGACATAAAACCTTCAATAAATGTAGTCACTCAGACCAATAAATGAATTTGCCTAGGGCATATTTCTGCCAATATCAATAGTTTTCTCATCCATCACTCCTTTCTTACTGACTCCTTGATTGTTTAATCAAGAATTATTCCTTGGTCCAGTTTTGATCATAGACCTATCGACCTAGAATTGAAAGACTCCCAAAACCTTGGTCCCATCCTCTTCCAGTTTAACTCCCTGTAGCTTCAAGACACAAAAGTAATGGATTCTCTTTAGAAGGAATGGAACACTTGGATTAAAAGCTACCAAACCTATATTTGGGAATAAAAAATTAAGCTTACCAAATAAACCCTTAAAGACTAGGAAAAAAACTCTTACATTTCCCCCTCAATAAGAAACGATGATGTGGAAAGGTAAACTTGAGAGTATTCTCAAATAGATAGACCAAGACTTTATTACCCCATTACACTTCCATTAAGAAAGATAAGAATATAATTAATATCAACAAGTTATTCAAAAAAATTAAATTCAGTGGAAGGAGAAGACGTGAAGTTTGCGGTTAACAACTAGGGACAAAAACAACTTTTATTTACACAAGAAAGAAAAATCCTATCAATGGATAAACAATACTTCCTCAACAAAATACTCTAGTGTTCAAACCCTATCTAACTTCCCTACTGTCAAAAATAAGGGGTTCTCCATTTTTAAGAGTTGTATTCAACACCCCTAGATCCTTATCTAGATGAGATGATTGACATGCTTGAATTAATAACCCTTGAAAACAATCTCCTCCTTAAGAGGGAAATTTAGGAAAAAAGTTCGAAGAAGTAATTTAGAGGACGAGATAGACAAAGCCCTAGGTCCTGACATTTTCACCATTAACTTTTATAGGGTTTACTGGAATCTCATAAAATTCAATCTGATCATAGTGTTGAAATATGCTCATAAATATTTGTGATTTTATTGTAATTAAATGTGCATAAATTTTAAATTTAGTATGCTACATTAAAAGACAAATAGACATTTAAATTATCAGTAATTTTGTTGATAACAACTATTTTAAAGTTGTTCTTGTAAAGTTGTAATTATGTTTCTATTTTATGAATAATATTAAAACTGGGAAATTAATGGTTAAGTACAAATAGTTGAAAGAGGAAAAATTTTACAATTTATTTTGGAATTTATTATTTTATCCGTCAACAAGTCCAAGGCATCTAATATGGGTGATAAGATTTAATTATGAAATTATGATATTGGCCAATTGATGTTTCCTAGAATACAAGGAGTTGTCATCAAAAGAAATTATGATATTGGCCAATTAATGTTTCCTAGAATACAAGGAGTTGTCATCAAAAGTGGGAAACACGAGCTCATTAATGAGCAACTAACTACCTGCGATTTGTTGGTGAGGTGGAAGCAGTTAATCACCACCCAAAGTGTAGAAAACCGATAATATATTTGTAACTTTATGGCTTTTTTCTCACAATTTTTTGAGGAAATCATATTTGGAGAGACTGAAGAGAAGCAAAAAGTAAGATACATAAAAGGAATTGCAGGCCTATGTGCTCTTGGGGGCAGCAGTGGATGTGTCATGGTTGAGAGGATGCAAGTACAAAACTCTTAATTTCTCAAGAAAATTTGTTCAATTCAATGTTTCTTAACTCTTACATTTCTTATTTGCATTTTAATCGGACTTGTCTATTCGTTATTGTTTAGTTTGTCATTATGTATTATTGTTTTGCTAACGGTAATTATTGAATACTTGTCTATTCATTATCGTCTGGTTTATCATTCCGCTCATTTAGAATGAGGAAGATAGTATTCTTGTTTTTATAATGGTAAGTATTGAATACTTCTATATTTTATTATTGTGAGGTGTTAGAAATCAAAAATAAATGACACGAGGAAAATTTATTATATATAGATGTTATTCAATTGTATAAATTTATCAAAAAAAATATTGGTTTTTTTTTTTTGGTGATTGTAAGTTGTATTGTAAGTATGGGTCGAATGAAAGAAGATAAATGATAGAAGGTCGAAT
This sequence comes from Pinus albicaulis, assembly GCA_034641835.2. Classification (NCBI taxonomy): domain Eukaryota; kingdom Viridiplantae; phylum Streptophyta; class Pinopsida; order Pinales; family Pinaceae; genus Pinus; species Pinus albicaulis. The sequence goes on along the minus strand of CM076584.1, from coordinate 796,703,934 downwards.
GAAAACGGATAAATAAAAAAAACTACACTTGCAGTTAAAATAAAATTACAGAGAACGAATTGTAAGGTAAAGAGAGGGAATTTAGGGGACATAGTAAACATATACAGGTTTTTCTTTGAAATAAACCTGAGAACATATTCAATACTCATATCTGTATAGACATACGATTAATTTATAATTCATGAACTATACTCCTGAGGAAATAAATGCAGGAAAATAGGTGATAGTACCTCATAATTTAAAGAGAAAAATGAGAAGAAAATCTGGGCAATGGAGAAGCATATGTAAATTTGGTTATTGGCTACATAACAAAAATCGTTGTATAAAATTATAAAGAATGTGAAAAAGTTTTTCTCTTCAATTTTTTATCAGCACAACATAGAGTAATTCCTATTAAAACAAAATAGCAATATTGCTCAGTCAAAATAATATATTATATGTATAAAACATTAAGAAGTTAGAAATAATTAATTCCTACTTGTCTATGGTTGTAATTCTCCATTTGAGGAGTTTGTTCCTACATAATAGGAATTAGCTAGAATATAGTTTCTCCTAGTTTAGTGTGTGGTTGAGAGAATCTCTCAACCACACCACTGTACGTCTAAGATAGAATTCCTATCTTAAGACTTTTGCTTGTATAAATATCTGTGTAATTTTCCTTGATTTATAATATAGAATATATTGAGTGTGTGTGCCATTTTATCTTGGTATCAGAGCTTCAGAGCCCATAAGGGCCTAGGCCTCGGCCCTGGCCCTCCTGGGCTGAGCAAAATATTTGAGCGTATTTATATTTATATTTGTTTGTCCATTTTGAAGAATGAGAAGGCCGAAGGTCTGAGTGCTTGAGGGTGTTGTTTTGTTTTGTTTAAGAAGCGAGTTGCCGAGACTCAGTCCGAAAGAAAGAGATGAATATTCCGACAGCGATATTGGGCAGCAGATTGAAGACTGTGGGCGCTACGGATCAGAGGTGTGGCGACTGCGTTTCGAAGAAGGCGTGGGCCTAGAGAGGGCTCGTGGAGGCAGAGGAGAGACGCTGCCAACGGAGGTCGCGACTCTATTGATTGCAGCTTTCGCCTGGCTGGAAGGACGTTACTGTTAGTGAAATTGGTGTCCTGTTTTTAATAGGATCTGCGTGTTGATTAACTTGATGTGTGTTGTTCAAATTCTCGTTAAGAAGCAGAGATCGTGATATTCAGCTGTATTCAAGATCTGCTTGAGGAAACTGGCATTGCTGTTAGTGAAATTGGCATCCTAGTTGTGAATTGCAGTGTGTTTAATCCAGTTCCATCATTGTCATGTACTGCTGCGTGAGTTTGTTTTTTTTTTGGAAGATCGACGGTTTCGGTGGCATTCGAGCTGCTTAAACAAACGATGCTGCCTATCTCTTCAATTGAAACACACAAAATTTCCAAAAAGACCAGATTCTAATTGATGGGGAGCCGAGGAGAGGCGTTTGTGGTTGCACTGTTGCGTTGAGCGACTGATGTTCATGTTTTGAAACGGAGGTTGAGATAGAAGATCCCTTGGCGTTAAGTATTGGCGGGTTGTGGTGGACGACTTTGGGGCAGAGTATGTTTCTCTCCATATACGCAAGAGCAACTGGTTGGCGTTTCATCTGTATACCCAGATGACCTGCTCGCAATGCAGATATGCGATCTGGTGCGTCTACCGGGAGTTAATTACGAAATTGGGTCTTTTATTTGCAGTGCTCATTACAGCAGTCATCACTGATTTAATAAAAGATGGAGTTGGTCGACCTCGCCTTGATGGAGTACCACTCTATAATAATGTTTCCCAGGACGTCATATGTCACGAATCATCTGAAAGTCATAAAGGTAGGGCATAAGAGCTTTCCCAGTGAACATACATCATGGGCATTTGCAGGCTTAGGATATGCCTCGTTATATCTTGCTACAAAGATTAATATGTTTGACCGTCGGGGACATGCTGCAAAACTCTGCATTGTTTTCTTTCCACTCTTGGAAGCTGCCCTGATTGGTGTCTCAAGAGTTGATTATTATTGCAGCTTCCCTCCATTCGAATCTTGATGGCACTACCCGTTTGTCAAGTTTTAACTCAACGGCCATGCCATGTTGGACTGACTTGTCGGGAAAGCTTAGCTTTTCTGCAATCGTTTCCATCAGTCAATGGATTTTGCAGCACGGTGAAAGTCTGTAATTTTTGGACGGAAAACTGCTGTTATCAGAAGCGAGAACGTTAGTGTAGCCGTGGTGGAGAAGTCTGAAAATGTTCAGAAGAAGAGCGGCGAGCCAGATTTTACTTGCGTGATGAAATTTGGCGACTCTTCTGTGTCGTCAGCTGAGAAAATGAAGGAAGTTGCAGATCTTATACTCAGCTTAGATCAAGAAAGACCCCTTGTGGTTTTATCTGCAATGGAGAAGAGCACTAATAACCTCCTCAAGGCTGGGGGGAAAGCAGTCACCTATGGTATAGCAATGGTTCCTAAAATTAAGGAGTTAGAAAAAGTTTATGTTATTGTTCAAATTTTAATTCTCTGATGATGTTTTTTAATGTATTGATAAACTGTCATGATAATGAAATTGGTTGTAATTTAAGTGACATTAGTATGACCAACTAATATCACAATTCCGAGTGTGTGTTGGAACTGGTCATTCCAACACTAAGCAAATTTGCAGAGAATGATGAACACATGACAGTGAAAATGACATCAATTGGAACTACATCAGAGATTGGAGGATGATCGAGATCGTGTTGCAGATTGTCATCGAGCATGAGGCAGCATGCTTGAGAGCAGTAACTAGCCTTGATACTGTAGGGGAAGTGGCATTGTGTTGCTAGGAGAGTGGATACTGAAACGCGACAGAAGATTGGACCGTGGAGTCCTGGATTAATATTCTTGAAGGGAAAATTGTGTTCTCTTTGTGTGGCTGTGAGTGGCTATGTTCCGTTTCTTTATCAGTAGACCCCTCACAGGTATCATTGGAATGGTTACTGGTATGTTTGGGAAATAATCATCTTTGGGCAGAGATAGAGAATTAAATTTGAAGAGTTTATGTTGTATTTGCTTGGAATCATGTTTTAATATTGAGCCTTATTGAGCCTAGCTAACTCAATGTAGGCAAAGTTATTTTGTTAGAATTTGCAACTCTAACGAATGACAGGTGAGACGTGGATTTCCAAGAAGTTATTTGAACAGACAAAGAGGCCCAAGATGTGAACAATGAACAGATGAGGTAAAGCAGCAACGACAACGTTTATGGTGGACAGCAAAATAGATGTTTGTTTGAGTTAGTGTGGTTTGTGGAATAGACTCCCTAGCATGTTATAAGCAAGTCCAGTTGTTGTAATGGTCATTGTATGTACCCGGAAACTCCAAATGTTGAAGTATGGAATGTAAGCCTGGTAAAGGCATCTGAAAGTTCGTGGTGATCTTAAAACCACTTTGTAATGGTTTATGGTCAGCCTGAAACCATCTTTTGTCACTGTAAAGTGATGGTTGGTGGTGATCCAGAAACCATCTGTAGAGCCTTTGTGGCTGGTTGCCTTCGTGGCTAAAAGTGCCTTTGTGGCCGCATGTACACGAGTGGCCGCGTGTGCATGAGAGCTATGTGCTCAGTAGAGCTATGTGCTCAATCGAGCAGGTGGACTGCAGTAACACCTGGCTCAGTCTTAGAGGATTGATCGATCTCTGAGAAGAAGGGGGTTGGTGTGCTTTCTTAACTGACAGTCGTGCTGAGAAGCGCAATTGGCGCAACTGTTCAGTACATACTCATGCCAACACGCCAAATCACGGGAATGGCGCGGAATCGCACGATTTATTTTCAGGAAGACGCCAACTCAACTTCATGGGGGTCCGCGGGAAGCCTCATCTTCGTTTGACGATTTGCGGAGAAGCAGATCGGAGAAGTTGCGAACCTATCCGGGAGAGGCAGATTGGAAGATCCGCGGGAAGCCTCAACTTCGTTTGACGATTTGCGGAGAAGCAGATCGGAGAAGTTGCGGATCTGTCCGAGAGAGGCAGTGTGTTTTGGAGGTTCTGCACATGCAATTCGCCTGATGGTGGTGGATTTGCAGGTACATATATGCAGTGATAACGGTCGACTGAATCATGTATACGAAGGACATCCTACAGGACTAGCGGTTGCAGCAGTTGGTACTCATGCATTCCGGTAGATGGTTGCTCTTTTATATGGACGTCAACATATTCTTTGTTATGTTTGACCACAACCAGACTTTGTGAATCACTATCATGACAAGTAGTCATTAAGGGGGGGAGTTAGAAATAATTAATTCCTACCTGTCTATGGTTGTAATTCTCCATTTGAGGAGTTTTTTCCTACATAATAGGAATTAGCTAGAATATAGTTTCTCCTAGTTTAGTGTGTGGTTGAGAGAATCTCTCAACCACACTACTGTACGTCTAAGATAGAATTCCTATCTTGAGACTTTTGCTTGTATAAATATCTGTGTAATTTTCCTTGATTTATAATATAGAATATATTGAGTGTGTGTGCCATTTTATCTTAAGATATATCTAGAACAGAGATATCCTCTAAGAAATATTAAACCAACTTTATAAGTTGTTACATAGTTTGGAATAAATAGAAAAATTATCATAAAACAATAATTTCTCTTAGGAAGTCCAGGAGGTCTTGGATTGATGGTGATTGAGTGCTCTATTAAGGCACTCCTTGATTTAAGTCACCGGTTCAATTTCCCGTCCCTATCGGGGTAATATATTGGATATGATCAAGATGCAGTCCCACCAAGCTTACAAAAAAAAATCTCTTAAAAAATTGTAAATTCTGATAAATGACCAACAAAAAAAAAGTTTTAATTAACTACGGTGAAAAATCTTTAATCACTGTCTCCATAGAAATGAGTACATCACCCTTTACCAATGAAACAAAAAAAGGTTTGAAAGGTTTCCAACCTGGAGAAGATACATCTCTGAAATTAGAATTTTGAAAACCCAAAATAAAACTTCAATAACTAGTAATGTGTCTCAAAGAAGTTGATGTAGCATATACCAGTTACAACAAAACATAGAAATAATAAAAGGTATGGCTTGAGGAAATATTTGTGTAAATTAAGAAATTAATAAACTAGGGTTCTATTCGAGCACGTGAATAGTATATTACCTTTCATGGCCATCCTATCTTCGTGGAATATACTTCTATATAGCAATGAGGGAAAAATTGGCTATCATTAATCCAAATACATATAAATATACATTGAACTAACTAAATGGCCAGAAAAATGTATAGAAAAATATGAAGGTTGAGATAATGCTTATGGTACATAGTTAACTAAAACTGAACCCTGCGAGTAGTAAGAACAAATTTTAATATATAAAACTAAAGAAGTTTCATATCAAAGAGACTCAATATAACTCAAAAAACCCAATAATGAAAAATATAAACAGATCGGACTATATAATTTCGACATAATGATTATAAACAAAAATAACCATTTTTGAAATATGAATCCCTATGGCATTAAGGGAATGAAATCCTCTCTGAAAAAACTGGTAATTGATAGAAATTACTGAAATCACACACATATACTGAAAACACTCATTTATTACATACTAATGGTGTATGTGTAAACACACTCACACACACAAATTTACATTCAGATTACTCTATTAAATAGAGTTTCTGATATCCAACTTATTCCTAAATTAGACAGAGAGGTTGAGAGAATTTCTCAACCATCACAAACCACCTTCTCAAATATGGAATGTAAGCATTAACTCCAACATCCCCCCTTAATGATTACATTACATGAATTTATTGAATTCACTCATAAATAACAAAATAATCAAACTTATCAGTAGATGCTCCATCAAGTTGCCTCATAACTCTCGGAAAGGTGTAGTTGGCAAGTTGGATTCCTGAGTTCGCTTCCTCAACTCCCGAATCAAGGACCTCCCGAAGTCGATTACTGGACAACATCCCAATCTGTCGCATAACCTCATTAGGAGACCACTTCCATGTCTACCACTAACGAGGGATCCTTCCCTAGATCCGCAACTCCCATACTATCTGGACAACCATCCATATTGAGCCTTACAGCCACTTGATCTTTTCGCAAAATAATTGATTGCAATCACTGAACTCCTATTCATTCTATGGACGAGCTCCCATCCACTGAAATACATAGGTGCTAACCGCTGTACTCGTCAGTTATCTAGGGAAGCCGTCTAGATACAGAATGCATCTAGAATCAGTTTTACAAAAAAAAAATATTTTTTAACTGATTATTTATCTCACTTAATCTACAAATAATTTATAATACTACTATTTAACAAGCCACTCAACCCGTTTTCTCTGGTATTCTGATTCCCGACACTGCGACCCACTTTAATGCAACCTGGACGAGATAGTGTAAATGCAGAAGCCCTGCTGCAAGACTTGATCGGCATGGACACTCTGATGCACGGTCGAGGGCACCACAAACTCTGTTGTGGGACAAGTGAAAAAATAAAATCCCATTAGGCAAAGACATCATTGTATCATCATCTCCCATTAGAAGCATCATATACCTTCCGGCGTTGAATTCCTTTTATTTAAATCTTTCTTCGAATATCGACCCATTCCCAGTCGCGTGGATGGAAATTCTCTGGCACTCATTCGAGCCTAAGACCAAGCCAATACTAATCACGACCCCAAGCTCTATAATCCCAAACCTATTTGCTCCGATTGCGCTTCTTTACATCAAACAAACTATAATATCTTCTAGTCTTCCCCGCACGCAAACATTGTTTCTGCAGGCTCTTTTCCTGAGAAATCCCAAAAAACGATCTGAACAAATAGTGAATGAAACCCTAATCTCTGGTAAAACTAGACTCTCACCTCATCGATTGCGTCTCTCTTTCTACGAAGAAAGAAGGCTCCAAGTCCATGGCTCCAGCCACTGCAAAGGGATCACTGCCCAGATATGGAGGCAAGAACGCCAGACCTGAAGCTTGAGCAATGTAATCAACGACTAATCGACCGTCCGAAAAAACCGTCTAGTTGCCCTGTTGCTGAAGCAGCTGTGACTGCCAGTCATCCAACTTATGGCATTATACGTTCCACTGCTTCTGACCCCGCCAAAGCACAGCGCATACGAGAATTACAGGACTCTAGTGTCCACATTCTTTATATATACAATGATTTTCCGATTCCGCTTATTGCTTCCTATCCACCTCCCACACAGTTAAAGAACTGCCACTTGACAGTTGCGCCAAGGCTAAAACAAGGCATACCTGATAAAATAACACAAATCCCTCTCTTCACAACACAACACACAGGCCTCTGATCCTGTGCTCTGATACCATGATAGAAATTACTGAAATCACACACATATACTGAAAACACTCATATATTACATACTAATGGTGTATGTGTAAACACACTCACACACACAAATTTACATTCAGATTACTCTATTAAATAGAGTTTCTGAGATCCAAATTATTCCTAAATTAGACAGAGAGGTTGAGAGAATTTCTCAACCATCACAAACCACCTTCTCAAATATGGAATGTAAGCATTAACTCCAACAAAAATTATGGAAAATATTCCGAAATTTATGAGCTAGCTAAGTAAAAATAACGGAAATATATATGCTCCAACATTTTATAAGTAAGAATGAGTTTTTCTATAAGGAGAGATTTGGTTTATAAATTACCCGGTTCGAATCTCCGGATTGCACTGAGAGAGAGCTTGTTCAATATTCCTCTCAGAAATTTGTGTGAGCACTGAGATTTTTTGGCTCAAGTCTGAGGAAAAACCTATGTAAAACCCCTGCAAGAAACATTTTTAATAGGCTCGAAGGGAACGACATTGTATATATGTAAAAGAAATTAGTAATGAGAATTAAAAACCAACAATTTTTCACCTTTAATAGAAAGAAATACATTTTAAAACAAATTATGGAAGTTATAACTGAGAGAAGAGGTCACTTTAAATGGTTCTTACCTCTGGAAAGGTCATTGACACGTATAAGGTATAACCCTTGTAAAATTCGACAAAACGAGAAGTCAGCCGTCTTATATGACATATGGAGTTTAATGTTGAAGGAAAAACTAATTAGTTTACATCTGTAAGGGTATACTAACGAAAAAGGTGGTTTGTTGTCGAGAAAAACTTGGAATGAAGTCTGACCACAAAGTGGCTTCACCAAAGAATGCAAGAGTGAAATGACTTTGCATACCAAAACCTAGTTAGGTCATTAACTAGAGAACAAAACCCTAAGTCAAGTCGGATTTTTTTCATGGCCGATAATCTAAACCATTAGATACACTGAGTTGGTTGAATACACATGGTGGCAAGGAGTAAACTCCCTCCTTTAGAATTTTCCCAAAGAATTCCAATAGTCTGAATGACCTAGGTTACTAACCCAAAAATATATACCACATCGTAACGAAAAAATAAAACCACGCTATATATAAATAATCATTCATTGTATCTGATTGCAAAAATTCATAGAATCGCTTAGTTAGAATGTGTCATCTATGGTTGTAATCCATCAAGCATTATCTACGTTTGATTTAGTTGAATATGTTGGAATCCACAACTACACGTGGAAAATAGTATTGAATAATAGTATTGAATGAATATATAATCATGTGGTTTGGCTAAAAGTCCAATCATTTTAATTAGAACCCAAATCAGTGTAATGAAGGTAATCAATCACTGAGCTAGATACAAAACAAAGAATACGGGTAACAAAACCCTTTAAAGATCTTAAAAAGAAGATTAGTGGTAAATATATTAGTGTTATAGCCTTTTATTTGGTAAGATCACTAAGGTGTATGTGGGAAGATACTACTCTTTCGTAACACTTCATAGATAAATTAAAATAAAAGCATTAAACTGCAAAGTGGTAAATCAGTATAATGAAGGTAATCAATCACTGAGCTAGATACAAAACAAAGAATACGGGTAAAAAAACCCTTTAAAGATCTTAAAAAGAAGATTAGTGGTAAATATAGTAGTGTTATAGCCTTTTATTTGGTAAGATCACTAAGGTGTATGTTGGAAGATACTACTCTTTCGTAACACTTCATAGATAAATTAAAATAAAAGCATTACACTGCAAAGTGGTAAACGAACAAAAGTTCCTCAACCAACTTCTATAAGTGATGAGTCCTTCATTACAAATTACTATAATTATATAGGAAAAATAAAAACTGAGGTTTGTTATAATTGTATCCATTATATGAAAAAGCACCAGAAGGTACAAATCTTCTATATAGGTATATTTGAGAATTTCTAGTGAAAAATAAACTATAGACATTAGAAGTGAAAACCATAGATAGTAAAATATTGTTATTCATTTTTTTTTAAAAAATGTATTAGTGAGGGTCTTTACAAGTGGTATCAGAGTTTTAGTTACAACATTGGGCCTCCTTTGGGTCCTGAAAACATGAATATTTATACCTGTTATGAACAGGTTACACCAAAGAAGTAAAAAGTTGAAAGATGGCAGAGAAATTTAATAGACAAACTTATGTAGGATCACCAAAAGGTGATGCAAAAAATGATACTGAATTAGGAATGGTTGGGGGTGGAACCAGTAATGCATAAATACAATATTTTGAATTGTTGCAAGTGATAAGGAGTCTAAAAATTGATCTGGATGATATTAAGGCTAATGAGGAAATTTTAGTCAACGTTATAGAAGAACAACAAAAGATTAATGGATATTTGTTAAGGAAATTGGAGAATGAGAAGATCAATAAAAAGACTCATAGGAAAAGATCTAGGAGTAAATTGTTGAACCCTTAGTTAAACTGAGAGGGGGGGGTGAATTAGTTTAACACATTCATGGAATTTCAAAACTTTTCATTAAACTTTATTAACACCTTCATTTCATAATCAACATAATATGCGAGCAATATTTATTTGTGAGTAGAAATTAATAAGCAAATTAGATAGTGTACCAGTAGTCTTAATATGTGAACAACAAGTATTAAGCAGAATAAATATACCATATCAACACATAGACATCATGCACATAGACACTAGATATAAGTGGAAACCCATAAAGGGAGAAAACCACATCTTATTATTGTTGTGATATGACAGCTCTAAACTCCTCTCTCTGCCGATTTTACTAGGCTCCAACCCACAGGGCTCCTACCTCAGTGCCGCAAGCACGCTTGCAAAGGCTTCAACTCCCATCGATTTCTGTAGTACCAACCTACGAGCTTAACCTCATTAAATAGCTGACATTTCGTAAACTGCAACCGATGTGGGACACCCGCCCATCTGTTTTATAGGGCTGCTTTACGAAGGCTCCTCGGTCGGCTGGCCGACATCTGTCGAAGCTACGACTTGGTAGAGAGCTCCAACTTCCTTACTCTTTCAATAAAAACACTTGCGATTTGCTTTGGATATCGGCTATGTTGTATTCCTTCTCTTCGTGTCCATCGGGTCCTCATATACGCAACATATGTCTATGCATCACTCTCGGATTCTCCTCGACTCCTCCACTATACATCTACGACTCCTCCTTTTTCTAACACTGTCCATTTACTGCATTCTCTAAATTTTTCCACGTGTCATAATTCTTTTATCCTCCTTCTTCTTATCTTTTATGCCTCAATTCCACATTCTCCAACCTCTCTAACCTTACTCTCAAAAACCTCTTATGCATATCAATGTGATATCATTTATAGAGTTCGCCTCATGACTGTTAGCATTCCTTGGGGAATTTGAAATGGATAGCCATGCCCCTTTGCCTTCTGCCTTCTCATTTCTTTTACCAGCTCATTCAGAAAAATATAACAATATGTACTAATTTCAATATTACAGTGGGATTTTTGTTTTCCTCTAGAGACTTTCCAGTGCATAAAAAACAATATAAAGACAATTTAAAACATTTACATTCACAATTTCAGTTACACACATTAATTTCACTCAGCCCCTTTTCTGGATTTTGGCTTTGTTGGTTTTTTCTTTTCTTCCATTGTTAAGTAACTGTTCTGCATACTTCTATTCACCATGCTTGTGAAATGCCCTGTGACTTTTTCAGTTTTTGCATACTCTGTTTACCTCTGTCAGGCCCACTTTTTCTCTCTCTCTATGCATATAAAACGCATACAACTAATTTGTATTCAATACAACTGTCGATCTGGGCAATTTCAATACTCCATTTTCTGAGATGGCAATTTAATTCAAAAAATGCGGAAGTTGCCTTTGGAATCAATGGTTAAAACCATGAAATCCCTACGATATATATATAATATAACTCCGGTATGGTACTCACCATTAACGTGGTCTTGATTCACGTGTTTCGCGCATAATTCAATTCACATTAAACTTTCTCTGTGCATATAAAATTCATTTCCTAATTTATGCCCAATTTATTTCAATCTAGGCAACTCACAACTTTTATTTCTATGCAATTGAAAATAATGCACTCCAAATAATCTCTATCTGGCAATTTAATTTAGTGCGGAATCTTCATTATTCCATGGTTTTGGAACAGATCTGCATATACAAATTAAACCAAAGTTCACCTTGTAATTAAGGCCCACATAGCCTTCGGCCTTCGATTTATGAAAATGCAACCATATGTATTGGACCTTGGACTAAAAATATAGTTTATAAGTCTCCTTCCTTTGGCATTCCGCTATCGCATTCTATCATCAAACCTCACAATCCATTAATATTTTCAAAGCATACAAAACATTCAATTTTTTTATTTAAAGGACCAAATACCCACAAGCGTAGGATTGTTGGTCCCATAGCCTGTTCATAATTCACCTTTCAAACTTTAATAAAACCCATTATCACAATGATTATATGGTCCATTCAACTTTTAAACACTACCTCATTCAAATTACATTTTCTCTTTATAGTGAAACCTTCCCTCATCATTTCGTGGGTTTTATTAAACTCAACCTTCGACCGTTATAATAAATCGCATTATATATTGGCCACTTTATATTCATATACCGACCACCATTATATATTAAATTTCGGGTCCAATTATCATATTCCAAGGCTTTAATCCACCACTATTCATGCACTTTCCCAACCGTTCACGTTATTTTAAACTCCGACCATTCAACATTAACACGATACATCAATTGGGCCCCAAAAACATAATGCACCTCCCACATCGGACGATTGAGGAGTAGTCGTGTAGTTTGGGAGGATCCAACGACAATCGCGCAACTTAGACACTCGAGCATTAATTCTCAATTTTAGAAGACCCTTTCTTCTATTCCATAATTTTCCTCCCCCTTTGACATCAATGGCAAAGGGTTGCACATTTCTCAGTGTAGATTCTATCTTTGCACTTATTTTCTCTGATTTGTGTTTAGGCCTCCAGACTGGTGTACAAGATTTGTTGAGAGAAAACTTTGAGGATTATTGAACTTGAATATACACTGTAAATAGATACAATCCCAAAGCATAGATTCATTGCACTTGTGTAGATTGTAGGTGATGATAGAACAACCATATATCATCAGACTCATATAATCAGAGATGCTTCATTTGACCAAGGCTAACATGCTGAGAATACTTCAAATACACTTCTCTCTAGTATGATCCTCATCAAAAATCCATATATGTTGAGGAAGTTGTAGTTGAATATGTCTTCTTCTGCAATACTCATCTGCAATACCTCACCTGTTCAATTATGATGATGATGCCAATATATCTTTTATAGTTGAGGTTCACTTTTCTTGCCTGTTGGTGATGATATGAGCTAGGATGCTGATAAGAATATTACGCTTAATAGCTGAAAGGTTCTTGCTACTGATGTGATCAATGAATCATGCCAGAGTTTACAACATATTGTGAGATTAGATGATGAGACCAAATGACTTTACTGCTTGCACACTATACTTTCACACCAACTCTTGAGGCTAGATACATTCAATGTATTGGTCAGTCTCACTTATCAACCATGCAATTTATTTAAGACATAAGGGGTATGTATGTCAGTGATCAATCTCTCTTTAAATATGGATTACCAGCAAATCTTTTATGCTGAAGTAGGTTTTTGATGATTTAATAAAATACTTTTGAACTTCAAATGGTAATCACAACTAGTCCTTTATGCTTCAGATACTTTGACTATTATATCAGGATGATATTCCACAGAAGCATATTCAAGATGTTTAATTGAAAACTCATCAAACAGTCTTCACACAGTTTTATGATTGATCTTAAGGAAGAGACTTTTTCATGCTAAATGCTAATAACACTGGGAATTTTACCTTGATATGTTTTTGCCATAATCCTTTGATCCTGGGGACCTGTACCATACTGCTGCTCCATTGATAACACCTGGTATTCTGTTGATAGGCATGTTGCTCGTACCTAAATACCAATTGATACTACTTTGATAAACCATGCAGAGATTTCACTTCATCTTGTACATTGGCCCATGATTAAGACATCCTTCATAAATTATACTATTGAGCTTTCCATTATTCACACCAACAGTCATCAATCTCCTGAATTTGATATTGGCATCTTTAACTATTTGCTTATTCTGCCATTATGTTCAAAGAAATGTCACTGTATTTTCATTTCTAAGACTTCTCTAGAATCATTGCTGCTTTAAAAATAAATTCAACAGTTCTAATACAAAGATCTTTGGGAAGGCATCTTCAATTTCTTTTCAATGAATCTTCATGGGCTGATTACTCAAAGATTTATTACTCACTTAACTTCATTCCTCCAAGGGAACTTTTCATAGATGAAAGATGTAATGATATAATGATGATAGGCACTTTTCTTACTCATCCTTCTTAATGTGATTCATTGTTAATTCTGGCAGTATGATGCACTCTGTGATCATCCTTCAATGTGTTGATGTTTGCTTCTATCATCATGGATGCTTGCTGCCTTTTCTTCCTTCATTACTCTGTCAGCTATTGAATGCTTCAGATCATCCTCTTCCTCTGTATTTCTCTGTTAGAGGAATTTTCCTTTCCCTTCCTGATCTTAGAGTTGTTCTCATTTCATGGAGCTCTTCTTAGATTACTTTCATGGGGACTGTTTATGAACTGCTCTCCCCATGGGATGTTGCTTCATATTTATCACTGATTAGATATTTTCATTGCTTCCTAGAGTAGCTCCCCCTAAGATTATTATGGATTCATTAAGTTATTGAGATAACAGGCTCCCCCTTTCTCTTTTCCTTCCATACTTTATTGGGGTTCTTCATAATGTCTGCACTCCTTTTTTATTCATAGTTTTGTTTGATTGGATTTGATTTCATCATCTGTCTAGAGTTCTTTAATATATATGGCAGTTTACAGTCCTTTGCTTTGTGGCCAAGTTTGAGGCATACATAACATCTTACTTTTCCAAGGTATGTTTGAGCTGATATATAATATTTTATTACCCTTTTTGAACACAATTTACAATCAACAAGTTTATGTCCAAAATTATTGCATGCATAACAGTAGCCATGGAAATGATTTGTGTACCTGGTGAAAGATTTTACTTTCCATTTGTTTGCTTGAGGTATTCTTCTCATTTGCTGCATCTTTTGTTGGTTGAAGTTGATAGGCCTTTTCTTACATTGTGCTGCAATATGTCCTGGTTTATGACAAGAAAAACATGTGATATTTTTCATAGGAGGAAGAAACCTCCTTTGACATCTTCCAAATTTATTTACTTCATAATCAAGAGTGTATGAGCCTTTTTCATCTGACTGTCTCATCCTTTCATTATCTGTCCTTTCATGTTGCTGCTTTTTTTTGTTTGTTTCTTTGCACATCAAGTTCTTACTAGCTTCTACTTTTTTAGGAATCTGATGAGCTACTTCATTGTCCTTTACTGCTTTTACAAAAATGGCATTCCTGTTATCTTCAACCTTGGACTTAGTGGTTTATCCTTCATATCCTATCCCAGCATTTATGAGAGGAGACCTTTGTGCATTTAGAATCTTGTCCAACTGTTCAGAGCTTTTCATTTGAGGAGTATTCATTAATAATTCTCTTTGGGCTTTTTCTAATTTCTTCCTTAGGCTCACCGCTTCTTTTTCCAATCTCTCACATTCCAGACTTTTCTCTCTCATTTGTTCCAGTAGAGTGTCTTCTTCTTTCTTTGCTTCTTCAAGTTGTATCTTCAGGCCAATAATTTCTTTCTTATCTTCATATTCTTTCTCATCACATATTTGCACCAATGTCTTCAGGTCTTTGTTTTCATTCTTCAATCTTTCTATTTCAGTCAAAGCAGTGTCAAGTTTGGCTTTTTCTTCAGCTCTAATTTCTTCATGATTCTTATCTCCATTCACACTATAAGGTACCTCATTTGATTGAAAATTTTCTTGTTGACATGAATTTTTCTTCTTCTTAATTCTCTTCTCCTTCTTGACAGTGCAGTCCTTAGTGTCTACTCCATGCATGAAATTCAATCTATCCCAAATTTCTTTTGCAGAGGTTAAATCCATTACTAACTCAAGATCCTTGTTGTGAAGATTGTTGAATATCACACATTTTTCCTTGGCATTCCTATGTTGTTCTTGCACCGAGGGAGAGTCTGTGCAGTAACCATCACATACAAGCTTCCATACCTTGGGTTCATAAGCCAATAATCCTGTTTTAACCTTCTCTCTCCATTCAGGAAATTTCGTTGTACTTAACACAGGTACATTTTGATAGTCCATGACTCAACCAGATCTCCTTCAAGCTATTAGGCTTACACCAAAGGAACCTGCTTTGATACCAATTGTTGAACCCTTAGTTAAACTGAGAGGGGGGGTGAATCAGTTTAACACATTCATGGAATTTTAAAACTTTTCATTAAACTTTATTAACACCTTCATTTCATAATCAACATAATATGTGAGAAATCTTTATTTGTGAGCAGCAATTAATAAGCAAATTAGATAATGTACCAGTAGTCTTAATATGTGAGCAGCAAGTATTAAGGAGAATAGATATACCATATCAACACATAGACATCATGCACATAGACACCAGATATGAGTGAAAACCCATAAAGGGAGAAAACCACGTCTTATTATTGTTGTGATGCAAAGGCAAGCTCCAACTCCCTCTCACCACTGATTTTCTATAGGCTCCAACCCACAGCAGGCTCCTACCTCAATTCTGCAAGCTACAACTTGCAAGGAAGCTTCAACTCCCATCAATTTTCTGCAGGCACCAACCTACAGGAGGCTCCAACCTCATTCAGCTACAACTGACATTTTATCAAGCTACAACTTGATGTGGAAGCACCAACTCCCATCTATTTTCTGCAGGCACCAACCTACATGAGGCTCCTACCACAATAAGCTACAACTGACATCTATCAAGCTACAACTTGATAGGGAAGCTCCAACTTCCTTACTCTTTCAAAATAAAAACACTTGTTGATTTACTTTGGATATCAGCTATGTTCTGTTCCTTCTCTTCTATTGTCCATCAGTCCTCATATCTACCCTGCATCATCTCTGCATCCTCTCGGATTCTCTATCAACTCCTCCTTCTTCTCTACTCAGCTCCTCCTTTTTCTCTGCCTCACTGCTTCATTTCTGCATTCTCTAACTTTTCACAGCATCTCGTTCTGCTCCTCCTTCTTCTTATCTTTTCTACCTCAATTATGCATTCTCCAACCTCTCTAACCTTACTCTCAAAAACCTCTTATGCATATCAATGTGATATCATTTATAGAGTTTTCCTCATGACTGTTAGCATTCCTCAGGGAATTTGAAATGGACAGCCATGCCTCTTTGCCTTCTGCCATCTCATTTATTTTACCAGCTCATTCAGAAAAATATAACAATATGTACTAATTTCAATATTACAGTGGGATTTTTTTTCCTTCGGAGACTTGCTAGTGCATCACAAACAATATAAAGTCAATTTAAAACATTTACATTCATAATTTCAGTTACACACATTAATTTCACTCGGCCCCTTTTCTGGCTTTTGGCTTTGTTGGTTTTGTCTTTTTTGCTGATGTTAAGTAACTGTTCTCCATACTTTTGTTCACCATGACTGTGAAATGCCCTGTGAATTTTTCAGTTTCTGCATACTCTGTTACCTCTGTCAGGCCCACTTTTTCTCTCTCTCTCTATGCATATCAAACGCATACAACTAATTTGTATTCAATACAACTATCGATCTGGGAAATTTCAATACTCCATTTTCTAAGCTGGCAATTTAATTCAATAAATGCGGAAGCTGCCTTTGGAATCAATGGTTAAAACCATGCAATCCCTACGATATATATATATATAATATAACTCCGGTATGGTACTCACCATAAACGTGGTATTTATTCAGGTGTTTTGCACATAATTCAATTCTCAGTAAACTTTCTCTGTGAATATAAAATGCATTTCCTAATTTATGCCCAATTTATTTCAATCTGGGCAACTCACAGCTTTTATTTCTATGCAATTGAAAATAATGCGCTCCAAATAATCTCTATCTGGCAATTTAATTTAGTGTGGAATATTCATTATTCCATGGTTTTGGAACAGATCTGCATATACAAATTAAACCAAAGTTCACCTTGTAATTAAGGCCCACATAGCCTTCGGCCTTTGATTTATGAAAATGCAACCATATGTATTGGACCTTGGACTAAAAATATAGTTTATAAGTCTCCTTCCTTTGGCATTCCGCTATTGCATTCTATCATCGAACCTCACAATCCATTAATATTTTCAGAGCATACAAAACATTCGATTTCTTTATTTAAAGGACAAAATACCCACAAGCGTAGGACTGTTGGTCCCACAGCCTGTTCATAATTCACCTTTCAAACTTTAATAAAACCCATTATCACAATGATTATATGGTCCATTCAACTTTTAAACACTATCTCATTCAAATTACGTTTTCTCTTTATAGTGAAACCTTCCCTCATCATTTCGTGGGTTTTATTAAACTCAATCTTCGACCTTTATAATAAATCACATTATATATTGGCCACTTTATATTCATATACCGACCACCATTATATATTAAATTTCGGGTCCAATTATCATATTCATGCACTTTCCCAACCTTTCACGTTATTTTAAACTCTGACCATTCAACATTAACATGATACATCAATTGGACCCCAGCAACATAACGCACCTCCCACATCGAATGGTTGAGGAGTAGTCACGTAGTTTGGGAGGATCCAACGACAGTCACGCAACTTAGATGCTCAAGCATAAATTCTCAATTTTTACTCGATGTGAGTGGTTTTTGGAAACCACCAATAGACACACATCAATCAATAATTCATATCACGTTTTTTCTTGATTTACAACTTACCACTTTTGTGGCCGCACGATACTGCCGGTATTGGTCTTCAACTTGCTTTCATTGTTCATCCTTCATGGTTCCGCTCCTTTCATTCTTTATAGTTCCGCTCAATGTAACTTTCACCATTTCTACTTTAAATTCTGCTTTCTTTGCTCTAACGTTTACACGAATCCGATTTAAATTACATTCAAAGCTTGAGCCATTCATCGATCCCTCTAACGATATTAGCCATTCCTTCAAAAAACGCCAATGATATTACTAATTCTCTCTTCACGAATTTGCCTCAATCGTTCAACACGAAATTTTCGACCTTGATTTGTCGAGTACTTCACAGCGCCATGACTCTTATTTTCTGGGTTAAGAAACCAGCCAGTCTTCAACCCTCTACGCCTCTAGTTCACGGTTTTGATTAGGCCATTTCCTTATAAATCTTGTCTCTGTTCAATCTACGATTTGAGCAGTCTTCAATTGTCACAGCGCCATCACTTCTTTTCTGAAATTCCTCTATTAAAAAATGCGTGAAAGCCGAGTAGGAGGTTCTCAAACCCCTCACTGTACTTTCGCTCCAAACTGTGCTGAGATACGGGTATTTAAGCCAGATATTAGTATTGCATATAAAACTAGATACCAGCTCCTCAATTACATCTCATTGATTTCTATTTTAATGCCATTCACTAGAATTGAATTCTCCATATTGTGGCGTTAACACAAAATTCAAATCGAACCTCACGATTCTTACATTGATTTATATCATCAAAAAACCCTTGTTTTAAGTATTGTGTATGGGACAGAATTATACAAACCCCAAATTCATAAACTTAGAAAAGTACGAGGATACATAGAGTATATTTAAACCACCAATTATAGAGTCTCTCATAGATACACATGAATCTCTAACTCTGGTCCTTTTAAAGATTAATATTAACCCTGCACTTAATCATCAATTCCTCCACCATATACAGGATTCATAATTTAAATCCCTTTGTACATATTTTACGCTGTCCACAAACCCTGAACACTCTATTCATACTTTCATAAACAATTCTAGTAGTCAATACATGCATGACCCAGTCAGTTAATAACTCAGAGTTTCATTTTTTCCACAGAAACTCGAATGTTCCTTCTATAATATCAGATCAAGAATACCTATGTACTTCACACAGAATTTAAGTCAATCTGAAATATGTACCCACATTCAGAACCAGTTTCTCATTATATATATGAAATCAAATACCTCTACTCCTTGACTGATGCTCCTCCTTGCTTCTCTTTTTGCTGCCTTTGCTGCTACAACTGCCTCTTTGCCATCTCCTTTGCCATCAATGACAACATTTCCAACATAAATATGTTAGCACCACAACCAGTTGCAACTCGATAACTTTTAGTGACAATAAAACTAATGAGTCTAGTGATCAACAAGAATAGAGATCAAGTAGCAGTACTTCCTTACCGAGAAAAAGGAGATCATCCTCTCAGTTACAGGGAGAGTTTAAGAAAATTATACCTCCCAATTTCAATGGTGAAATAAAAGGAGGAGTGGAGGCATGACTCCTTAATATGTCAAAATATTTTGAGGTTTAAAATTATCCAAGTAATAACTCGCCACATATTAGTTGACTGTTAAGGCAGCTTTATGGTGGGAAGAAAATAAGATTGTTAAAATAATTAGAAATAAAAATTTGACTTGGAAGCTATTCAAGAAGGAATTTAAGTAGAAATACTTGACTGAGAGGTATTTTGATGATAATTCTAGAGATTTCCATGAGATGAAGTTGGGTCAACTTACCATGGATGAATTTTTTAACACATTCATAAATTTGTTGAGATATGTTCCCTACTTGAAAGAGAAGGAAAAAATCTAATGATTTTCCAGTTTCCTACCTTTATCTTATAGGGAGAGGATTGAGTTTGATCAACCTAAGACTATGGGTGAAACCATTAGGAAAGATAAAATGTTTTTCAATCAAAGCAAACAAAAAGGATAAAATTTTAAAGGATGGGTATAAGAGAAAACCTGACAGATTTGGAAGCAAGAGAAAAGGGTTTAAAAATCCTATTTTTACTAAAAGTGTTCAATAAGGGAACTATAATAGAAATTATAATCGGCAGAAAAATTTTGGGCAAAAGATAGGATATGCTATAGGCAATAAAATATTCAGTGACTCCATAAAATTGCCTATTATATGTTGGGTTTGTGGTGAAAATCATCTGTGGAGAGATTTTCCACAGAATTCATTAAAGAAGAAGATGATGTTAAATCATATTCAATAATCATCAATAGTAAATGATGTACCCTACAACATACCCAAAATTAGTGTTGCATTATATGGTAGACAGGTTGATCATCAGTGAACTATGGTTGAAGTTCAAGGTAAAATCTTTGACAAAAATGTATATGTGCTTATAGATCCATGATCTACGTCCTTGAGTTATGTTTCTCCTGCTATAGTTGATAAGTGTAAACTTAGAAAGGAAAAAAAAAAAAAAACTTAAGCCCTGGTTAGTATAGTTGGAAACTGGAACTAAAATAAAAGTAATTGAAATCAGTAAGAACTACACAAAAAGTCTAAATGGAATGTAAAATGTCCTCAATGAGAATATTTTACCATTGGTATCTTATGATATCCTCATAGAATGGACTAGTCTGAAGCACATAAAGTGATATTAAACTACTTGGAAAAATCCTTTCCCTGTGTTGATGATGAAGGAAAATCTTGTATGGTTCAAGTAATCAAAAGAGAAATTTATGTTAGACAAATTTTTGTTATACAAATGAAAAAATATGCTAGGAAAGGTTGTCAACTTTTCACTGTTCAAGTACAATATCTATCTAAAAATAAACAATATCCATCATTAGAGGAATATCTTGTACTAGAACAATATAAGGATGATTTCTAGAGGAAATAGCAAGACTTCCTCCTAGGAGGGATATTGACTTTACCATTGACCTTATACCTGATGTTGTTCCAGTTTCCAAGGCCCCATATAGAATGACTATCCCTGAACTAATGGAATTGAAGATTCAATTACAGTATTTATTAGACAAAAATTACATAAGGCAAATTATATCTCCTTGGGGAGCACCTGTGCTATTTGTGAAAAATAAAGATGGAACATTGAGACTGTGCATAGACTATCTACAATTGAATAAGATGAGTATCAAAAATAAATACCCCATTCCAAGAATAGATGACTTATTTGATCAAGTTAGAGGAGCTTCCATATTCCCCAAAATTGATCTAAGGTTAGGATATCATCAAATCAAGATTAAGGATGAAGACATATACAAGACAGCCTTTCGAACACACTATGAGCACTATGAGTGTTAGGTGGATTAATCCCTCTTATGGACAAGAGCGATCTTCCTAGTATCCTAAGGATATCTAGAAACAAACAGACCAAATGAAAACCATTTTCTCTAGATTATTATGATTCAGAATTATTAATTAAATAAGTCATAAGAGATGCCCCTACCTTAAGTCCAACACTTGTTGTAATCTCCAATCCAATCACTTCAAAAGAGGTCAATTCATCTTGTAAGACCTGCATCCAATGATCGGAAAAAGAATTAAAAGCACCTGCAAGATATAATAATTCAAAAACATTAATCTATCTCAGTGATCAAGGAATCCAAGAATTAAATTACTCAAATAGATATATGAACAACTTAATGAGAAAATAGAATCCATTTGTATTAACTTGCATGATAAGAAGTAACCTTACAACCTTGTCACCTTGATGTCATACAGGTTCTTCCGTGGTCCTGAACAGTCGTTTTCCATCGGTTTGACAAGCCTTCTCCTCTTCGAACTAGCATAAAACTATGGATATGACTATGCAATCGTTCTCATACCATTGATGCCAAGTATGGAGAGAATAATTTCTTCAGCAATTCACCTCAAAACAACCAAGTTCTAAGTACCCTTGAGGCTGAAACATGATCTTAATTTATAGCATAAGGGAGGAGGTTTCAGTTCCAAATAAAGGGGGATAAATTCCTCTAAAAAAGGGATTTTAGCTCCAAATACAAAGGGATAATCTCCATTAATGAAGGGGTGAAGCTCGACCAGATTACGCTTCTAGAAGTTTCCAGCTAGGAGAATATTCGACCAGCTGGGCTTCTAGAACTTACATTTCTTTTATTTTACCTTTTACGAGGGTCTGCAATTTTAGTAAGCAGAACGTGTGGGATGTGTTGCAGGTTATAGAGAAAAAAATTGTGGTACCGCAGGCAATGACTAGGAAAAGTGCGTAGTTAGGATTTTTAGGGTTTTAATGAGCTTTTTCCAAATTCCAAGACTTGGTTTAGGAACTTTATAATTTTGGACCTCCAAGGGAGCATAAAATAGGTAATGATGAACCCATATAGATAGCTAAATGTCATAGTGACAATTTTTAGTGTAACAGATTGCCCCCTAAAGCGTGAAGTCTAAAGTAGTTCTGAAGAGTGAAGTGCTTTATCATTCCAAGGATTGGGTTGCAGGTGTACCAGTTGAAACCTATAAAAAAATTCAATGCAAACATATATATGTATATCATCACTGAGGTAGGAATTCCCATACTCAGATCAAAACTAACTACATGTTCTGATACATAAATGATTTTAGAATTACATCAATAGTAGACACGGCATGGATGCAGCCATCTGTCATAAGTAGTCTACTGTATCATGAATAATAAAACTCCTCACAACCTGGATGGTAGAAACTAGATCCAGGGTCTTTATTTCCGCTTTCCGAACTAGTACAATTCTATCCATGTGATTGATTGTGTCGAATTCGAACATGGTAGAAACTAGATCCAGGGTCTTGATTTCCGCTTCCCGAACTAGTACAATTCTATCCATGTGATTGATTGTGTCGAAGTTGAACATGGTAGAAACCACTTGATTACCAGTCAATGATGTGAACTATTAACAAGAGTGAGAAAAACCACCAATAATGACAATGGATCTCAAAGTACTCAGTGCAATCCATGAGGTGTGAATGAATGATTTGTAGTCGAACACTTCACAGAGTCATTTGATCGAAGGTAATTGATGTAACCTGTCATCCAAGGCAAGAAACCTCCCATTAGGGCATGCTGATAGTAGCTAAGCTACTAATACCCACATTCTCACTCTATGATGCATATAAAAATGCATGTCAACCCAAACAGTCAATTAGCCATGAAGAAGCTTACTTTATTTAATCTTCAAATGAAGATTAAACTCACTTTTTAATCATGGTTATAAAACCATGTATGTGGAAGTTGTCTCTTATACTCAAGGTTATAAACCATAGGCCAAAACCCACTTTATGGATGTTTGAATCAATATATGTAATCTAGGTTACATACCCATATCGAACCAATATTCGATTTTTCATTTAACTCAAAGTATCAACTTCGACCAACACTTAAGTTTCATTGGATTTAATATCTCAGCTTTGGTTAACAAATACCAAAGATAAATGTTCAAATAACTTTTGGAACCCACCTTTGCCAACCATCAAATATACTCACCAGTCCTGATGTCAATAAACATTAGGATGTATTCGGCCCCACACTTCATTAATATATATTCGCTCACCATTTATTAATATATATTAAAAACCCAACTTTGGTTAAAACCAAGCACCAGCAAACATATTAACGTTCGTTCAGGTCCCGCAACATTCAACTTACCTTTCTGTTATCCTCCAAGCAGCTTCTGATGCAAATTTCATTGGATTTCTGCTGCAAATCAATGAATGGCTATCGTGTTCGTTTTAACCCGTGACTGTATTGCTCCAAAGCCATGTGAAAGAAGTGTTTTCCAAATATGTCTTGCTACGTTTCATTCTCAGAGGTTTATCGTGTTCAATTTGAAGTTTACCACTTACCATTTGAGTGTCGCGTGAAAACCATTCATGGTTTTCGGAATCCGCCTTTGTTGTTATGTCACACAGTTCATCACCGAATCCGCCTTTGTTGTTCCATCGCATAGTTCATCACTAAATTTTCCTTTGTTGTTCCATCGATTCCTTTCCACTGTGCTTCAATTCAACATTTCGAACAGGCTTTAAAAACCCTCTGTCATTCATTAGCGCAGGCTTAACTTCTTACACTCATCTTCTGCAGTCTAAATTCATCTTTATGAATACAATAAAATTCCCAAATGTGGCTTCAAAACCCAGACCTCTCTTCACTTTTTATACACAACATAGTGTGTAATCAAACCCTCGGATCTCACTGTATTGTCTATACACAACAGAATACGTATTTCCTCCTTGAAATGAGTATACAATATTTATTTCAATGGTAAAATACATCCAAGCCAATTTATACCTCAATTCACACAATTCACACATTTCTGAGATCGATTCACACAGCTCACACAATTATATAATCTCAATCAAACACATAGTTGCATACATTTAATCAATCCTATGACCCAATGTAAAATTGACAGTCTTCCTCTGATTCTATCAATTTCACCTGTAAACCATATAACTCAAAAATGGAGTACAAAATCAGAAAATTAAGTTCTTGTATTAACACACAAAATTTACATAGGAATTCTTCCTCTTTGGCCTGATATTCAATCAGTGGCCTTTTCCTCTAATTTTTCCCGAAGGCTTACAATCGAAGCCCTATTTCTGTTCTACCTGCTCTATTGTCATTTTTATGCCTTTGAGGCTTACATTTTATACAAAAGGTCCTGAAACTATTTTTTGGTTTCAGTTCCTCCATTTCCTCAAAAAAATCCTAAAATCACTACTTAATCCCTAAGAATCCTCTTTCCTCCACAAATAATAAAACAAACTCTAATTTAGGATTTATAGTTAATTCCTAAATCTCTCAATCCCTATACACTCTCAACTAGCCTAATTCTCTGATGTTCTCCAATTATTCGGGAACATTTACAAAATTCCTCACAATATTTTAATTAATTCTCATTAAAATCACTCAAATCATTATATAAGAAATCAAACCCCTTGAAAACACAAAATCCCTAAGTCTAATAAAATATAAGGAATTTTCTTGAGCCTAATGCCCCTGCATCACATGCAGATCCAAGGTACTAACAGGATTCTAGATCAACTTTCTAGATGATGAGTTGTCATCGATAGAAAGTGACCCATCATAGGAAAGCCCACGACACGAAACTTTTAGATCAAGTTTTGAGGAAATTTTCAAGGACTGACTCAAGGATGGTCAACGCAAATGGAGACAAATGTTTGCAATGAATGGTTTATTTGAACTGTCTCTTGAACACATAATGACATTGCAGATGGTTTGGTGACAATTGATCTAAAGCTAATACCCAAAAACCAGCTGAAGAATTTCAATGTGGTTTGATTAACTTTTAGACAAAGTATTTTCCCAACCCAGGTATGAGTGTGACAAAAGTGTCGTGTTCAAGAGTGGCATACTGCTTTTTGGAACAAAGTATGAAAACTAGATTCATTTTCTCTCTTTTTCCCCCACCATTTCTGGCAAGTACCTCTTTATTTTTGACAAGCTTGAGGAGGATAACATTTTCTTGTTATATAAGCTCATCCTTCAGATGAATCCAACTTGGTATTAAAATCGAACCCTAAGAAGGAGTGCTTTGTTCCTTTTTGTAATTTACAAGTCCTTTACTGTTAATTTTTAACGGGTCCAGTATAGGAGAAACTCGATGTTTTTCAGTTTTAAGGAGTCAGAAGAAAAACTTAAGGAAACTCTGTGGGTGTACTTTTTTGTAAATTTAGCCTCTTAAGCCTGAAAAAGGATAAAATAATGCAAGAGAGAACTCTATTGACTATGATTAGTCAACGTATACCTTTTTGTAAATAGTCCATTTCAGTCTAGAAAAGGGGTAAACTTATACTGAAAGGAAGATTGTTCATTTACTTTAACGAGTTCGAATAGTCAAGTACTCGACAACCTTTTCATGTTTAGAGAATCTGAAAAGGGCTTAAAAGAGGACTCCAGGGTTTCTCTTTTTCATAATTTTAAAGAGCCCAAGAAAGTGATAAAAGTATACTCGTCATCAAAATAATTCTTTTCACCTGAAAAACTTGTTTTCTGCACATAAACTCAAAAAAATCAACATATTTGTTTCCAATAAGTAAAAACTTCTAAAAATTTAATTTTTAAAGTGGAAAATAAATAAAACAATATTTTATTCATTCAAAAAATCTTATAAAAAGTAGTTCAACAAAGTCATTTTCACCTTTTGCATTCAGAGTTGAAAGTTGAAAGCTTTTGGCAGAAAACATTCCAGAGGTGATAACGAGAGAACCGACCGCTCAAATCGAAAACCGTCGAATCCAGGTAATCCAAAACACTCTTCTCTTCATTTTCATCCATTTAAATTCTCTTTTTAAATTTTGAAATCATTTTTTGAGGGGAAAAAAGGTTCAAAATTCCTCTCTCGGGGGTCCGTGGGTCATGCAATACTTACCTGCGGACCCCGATAATTTTCCAAAAGGAAAATTATTGGGCTACCGCAGTTTTTATGAACAGCGAATGCGGGGGTCTGCGCTGTCTCTATATAAAAACTTTGGGGGCACTGTGAGAAAACGAAATTTATAAAATCTCTCAAAAATGGTTAAAAATTCTCACTCTAAAAGCTTCTAACCTTCAAATGCGTCCATTTGCAGATTATTCCATAATGTTGGAGTGGAAAGAACATGAGCATGAAGAGGTAGATGATGCGGCTATGAATAATCCGGCTGTAATGCATGTGTTGAGAAATTGTGGTTTATACAAATTCTAGGCAATTCATGGCATGAGGGCACAGGTGGAACTAATGACCTAGCTAGTGAACAAATGGGACGTCCAAGAACAATGTTTTATCATTGGTGATCACAAGCTAGAACTTGAGCTTGAAGAAATCTACTTCCTCATTGGTTTATCTAGAAGGGGAGAACATATTTCTTTGTTCGGAGCTAGCCAAGGTGGTCTGCCTATCGCTAGTTATAAACAAGAATTTTTCAATGATGAAGCTAATCCCAAAGATAACCGTATATACATAAAAACTATCCTACGTCTTGATATTAAAGTCATTGCATTCACTGTGACTAGGTTGTGTGGGAGCGCAGCTCCACATGTAGCTACCAAGTCTCAGATGCAAACAGCAGTTGACTGTTATAGAGGTACCATTTTCAATTGGTGTGAAGGGGTTTTGGCCAATATGAAAGTCCAACTTACCAGAGAAAAAAACTCAAAGTTAAAAACTTTGGGTATGGTGCCATCTTGGTTTCTTTTGCTTTGGAGAGGATTCCATCTCTCACTCCTCAGTTGATCCCTATTGATCTTGGTGAACCTAGAGAGCCTCGCATGGTGCGTTGGGTTGCATTGATGTCTTGCCATGGTGGCGATGGTTGTGTGGTAGTTTAATTCACTCCATATTTTTGTTGGCTTCAGAAACAAATATTTTCTATTGAGTATTTCCCGTATGCAAGCATAGATTTCCGGGGTGATCCCGAGATGTCCTTACCTCCAGGGGCGCAATGGGATGAATCAAGTAAATGAATCATTTTTATGTGTTTTAATTCTAACTTTTATTTTGTTTTTTGATCATCCAATAGTGATAAAAAAATTTTAAATGCAGATATTGGTCCACAAAGGCCAGCCATTCTTCGTCACTTCGAAAGGAAGCTAACAGAGCCTGTTGCACAGCCACAAAATCAGGCAGCATAAATCCTTATTGATTTGGAGCACAACCTAGAAAGTTTGACTATAGATATCCCAGAGACATTGATGGATGATATTTCGCTTCGCCTCGAGAGACACATTACTGGTGTTCCTGGTCAGTTTAGAAGATTCTTGTGCAGGGTGGCGTGGGCGATAGTTTACTACCATGATCATCACCACGGATAGTGGACGATCATCGCGGACTATTGTATTTTGTTTTTTGTATCACTATCTTTCATATCATAAGGTGTTTTAAACCTATGATTGCAGACGATGTAATATTTTTTGAAAACAAAAACTCTTATCTATGATATTACTACTTTCGTTGGCTATCTTGTTCAACACATATCGAATGTTGTTTTGGTTTACTATTTTAACGTTGCAAATGTCTATTTATAACACTATTAGCTAATGCATCAGCCAATGTATTTAAATTTCTTGGAATGTGTTGATCTTTGATGTAATCAAATTTCCTTTCCAAGAGACAAACCTTCAAAAATAATCTCAATAACACTGGATTCTTAATTGTGTATACTCTGTTTAAGTGTAATACAATGAGTTCTAAATCTAGCCTAATGATCAAACGTCGAATGCCAAATGAAATGGCACCAGATAATAACTCAATCACTGCGCTATATTCTGCAAAATTATTCGTTGTTTGACCAAGGCCTACCCCATGCATAGAAACTAACTCATCAGTGGGTGAATAAATAACCCAGGCTGCGGAAGAAATATTTTGTGTACTACGACATGCACCATCAACAAAACCAATGTATGTTTGAAGGGATGTCGACATCTGCAATATCAAGAGTAACCAAGATAAGCAGTGATAGTAGTAAAATCAAACTTAAACTAGACACAATCATTTAATCTATGGCATCTAACTTAGAAAAATAACTAATGTACAAGTGAGATCTTCACACAAGAATTAAGCATAATATCTCTTCAGATAAATTCCATTTATGGGTTTATCTAAAGAGACCCCATCATAATCAGTCAATTCATAAGCCCCTTTTGCAAGCACTCACTTGACAATATAAGGACCATGCCACATAGGTTCGAATTTACCAACACCTTGCTTATCGTTAACTTGAATGTATACCAAGATTAGGTCACCTTCTAAAAAAACACGAGGTGTAACACTTCGATCATACTGAGATTTAACGCATTTTTTATGAGCTTTGGCTGCTAATGCCGTGGTGCGCTGAGTCTCATCTAATTGTGCTAAGTACAAAAATCGTTTTTCCTCTTCAAAGGTAGCTGTTAGTAACTCTATGGCTAATTGGAGTGACAGTATTTCGCATTCAATAGATAACACAGCTTCCAAACCATAAACCAGTTAGAAAGGAGTGAACCATGTTGCAGTTTTGCTGAGGTTCGATATGCCCATAGCGCTGAAAAAAGCATGGTATGGAAATTTGATTTATGAATTCCAATTATCCTTTTAATCATGGTGGTTAAAACTTTATTAATGGCTTCAACCTGACCATTATCCTATGGGTAATATGGAGTAGAGTTACCATGGCGCAGGCCAAGTTGATCGGAAAGTTCGATCATCATGATATTCTGAAAATGACTCCCATGGTTAGTGATAATAGCTTGGGGAACACCGAAACGAGCAATTACACGATTGAATACAAAATTAGTTGCAGTTTTTCCATCAGCCGCAAATGTAGGCATTGCCTCAACCCATTTTGTAAAATAATCTACTGCGAGAATAATATACCCATGCCCCCCAGCCGAGTGAGGGTTACATGTAATGAAATCAATGCCCCATTTTGTAAAAGTACCTACAGCAATAATGGGGTGAAGAGGAGCTGGTGGTGCACGCATCTTTCGATCAAAATTCTGACAGTTGTGGCATTTTCTAACCGCGAGAATGCAATCTTTAAATAATGAGGACCAAAAATAACCAACGCACAATATCTTTTGGGTTGTGCCATACCCAGACATATGACCATCACACGCTCCAGAGTGTCAGTCATTCAAAACTTTTTCAGCCTCTTCATGAGTTAAACATCGTTGAAATATAGAATCCGCACCACGACGATAAAGTGTGTCTCCAACAATATTGTATTGCTGAGATTGGTAACGGATCTTTCGTCGATTTGAATGCGAGAGTTCAAGCTAAAAGTTTTGGGTTTGGAGATAAATGATGATATCTCCATACCATGGATCTAATGTACTGATAAGAAACAGAGATTCATCAGCAATCAGATGCTCTACCACAGTTTCTGTCTCAGTATTTGGGAAGTCACACATAACTTCGGTGAACACCAGTGATTTCTTTGATTTGGATTTTTCAAATTTTAAATCAAACTCCTGAAGTATAACAATCCATTTAGAGTATTTTCCCCCTAGTAATTGTTTATTCAAAATGCACATCATCGGCTTGCAATTAGATATCGCAGTTGTTTTTCGTAACAATATGTAATGACGGAATTGTTGGACAGCTTGAACTGTTGCCAAGGCTAATTTCTCCACATGCGAATATTTAATTTCAGTTGGATTGAGATTCCGACTGAGATAGTAAATCACATGTTCATTGTGTAATTCATCCTCTTGAACTAATACCATTCCAATGGTGGAATTAGAGGCTGCTAGGTATAAAAAGTAATCCTGGCTGTAATTTGGTGGATGCAATAATGGTGCATGGGTCAACACGTGTTTCAAAGAATCAAAAGATCAATCAGCGATCTCATCCCAAATAAAAGGAACATTTTGTTTCAACAGCCTGGTAAAACCTTTCATTAACTCAGCACAGTTCTGGATAAATCTACGTAAAAAGTTTGCTTTCCCTTGAAAATTTTGGAGTTGGCAAAGTGTGGAAGGAGGAGGTAAATTGACAATAGCCTCAACCTTCGATGGGTCGACACGAATACCTACTTTGGAAAAAAAAAATCCCAGCAATCTACCAGATTGTACACAAAAAACACATTTTTGGGGATTTAACCAAATCTTATAATGCCTACATCTCATAAAGATTGCTCTTAAATGGGTAGGATGATCTTCCCTGTGCAATGAATGTGTAGTTAAATCATCGAGATAAGGCTACACAATGTGTTTAATGTCATGAAAACCGTAAGACATTTCCCTTTGAAAATTTGCACCAGCATTCTTTAATCCGAACAGTAGCTTACAATAAGCAAAAGTTCCCCAAGGACAAATGAATGATGTTTTTGGTTGATCAGCAGGGAGTATGTTTATTTGATTGTACCTAGAAAATCCATCCATAAATGACTACATTTCATTTCTGGCACAATCATCGATGATTTGATCGATATAGGGAGTTGGATAATTGTCTTTTGGACAAGCTTTGTTAATATCCCTATAGTCGACACATACTCGTATGGTTCCTTGTTTTTTAGTACTAGGAACGATATTAGATACCCAATCAGTTAAAGGATTTGGATAAATAAAACCTACTTTTAATAATTTCTCAACTTCAGCTTTAATAGCAGCAGCTTTTCGTGGATGTATCGAACGTAATATTTGTCTGACAGGTTTAGCATCCGGGTAAGTCTTTATTTCATGAATGACAATGTTGGTATCAATTCCTAGAATTTCTTCATAATACCAAGTAAATATGTCACAGAATTCTTGAAATAGGGCTTTATATGTAGTAATTTCATCTGACGTACAAGAAGCACCTATATGAATGTTTTCAATCATTCTTGGTTTAATGGATATGTCAATGGGAACCATCAAAGAAATATTTCCCAAATTAATTTCAGAATCCGAATTTGTAATTGATTTTGGACTCTGGGGTTCTTTGACATAATCAATTGGAAAAATAGATGAAAAATTATTTTCAAATCTATCAAGCTCAAGTAAAAATGATGACCTGCGATGGAGATCATCCCATGGTAATTCATCTATGGACAAGAATTTTTGAATGCTTTCATCAGTATGAAACACTTGTTGAAAAGGATCGGGAATTGATGTTATATATGAGCTTGATGGTGAGAATGATTCTTCATTGATCACATTCATTGGATCATAATCAGTTGATAAAGGATTGGAAAATGATTGTATTGCGTGATATGCTATCTCAAAAGGACTCAAAGGCATCGCGCCAGTAAAAGAATCTAGTTCTGACTCTAAAGACACTATCCAAGGATCATCAAATGGAATAGTGCTTGATTTAATCAGATTGATATTAGCAATAGTATGTGGTAATCTAGAGGGGCATCAACAACTTCCACATCTAAATTAACAGTTTTACCTTTGACCTCTATAGGTTGATCCTGCAAAATTCCATATGGATGGAACCCTCTTCTATAAAAAGCTTTGAGAATTGTTGGAGATTAGTTAATTTTTGGAGAACCAAGTGATTTCAAACAGTTTAACGACATAATACACGTAGATGCTCCTTCATCAATTACAATATGAAAGCAACACCTATTTTTGACTAGTACTGGGATCTGAAAATCCATTTGATGAGGGAGTCCAGGTGTAAAATTTTCTAAATCGAAGACCATGAGGTTCGAATCTTGAAGATCTACAACTCCAATAGCTGATAAAAGTAATTTCCTTTGTGCCGGACATGATTGCAGCACTTCTAAGGCCGACATTGTTGAAGGAGATATTGCTAAATCCTCAACAATCTTGTAATTCTGAGCAGCTCTCGCATGTGGATTGAAAGTTGATTTCCAAAGTACACCTTTAGCAGGCAGTTTAATCACTAAATCAAGATTAGGTTTCTCTATATGAAGTGGATCAGAAACCGAAGGAGGTGTAGCTGGTACTAGATTAGAATTTTCTACTTCTTTACCAGTAACAGGATTCTTACTACCATAGTCTTGCGATCGAGTCGCAACCATTACTTGAGACATCATAAAAATATCTACTAATGTATTAGAAGAAGGTCCAATCATTTTACTATCTTGAACAAGAAAATAATCCTTCAAGACAGTGGGTATAGATGAACCTTTGACAAACTTAGATACCTCAGACCTATGTGGACATTCCTTGGTGAAATGATCCTCATCACAGATAAGACAAGGATAACGAGGTTTTTGTTTATCATCAGATGGTTCATTTTTCTCAATTTTTTCTTTGGGAAAGGAAGTCTGTTTAATTTTGTCCTTCCCTTTCTTCTTATTTCCAGATTTAGACTTAGTTGTAGAAGAATCTACAATGTGAATGTCGGCAAAAGTTTCGAGGGAAGAATCTCCTTTTGGTGAATCCGGTAAAGTTATAATAGGAAAATTAATCTTGGAAGATTTGTTCTTACTTTTATTAGTACTAACTAAACCAATTACACCATCAGCGCCATGAGAGCCTGAGGGAGTTGCTGTTATCTGACCAGGACGCGGTAAATTTGGAATTTTCTCGTACAAAGTACCTGACTCAGTATATACTAGGTCAAGGTACTGAGCTTGAGCGATGACTTGTTCTTCTATAACAACTCCTCCTTTAGCCACATCTTTAGTAATTTTTGGTAGTAATGATTTTATAAACCATTCAGCCAAAATTTGATTTGGAATAAAAACTTTCACCAATCGTCTTCTACGTCTCCACTCATGTATGTGATCTAATATCTAAGTAGACTTAGATTGTTTTAGTGAAGTTAATAATTTTGTGCCATTGTCGTATCTGACTGGAAACTAAAAATGAGTTAATAAGGCGGTCGTTAAGGCATTAAAATTGTTAAACGAGCCTCGTGATAGTTCAATGTACCATTTGGCTGCTAATCCTATGAGCGTTCTCTGAAAAAGTCTTAATCGAATAAAATCATTAATCAAAGAGTTGGATGCACACCAGAGGTGGTAAGTCATGACATGGTTAGAAGGTTCCTCTCCTTATTTACCTTCAAATTTCAGAATATCACTGGGAAAATTATTTGGCATCGACGGCCAATACGGAAGATAATAGATTGGATCATTCGTAAGGCGCGATAAATTAGGTAAATCCAAAGTTGCTATGAATGGTAACCGACAGTTAGGGTCTTGTTGATTGTATTAACAACCTGGTGGAACTATACCAGTTCTAGGAGGAGGATATCCAAGATATCCTAGAATAGCCCATGCATTTGGAATCGAAATTCCCCCTAGATAACCAGGATTAACCAGACCATACTGGAGTTGAGTAGGCATTTGGTACGTATACCCAGGGTACGGTTGATATGTTGGATTTTGTGCTACAGGTCCATATTGATATGGCCCTTGGTAAGGTTGATAAGTAAAATGAGGTTGACTTGTTATAACTATACTTGTACTAGGTTGTCCTGCAGGCATCTGAACAGTAGTCTGGAGTGTAGGTTCAGGATGTGGAGCATAAACTTGAGGAATCAGTATTGATACCTAAGGGGCTGTAGAAATAGGAGTTGCAGATACTCCAGGAATAGGTGTGTTAGCTTGAACAGAAATTGGTGCAACAGTTTGGGTTGGAGTTCTAGGTGTACTCAGACCGGGTTGCTGAACACTACCTGATACAGGTACCTGAACAGTAAGTTGAACAGGTTGGACAGGTTGGATAGGTTAGACATGAGTATAACCAATTGGTTGTCCAGACTGATAATAAGGCACTTGCATATTATTATACAAATTCTGTTGAGTTTGAGATGGATCCCACAGTGTATTAGCTCCAGGATACGAAGATCCCATAGAAGGTTGTGGATAAGAAGTACCATAACTAGGTTGATAATTTGGAACATATGTCGGATAACTGACTAGATAATTCCCACCTCCGGGATACAATTTTTGTTCTGGGTAGAACTGTTGCCCTAAAGGAGGTTGTGGACCCTTAGTCATGTATTGACCTTGAGGTTTCCCCCCAGGCTATAAATTACTAACTTGAGGTTGCCCCCCAAGCTGTAAATTACTACCTTGAGGGTCAGGGTTTGGAATGTTTCCAGACATCATATAAATTTGTTTCGCATTTACAGTTCTGGTATTTGATTCATCTAATCTAGATGATAGTGTACGTTTATCGGAAAAAGGAGATGCTCCTGAGAAAGTACCAGAGAGCAACTGGTATCCTAGGAACAGATGGACCACCATACAAATATGTTTCTGGAGATTCAGAAAACATGGATGACTCACCAGACATGTTTAAAGGAGGTCTATAAACTCTCGGTGTAGAAGGAAATGGAATTCGGGGTGGTGAATAATTCAAACCAACGTTCTATAGAAATTCTGTCAATGAAGAATACCAAGCGTCTTGTCTAAAAGGACTACAAAAAATTGATTCACGTTCTCTAAGATTTAAAGATTCCTAAGCTGAAGGAAGAACAACTTATTCTTCAGTATCAGTAACTTCTTCAATACTAATGAGACCAGGAGGAAGATCTTCTGTGATCTGACTCTTCACTCTAGGTGAATCAGGACGACCAGGGGTTGGAGTAACGAACTCTAAAGTAGGTTCATAAGTAGAAGGTTCAGTGTCTAGCTCAGAAATTTTAGGTTCAGTAGATTATAATTCACTTGTTGTAGAAGCAAGTTCAGTTAGTTCGGAAATTGAAATTTTCTAAGGAGTATATTCTATTGTTTGCGGTTGATCTACTTCGTAATCAGGATGAATAATTATGGATGTTTCTTCCTGTTTTGTTGATCCAGTTCCAGATTTTTGTCCTCTTTCAGATCTAAGTCTTTCTAATTGGCTTGTTGTATATTCAGGGGTTTTCCCCTACATTCTACGTGATTGTCTCGGTAATTCAGCCACAATTAAAACTTTTAATCACACGCAATCAAAGAAAATTTCAATAAAAAATCCTAAAGTCTCTAAGGAAACAACCAAATTGAACACACACCTAGAAAATCTAAGAGTTCAAACCACACCGAAACAGTAGATTCCCACACTAAAAACACTAGTTGGTGATGAAATCCAACATCGTAAAATTTTAATGTAGAAATGGCGGTTGGAATAGTTACCCCGACAACCTGCTTAATGAAACAGATAGGTGCAAGTTTCTCCACTTAAACCATATCGAGTGAAGATAACCCTCCGAATAGTACAAGTGAGTCTAGTCGATGTCTGCTCCAGGTACAGTGGGATCTCCCCTCCACGATCACCTTGGGAAAGAATCCTAAAGATTATGGCCACTAAGGTCACCAACAGGAACACATATACCTGGGGGGATAGTCTACGACCCGATATACATGCAAGGGCAGAGTAAAAAGCTCAATCCCCTTGAAGGCTCCTTGACATAATACAAGGTTTACCAATAAGTGACCCCAGGCTCCTCGACAATGGTCTATCCGAGGTTTACCGTTTTTAATACATGCACATCTTCTATCTTTCCCAATGAGATAGGTATGATTACCTCACTGGTTCGGATATGATCTCGTGCTTAACTCCTTTAGGAGGAGATTCCTAGAGCATACATGCTTCAATTGGATTTTCCTACCTCAATATTTACTACTTGTGTGTTCGAACTGCCTTGGAAAGTTATCTACGACCTATTCCAAGACACTAGCCTGAGCTATGTTGGTGGAAAAGCGCCCTAGAAAATATAAAAATTTCTAGATTGATTTTAATTAAGCGTTACTTTCAATTTGACTTTTTCTTAGGTCAAAACGTATGGAAGTGAAACTTCGATGATGTTTAATGACCCAACTCAAAAATTTCCTAAAATGCATCTATATGAAAAGAAACTCATTTCTTTTCAATGAAACCTATTTAGAGGAAAGATTTGAGAGATTTAAATAATTTTTAAAATATCAATTCTTTCTTTGATAAACAAGAAACTTTGAAAAGAAGACAACTCATTGAGAACTCAATTTCACAGAAGAAAAATCACTTATTCAAAATGAAATTCCTTATATCATTCAAATCATAAACTAGAATCAAACTTCTTCCAAAAGAAATCTAAAACTCTTAAAAACACCAAATTCAAAACCAAAAGAAAATTCTAATTTTGAATCCTATCTAAAAAGTTTTGAGGATGTTTATTCTCAGTTTGTAATCTAACTAAAAAATTTCTACTTATCTCAACGAGAAATCAAAAACATCCAATAATGGTTTCAAAGTGAAATTTAGACCTTATCAAGCTAAAAGGTTTTCAAAATTTTCAAATGAAAATAAAACCGAATTTTCACAAAAGCAAGACTTGCATCAAGTTCAATGGCTCAACAAGAAAATGAAGACAGACTAATTAATTGAGGTATATAAAATTTTTTGATTCAAAGCAACAAGAAGACAGGGAAAAAACTCACTTATAAAATGCAAATCAATTGAAAAGATCACTTCAAAGGCAGTAATTGTTGAAAGAAATTCACACATAAGACTTTTGACAGTCAAGACAAAGTGGGGTAATTACAGAGAATCAAGTAATTACATTCCTGAAAATAGAATTTTTATTTTTTCAAAAATTTTCTAGAAGTCCGCAGTTTATAATGGAAAAAGGTGTGGTACCGCACTGTTTTACACTAAAATCTGCGGAGCTAAATGCTCTATTTTTAAACAAAAAGTGCGGAAGGCAGGAAAAATACAGATTCACAGTTAAGGATTCTAATGAGCTATTTACCCAACCCAATTTTTAAATAATCAAAATCATAGAATTTAATCAAAAATAAAACCAAAAATAAAAAAGAAAACTAAGTTCAAGAATTCCCCAATGGAGTCGCCATTTTGTTAGGCGGATTAATCCCTCTTATGGACAAGAGCGATCTCCCTAGTATCCTAAGGATATCTAGAAACAAACAGACCAAATGAAAACCATTTTCTCTAGATTATTATGATTCAGAATTATTAATTAACTAAGTAGGAAGAGATGCTCCTACCTTAAGTCCAACACTTGTTGTAATATCCAATCCAATCGCTCCAAAAGAAGTCAATTCAGCATGTAAGACCTCCATCCAAAGACAAGAAAAAGAATCAAAAGCACCTACAAGATATAATAATTCAAAAACATTAATCTATCTCAGTGATCAAGGAATCCAAGAATTAAATTACTCAAATAGATATATGAACAACTTAATGAGAAAATAGAATCCATTTGTATTAACTTGCATGATAAGAAGTAACCTTACAACCTTGTCGCCTTGATGTCATACAGGTTCTTCCGGGGTCCTGAACAGTCGTTTTCCATCGGTTTGATAAGCCTTCTCCTCTATGAACTAGCATAAAACTATGGATATGAGTATGTAATCGTTCTCATACCATTGATGCCAAGTATGGAGAGAATCATTTCTTCAACAATTCACCTCAAAACAACCAAGTTCTAAGTACCCTTGAGACTGAAACATGATCTCAATTTATAGCAGAAGGGAGGAGGTTTCAGTTCCAAAGAAATGGGGATAAAGTCCTCTCAAAAGGGGATTTTAGCTCCAAATACCAAGGGATAATCTCCATTAATGAAGGGATAGAGGTTCATGAATGAAGGGGCGAAGCTCGACCAAATTACGCTTCTAGAAGTTTCTAGCTGGGAGAATATTCGACTAGCTGGGCTTCTATAACTTACTTTTCTTTTTTTTTACCTTTTACGAGGATCCGCATTTTTAGTAAGAAGAACGTGTGGGATGTGCCACAGGTTATAGAGCAAAAAACTGTGGTACCACAGGCAATGACTAGGAAAATTTCGGAGTTAGGCTTTTTATGGTTTTAATGAGCTTTTCCCAAATTCCAAGACTTGGTTTAGGAACTTTATAATTTTGGACCTCCAAGGGAGCATAA
Organism: Pinus albicaulis; assembly: GCA_034641835.2. NCBI lineage: Eukaryota > Viridiplantae > Streptophyta > Pinopsida > Pinales > Pinaceae > Pinus > Pinus albicaulis. Next base: position 796,665,455 of record CM076584.1, on the reverse strand, counting down.
AATAGGTAATGATGAACCCATATAGACAACTAAATGTCATGGTGACAATTTTTAGTGTAACAATGAGTTTTTAGTACTTCCATTTGGGTTAACTAATGCACCTGCTACAGTCATGTGTCTCGTGAACAATGTACTAAGGCCATTCCTAGATAAATATGTAAGTGTATTAATAGATGGTATTATGGTATACTTAAAGATTAAGGAAGAGAATGCCCAACATTTGAAGATGGTCCTCCAAACTCTAAGAGACAATGAACTATATGCTAAATTTAGCAAGTTTTCATTTTACGAGAAACAAATTCATTATCTAGGACATGTAATATTAGAAGAAGGAATTATTGTAGATCTTGAGAATATATTGAACAATTATGGAATGGCCAACACCAAAAAATGTGGAAGAAGCCAGATCCTTTATGGGAATCATAGGCTATTATAGGTACTTCCTAGAGGGATTCTCTAAACTTTCTCATCCAATCATTGATCTACAAAAGAAGGGAATCAAATTTGAATGGATTCAAAAGTGTCAAGCTAGTCTTGACAAACTAAAACAACTTTTAACTACAACTCCAATTTTAAAACTAGTTAATCCCAATAAGGAATTTATGGTATGTACATATGAAAGTAAGGGAGGTTTAGGTGGAGTTTTAATGTAGGAAGTTCATGTTATCTACTATGAATCTAGAACATTGAAAGAAAATGAGAAAAACTATGCTACTCATGATTTGGAATTAGTAGCAATAATTCATGCATTCAAAATGTGGAGACACTGTCTAATAGGGAGAAAATTTCAACTAAGAAAAGATAATGTTAGTCTCAAGTATCTATTTGATCAGCCTAATTTAAATGCTAGACAAGCAATATGGTTAGCATTTATTAGTGAGTATGATATTGAGATTACACATATCAAATGGAAGGAAAATAAAATAGTTGATGCCTTAAGTAGAAAACTTGATCAAATTTGTGCTACATTAGCAAGCATTTGGTCAACAGATTTGATAGAAAGAGTCAAAACAACTAAAAAATATGATTTAGGGTATCTGAAAATTAAACAAAAAGTGTAGAAAATTGTTAAACTAGAAGAGGAGGAAGATACTTTTTCATTAACAACCAAGATTTATTGTTTTTTAGACGCAGAAGTGACATACCTAATGACATAAATTTGAAAATTTTGGTCCTAAATGAGCTTCATAAAAAACCAAAAGCTGGTCATCCTAGTAATAAAAAGCTTATCATTGTATTAGGGATTTTTATTGGCCAAATATGAAAAATGAGATAGTTGAATATGTAGCAAGATGTCTTGAATTCCAAAAAATTAAGGCATCTCACCAACACCCTATTGGTTTGTTGCAACCACTACCCATTCCGGAGTGGAAATGGGACACCATTTTAATGGATTTCATCATCGGATTTCCAAAAACAAGGAAACAATATAATTCCATTGTGGTTGTGGTTGATAATCTTAGCAAACCAGCACATTTAATTTTAGTTAAATCTACTTTCAAGGTTAAAAACATTGCATATTTTTTTGTGAGGGAAATTTTCAGGCTTCATGGGGTACCTAAGGTTGTGATATCAGATAGGGATACAAAATTCACTTCCAAGTTAAACTTTAGTTCATCCTAACATCCTCAAACTAATGGTAAAACATAAAGGACCAATTAGATACTATATGACATGCTAAGGATGCATGTGAAAGACAAGCAAACTAAATGGGAGGACTATTTGCATTTAGGAAAAATTTCCCATACCAATGGTTATCAAACCTCTCTAAAAATGAGCCCTTTCGAAGTTATGTATGGAAGGCAATGCAAAACACCATTAAGTTGTGATCACCCTAAACACATATTGATGTTAGGACCATACATGTTAAGGGAAATGGAAGTGATAGATAAGAAAGTTAAACAGAATCTAAAAATAAATTAATATCGTCATAAAATTTATGCAGGCTTGAATAGAAATCAGAAATAATTCAATGTGGGGGGTCATGTATACTTGAAAGTTTAACCTAAGAAGAGTGTACTCTAACTTGGGAGTTGTACGAAGTTATCTCCTATATATTGTGGACCCTTTGAAGTGCTAGCTAGAGCTGGACCTATTGCTTATCAAATAGCCCTACCATCTAAAATTAAAATTCATAATGTGTTTCATGTTTCATTATTGAAAAAGTGTGTACATGATAAATCTCATGTGATTGATTGACATGTTGTACATGTGGAACAAGAGGGAGAGTTCCTAGAAGAACCACTGTGTATTCTAGACTAAAGGGTGGTTACACTCCATAATAGAGATGTAGTGTAGTTTAAGGTTCAATGGAAATATTTCACTCCAGAAGAAGCAACATGGGATTTGGAGGATGCCCTCAAGGAAGCTTATCCTACCATGTACTGAATATATTTTGAAATGATTTCCAAGAAAAAGTTTTGAATGGACACTGGGACAGTGTAAAATTTAAGTCGGGCAGGATGTGATATCCCTCAGCTTAAGAATTTTATTGTAATTAAATGTGCATAAGTTTAAATTTAGTATGCTACATTAAAATACAAATAGACATTTGAATTACTAGTAATTTTGTTGATAATAACTATTGTAAATTTGTTGTAAAGTTGTAATCATGTTTCTATTTTATGAATAAATATAAAAACTAGGAAATTAATGGTTAAGTATAAATGGTTGAAAGAGGAAAAAGGCTGAAATTTATTTTGGAATTTATTATTTTACTCATCAACAATTCATAGGCATCTAATCTGGGTGATTACATTTAATTCTGAAATTATGATATTGGCCAATTAAAATTTCCTAGAAGAAAAGGAGTTGTCTTCAGAAGTGGGAAACAAGAGCTCATTAATTAGAACCTAACTACCTACCACCTGTTGGTGAGGTGGAGGCAGTTAATAACCACACAAAGAGTGGAAGATGGATAATATATTTGTAATTTTTTTCTTTTGTCTCACAATTTTCTGAGGAGATCGGATTTGTAGATACTCAAGAGAACCAAAAAGTAAGATACATAAAAGGAATCACATGCCTATGTGCTCGAGGGACCAGCAGTGGTTGTGTCATGGTTGGGAGGAGCCAAGTACTAGAATCATAATTTCCCAAGAAAAAATGTTCAAGTCGATGTTTCTTAACTCTTGCATTTCTTATTTGCATTTTAATGGGATTTGTTTATTCGTTATTGTCTAGTTTATCATTCTTCTCATATAGAATAAGGAAGATAATATTATTGTTTTGCTAACGGTAAGTATTCAATACTTCTATGTTTTATTATTGTAAGGTGTTAGCAATTGAAAATACAAGATAGGAGGAAAAATTATTTTATATAAATACTATTCGATTTTGTGGAAATAGAATAAATTTAGTAAAAAAAATATTGTTATTTTGCGATTGTAAGTTGTATAGTAAATTTGGGTCAAATGAAAGAAGATAATGAACAAAAGGTCAAATGAAAATAGATAAATCACATAATTACACCTATAGTTAAAAGCAAATTACAAAGAACGAACTTTAAGGTAAAGAGAGGGCATTTAGGTGACATAGTAAACTTATATGGATTTTTATTCGAAATAAACCTGAGAACATATTCAATCCTCATATATGTATAGACATGTTGACAGTGTTGGCGATCTGGACTTATACAGGAATGCAATATAATACAGAAATAAACATAAACACAAATATGTAGCAGAAATAAAACTTCATGTCATTAATATCAAAGAACTCAAATATGCTTACATATAGAATGGAAATAAACTAGGTCGGGCGATGGTAGCTTATCTCTGAGAAGAGATGTGGCGGCTACAAGCCTATGAATTGTATTACAATGAGGCTCAAGAGAATTGTTATTATTTAACAACAATGGAAAAGCATAAAAACCAAAACCCTAACCCAAGGAGATGGAACACCAAGAGTTTGTGGGCCTCGTTGGATTTAGTTGGGCAGCCAACTTCCCAAGGTTGTAACTTGGTCATATTATCTTTGTTTGGAACATATGACACCTCATTGGAAATATATATTTAAGTACTATAGGATTTTTTATAGGCCCATGAAATTACGGGCCTGTGGCAGACCTCAAAAAAATTCGTTTAAGGGGTCAAAACTACACCGGAAGTTGAGTATCCGAAAAACTGCTAAAAATAGTACATGTTGCTATAAACAAGGAAATTGATGAAATTGGATGGAGTTATAGGTGGAATAGGTGAGTGGCCACCAATATCCACTTGGATCAGTCTCCCTCCTTAGGAATAAATGTTCCCCATTATGTGTCGAGCCTCCATGTGGTGAGGAATTTTTTGTTGAACTTGGTCCTTGGTGAACCACTTTCCCTAGTGAAGCAGTTGGCTTTCTTTGAAAAAACGATATAGATGGATCCTCTCTTGGTTGGTGTTCTTGATATGCGTGTCCATGATCCGATCAATTGTGGAATATTCCATTCTGTTTGGGTTTAACTTCGTTGGTGTGAGTTGTTCTGCATTGTCGGATATGTCAAGTAATGGTGGAAAATATGGCAAAAGGCAGTCCACATTGAACACTAGGTGAAGACCAAGGAATGGTGGAATGTTGAGCTCGAATTCATTTTCCTCTACAGCCTTGGTGATGGTCTACAACCCATATCAGAGCAGTCGAATCTTGTGGTGGGGTCATGCAAGGCACTCCTTCTGCAAATATAGCCTAACTTTGTCACCCACCTAAAACTTGTGTGGCACCCCATGTTGATCATGTTGCTACTTGTACTTAGCATTGGCTCTATCCAATATGTCATGGAATTTTTGGCAATCATGTTGAATGTGCTAAATGAATTTAATCGCCTTGTCAGCTTCGTACTGGACATGAGTTGAATTTGCCTGAGTAGCTGCAAATTGTATGGCCACATTAATGGGACATAGTGGTTGGAAACTCAACCCCACCGGAAAGGGGTTGTGGCTAGTTGAGATATAGAGAGCTCGATTTTAACTTTGTTTGAAATAAGGGATGTGTTGAGTCTCCAAAATGTCATCTACTTTTGCCCACATTTCCATCATTTTACCCTTATTCCGTAATTTCGTAGCTACATAACCCTACACTAAGTAACCATTTTCATGATCATATGGGTTTAGCATTATATTTTCCAAAGTCATTTATTTTAAGCATTTCAAGTGAATTTGTGATTAAATATTATAAAATTAACATTTTTTCATATATAAATGAAAGTGGTATAAATTTTTTTGATATTATAGGCCCACTTGGAGAATCTAGAAGGGTCCTACTTGGCCTCCTAACTACACATTCGAATTTCAAATTCCAACTCATGAGGATTTTTAGAATATTTGAAGAAGATATGGATCATTAAGCTAAGCACATTCAAGGGAGAAGAATCATGGATGTTTTGATATGTGTCCTTATCAAAACTATGAGATAATTTGGACAGTATTTGTATCTTATATATTTAGGAGATTGGATGTAACCACATGAGATAAATGTGGATTTAGGAGAGATTTGAGGATCTATAGTTTTATTCATTTTTTGTAAAAATAGGAGTGCACCCTTCACACAAAGGGTTGTCAATTGTAGTAGAAAATGATTGGTTGTAAATTTTTAGTTGTTAGATATTAGAGGTAGCTAGTGGCTAGTTGATAGTTGGAGGTTCCAAGTTCCATTCAAGATGTGATTTGTAAAGTGAGGAGAGAGAATTCTTGTAATATATTGTAATCATTTTATGAAATATATCTTCCATTTTGATCTCCAATATGTGATAATTTTTTGGTGTGCTTGCTAAGGAATGGAGGGCCCCCATCAACCTCAGTTTGTCTTTGTACATATTGGTAACATAGTATAGTTTTTTTATTTCATTTCTTTTCAGCAAGTGTGATTTTCCTTTCAGAAAAGTGTGATTTACTTTTCAACAGGTGTGAGTGTGATTTCAATTCATCTTTTCATTTATGAAAGTGTGATTTTCCTTTCAGCAATGTGATTTTAATTATGAAAGTGTGGAGTGATTCCAATTATGCTAGTGTGGTGTGATTTAAATTATGCAACAGTGATTTCAATTTCATGCAAGTGTTATTTCCTTTATGCAAGTGTGATTTCAATTTATTTATATTTGGTTTGATTCAGTTCAAATTAGATTGATTTAATTTGCTTTGTAATTATTTTTAATTGCATTAGATTAATCTAATATGACGGATAACCACCTAGTACATATAGTACAGGTATACCTCGTCAGTTTACGAAACCTTGGGTTGACAATTAAATTGATAGGGATTTAACTAACCATTAAATCACCCAACAAGACGCTTTCATCCCATGTGTGTGGAAGATTCGAGTTGTACATGTGCAGAATGTGTATGATAATCATATTGACGACCTCTGTTTGGCCATCAGTTTGAGGGTGGAAATTCATGGACTTGGTGAGCTTGGTATCCAACATCAACTAGAGACTTGACCAAAATGTACTTAGGAACATGTTGTCTCGATCTGAGATAATGGACTGTGGGATCCCAAAGTGTACCCACACTCATTCAAAGAATATCTTTCTCTTGGATTTTGTTGTGATACTCTTCTAGAAGGCCGCCAGAATGCCCATCTTAGAGAATCTATCGGCGACCAAAAAAATGCAGTTGTTTTCATGCTTGGTAGAAGGAAGGTCCAACATGTAATCTATGGAGATGGATTCCCAAGGTCGAATAGGAGTAGGTAGTGTTGTATATAGGCCTTGCTTCTTGATCGTTAGATTTGAAATAGCGCAGGCAATGTAGGATTTGAAGTACTTCCCAACATATTATCGAAGGTTTGGCTAATAGAAACACTTTTGCTGCACTGTCATTGTTTTCTCTACCCTAAAATGTCCAGCGACCTAACTGTAGTGCGCTTCCCAAATAATGTTTGCACGCTCACTTCAAGGAACATAGAGGTGTCCCAGGTGTCATAATAGTACATCCTGGAGGTGAAAATTTGGAACTTTCTTTCCTTCCAATGGCATATGGTATGTATTGCCGAATTCTAGATCACTCTTGTAAAGATATGGCCGCCCAGAAGTCTCATGCCCATAAGAGTCGAGAACAGTGGTCAACGCCACGATCGACAGTCGGTTGAGGAAGTATGCAACATTTTTGGTGTTTCCCTTCTTATATTTAATGTTCAAATGGAATTTTTACAGGTATGTGGACCATTTCTAATGGCGATCATTTTGTAACTTCCCTTGTGTATGTATGAACTGTAGGGGTTGGTGGTCTGTGTGGATGATTGTTTCCTTCCCCATAATGTAGTGTGTCTGTTGTCAACGGGCCTACACAATGGAATACATCTCTTTGTCATAGGTGGTATACTTTCAGATTGTGTCTGAAAGTGTCTCATTGTGAAATGCCACTGGATGCCCCTGTTGAGTAAGAAATGCACCAATAACATAGTTGAAGGAATTTGTCTCATTCTCAAATGGTTGTTGTAGGTCCCGTTTTGTTAGCAATGGTGTAGAGCAGGGGTGATGCTTCAACCCGGTGAATGCCTTCTGTTGGAATTCAGACCAAAAGAACTTTTCTTTCACTCCTCCCTTAGTGATTTGACTCAAAGACCAAGTGATATGAGAGAACCCCAACACGAACCTGCAGTAGAAGTTGGAAACACCCAGAAAGTTGCAGAGCTTTGCTAGAGTGGTTGGGGTTGGTCAATACCGAATGACCTATATCTTTTTTGGGTCCACATGCACACCCTTCTCTTCAATGATGTACCCCATATATTGAACTTGTATCATGCCAAAAGTGAATTTCTCCAAATTGGCACACCAATTATGTTGCCGCAGTGTTTGGAGGACCTATCGAATGTGGCGGAGGTTCTCTTACAAACTCCAGTTGACGATCAGGATGTCATCCAAATACACCACCACAAATGAGTTTTTGAAGGGTCGCAATATGTCATCCATCAGCCTCATAAAGGTTTTCGGGGAATTCGTCAACCCAAAATGCATGATCAACCATTCGAAAAGGCCCTCCTTGGATTTGAGTACAATATTCCAAAAATCGGAGGGTTCAATTGGTCCCTAGTGAGAACTGAACTTCAAGTCAATCTTGCTGAAATATTTCGCCCCCTTGAGCTAGCCCAAAATGTCATCAATACATGGGATCAGATACCTATTATGGGCAATGATCTTGTTTAGCACCTAATAGTCAATACAGAGTCTCCAAGTCTCATCCTTCTTCGGCACCAACACGATAAGGCTCCCATAGGGTGATTAAATTGGCCTGATGTACCCATTCTACGGCATCTCCTAAATCTGCCTCTTGATTTCATCATTCTCCAAAACAAAGCATCGATAGATCGGTCCATTCGGTAACGGCCACTATAAGGAAAAGACCCTCTAGCGGATGTTTTTGAGGAACCCCTTATAAAAATACCCCAGACATCCATTTCTAGCGGAGGTTACTAGAAGAGGTTGGTGGGTGGAGGTTTTTGCAAATTTTTTTCGTCTGGTGCACTTATCATCCTAAACCACACCGGTGCCTTCAATAAGAGAAAGCACTGGTGCGCATAAAACATTGGCACACCGGACACCGTGCGCTCCGTACACACCCACCCGTTTCGTCTTATTACTGTAGCGCACTGGTGCTTTACAATTCTTCTGCTCCGATGCATTATAAAACCCCGCACCAAAACAGAAACCACCTGGTGTTGTCTTAAGCAACCGCACCGGTGCGCCTATCAAACCTCGTGCACCGGAACAGGGTTAAATAAAAAATAAAAAATTACGTCCAAAAAACTGCATTTTTCACTTTTCTCAGTGCTCCATATCTCTCAAGAACCGGTGCAATTTATCCTTGTCTGAGTCGCCCTGACATCGGTGCTCCCATTGCACCCATTGCACACACTATTGTTGTGCATTTCCCACCAATCTCCAGCATGAATTTTGAAAAACGGTGGGAAATTTTTCTTTTACAAATTCTACAGCCAATATGCCTCCTCTACGGCCAAATGTACAAGTATTTTTCTTGTTTTTCCATAATTAAGCCTCTTAGCGGATTAGAATTTCAAATTACCTATAAATTAACCATTTAAAAGAAAAAGAAAAATTGTCGCGCGATGCACTCGAGCCGTTCGGCTCGCACCGGTTCGCGGTGCTTCCTGTAAATTTATAGGCCGCACCACAACTGGTGTGAACAGTATCTGCACCGGTTCTAGGACGGTACCGAAGCCACACTGTGTTATTTTAAAATTTTAAAAAATTGCGGTGTGGTCGGTTACCCAGCCGCACTGTTGACCATGTGGAATAGTGGAAATGTGGTGTGTTGACTTAAATATCCGCCCTGGGGAGGGTATTTTTGTCAGCGCACCGCATTCCTCATTTCGACAGGGTCAATGGTGCGGCCTGGTAAAAAATCGCACTGTTGAAAACGTAATGCTTTCAGGAGTTCGGTGCACTGACTGAACTATATGCCCCAGGGTGTAGATTTTAGTCAGCACACCACACTCCCAACACCGTCCATAGTCAACGGTGCATTGAAAATTTTCAGGTGTACCGCGGCTGATGTATTGAACATTTTCTGGTGCACCGCGACCGATGCGCGACAAAAAAAGACGCACCGGTACTGATGCATGCATGTTTTTTGTGGCGCACCGACTGTTTTTTTTTTCCTAAAAAAATTATATCTGTATATTCCTAAATACATGGCTCATTTAATAAAAAAAATGTATTTGATATGTCAATCATTGAGAGACGTGAAAGGAGAGAAGAAGGGGAACAACAGCAACAACAGGAAGACTAGTATAACATGGTTCGCCTGTGGGAGGCACAAGAGAGGGAGAGAGATGCGTACCCTCGCCCTATTATAGCAGCTACCCAGGAGCTCCTAAGGAAGGTAGGCCTCCTCAAGTTCTATGAGAAGGATACTTCCCTGAAGGGCCATGGTGTGTTTTTGAGACATCTTATTCGCAGGTGGAATGCCCACCTACATGCTTTTTGGGTTGGTCCTAACCAGTGGTACACGCCCACTGAGGAGGACATATATTTCATTATAGGGCTATCGAGGAGAGGGGTGGATTTTCCCTCGTTCCCATAGGTTCCAGTTGGTTATGCAGCAGGGAGTCAATTGGTGTACTCCCAGAGATACAATAGTGCAGATATACTGCCTCCTTCATATTTTCAGGTCTCTGGAGGTCAGTTACGTATTGGTGCATTTGGTAGTAAGGAGGTGAAGTGCCTCTCACTTCTGATTTCAGCCATTTCACACAACACCAGTGACGGGAAACGCATTAGTTGCTCGCTTCTATATTATTTTGATTCTTTAGTACAGGAGCCACGACTTGTCAGGTGGTCTGCCATTTTTTGTGACAGTTCTGTACAGCCTTAGATAGATATCGTGCTCATGCACAAGGGAGGGTCAATTTCCCCTTTTCTTCAGAGCTTTTTTGTTTATTTTTTGAGAGGTTTCCAGAGACGAGGCTTAATTTTTTTCGGCAGTCATATAGGCCGATGTTCAAGGCACGGATGCACATGTGGGGGCAGATGATGCGCAAGAGGGGCGAGACTATGTTTCCAGCGAAGATATTGCATGATGCACTGAATTTGCTAGCCAATGTTGACAAGCATCCCTTCATTATGGTCCCCTGTCCTTATGCTGGTTTGGATTGGCGAGGGTGTGCCAACATCCTCTTCAGAGATGATGAGCCGCCAGATGATAGAGGTAATATTAATGTTTTATTTAAATTTATTCTAACATGTTATTTAACTTGTTCTTATTAAATTGTGTAATGAAATTGTATAATTATTGTTATGTACTTGTATATATTATACAGATATTGGGTCTTTTGATGGCGAGGACATGCTAGCACCATCACATGATCCAGGTGTGGATCCTGATGACGATCAGGGTATGCTAGATGACGAGGATGATCAGAAGGTCAGTGCAGAGTGATTTGCTCCTGCTTGTGCGTCGGTACCGCCTTTTTCTAAGCGTGGTAGGCATGATAGCAGATACAATATGGAGTTGGGTGACCAACTCACTACATTGATTTTTGAGGCGGGCATCTGGCCCGCTACTATGAGAGACATACAGGCCGATGGTAGGTTGTTACATATGTGGAGAGGCATGCCGCGTGACATGTACAGCCTGATGCAGCATGTCGTAGGAACTCCGACCTTAGTTACGCGGCTGAGGAGGACCGTTGCACGTTATAGGCATGGTCAAGATGCAACACGTGATCGACAGTCCGCGAGAAGCGACGCATCATCTGATGATCGTTCACCTCGTGTCGCGCCAGATGAGCAGCCTCCACTAGCATCGAGCAACAATCGTCATGGACAGTAGGTTGGACCATCGGCAACGTCCAGTCAACAACCTACAGCATCCAGCAGTACTCATGATCATGAGCAGGATCATGAGCAGGCTGGACCATCGACCATGTCGAGTCATCACGATGAGCAGCCGACAGTTGATCCAGATCAGCAAGCACGTGATGATCAACATGTATCTAAGCTTGTTGAGGTTGCACCATTGACTAAGAAAACCTCAACTAGTACTGTTATTGATGATGTACCACCAGTTGATCCATAACATTTATATTATAGTTGTATATTTTTTACATTATTCAGTTATATATATGGTTCATGTATTTTATGTTCATCTTGCAGTTGTACTTAATTTACATGTTGGTGATCATCATGGTGTGTATATTGTTAGGTCATGTTAAATATGTTCATTTAATGTGCAACTTGTAGATAGATGTGTATGTGATAGTAGTTATTTCACATGGGATGTATATTTGATGTTTGTGTTGTGATGATGTTATACAATCCTAATTGTGTTTTGTTAGATGATCATGATCAGGATGATGTTAGCGAATTTGAATGTGTTTTTTAGTCGGATATGACGTTTATATGATGGTTATCATGATCGTGATGTTTATTGATTAATTTAATATTAAATTACCATGATATTTATTAAATATGTAAAATTGTAAAATTGTATTTGTATTTGTAATTATAATTTTAACTGTAATTGTATGTAAAATATTTGTAAAATTTTAATTGTAATTGTAATATTTAATTTATTGTGAAATGATTGTAATTGTAATTTTAATTTTAACTATATATATGACGAATTGTAAAATTGTAATTGTAATTCTAATTGTATGTAAAATTCTAAAATTGTAATTTAATTGTAATTGTATGTAAAATATTTGTAAAATTTTAATTTTAATTGTAATATTTAATTTATTGTGAAATGATTGTAATTGTAATTTTAATTGTAATTGTATATATGTAAAATTGTAAAATTGTAATTCTAATTCTAATTGTATGTAAAATTCTAAAATTGTAATTGTATATAAAATTCTAAAATTGTAATTGTAATGGTATATATGTAAAATTGTAAAATTGTAATTGTAATTGTAAATTTTATGTAAAATTCTAAAATTGTAATTGTAATTGTATGTAAAATTCTAAAATTGTAATTGTAACACACAACTTGTAATTGAAAAATATTTGTAAAATTTTAATTGTATTACGGCGAAATGATTGTAATTGTAATTGTAATTGTATGTAAAATTCTAAAATTGTAATTGTAATTCTAATTGTAATTGTATGTGAAATTGTAAAATTGTAATTCTAATTCTAATTCTAATTCTAATTTTAATTGTAATTGTATGTAAAATATTTGTAAAATTTTAATTGTATTAATGTGAAATGGTTTTATTAAAAAAAAAAAATTGTAAAATTGTAAAATTGTAAATAATTGTAAAATAATAAATCTAGAATAATACAAAATTTTGTAACATAATAAAGTTTAGAAAATAATGCAAATAAATTCATATACTTTAGAATTATCATTATTTTATTATGATCTTATATACCAAAAAAAAGAACTTTATATAGTACGTCAGTTTTATTGAGATCAACATAATTGTAAATTATCAACTGAAATATTGATTTTAACATTAATTCAAAATACATATTATAATGTTTCGAAAAAAGGAGTCTTATAAGGTATAAGGTAATTAAGTCCTCTTCTTTATAAAAACTCATCTTAAAAATATAAATACTGATGAAATAACACATGTACTATTCCACATGTACTAATTTCGTTGAACAAATTTTAGAAGAATTCGAGTATATTACCATTGTGTTGCCTCTTATGGATGCTAATTCCATGAACATATTTTAGAAGAATTTGAGTGTCAAGAATGCAATACAAAAAAAAAAAAAACATTTTTGGACTATTTTGCATTTTATGAAAAGGTTTTTGAGATTTTTTGTGGGGTTTATGGGTTCATGGGACAGTAGACAGTACCAACCCTGCCGTATTGGTATTTCAATTGTATTTTTCCTAGCAGCGATATGACTGAATCTTGTAGCTATGCATTTAACAAAGAACCCATATATTTTGATAATATGATTGAAGATTGTTGTCATATACTTGAGCATTATTCCATTTCTTCACCATATTAACACAAAATAAAAAGAATAATTTCTTTCACCATAATAACACACAACTTTCAAAAAATAAAACACTCCATTCTGTGTTTCGAGGAATTTTACGAAAATGATAGGCATTTCTATGGAGTTTTATCCATATTCTACAATTTAATGAGGGTTGGGGGGAGCTTACAATCCTGCATCTGTTAGTAACTGCACCCTTCGGTAGAACCAAAGAAAATTCAGACAGATTCCTCAGCGAAGTAGACTGGTCATAATCAATTCCTTCGAGACCTCAACAGAAGAAATATATATGCATGTCAGAAATAGATATGCTTGTCAGAGGCTCCTGTTGGCACCTTTTCTTGTTGCAGGTTGTGGAAAGGTTCAAGTTTTTTTTTTCTAAAAGAAGAAGAGATGTAGTTTTGAAAAGAAATGGCCCAAATATTTTCACAGCAAAATGTACATTTCCAACCTGTCTAAAAACTAAAATATCTCCAACTTCGATAAATTTCTCATAAACAAAACTTTCCCAACCATTTGTGAAAATTGTCCACGTCTTAGCATACCTAGGTTCACATGCCAAAATTGTCCACTTGGGCCCTGTAGTATTACATCTTCACATGCCCCACATCGCATTCTCTCCAAATAATCAGTGGGGACCTCCTACAATAAACAAAATGCATCGGAAGAATAGTTATTTCCATCAAGAATTTATCCAATTCTAATTCTAATTCTAACTCTCAAGAACAAACAAAATTATAATTCTAATTGCATATTTCTATCAAGAATAAACAAAATTCTAATTATCAATTTCTATGGTTGGAGTTCATTAAATTTTGGTGTGCACACGTAAAAGTAAATTCGGTGTCTTAACCGTAAATTGGTGCTACTGTACATATAACCGCACCGGTGTGTTTTAGTTACTGTGCACCGGTGTCGTGTTACTAATGGATGCACTAGTGTCATGCTATTAAGTGACGCATCAGTGACGAACAACCACAAATAAAAAAAACGCAACTATGTTTTCTTTAAGTGAAAAAAAAAGCGATAAATTGAAAAATGGGCGGCAAAATATTTTTGAAAATCTAATTTCATAAAACAATTCTTTAAATACTAAACCATTTTCATTATTTCACTATTTTTGCAAAAAAATTCAGCCAAAAGATTTGCAGGAGACATACCTGGAGCAAGAGAGCACGAAAACACTGTGGAGCAGCGAAATATGTTCGAACAGAAGTATTCAAACAATCAGAATTCCAAACCTCTGGTGATTCAAACCCTGTAGCATAGAATTTCAAACGATCTTGTGATTAAATTTGATTTTTTTTTTACTTTTTCTATAGTTTTTTACAAAGTAAGAAAAATATTTCAATTTTTTTTTCATTTTCAGAAACAAAACAAAACAAAAAAATATGTTTTTACCTTAAACCCTTCATTCTTTTTTGTTTCTACCCTTTCTTCTCCCTGTTTCTATGATTTCAGAATTAGGGCTTTTCATTTCAGATTGACATCCAACCCATGGGACGACTTGCATAGTCAGATCCAAATCCATGTCGGTCATTGCGTGAACTTTTGAAAAAAAAAAAAAAATTATCGATGCTCCCTGCATAACCTAGTGCACCGCGAAAGTTCTGTGTAATAAAAAATTAAGAAAACAATTTTTTTTTTCAATCAGTGCACCATATGTCAAAAATAGGGCACCGATGCGCTATTTCATTATGGCGCACCGCGAACGTGTTGTTTCCCAAAAATTTGTTTTATTGTGTTAATCGGTGCACCATGTAACATATAAAGCACAGCACCAGGTCTCCTAGTTGACAGAGAGCACCGTATGGTGGTCCCTTGTTTGCGTGGGGCATTTATGCTACAAAAACTAACACTGGACAATTTTTATTATTTTCTCTGTGTTAATCGCTGTGGTGGTTAACATGTAACGCACTGATGCTCCTTATTGACATAGAGCATCGTACGGTCTACTATACTATTTGTGCAGTGCGTTTATAATACCCCACGCACCGACGACGGTGCGTACACCATGAATGGTGCACCGATTTCTTGAGATTTTTTTTTACCTGAAAAGTTAACAATTTATTTATAAATATATTAATGAATGATATGGTACATGTTTCATATTGATAAAGAAATGCCTAATAAGAGATCAAGTAACAAAAATACTAATAACACGTCAAAAAAAGAATAAAAGGCAAGTTCTTTGTAAATTCTTTACAAAAAATATTATTTTTGAACTATATGTAAGTTTAACTAATATGTATTGTTTACTTTGTATCATGCAGAGCCACAAAATGATGAAGCTCGATAACATTATTTCTGATCTAGGACCAGAAGAGCGTAAAATCTTGATGGAAAAATTGCAAAAGGATGAATCAGGTGAATGAAAAAATACTATCGATCCAATATGAGTTTCTTTTTTTAATTTTCATTAATAATAGACTTAAAATTATTACATAACATGTGTCAAAAAATCTATTAATTAACATATGTTTATTGTTCTACAGGGACCAACAACTCAGAAAAGGAATTTTGTTATGAGAAAAGAAAAAAATAGAACATGCAAATGAAAATGAATTGCTCCTTAGCTCATCTGGAGTGGTGTTGGAGGTTAACGAAAGGGGGAAAAACTTTTACAAAAGTTTGAGGGATCTAGTGGAACAAATGTATAGATGTTCTTTCCACTTACAATACAAAAATCAATCCAATGATTCCAAGAACCAAATTTTATCTAAACTACAGGAAGAGTTTCCAGAGAATTGGTCAATGAGACATGTCAAACTTTTAATAGCAAAAACGTACAACAACAAAAAAGAAGGAATGAAAAAGTAATATTCCTTTAAATATTTGTCTAGAATTATTTATAAATATCACTTTTGTTATATTTACTTTTCATATATCAATATAAAAATTAAATAGTTTATTGTCATGTTACATTTTCAGGAAGATTATGAAAATCTCAAAATATGAGCGAGTTGATATCAGAAATATGCCAGTAGGAATGTCCAAAAAGGTGTACAAGGAGATGGTTAAAGAAATGGACAAAATTGCATCGCGGGAGGAGCCATCTCAACAACAACGTACTTCAAATGTAATATGTAATCATTGAATTTTTTTATCATTAGGTATAATAAATAAACAATTTAGCATTAAATATTAATTTTCAAGTATTTTCTTGCAGAAAATAAAATAAAATGGAACCCATTCAGCACATAAAACAGGACGACAAGGAAGAAAATGGTTGATATCTAGTTTGTGAGTAATTGTTACTTCCTTATAACAACTTAACTAGATTTCATTTTTGTATTTTTTAAGTTTTACAAAAATCATCATTGAATGTCTTCAAATATGTGCTAACATACAAAGAAGAATCGTCAGACGAATTGATTGAAATTGGGTTAAATATGGGTTGTGAGTATATGTTGGCATATCAGAAATTAATTGTGGAATTTGTAAGCATCTATCGATCTTGTTTTACTTAGTTCCATCTATAATTAATAGAACAAAAAAATCTTTTATATTAAATATATGATTTTTTATGGGGTATAAAACTTGCAGGAAACAAAGTATGGAACTGCGCCAATAGATGAAATCTTGAAAGATGGCATGGTACATGATTTTGAAATAATATATATAGTTTATGAGTCAATTTCCCCTATGGTACGTCATTTCTTTTCGATTTGCATTGATGTATATTATTTAATATTGCAATTTTCATTATTCTCACCAATATATATACACTCATTAGAGTTTATTTTTATGTTTGTAGATGGGAGGTGAAGAAGAAGAAAACAATCAAAATCGTGAACAAAACATTCATGAAAATAACCCAAGTCATGGAAGTAGCTCTAGCAGTGACAAAAGTTCAAGCGAAGAATAATGATCACTATGTTTGAATATCAAAGCAAGGTGTTGCATTTTTTTTTTGAAATATTTTTCTGTCAAATCAGACATTTTGTTTAATGTAATGGACATAGTGTTCCAATTGAAAGACAAAGGGATACCAATAATTGTCCCATTTTGTATGACAAAGATTGTCTTTTATATATATATATATATATATATATATATATATATATATATAATGTGTTTTAATTTATTCTATTGTGTTCTCTATTGTCGCTGTGAAATGTAACGTCGTTGATTAAATTTATGGATGATTAAATATTATAATGAAGAAATGTGAAATTTGATGATATGATATAACAAATTAATCCAAACATCACATTCAAATGCACTAATTAAAAAAAAAAAAAAAATCATATGAATACTGTTATAAGATATATATGTGTGGAACTTGGGCGGCGGGAAAAAATGACAATGAGCTCTGCGGCGATCTCTATGTCGGCTAGGGTTTCCTGCTCTGGTTACCAGGGAAGCCCGACGGCGACCACTAGTGTCCGCGTCCCTGATGGAATGAGGCTCAGGGAATACCCCTTGAATGGAATATTGACGCAGGTCTAGATCCGCGACCCTATGATACCCAGCGTAGACTCTACAAGGCTCCCCTGCGGCCTCTCTCGGCCTCTACCACCTCACCTGCGCCCTCTCATGGCCTCATTTCATGACTGGTTGCGACTGAATGCACCAGATGGGTTTTGATACTGATTTCTCAAGACTTCCTACAGCTCTTCTTCATAAGAAGGTCGGCGGCCACTTGGCTGGGTTAGACACATTGTTTCAACTTGTGGACTCGGCGTGTTCGATACTTACTGGGAGACTGCATTTTACAGCGCTTACAGAGTAATGGCATGGTACTGTCCCCCACATATTCATATGGTGGAGCTATGATACAAGATTTTCTGTGGAACTGGACCTAGCAAATAGTGTCGCCCCCCATGAAAACTGCAGCTATCATCAATAATAAGGTATGCTCTACACCTTATCAATTTTTTATTAAGCCCCCTTGTGGGGAACAATATTTTATTATGGGCTTAGGAAATTTATAGGGTGGCTGAACTAAAACATATTATCTAGCATGTATCTGGCTACCTTAGCCATCTACAATCCTTGATACATTGTGGCAAAGCCCTCCAAGACTCTGGCTCATTAAAAGACTACTCTATCAGTTCTGGCTCCACAATCGTTCTCAATCTAAGACTAAGGGGTGGAACTGTTGAAACACACAGAGCTCAAGGAACAGTAAGGGGTACCAGCACTACAAAATCAGACACCCCAAAAGGTCCCTCATACAGGAACATTTTACAGGGGAAAAATAAAGTTGCAGCATCTACAGCACCAGCTGATAATGCACCCAAACCATATATTGTGGAGCAACTGAATACTGTTCCAAAACTGAACATAGTACTTCCAGAGATAGATGAATACTAAACTTCTTTTGAATCACAAGCGATAATCTGCAGATTCAATAGTTTCTGGCCCAAACCAATGGAGCTCTTCCATTGGATATTCACCAAATGGACTATGGATTGTGAAATCCACCTATGTTCTAAGGGGTTTTTCATCATCAATTTCACATCCTCGGAAGCTAGAGACATCATCCTTCGGGAGGGACCATGGTTCTGGGGTTCTACTAGACTCTTCATTACTCCTTGGTTCCCCGATTTCGATGCAAATACCATGGAAGTAACCAGAATGCCGATCTGGGTTTGGCTTTACAACCTTCCTCTTCATTTTTGGAATGAAAGTGTACTAGAATGTATTGGAAACATCCTTGGGAGATATATCAAAACCGACACACAACGCTTGGAGGAGTGAGTCTGCACTTTTGCAAAAATCTGTGTGGAGGTGGACCTCAGTAAAGGGCTGCCAGAAAGCATACAATTGACACACAAACAGCAGAAATGGACACAGCATCTTGATTTTTAAAATACTACATTTGGATGTTGTATTTGTAGGAATACCGGTCATCTGCAAAATACATGTTTTGAAGCAAAAAGAGATAATAAAAAAAAGAAAAAGACAGGGAAAACCCCAAAAGGATGGAAATTTCCTCCAAATGAACCAAATCATGAGACCAATGATGATGAGGACGTCCTCAAACCAAATGAGAACAATCAGACAAAATTCGAACCAGAGATAAAAGAACAAGAGATGCAAGACCCTTTCGACATAACCTCTAAAGTTCAGTCAGCAATGGACCTTGGAGCACCGGACACAGGGGGGAATAAAAGACAACACAGCTCAGACACCTCAAATTCAGATAAGGACAATGGATCAATCACTGATGATACTCAACTCGCCCTTATCTCGGTCACGCCAACACAAGGTGCTTGGCAGAAGGTCGAAAAGAAGAAAGGGATAAAAACTTGATTTTCTCCCCATGTACTATAATTTTACTTGCAACTTTTTTTTATTGTCTTGATTGACATTTACCAACACATGCAACATGTAATTTTGTTTTCAATAATAAAATTACGATTTTTCTTTGGGAAAAAATATATGTGTGTCAACTTTTGATGAATAATGAATTTTAAAAAATCACAATAATTATGATATGATATAACAAATTAATCCAAAAATCACATTCAAATGCATTAACAAAATTTAATTAATATGAATACTATTATAAGATGTGTCGACTTTTGATGAATAATGAATTTTTAAAAATCACAATAATTGCACTGTCACAAGTCGATGTTTCTAAAAAATACAAAATGAAAATCGATGCGTGTAAGTTACTATACACTAGTGTGTTTGTATGATGCAGTGCACTAGTGCGTTTCTACGACCTATGGGCACCGCACAAATACCAAAACCAATTAAAAATCTTGGTGCGTTTGTGCGATACTGCGCATCGGTGCGTTTATGTGAGACTACGCACCTGTGCATTTGTACGACCTATGGGCACCGCACAAATACCAATACCAATTATAAATCTCGGTGTGTTTGTCTGATACGACGCACCAATGCGTTATATAAGTCTACATACCAATGCGTTGAGACAACTTATGGGCACCGCACAAATCCCAAGACCAATTAGAACGGCCCCGTGTGTTGTATCACCAGCACTGTGTTCGGTGCGGTTTTATACCTTGATGGCCCGGTGCATGCACCTTCGACTGCCTTGGGCCACCTTCTAGATGACACGCACCAGTGTGTTGAAACCTTAGTAGCACACTAACGAAAAAAAACATCCGTAATAACCTCCGGCCGCCCAGATTTTTTAGTTGTGTTGAATTTCTGTTAAAAGCTCCGCAAAACCCTCCGTAACCATAAACGGATGTTGTAGCAAATGTTTTTTTGACAATTTTGGCCATTTTATAACACTAAAAACCTCCTTTATAACCTCCGCTAAAGGGTCTTTTCCTTGTAGTGGGTGCGCTTGGGGTCAAATCAATGGATTCCTTGACTTGACAATGTAGAGGTACCCCTACGAGTGAGGTGAATATGTCCCTGTACAAATATACTACCTTGTCCATATGTTTTTTCCATGTGGAGGAGCCTTGTTTAGAGGTCGTGTCTACAATATTCTTCTTTCCCTAGGGGTTAATCATAATATGTTGTGTAACCAGCTCCAAAAAGAGAAGAAAAGAGATATTCACGCCTTAGAAATAAGCCACTTCGAGGGGGCAACCTCCAATACATTACATGAATGAACAATTCTTGGATGATACAATTTACAAAACCTCCTTTCTATATATAGGAGTCCATGAGGCCATAATGTAATCCTAGTGGGCCACAATGTAATCCTAGCCGACCTAACAATAATAATTTAAGGGCACAATAATAACAAAATGGGGTTACAAGGGTACAACAATAACAATAAGGGGTTTACACTAACAATAATAAGGGGCTATACTAGTGATATAGGGACCTAACATGCCCCTCTCCTTCAAAAAAAGTGTTGTCCTCAACACTTGAGTAGCTTCGGGTGCTTCTGTATAAATTCTCATCCTCCCATGTAGAATCTTCAGTGGGTAAGTTCTTCCACTTGATGAGATACTCTGAAATTGATCGATTCCGTAGTTGTCGAGTTCTTTTTTTCTATGACTGCTTCAGGTTCCAATATGATCTTCCCTTCCCCATCAAGTTCTGGCAATACTGTTTGAACTGGAAGATTTTCACCTATAACCTTCTTTAAGCATGAAACATGGAAAACTGGATGTACTCGCGAAGAAGCAGGAAGCTCCAATTTGTATTCCATAGTACCAATCCTTTGCAACACCTTGTAAGGACCATAGTACTTTGGCGATAATTTATTATCCTTCTTTGCTTGCTTGAGGGACATTTGTTTGTATGGTTGTAGCCGTAAAAATACCCAATCTCCTACATCAAAACTTCTCTCGCTATGATGTTGATTTGCCTGTTGTTTCATTCGATTTTGTGCCAAATTCGGGTTATCCTTTAAGAGTTGGAGAACTTCTTGCTGATGCTCGATGTGATCTTCCACTGCTTGAACCTTCGAATTTTCCCTTAAAGATGATGTGATGGATGGTGGATGATATCCATAAAGTGCCATAAATGGGGTCATTTTTGCTGCAGTATGGAAGGAAGTGTTATACCACCATTTAGCGAGAGGTAACCACTCGACCCATTGTGTTTTTTTATCAGATACAAAACAACGAAGATATCCTTCCAAACATTTATTTACTATCTCAGTTTGACCATCTGATTGAGGATGATAATATGAGCTATGAGCTAATTGAGTACCCAAACAAGAAAATAACTCCGTCCAAAAATTTCCAGTAAAAATGGGATCTCTGTCGCTCACGATAACCCTTGGGCTTCCATGTAGCTTTTGAATTCTGTCCATAAATGTAGTAGCAACTGTACTTGCTTTAAATGGATGAGATAATGCACAAAAGTGTGCATACTTGGTAAGTCTATCAACTACCACCATGATGACACTCTTTCCTTCGGACTTAGGTAAACCTGTGATAAAATCGATTGAAATCTCCTCCCAACGTTGACTTGGAATGGATAAAGGTTGTAGAAGTCCTGGGGTCTTAATTGTTTCCACTTTATTCTGCTGGCAAACCAAACATTCCGCCACAAACTTTCGAATATCAGATTTAAGACCATCCCAAAAAAATTCTTTCTTCACCCTGTGGTAAGTTTTTAAAAATCCTGAGTGTCCTCCTAAAGGAGAAGTGTGCAATTCCAGAAGAATCTTTTGTTTTAGTTGGGAATTCTTACAAAGATATAAGCGATATTTGTACCATAAGGAATAATTTTTCCAACTAAATGTATCAGATGTACTAGGATCTTGCTGCAAATTTTGAATGAGTGTCCATACATCTTTGTCCTTATTCCATTCATCTCTTGCTTTGGTTATCCAATCTGGTTGGATAATAGAAATGGCACAAAGCAATGCTTCCACCTCTTCATTCTTTCTTGAGAGTGCATCTGCAACAACATTAAGCTTTCCTTTTTGTAGATTATTTCAAAGTCATAACCCAACATCTTTGTGACCCATTTTTGCTGCTCTTCTGACGATAGTCTTTGTTCCAAAAAGTGTTTAAGACTATCATGATCGATTTTTACCTTGAAGTGTCTTCCCATTAGGTAAGTTCGCCATTTCTTTAGTGCATGCAGTATTGCTAACATTTCCTTCTCATAAATAGGTTTCTGTAAATACTTTCCTTTGATTGAATGACTTTCAAAAGCAATGGGTCTTCCTTCCTGCATTAAAACTGCACCAATTCCATTTCCTGAGGCATCACATTCCACAATAAAGGTTTTTGTGAAGTCTGGCGTAGCTAAGACAGGTGCTAGGCACATTGCCTCTTTAAGATGTTCAAAGGCCTTAGTTGCTTCAGGAGTCCATGAAAATGCATCTTTCTTCAATAATGTTGTTAGAGGTGCTCCTATTCTCCCATAATTCTTAACAAACTTGCGATAATACCCTGTTAACCCGAGAAATCCTCACAACTGCTTTATGGTTGTGGGGACTTTCCATTCCTTAGTGGCTTTAATTTTGTTAGGGTCTACTTTAACACCCTCGTGAGATACAATATGACCCAGATATTCCACCTCTTGTACTCCAAAGAAACATTTGGAATTTTTTGCATATAATTGTTTCTCCTGCAATAGTTTGAGCACCCTGTCAACATGTTCAACATGATCCTTCCAAGACCTGCTGTAGATTAGTATATCCTCAAAAAATACTAGCACAAATTTTCTAAGGAAGGGTTTGAAAATGGAATTCATCGACCCTTGAAATGTAGAAGGTGCATTGGTAAGGCCAAAAGGCATGACCAAAAATTCATAATGACCCTCATGAGTTCGAAATGCTGTTTTTGGAATATCTTCAGTCTTCATTCTAATTTGATGATATCCTGAACGAAGATCCAACTTGGTAAAATAAATTGCTCCATGTAATTCATCCAATAATTCATCGATCACAGGAATGGGAAATTTGTCTTTAATGGTGAGCTTATTGAGCTCCCTATAATCCGGACACATTCGCCATGATCCATCCTTCTTGTGTACCAACACTACGGGAGCAGAGAAAGAACTTTGACTGGGTTGAATTATACCCGCCTCTAACATTTCTGCAATCATACGTTCAATTTCGCTCTTTTGGAAGTAAGGATATCTATAAGGCCTGATGTTTGGAGGAACACTTCCTGGAATCAAATGAATAGCATGATCATGATCACGAATAAGTGGGAGTCCTTTGGGAGTTTCAAACACCTTGGAATGATTGTCCAAGACTTTTTGGAGATCTGCAGAAATAGATGATTTTGATGTTGGAACTTCTAGTGAGCATAATTGTGCAATTACGCCTCGTTGTTCTTTCTTTACAAGCTTTGTCATGCCATTAGAGCTTATTATCCTTCCTGGCTTCCCTTCAATACCCCGTAGTTCGACTTCCTTTCCTTCTGAAAAGAATTTCAAGAAAAGTTCTTGAAAATTAAAAGCTACCGTCCCCAAAGATTGTAACCATTGTACTCCTAGTACAACATCGGCACCTCCCATAGGAATGGAAAGCATTGGACTAGTCAATACATATTCCCCCATGGTTAGCTTAATATTATGGCATTTTCCAGAGCAATTTATAGTTCCTCCATTTGCAACCATCACTTGACATTCTGGTGTTGGGTATGGGAAACAATTTAATTCCTTGGCTACCTTACAATGAATAAAATTATGGGTGCTACCTGAATCAATCAACACTATTACCTTTTTCTTCTTGATATGTCCTTCTATCTTGAGAGTTTGAGGAGTGGTAATTCCTGCCATTGCATTACACGATATGGTTGGATTCATTTCTTCCCCTTCTATGGCTGGTTCCTGGTGTATATCCTCTTCTTGTTCATTTTCTTCTTCCTCTTCACAATCTATGTAAAATAATTTCTTCTCAGCACACTTATGACCTTTAGTGTATTTTCTATCACAACTGTAGCAAAGCCCTTTTGCTCTTTTTTCTTCCAATTGTTGTGGTGTCGACCTTGTAGGTTGTGGAAATCTAGGCGTAGCAACACTTCCTTCTTTATAGAATTGAGTGGTAGGCTTCCTTGTCGCCATAATTTTACATTCAACTTTTCTTGCCAACCTGAATGCCTTCTCCAATGAATCAGGTTCCAAAACGCGAACTTCATGTTGGATGTGATCCTTTAAAGTGCCTATGAAGAGATCAATCCTGTGTTCCTCTGGAATATCAGTTACCCTTATATTCAATTTTTGGAAGTCCTCAATGTGCTCCCCCACTAAACCCTTTTGTTTGAGATTTATCAATTGGCTAAAGAAGGTGTTGCTCTTTGTATCCTCATAATGTCCTATCATTTCCTCCGTAAAAATTGACCAAGTGACAATTTTTTTACGGGAGCAAAGCCATTGATACCATACAAATGTATTTTGTTCTAAATGTAAAGTTGCAATGCGTACCTTTTGCGTGTTTTGCACGTTATGGAGATCAAAATATTGCTCCATCTGTAGTATCCATGTTACAGGATCCTTTCCATCAAACTTCCTCATATCCATTTTGGAATATGGTGGTTCTTCCCGCCAACATTTGAGTTTATGAAATCATGATTAACATTTATTTTGCTCTCATCAGGAGGTTCTTCTCCTATATTTCCGCCATTAGGAATCATTTCTAGTTTTAAGCTTGTCATCAAGCCTTCCATGTATGCTTTTAGATCATTCTTCATGTCATCCATCTTAGCTTCCATGCCGACTTCCATGCCATCCATCTTAGCTTCCAAACCATTCATCTTATCTTCCACGCCTTTCTTCAAACCATTCATCTTATCTTCCACGCCTTTCTTCAAACCATCCATCTTAGTTTCCACGCCTTTCTTCAAAACTTCCATTTCATTTTTTGTTGTTCTTTGCGAGAGCGAAATTTGTTGCATTTGCTCTTGTAATTTTGACATGTCATGTTGCCATTCTTCATCTTCATGAGTAATAGTAGAGCCTTCTAAAGGTTTAATGGGTGTTGAATTCTTTTTAGGGGCCATTTCAGACTCCAATATTGATATCTATTCTACAATAGGCCCTTGCAATCAATTCAACTTGATTCTTCAAACAAGACTTATGCAATTCGGAAAAAAAATACACACCTTTTACTAGCTTTGAGGAGCTCGATATTGAAATTGAATTTTCTCTGTAATTGAAAATCTTCGATATCTCAAATTCAGCCCTATAGTAGCCCTCTGAAGCTTCTTTCAAATGCCACAGGTCTGACCTGATTTGGATTCTCCAAGACAAATTTGTGTCCAATCTCCCACAATGACCTAATTTTGGACTGGTTCAGTAGAGCGAACTTGTATGACTTGCCACGTGTCACTGTTTTTTTCTTTGTCTCTAAAATTGATAGCCAAGAAACTACAGGCCGTGTACTTGCGACCAATTTTGACAGCACTCCAATCCAATCTCCAGAGAGAGAGTTATTGAACTTTTCCCACGATCACCTCTTTGAGATGAAATTCTGGAGCCTGAAAAAGCACTACCTTCCACAGATCATATCTCCAAAAATATTGCGAACCAAGCTCTGAAATTTTTTGACGAATTTCCTCAAGATTTCTGCTTCGCACCATACGAATTTCAGATTCTAAACCTTCGTAGAAACTTTTTTATAGCGAACATTCCACGATGACCTGTTTAGGAGCTTGAAAACAGACCTAACTTCCACAGATGATATCTCCGCAAATATTGCGAACCAAGATCTGAAATTTTTAGAAAAGCTTCCTCAGGATTTCAGCTTCGCACCATAAAAATTTCAGCTTCTGAAACTTCGTAGAAAAAACGTTATAGCGAAAATGCCACGATGACCTGTTTGGAGCAGCGAAACCCTAGAATCCCAAGGCTCTGATACCAAATGTTGTGTAACCAGCTCCAAAAAGAGAAGAAAAGAGATATTCACGCCTTATAAATAAGCCACTTCGAGGGGGCAACCTCCAATACATTACATTAATGAACAATTCTTGGATGATACAATTCACAAAACCTCCTTTCTATATATAGGAGTCCATGGGGCCATAATGTAATCCTAGTGGGCCACAATGTAATCCTAGCCGACCTAACAATAATAATTTAAGGGCACAATAATAACAAAATGGGGGTTACAAGGGTACAATAATAACAATAAGGGGTTTACACTAACAATAATAAGGGGCTATACTAGTGATATAGGGACCTAACATAATAAAAATGAATTTCTCGACCTGGGATATGATCTTACTGTATTAATTCGCAGTGATCAAAGAGATGGCGGTAGGCGATGCTACCTCGGGTATCTTGTACAACTTATTGACCAAAGTAATAATAATAGTGTGAGGCCTAGATTCATACACAACATGTTTCTTCCAAAAATATGGTTGGCCTAGTAATACATCGCAAAATTCAAGAGGAGCAACATCACATAGTACTTCATCTGTGAAGGGCTTGATGATGTATGGGAGGTGGAAATACTAGTTGACGCAAAGATCTCATCCTTAGTGAAGCCGCTTGATGGTGTACATATGTGGGTGTGTTGTAATCAATAAACCTAGTCGATTCATGACCTCCGCTGAAATGAGGTTCTTTTGGCTCCCGCTGTCGATAATGAACTGCAACGGGGAACCCTTCACCCACATTTGTGAGTGGAAGAGGCGCTCCCCCTTCTCTAGATCTTTGGGCTCATCCTTTTGTATCTTGGTGGTGGAAACGGTGGCATTGGGCTCCACATAAATAATATTATTACCTATGTCATTCCCCTTTTTGGATTCCGACTCAGAGTCGGAATATGCATCTGATTCAAAAGCCTTCAGCTTTGCCACCAGTGACTTCTTGGCTCGACACTCACTCATGTTGTGAATGGGGAACTTATGGCACTCACACCACTTTCCCATGTCCTTCTCTTCATTCATGGTGTTTTTATTTTCTTGCAGCTTCGTCGAGTTGTCCTAGGTCACCACATCTTGGATTTCTCCTTTGTTCGACGATTTTGGGATGCCTTTCCCCTGCTTCGGATTCGCATATCCAAAGTCTCACTTCTTCTGTTTAAACTCTACTTGATCTTGACAGCATATCGATATGCGGCACTGAGCGAGGAGATGTCTAGGAACTCCATTTCATCCTGGATGAACTTATGTAAATAGCTACGTTAATTGAGTACCAAATGCCACTCAGAATCCTCGACACCCAGCTTCATGCGAAGGGCATGAAAACCATTTGTGAACTACGGAACATCTTGGTCCCTTCCATGCCACAGCATGGTCCACTTTATGTATTTATCTTCATAGCTCCCGAAATGTTAATATTATTCTTTGATGATGTCTCAGAAAGAATTACAAGTGGGTGCGACTAAAAACAATGAGGACTCCCTCTCATCCTTTTGCTCACTGTAGGTTTCCCACCATTTCTTGACATGAGGTGCGGCTTTGAGGAGTGCAAAAGTAATCTTTTCCCGATTGGAAAAGTGATGAACTAAAAAATATCCTTCCAACATATTTAACCATCTATCTACGATGTCTACATCTATCTGGCCTTCAAATATGGGAATTTCAAAATCAACTTGTACCTTAAAAGGAGTGGCACCTCTAGAGTGGCTATTGGATGCATATTCGCCCCCTGTGGGTATTCGTTGAAGGATCTGGGCAAAGTTATCCATAATCGCATTCCTATGTTTCTCGAGGGCCTCCTTAAGCAATAATTTGAAAGGATATCCTACTCCCTCACCTTTATTTTCTTCCGCCATGGGAGTTCATCTGGGTTCGTGAGGTTGATCTTGCAAAGTTTCAATTAGATCAACCCCTAAATCCTTATACCCTGATCTCGGTAGGGAAATGCAAATAAAAACAAAGAAAGAGAAGACCGCTCTTATACCACTAATCCAGACTTATGCAGCAACGCAATAGAATATAGATATAATAAATAAACACATATATGCAGCAAAAATAAAAATTCATTTCATTAATATCAAAGAACTAAAATATGCTTACATACAAAATGGAAATAAACTAGCTCAGGCGATGGTAGATTATCTCTGAGAAGAGATGTGGCAGAAACAAGCCATTGAATTATGTTAAAATGAGGATCAAGGGCCTTTTTACTATTGAACAGCAAGGGAAAACCCTAAACAACCAAAACCTTGACCCAAGGAGATGGAATGCCAAGATTTTATGGACCACGTTGGGGTTAGTAAGGCAGCCAACTTCCTGGAATCGTAACTTGGTCATATTATCTTCGTTTGGTGGAAAGATCTCTCTAAGTACTATAGGATTTTTTGCAGGCTTCCCTAGGCCCATGGTAATGTCTATGGTCCTGTTGTAGATCTAAAAAAACCGTTGTTTAGGAGGTCAAAACTACTCTGGAAGTTTAGGATCAGAAAGAAAAAAAAAACTACTAAAAATAATAAATGTTATTATAAACAAGGAAACTTATGAAACCGACTAGAGGTCTAAGTGGAATAGGTGGGTGGCCACCAATATCCACCTGGATTAGTTGGAAATCCATCAAAAAATTGGGTCTCCCCAATTTGAAGTCCCAATTAGACCTCACACCATTTGGAATAGGAGCCCCATCCAGAGTATCGGCCCAGGTGCCATATTTCCTTATAGATTTGCCTTGGCTACAAATTTCGTCACAAGAGAGAAATAAACATATATCTTCGGATCAGCAAGTGAGTATGCTTGGTGAGTGTTCAGCTGTAGGTGTGTCAAGGCTCTTCTAATGCAAAGGGAGAGAAAGAAGTGATCCTCTAAGAGAGAGGTAATAGTACCACCCTAGTAGAGACACACACAACCAAGAGAGATTTGTCTAACATCCAACGGAATAGTCCAAAAATATGTGATATTAATTACAACCAATATACAAGAAAGTTGTTTCTAACATCCAGGGGAATATTACATAAGGATGCGACAACCATAGTAACCATTACAAAAAATTCTCAATATGATAAATCCAAGTCCCATGAACCCGTGAAGTGTTACATCCTTAAGTGTGGCGAGAAATAATTTCAATTTCTGAGCATTGGTGCAATAATCATAGCTTCTGCAAAGGACATCAAATTCTATAAGAAATATATCTAGATATTCACTTTCCAGGCCATTTCAATTTGGCAAGGTTGAAGGTGGAATATTCTTCATCTGAGCCAATGCTCTAGCATTCCAAAAAAATACCTGAAATAGTTCAACTACTTTAGCACAAATGAAAGTAAACATGAATTAAAAACATCCATAGAATATTCTTACAAATATTCATAATCCATGCATGAAGAATATGTTGGCCAAGAGGCTTTTTTTATTAACTAAAAGTTCCAAGACACGTGTATACAATTAGCACCACTAGCTCCAATAGTGGAGCATTGGAGCCACTCCTTCCTCCTCAAACGTACTAGCTTAATGCCTTGTGGGAGGATCCAAGGTGAAAAGGTCATTTTATCATACAACGAGGGTGTATATATAACCAATGGGGTGATGCTTCACCTCGTTGTAACTCTTCAACTACCCTCACCACTGTTTAACTTCCTATGACTTTTTGAATTTACATGACTCTTCATATTTTGTATGTGTCCTTTGGACTTCCACTTCACAATAAATTTTGAATATATCATTACATAATCCACAATAATGATGTAGCATATGATGATTCATGATAGGACATGACATGACACTGATGACATGGACTGCATGATGATGTGGCAGTTCCAAGTTGTCCTTCTTGTTCTTTCTTTCTTTCTGTCTTTAACAAGAGATGTATCGAATGTTTCATATTCATGAGAGATATGATTTTTTATTCATATATACCCTCTAAAGGGTTTTGAATCAGATGGAGTCTTCATGTGGTCTTAATTGTTGATCTTATGTTGTAATCCAGTGTTCCTTTGCCTTCTTGCCTGATGATCATCTTATCTCTTCATATCCATATCTATCTTCTAGCATGTCCTCTTTATCCATCTCCTTCTTCATCATCTTTCCATATAATGATAGAGTACCTGCATCTGCAATACACTCATGACAAGACGACATTAGTCTGGTAAACCCCTATTCTAAGATAGTGCAAATTGGTACATTGACTGAGCTGGAACCAGGGGAAAGGCTGGGAAAGAGGCTCACTAACTACGCAATTACACAGCTCAAGAAGTCAGGGGTGAACCTTGAGCCTTGAGACTATGCAATGTGCATTTCAGGTTGGACTGAGGAAGAAAATTGCGCAATTTGGAAGCTCAGTGTGATAGGCTGAGGGGATGGGCACTAGATCAACCTATTGTGCATTTCTGGAGGACAGAGGAGCCCAGGTGATTGTGCAATTTCACAGTTCAAGATCTCAAGTCTTGAGCCCTGAGACTGTGAAATGTGCAGTACTGACTGGGTAGGAGAGAGAAATTATGCAGTTTTGGGAGTTAGTGATCCAAGCTGAGGGATTTTTCACTGCTTCAGCCAAATACAAAGTTCTGGGAGGCAGAGCAGGCCTGGTGATTATGCATTTGCGTAGTTAAAGAGCTCGAGATTAGAGCTTGAGCTCATATATTGCGCAATGCGCAGTTAGGGCCAAGCTGGAGGGTTGAATTGTGCAATTTTTTAGGCTAAGGCTCGAGCTTGAGCACTGAAATTTCATATTGCGTAGTCTTGGGAGGAAGGAACTATGCATTGCACAGTGTCAAGAGGGAAGGTTGCAACTTGAGGGTTGGCACTATGTAATGCGCATTTTAGGAAGGTCGGATGAGGCTAAGATGCTAATAATTTTCAAAAATGGGCTAAGTGTGGGATCATTGAAACTGACGCGAACAGTGATAGAACTTGATTGTGACCATGCACTTAGACACTTGATGACACAACATATATCATCCAGAATGCATGAAAACATACTTCCCTTAGTGCGACAACCATTGCATCAACTTACAAGAAGTGTGACACTAAATATACACTTTACGACGACAATGACAACACTTGTGCGACATTGCTTAAAACTTTGGAAATGAGTGTGATGGATGTCTAGACGGTAATATCAATTCATTTTCACACATATAACCTCTTGAAATCACCAAAACAAGCTTATGTATATCATGTGAAACTCAACATGCAAAAATATGATGATTGCTACAATGTGAATGATACTTGTGATATGTGAAAGAAAGTGGAAGTAACACATTCCATAGCAAAAATAACATGAAAACGATGCTAATTAGAGTGAAAGAAAGCGAAAGAGACAACCAAAAACATGAAAATGACACTTGCAAAAACTAAGTTGTGCTGAAGTGCCAGTTTGTAAAACTTGTTGAAATGAAAGTACAAATGCAGCTAGAAGTGAGAAACTATCAATGTCAGTGTGCATTTAATGTTGACTGGATTGGACATCGCACAGACACAGTCTTGATGGACCATGCTATGATCGTTCAAGATTTTGTAAAAGGATGTGCTCATGCACTTGTTACAGGTTGCGCATGTGTGAGCATGTGACTTTGACACTTCCAATCTAAGAAGGAAGCCCAAAAACATCAACTGGACGAGAAGTGAATACGGAACAATCAATCACAAGAGCCATAGTAGGCTCCAAAATTCAGGTGTAGGCAAAATTTTGGAGGGTGTTTGTTGCAGCAACAACAAGACATGTGACTAATTTATAATTCATGAACTATATTACCGAGGAAAGAATTGTAGGCAAATATGTGGCAGTATCACATAATGTAAAGAGAAAAACGAGAAGAAGCATATGTAAACTTGGCTATTAGCCATATATTAAAAACCATTGGTATAAAATTATAAAGAATGTGAAAAAAAAAAATCTCTACAATTTTTATTAGGACAACATAGAGTAATTCCTATTAAAATAAAATAGTGACATTTTTCAGTCAAATAATCGATTACTTTTATAGAACATTAAGAGATATCCTCTAAGAAATACTAAACCAACTTTATAAGTTGTTACATAGTTTGGAATAAATAGGAAAATGGTCATAAAACAGTGATTTCCCATAGGAAATTGTAAATTCTAGTAAGTGACCAATAAGAAATAGAATTAACTATAGTGAAAAACAATTAATCTTATCTCCAAGGGAACAAGTATCTCGCCCTTTTACAACGAAAGCCAAAAAGGGTTTGAAAGGTTTCCAGCCTAGAGAAATACATCTCTAAAATTAGAATTTTGAAAACACCGATAAAAACTTCAATAACATTAATGCATCTCGAAGAAGTTCATGTTGCATATACCTATTACAACAAAACATAGAAATAATATAAGGTACAGCTTGAGGAAATATCTGTGTAAATTAAGAAATCAATAAACCGGGGTTCTATTCCAACAAGCGAAAAGCATATTACCTTGCAGGGCCATCAGGTCTTCATGGAAGATACTAATGTATAGGAAAGAGGGAAAATTTGGTTATCCTTAATCCAAATAGATAAAAATATACATTGAAGTAACTAAATGACCATAAGAACGTAGAAAAACTATGAAGTTCAAGATAATCTTTATGGTACATAGTTAACTAAAACTAGAACCTACGAGTAGTAGGAATGGACTATAATACAGAAAAATAAAGAAGTTTCATATCGAAAAGGCTAAATATAACTCAGAAAACCCAAGAATGAAATATATCAATAGAAGAGACTATATAATAGAACCTCGTATCAACCACTATGAATTTTGATAAAAAGATTATACACGAAAATAACCCTTTCTGAAATAAGAAACCTTACGGAATTAAAGGAATGAAACCCTCTCCGAAAACCCTATAAATTACGGAAAATATTCTGAAATTTATGAGCTAACCAAGTAAGAATAAAGGAAATATATTTGCACCAACATTTTATAATATTGAGGTTTCTTATAAGGAGAGATTCAATTCATAAACTACCTGGTTTAAATCTCTATATTGCACTGAGAGAGGGCTCGTCCACAATTCCTTTCGGAAATTTGTGTGAGCACCGAGATTTGTCGTCTGAAACATTAGTAATATTGGATAATGTATAACCCATGCAAGAAACATTAGTAATAGGCTCGAAGGGAACGATAATGTATAACTATAAAAGAAAATAGTAATGAGAATTAAAAACGAGCAATTTCTCACCTTTAACGACCACAAGTACATTTTCAAAAAAATAATGGAAGTTATAACTGAGAGAAGAAGTCAATTTAAATAGTTCTTACCTATGGAAAGGTCATCCACGCGTCTAAGTCATAACCCTTGTAAAATTCGACAGAAAGAGAAGTCAGCCACCCTTATAAGACATATAAGATGGAGTTTACATGTCGAAGGGAAAACTAATTAGTTTACATATGTAAGGGTATACCGACGAAAAAGGTGGTGTGTTATCAAGAAAAACTTGGAGTGAAGTCTACCCACATAGTGCCTTCACTAGAGAATGCAAGAGTAAATGACTCGGTATACCAAGCCCTAGCTAGTTCATTAACCGAAGAACAAAACCCTAAGTTCAGTTGGACCGTTGATTTCAGCGTTGATAATCTGAACCGTTAGATAGAGTAAGTTGGTGGAATACACGTGATTGAAGGGAAAAAAATCCCTCCTTTATAACTTTATCCAAGAATTCTAATAGTTTGGATGACCTATATAAACTGACCCAAAAAAATATACCACATCGTAAAGAAAAAATAAAACCACACTATATATAAATAATCATTCATTGTCTCTCATTACACAATGTCAAAGAATCGTTTAGATAGAATGTGTCATCTATAGTTGTAATCCTTCATCAAGCATTATTTATGTTTGAATGAGTAGAATGTGTTGGAATCCACAACTACACAGGGAAAATAGCATTGAATGAATACATAATAATAATTATAATCCTCTTAAATGGCGCGCATATCAATATAACGAAGGTAATCAATCACTAAGCTAGATACAAAAGATGTTAGAAAGAAGATTGTGGTACATATAGTAGTGTTATAGCCTTTTATTTGGTAAAAGATCTTAGAAAGAATAATTGTGGTACATATAGTAGTGTTATAGCCTTTTATTTGGTAAAAGATCTTAGAAAGAATATTAGTGGTAACTACACGTGGAAAATAGTATTGAATGAATACATAATAATAATTCTAATCCTCTTAAATAGCGCGCATATCAATATAACGAAGGTAATCAATCACTAAGCTAGATACAAAAGATCTTAGAAAGAAGATTGTGGTACATATAGTAGTGTTATAGATTTTTATTTGGTAAAAGATCTTAGAAAGAGATATCAATATAACGAAGGTAATCAATCACCAAACTAGATACAAAAGATCTTAGAAAGAAGATTGTGGTGTATATAGTAGTGTTATAGCCTTTTATTTGGTAAAAGATCTTAGAAAGAATATTAGTGGTACATATAGTAGTGTTATAGCCTTTTATTGGGTAGAAGACCTTGCACTAAGGTCTATGTTGGAAGAGAACTACTCTTTGGTAACTCTTCATAGACAAATTAAAATAAAAGTATTAAATTGTAGTAAACGAACAAAATTTTCTCAACCAATTTCTATAATTGATGAGTCCTTCATTACAAATTATTGTATTGAAGTAAAAATTGAGGTTTGTAAAATATTTTTATTCATTTTTTAAAAAATGGTATTAGTGAGGGTATTTATAATGTTGCACAATGTGTGGAGCTATAAACTCCACATTATTTTACTTTAATTCCAAAAGAATCAAATATTTCTTTTTTTCTAGATTTAGGCCTATTTCTCTTTATAATGTCTTCTATAATATTCTCTCCTAAAGAATTAGAAATTCCCTAAACCCCTTTCTTTCCAAAATCATATATGAAAACAAAGGAAGCTTCCTCTCAAAGAGACAAATATTGGATAACATAGTGTTAGTCCAAGAGGCTATCCACTCAAGCAAATTTTGAGGATATAGAGGTATGACAATTAAGCTCAATATGGCTAACGCCTTCAATCAAGCGCATCATTATTTCCTTATTTGAGTTTTGAGTAAATTTGGGTTCTCCTCTTATTTTATTAAATGGGTTGAAGCATGTATCAACTTCCCTTGGATTTTTCCTCTAGTTAATGGAAGGCCCTCTTCTTTATTCCTAACAAAAATAGGTTTACAACAAGTTTCCCCCCTCTATCATATATTATCCATCATAACAGTAGATTCTTTTAGCAAAAAATTGGAAAAAGAGAGAATTTCTCAACACATCCCAGGTTTAAATATAAACAATCAATCATTCTCAATTCATGGACGACACAATCTTCTGGGGAGAAGCCTCAACTACCATGTACACCATATTCAAGAAGGTGCTAGACCCTTTCGTTAGAGTCTCTAGATGTAAAATCAATTACCACAAGTCTCTCATCTATGGTTGGAATGCAAGCAGACTTTAATTTATATTGAAAGAATCCTTTCCTTCTCCTTTAAAGAAGAATGAAGCCCCTTCATATATCTTGGAATTCATATCATCATGCACTCTCTATATTCCTCCCATTACTTTAAGACTCTTTCCAAAATCAAACGTAAGGTGAATGCATGGGGATCACAATGATCAACTCTGATATGAACATTGGTCTTATAGAAACTATTTTTATCATACCTTCCCATTTTTTAGTTCTCTTCACTCCTAGCTCCTTCTAGAATTATATCCCAAATATCCAAAGATCTCCGAAAATTATTATGGGAAGGAAAAAAATATAATCAAAATAAATTCCATCTTGTAAACTGGGAAATAGTTTAAGACCCATCTAATTTGGGGGGTTTCAGAGTTAAATTTCCACATCTGATCAATATAGCATTGGGTGCTTAAATTATTTGGTGTATGATCAATGATGATTAACAATGGTCGAAGTACTTCCTCGTCAAAAAATACTTAAAAGGTCCTATGCGAAGGTATTTAGAATATCCATCCTCTATGTCTCATGGCTCTCCAATTTGGAAAATCCTTAAAGCCACCCCCCCCCCCAAGTTATCCAAGCCAGCCTCTCTTGAAATCTTCGGAATGGAAGGAAAGTGAAATTTTGGTTTGATACCATTTTTGGGAAAACTCCTCTTTCACAAAAACCTCTCTATCTCCCCTAAAACAATGTCTTAATAGAAAAATAAATAAATCACTAGTTGACATATCGACTTCAGATTCCCATGGTATATGGAGTGGATGGTTCATACGTGAATTTATAACTTAAATTACTCCTAGTAGCAGACATTTTTAAGTCCTCATTCATATATTGTGCATCCAAATCCTCTTATATGTCTAAAAGTCGGTGTTGGGGCTCTAAAACCTGCTTAGTAAAAAAAGGGATACTCCTGACATCTCTCTCAAACGGTTGCTCCTCCCAAAGATACTCTCTTGAAAAAAAACTTGGTTCAACAATGCCCATCCCACAGTTAATTTTTCTACTAGACATTAGCTCATGGGAAAAATCTTGATAGCACAAAACCTTTTATAGAGAGGGATCTAGGGCCCTCAAGGTGTGGTTGATTCCTAGGCCAAAATGGAAATCCAACTAGACAAAAAAGAGTGCTTTGTTTTTAATAAGAATCATGTTATACAACATATCCCATAGCATGACATCCTCTATGTTTTTTTTTTAAGGATAAACATGTTATACAACATATCCCATAGCATGAAATCCTCTCCAAGTGTCACTTCAGTCAGAAGCATTAAGCATGTGAAGGTGGAGCTAAGTCTGCATGAAAACAACAAGCCACTACACACGCTCACACTCCTCACAATCATGGTATTCCTTTTCTCCATCTCAAGGAATATTACCTACGGTCTCATCACTCATATAAAGGGTGGGATAATATTTCAACATAATGCAGTTAGGTCTAAGGATAACGTAGCTAGGTGGCTCCTTTGTTCACCATTTCACACATGAATGAAAAGAGCTAGTTATAGTTTAAATTACCTTAAATATAATAGATTTTTCACCCTCAATTCTTGCTCTAGTTAAAAGGAATCAGTTCATTATGGACATGGACTATAACGAGTTATGGGATACTCACTCCACTCTTTGACAGCATGGGGATATCTTGAATGAAATCCACATCGATCTTAAAGGGATTTTAAAGAATCTCGAAGTAGTGGAAGCATCAATAGGAGTCAGCGACAAGGTCTGATTCTCTGCTTACCCGCACCTGAAGAGAAGGGTTGATGTATTTGAAGCGATGGTCCTAAAATTGATGAAATTTGGCCTCGAGAATTCTCAACATTGTGTCTTTGATCTTGAGAGACTTAAGTATGCTCCTTCTTCCTCCTCTGCTCCAATAGAATAGCTTCATGGGGAGACAACAAAGTCATCTCATTCCTCCTTAGCAACTCTGTCTTTGGCACCCAAGTAACATGTCTTTGGGAAACATCTAGGTTGCATACCTTCTGTTATATGTCTTGGTTATGCACAATCCCTTTTGTGTTAATTCCAAATTCTTTAAGGAAACTTTGGGGTTTCTAGAATCAATAATGTTTTGTCTATCAAGATTCAAAATAAATATATTCTAGATTGTCTCCATTTTTATGTAATTTTGATACTAAAGTTTCACCCTTTATACTAATTTAGCCACGACCTTTTATAACAATAAAAATTGGCAATTTATGTTAAAAAAATCATTACACTTTTATTTTTCTCCTTTAATCTAAAGTGTGGTAATTTAAAAGTCACTACTAAAATAAAATAGTGGCAAAGGTGTTTGTAGCGACATAAAATTAGGAAAAGAAAGTTTGTTACATGTATCATGAATTAATAAGGACATGGTGACAACAATTGAACAATGTTTAAGCTTTATACATTATATATGGTTTACATCCCATGCATGCTTCTTTTCTCAAATATGTGAATGTTAGATAATGGGTTTGTATGCATAATCATCAATATAGATTCATCTTAACTCTGGATCTACCAAATGTAGAGAGGGATAAAATATTTCAGTATGCAAAAAAAAATTATGAGTACAAAACCTAAAGAAGGTTTTGCACCTTAAGAGATTTGATCCCTCTCAAAAGAGGGAATTGTGTTAATTCTTTATAATATGATTTACATTATATATAAATTTCACATCATTATTTTTTTATTTTCTAGAAGAAGAAAAAATCTATTATATTCAAAAGGATAGAATATGCATGCTACAACCCTTAATGGACATTACCAGGGGCATCTTTCCGAAAATCAAAGAAAGCTACAAATAACAATGTTATCTCCTTTAAGAAACAATTAAATCAATACATTCTTCATTAACTCAAGACAGTTCAAAACTCTTCAACGAGTTTTTTAAATAGAAAGAGGTGTCAACCTAAAATAAAAGGCATTCATTTGACCAAAAACAGAGAATATAAATTAAAATTGGAAGCCTATTCATCCTTGTTTGACATTGCCTACCAGTTCTGAAATGCCAGACGACCCAACAAGAAGGGATAAAGCTTCCTTAGAGAGCTCACATGCTTTATTGTTTAGTTTTTTTAGCACATGGTTAAAATAAAGCCATTAAAATGGGACCGTTGCCTCTTAGATGTCCCAAAGCGGGGTTTGAAAGAATGCATCTTCCATATAGATTTTGTTTTTCGCCTAACCAATTACTAACCTTGAGTCATCGAGTACTTTTTGTTTAATTCCTTTTAGCGAGACTACCATAAGAAAAGTCTACTAACCTTGAGTCATCGAGTACCTTTTTTTCAATTCCTTTTAGTGAGGCTACCATAAGAAGAGTCTTGAGAGTGATGGATTTCACTTTCTTATTTGACCCTATGCCAAAAGAGTAATGGATGTGCATTACATGAGTTTCATTTAGAAATACAACATCACTAATGCCACAATAAGGAGGATAGCCTTGGTACACACCATAAAATAAACCCAATGGAATACTAGCATAAAGTGGGAGCATTGTTAAAGGTTGGCGCTTTGATTACTTGGAAATTGTCTTTAAATCCTTGGAAAATTAATTATCCAACCTACGAAGATATCAACTGTTATGTTCACATACTTATAAACACTAGAGTTGTGATGGCCCTATATCTCGTAGACCAGTATTCACATAAAGGATTTGAATTTTTTAACAAATAAATCAAACAACTAGACTTTCATGCAATCTTTCAGTGAGTCTTTTGATGAATCAATTCACAACTTTAGCTCCACTACAACCAACTTCAAGACTTTCATTATATAAGTGTAGCAAATAAAGATATATAAGACATTTTCTTCAAATATTTGCATAAGGGACATACATTGGGTTCAATCCACCCATTTTTCAAGCAATTGTCCCAAGTTAGTAGTTTGTTATTTAGAATCAACCACATTTTGATTTTGTATTTTAACAAAGCATGAATTTCGAGTGAAGGCTCCTCCACCACTTGGATTCATCTCTAAATTTCTCTGCTATGAAAGCATAGTAGCCCAATTTTGCTATATATTCACCATTATTTTTATTCTTAGACCATACTCCCTAAGATGGATAAAATTGTAGACCAAGAGGTTGATACAATTTCCCCATTCCACAACTAATTGACGCAATAAATTCAAATCAGAAGGGGAATTCCATCCATATTTTACCCACAACTAAGGATGTTGAGGTTTAACATCAGTGATATAGAAATAACCATACTATCAAAGGCTATTAAGGTGGGGAAGAAAAAGGATAAAATCATCACGAGCACCCAACCTTGAGTCCTCCACTAAAATAACCTTCTTTCCATTACCCAATTGCCACAGTGCCTAGTTTCCAACAAAAAGGGAAAGCCAAAAAAAGGGTTCTCCACACCATCAAACCTTTGGATTGTTTTATAGGCTATTAGAACCAATATTTTATTGATAGAATGGGAAGATATTTTGGTTTCATAACCCACCCCTAGAGAGTGACATTATGTGTGAACCTCCACAAACTATGCATTGTCAGAGCCTTGCTAAACAGGAAAATATTTTTTAAATCCCATATGCCATAACTATTGGAAAAAGCTACCTATCTCCATTTGGATAACGGAATACCACCATCTTGTTGCAAGCCAGCGTAGAGTAATCTAAAACTCAAGTATTTTATTTTTTATCAAGATACCTATGGGCACAAATGTAATAGACATCTACTACACAGGATTACTCTTAATAATGAATTTAAGTAAAGTTGGCCTTTCACTTCTAGACAAAATCCTATTGACCCAAAATGAGATGTGGGCTTCGATATTGTTGTACAACCCCAACCAGTCTACAAATCCATTTCTATTTGGTTTTTAGGAAGAACCCTAGATACTTGAAACCAACATCCAACTCCTTGCGTGGAAAGGGAAATAAAGGATACACTCGATGAAAGATAGCATTTCGAAGGCATGCATTATGAGACAAGACTTGCTAATATGAACAATGTTCCTATATATTTTCAGAAATTTTCTAAGGTATATTTCAAGGAATATAAATCCTACATAGGTCCAGGAGAGAAACACAAGATGTCATCCACAAAGAGAAAATGTGTGAGAGACTATTGGGTTAATACCTTTACGCCTTTGGAGGGTCCTATAAACCAATTTTCTAAGGGAAAACTTTCTATGGCCCCTTGAGAAGCCTCAAAAAAGAATAGGACTTTCCATTTATTGAAAAAACAAAAGAGGCAAGCCAAATACATTTGATAATCTAGTCAATTGTCTTAATACCCATAATTGATTTCAGAAGGACGAGATGGAGAAAAAAATAGCTTACTTGATTGTAATATTTGGAAATTTTAAGATTTAGTGTAGTTGCAAGATTATTCATTCGCTTCATAGAATGGATGGCTTCTTGGGAGAGGAATACCATATCATGGATCTACCTATCCTGAAGGAAATTGAATTTCTCCTCTGAAATCATTTCAGTCAAGATATGATTTAAGAAACAAGAAATGACCTCATAAATAATTTTTTAGATAACATTATAATAGGAAAAGGTTTTAAAATCATCAAAAGAGACAACATCGTGCTTATTTTGGATAATGGTGATAAAGGTGGAATTGAAATACCAAAAAAAAATTCCTTTGATTTGATTCTTTTACCACTTTTAACATGTATCTTTTGAGGAGTTCATAGAAATTGTTGTCGAACTCAATCGGGAGATAATTTAAACTGAGGCTCTTCCCTTTTTGCATGGAATGAATGGAAACCTTTAATTATTCCTCATAGACATCTTCTTGTAATGCCTTATTTATATCCTCATTTATGACTAGAGAAAAGTTTGAGAATACCTCCAAAAGATTCTAGATTGGGCATTCAACTATATCCTTGAGTAAGGATTCAAAGTAACATACCTCTTCATTCGCCTTATTCCTGAATGAGTACACCAAAGTTCCCTCTTGTTTTTTAATTTCCTCAATTATGTTTACATTTTTACAATATGATGTGAATTGATAAAAAAAACTTGGTATTGATATCTCTTTCCTTGATCCAATTGGTTGTACTCTTCGGGTGCCATGCTACTTCCTCCTTTTCCAAAAGGTATTAGTGTCTCAATAATAGAGCTTGAAGCTTGGATAATGGGAAGACCAAAAATAACTAGAACTATTTTCCTCATTTGAAGATATATTCCCAGCCTCCACCTCTTTCCACAATTCCTGAGCTCTCTCCTTTCAGGGGCCTATGCATTTATTAGCGGTGAGATTGATCCTTGACAATTTTTTTGCAAAGTGGATAATATAATAAATGGAGGGAGGGAAACTAAGTGGCACCCATGAATCTTTTACCAATTTTTGGAAATCCTCTTATTTAAACTATTATTTATTGTACCTAAGGGGATAGGGAGGGTTATTATTATCCATAACAATCCTGAAAGGGATAAGGAGGTAGTCAAAGAGTCCTCCAGTAGAAACCCAAGATAGGGATAAAATCAGGGGGCTCAACAAAGCTTCTAAAACCAAAAAATTATCAAACCTTTTAGAGACTACGTCATCACTTGAATAGAAACTCCTCCATGTTTGAGATAGATTTACCAACCAGGCATCCACCAACCTATTTTTTTCAATAAAATCCAAGAAAAAAACACATTGTTTATTGAGAAATGTAACTAGTTTCGGTCTCCATAATTGTTGTACTCATTTCAATATGTATCCTATGTAAAAAAAAAGAAAATTTATTATTATTAAAGCATGGGTTTCATTCTCATTGTTGATGGTATTTTAGGTAAAAACATTTTTTTCATGCTTCTAGGGTTTGTTAGGTCTTAGTATTTATTATCATGAGTCAAAGGAGTCAACATCATGTTTATAAGACCCTTCCGAGAAGTTTGTAATTGTAAAAAGAATTAGTTTTAAGTCTAGAAAGTCCTGGAATCTCCAAGAGTATAAGTCAGCCCTGAGATCCTCAAGTCGGCCTAAAGGAGGTGATTTGACCCCTTGTGTTATGCGACCAACTCGCAAAATAGAAGAAAATATGGATCAACAACTTAAAAATTAGCCTCTTTGTGGGGGAAACCTCTTTTACATTGCATAAATGAACAAATCTTGGATGATAAAAATGACAAGACCTCCTTTGTATATATAGGAGTCTAATGGGTCACATTATAATCATAGCCTACATAACAATGAATAATGTAAGGGCACAACAATAACAATAGTGGGATTCTATGGGGCACAACAATAACAATAAGGGGGCTACACTAACAAACAATAAGGGGGGCACACTAGTATTATAGGGACCTAACATGCCCCTCTCATTCAAAAAAGTGTTTTCCTCAATGCTTGAGTAGTTTTGGATGATTCTGTATAAAATTCTCATCCTCCCATGTGGAATCTTCAGCGAGTAAGTTCTTCCACTTAATGATATATTCTGGAATTGATTGATTCTGTAGTCATCGGGTTCTTGTTTCTGTGACTTATTCATGCTCAAATATGATTTTTTCTTCTCCATCAAGTTCTGGAAACACTGTTTGAATTGGAAAATTATCATTGATAACCTTCTTTAAGAATGAAACATGGAAAACTGGGTGTACTTGAGAAAATTCAGGTAGCTCCAATTTGTATGCCATAGTATCAATCTTTTGAAAAACCTTGTAAGGATTGTAGTACTTGGGTGATAATTTATTATCCTTCTTAACTTGCTTGAGGGACATTTATTTGTATGGTTATGGTCATAAAAATATCTAGTCGCCTACATCAAAACTTCTTTCACTGCAATGTTGATATGTGTGTTGTTTCATTCGATTTTGCATCGGAGTGAGTTTATCCTTTAAGAGTTGGAGGACTTCTTGTTGATGCTTGATGTGATCTTCCGCTACTTGAACATTGGAATTTTATCTTAAATATGATGTGATGGATGGTGCATGATATCCATAAAGTTCCATAAAAGGGGTCAGTTTTGTTTTAGAATGGAAGGAAGTGTTATACCACCACTCACCTAGAGGTAACCACTTGACCCATTGTGTTTGTTTATTAGATACAAATAAACAAAGATGTCCTTCCAAAAATTTGTTCATTGTCTTAGTTTCCCCATTAGATTAAGGATGATAAGATGAACTATGAGCTAATTGAGTGCCAAGGCAAGAAAATAATTCCGTCCAAAAATTTCCTGTGAAAATGGGATCTCTCTCACTTACTATAATCTTTGGGTTTCCATGAATATTTTGAATTGTTTCCATAAATGTAGTAGCAATTGTATTGTTTTTAAAAGGATGAGATAATGCACAAAAGTGTACATACTTGGTAATTCTATCAACTACCACCATGATGGCACTATTTCCTTCAGACTTGGGTAAACCTATGATAAAATCCATTGAGACCTCCTCCCAACGTTGACTTGGAATGGCTAAAGGTTTTAATAGACCTGGGGTCTTAATTGTCTCAACTTTATTTTGTTGGAAAACCAAACATTCTGCCACAAAATTTTGAGTATCAGATTTAAGGCCAAAAA
Organism: Pinus albicaulis; assembly: GCA_034641835.2. Classification (NCBI taxonomy): domain Eukaryota; kingdom Viridiplantae; phylum Streptophyta; class Pinopsida; order Pinales; family Pinaceae; genus Pinus; species Pinus albicaulis. The sequence continues at coordinate 796,620,953 of CM076584.1, read as the reverse complement.
TCCTTCTTGACCCTGTGGTAATTTTTTAAAAATCTTGAGTGCCCTCCTAAGGGACAGGTCTACAATTCCAAAAGAATATTTTGTTTGAGTTGGGAATTCTTACAAAGATATAAGCGATCTTTTTACCATAATGAATCATTTTTCCAGCTAAATGTATCAGATGTACTAGGATCTTGTTGCAACTTTTGTATGAGTGTCCACACCTCTTCATCATTCTTCCATCCGTCCCTTGCTTTGGTTATCCACTCAGGTTGGTTAATACAAATGGCACAAAGCAATGCTTCCACATCCTCATCCTTTCTTTAGAGTGCATCTAAAACAACATTTTGCTTCCCTTTTTTATAGATGATTTCAAAGTCATAACCCAACATCTTTGTGACCCATTTTTTCTACTCTTCTAAAGATAATCTTTGTTCCAAAAAGTATTTAAGGCTATCATGATATCTTTTCACCTTGAAGTGTCTTCCCATTAGGTAAGGTCACCATTGCTTTAGTGCATGTAGTATTTACAACATTTTCTTCTCATAAATATGTTTTTGAAAATACTTTCCTTTGATTGAATGAATTTCAAAAGAAATGGGTCTTCCTTCTTGCATTAAAACCACACCAATTCCATTTCCTGAGGCATTGCATTCCACAATAAAGGTTTTTTTGAAGTCTAGCATAGCCAAGACCAATGCTTGGCACATTTCCTCTTTAAGATGTTTAAATTCCTTGGTTGCTTCTAGATTCCGAGAAAATGCATTTTTATTTAGTGCTTATGTTAGAGATGCTACTATTCTCCCATAATTATTAAAAAACTTGCGATAATGCCCCGTCAACTGGAGAAATACTCAAAGATGCTTTATGGTTGTGGGTATTTTCCATTGCTTAATGTATTTAATTTTGTTAGGGTCTACCTTAACACCCTCATGAGATACAATATGACCCAAATATTCCACCTCTTGTACTCCAAAGAAACATTTGGAGATTTTTCATATAATTGTTTCTCCTCCAATAGTTTGATCACCTTGTCAACATGTTGAACATGGTCCTTCCACGACTTGGTTTAGATTAGTATATCATCAAAAAATACTAATATAAGGAAAGGTTTGAAAATGGAATCCATCAAACCTTGAAATGTGGAAGGTGCATTAGTAAGCCCAAAAGGCATGAACAAAAATTCATAATGACCCTCATAAGTTCTGAATGTTATTTTTGGAATGTCTTCAGTCTTCATTCTAATTTGATGATATCCTGAATGAAGATCCATATTAGTGAATTAAATTGCTTCATGTGATTCATACAATAATTCATCAATGACATGAATGGGAAATTTATCTTTAATAGTGAGATTTTTGAGCTCCTGATAATCCAGACACATACGCCATGATCCATCCTTATTGTGCACCAATACTACTGGAGCAGAGAAATAACTTTCATTAAGTTGAATTATACCGGCCTCTAGCATTTCTGCAATCATACGTTCAATCTCACTCTTTTGGGCATAAGGATATACGTAAGGCCTAATGTTTGGAGGAACACTTCATTGAATCAAATGAATAGCATGATCATGATCCCGAATAGGTGGGAGGCCTTTGGGAGTCTCAAAAACCTTGGAATGATTGTCCAAGACTTTTTGGAGATATGGAGAAATAGATGATTTCGATGTTTGAAACTCTAGTGATCATTATTGTGCAATTACGCCTCATTGTTCTTTATTCAGAAGATTTGTCATGACATTAGAGATGATTATATTTCTTGGTTTCCCTACAATGCCCCTTAATTCAACTTCCTTTCCTTCCCAAAAAAAATTCAAAAAAAGTTCTTGAAAATTGAAAGTTATCATCCCCAAAGATTGTAACCATTGGAATCCTAGTACAACATCAACACCACCCATTGGAATGGAAAGCATTAGACTCTTCAATACATATTACCCCATGGTTAGATTGATATTATTTCACTTTCCATAGAAATTTTTAGTTCCTCCATTTGTAACCATCACTTGATACTCTGGTGTTGGATATAGGAAGCAATTAAATTCCTTGGCTATCTTACAATGAATAAAATTATGGGTACAACCTGAATCAATCAGCACTATTACCTTTTTCTTCTTGATATATCCTTCTATCTTGAGAGTTGGAGGAGTGGTAATTCCTGCCAATTCATTACAAGATATGGCTAGATTCATTTATTCATTCTCTAGGGTTGGTTCCTAATGTATATCCTCCTCTTTTGATGTTTCTATCTCCTTTTCTTCCTCATCTTCACAATCTATGTAAAATAATTTATTCTCAACGCACTTATGACCTTTAGTGTATTTTATATCACAACTATAAGAAATCCCTTTTTCTATTTTTTCCTCCAATTATTGTGGTATCAACCTTGTAGGTTGTGGAAGACTAGGAGTAACAACACTTCCATCTTTATAGTTGTGAGTGGTAGACTTCCTTGTTGCCATAATTTTTCTTTCAACTTTTCTTGCCACCGTGAATGCCTTCTCCAATGAATCAAGTTCCCAAAGGTGAACCTCGTGTTGGATGTTATCCTTTAAAGTCCATATGAAGGCATAAAACCTATGCTCCTCTGGAATATTAGTTACCCTAATATTAATTTTTTTTAAGTAATCAATGTGCTCCTCCATTGAACCCTTTTGTTTGAGATTTATCAATTGGGTAAATAATGTGTTTCTCTTTGTATCCTCATAACGTGCTATCATTTATTCTATAAAAATTGAACAAGTGATAAGAGTTTTATGAGAACAAATACATCGATGTTGTACAAACTAATTGGGTTCCAAGTATGAAGTTTCAATGTGTACCTTTTGTGAGTGTTTCACATCAGGGTGATCAAAATATTTCTCCATATGTGGTATCCATGTTACCAGATCCTTGCCATCAAACTTCCTCATATCAATCTTTGGAATGTTGTGGATCTTAAACCCAACTTTAGAGTCACTAAAATCATAGTTCATATTCCTTTTTTCCTCATCATGATTTTCATGGATTACCTTGTCACTACTCGAAAACCTTTCTTCTAGCAACTTTTCCAAATCTTCCTTCAACCCCTCTAACTTGACATTCATCATTGCTTCCATGTCTAATTTCAAACCTTCATTCAAAAATCCCATGTCCCTTTTTATCCCATCTATCTTAGCATTCATCATGGCTTCCAATTCATTTTTTGTCACTTTTTACGAGAGCGAAATTTGTTGCACTTGGTCTCGTAATTTTGATATATCATGTTGTATTTCTTCCTCTTCTTCATGCATCAGAGAAGAGCTTTCTGGTTGCTAACTAGGTGTGTCCATTTTTTTTGTTTCAAGGAATTTTGGAATCAAAAAATGATATATATGCTTCATTATGTCCTTTGAATCACTTCAAACTTATTTTTAAAACAAATGTTATGCAAAATTAAAAAAACACACACCTTTTTCTTGCTTTTTAGGAGCTCGATATTGAAATTGTTGTATCTCTATGATTTCAAATCTCAAAATTATAAAGTTTGGTCTTGTGGTATCCCTCTAAGTGTTATTTCTAATTCCATAGGTCAAACAAATTTGGATTATTCAATATAAAGTTATTTCCAATCTCCCACGATGACTTGATTATGGACTAGTTTAGTAGAGCGAACTTGTATGAAGTGCCACATGTTACCGTTTTGAACTTCGGCCCTGAAAACAATACACAAAATGCTACAGTCCATGAAATTTTGTCCACTTTTTAAAAATTCAAATACGATGTTCATAGAGTAATTTATGGCAATGTTCCTGAGGTCACCTATTTGATACGTAATTCTGGAGCATGCTAAAAACTTAAATTATTTGGACCATATCTCAGAAAATATAACGAAATGAGCTCTGAATTTTTTACAGGATGTTCATCAATATTTCAAATCCATGTGGTAAAAATTTCATATTTTTAACCTTCATATAAAAAAAGTTATAGAAAAAATTCCAAGATGACATGTTTGCATCAACGAAACCCTAGAATCCAAAGCTCTGATACCAAATGTTATCCAAACAGCGCACAAAATAGAAGAAAATATAGATAGACGACTTTAAAATTAGTCTCTTTGAGGGGGGAACCTCCTTTACATTACATAAATGAACGATTCTTGGATGATACAAATGACAAGATCTCCTTTGTATATACAGGAGGATAAGGTGTCACAATATAATCAAAGCCTACATAACAATAATAATGCAAGGGCACAACAATAACAATAATGGGCTTGTATGGGGTACAAAAATAACAATATGGGGGCACAACAATAAAAATAAGAGGATACACTAAAAATAACAATAATGGGACTACACTAGTATCATAGGGACCTTACACCTCGAGAAGGTTATAGAGAGAAGTTCAACTTCATTTGGAGACACACTCATTCACAAGTTCAATATCTCAAGAAAGATTTTGATTTGTAGTTGGGAAGATGGAGAAGGAGAGCAGAGGTCAAGAAGAAGGAATAAGGATGAATTTTCTTGGTTTTTGGGCTATATCTCTCTCACATATGTGAAAATCTAGCGTTTTTAGGCTGCAGGACCGAATTGCAGTAGAACAAAGTGCAACATCTTGTAGATGGGAGGAAGGAAACTTTGCTTACACTTCGTTGACCTTAGGAAGAGTTTTCTTTCTCTTGGTAGGTCTCAGAAGGAGGTTAAGTTAGGTTTTCTTTAGGAGCTGCAAGGCTGAAATTGCAGGGTCGAAGTTGCAAGTCGAGTAGATGTGTTGTAGTTGGTAGGACGAACTTGCAGTATGTAGCAGTTGGGTTCATATTCAAGAAAGGACTTGAGGAAGGGTTGACATTATACTAGGAGAAGGACTTAATCTAGTGATTGGGTATTTGTATCTCATTTGAAGCAGATTCTAAGAAGATAATAGTTTTTGGGTGTTCCCCTTGGAGGGGTTTTTCCCTACGTGAGAACCTATATCTGTGTACTCTTTTGTTATTGTTGTTTCTTGATATTGTTTGATGAACATGTCCAACTAAAAGAACATAAATAAGATTAAGGTTCATAAGAAATTATCAAGGTTAAAAGAAGATAAATTTAATATGTTTCCACTTAATCATTTTCTAACATTGTACCAGCTCTCTTTATATGCTATTGTGATACTGGGTTTCATCTCCAGCAAACAATAGTACTTAGACGGGGTCATACCTGTTCTGGCTACTTGATTGATTATTTTTAGAAGTCCTTTTCTATTTTTTTCATTTTTAGGTGTGTGGTTACTATCACTGAGACTTTATAATACATCACAATAATAAAAAGTTGATAAAAGTAAACCAGTCACCGTGGCATCCTTCGACCCTCATCTTCTTTCTAGACGATAGCAAGGTCTCCCTCCGTTGGCACCGGGGGAGGAGTCGAGTCTTAGTGAGCCAGTGCCTTCTTCGGAAGAGAAGTCTCCAGTGACAACCCTTGACTTCCATATAGCTCCATATCATATGGATTTTCCAGAGGATCCTTTTATGGAAGGAGTCATACCTCCTTACAATCCTCCTCTCACTGACCCATCGAGGCCATTGTTAGTTCAGGTTACACCGGGCCAAGTTTTGTATTCGGTTGCACCTACATCCATTTCACAACCGGTGCCCATGGGGTCTATACCGTTGGTGACCAACTCTGGTCCACCACCATCTTCCTCACCAGTTGTTAGTTCTACGCCAATGATTAGCAACCCTAGTAGCCAAGCCATACCCGATCCCAGTAATCCAGTCACCACAACTGCTAACGGACCTCCGAACCCTTAGGGATATGCTCCTATTGTGACTGCGTCGGGACCCACAATGTCTGCTCCCTCTAGCACGTCTACTTCAGTTCCTTTTAGCAACCCTTTCATTTGGAACCCTTTGTTGAGTTCAAACCCCTTGGCTATCATTCCAGGGGGCAGTGTCACCAATACCTATATTCCAGGGGGAACTTCGGTGCCCCTACATTCATTGGGACAATATGGACAGCCAATTGTTAACGTTGTTCCTTTGAGTGGTCAAACTTCCGGTGTAGGGTTTATGTTGATGCTTAACTATGTGAATAGAAGTATGCCACTAGCTAACTCTATCACGTCCATATGGGCGAACCAACCACAAAGTCGATTCGGGCAAGGGGGAACTATTACACTAGGGGAAACCAAAAAATTTCCCCCAATACAACATACCCTACATACATAAACCATACACCCCTACACCCCCACTCACTGGGAACATTTATCAACAAAGTCCTACTTATCCCATTGGTAACACATTTATGGGCGGCCTACGATCTGAATGGTCAGCCAATACTTCCTTGGCTATATCCGAGGGAAAACACGCAATTTCCATTCTTGGCAGCTCTAGACATCCCTGACCTCTACAAATTGACCAATGATCCCATCAACCACAACCCACTCTAGCCTCCAGTACCACAAAATATTTCTTCTAACATCCCTAAGTTCGAAGGGAAACAAGGGGACGATCTGGCTACACACATCACCACCTTTCATCTATGGTTTGTTTCTAGCTCCATGGTGGATGATAGTATCCACCTTTGATTTTTCCACCGCACTCTCACAGGCAACGCTTCCAAATGGTACATTGAGATACCATGTGGGGCCGTTAATACTTTTGGCGCCTTAGCTATGGAATTTCTTAAGAACTTCCACTTACCTATTCGATACGCAACCGGAACGGAACTCTTAACCTTGTTGCGCCAAGACACCACCACCCACATCTCCGATCACATTCATGAATGGAGACGTAGGCAGAGGCTCATCAAAGTGCCAATCTCAAATCATATCTTATCAAACTGGTTTTGTAAGTCACTCTTACGACACCTAGCTAAGGACATTTGCTTGTCTGGTGCGGTCACGGAAGACCAATCCATCTGTCATGTACAGCATTTAGATCTCATCTATTCGCAATCTAGCACACTGTATGACTTACTCCCCCATGCCCCTGGCAACCCGAATCCTCCTGCTACCCAATTACCTGGAGCGCATGCCAATGACCTCGTTGGTGCCACCTCTGGCGTAGCCATAAAAAAGATGTGGGAAAACTTCCCAGCCATCTTCGGCTGCCACCGCCCCTAACCAATCAAATGCTCTTCCCATCGTTGAGGTAAACTCTATGCAATCTACACAAAAACCTAACGACAAGAAAAAGAAAACGACCTCTCCTTCTGAAGTGCAGTCCAGTACTCAAAATAATCCCAATCTGAAAAATGTTTCTAAGAATGACAAAGGAAAGGAGAAACCAGTGAGATTCCCTTGCAAAATTTTTGTAGAGGAACACTTGACATACGAATGTCCTCGGCTGTAGGAATTCACAGATTTTATCACAAACAAGGACTCTGGAAGGACACATGTTGTCCTTCACAATCCATTCCCTAATCCATAGCATCAACAACAACACATGGTTGCAAACCCACCACATCCCCCCCAAAGGGGCAACGGTGGTACTCATCCTTCCAGTGAAGGACCATCTGCCCATTAAGGCGTAGAAAGTTTTGAACTCCAAACCCGAGATAAAATCTATGGAAATCCAGTCATTGAGACTCAAGAAAATGGTACAAGTTCGAATCCACCGTCATCCAATGATTTTCATATCGAAGGGCTTGATTTTGACCCCGCGATTTGTCCCCCCAAAGGGACACTTCGATGCACGACTCATAACACCTCTTCATGTGCTGCCCAAAACTACAACATTATAGAATATTTGGCGCAAGCACCATCATCCATGTCTGCACTTGAAGTATTGCAAACCTGCCCAGTGCAAAGGAAAGCTTTTCTTTCAACCATTGGTGGAATCGACCCCCAGGATTCTACGCTAGTCATCTTCAACATGGAAAAATCCAAACCTTGCCTTTCACACCAGCTTGCTTTCCAGGTACAAATTGTGTTGAAAGGGAGACCAATCCATCGCACTATCATAGATGAATATGCTTCGACCTAAATTATGTCAACTACATGCTGGCTCACTTTGGGTTCTCCCACTTTGTCTTCTTCGTCGAATTCCCTTAAAGCTTTCGATGGCCACACTTTACTCCCAAAAGGCTACCTTGCTAGCTTTCCCATTTCACTTAGTGGGAAAATGATAACAGTGGACATAGAAGTTGTAGATCGTCATCTCGACTATAATATGTTGTTGGGTCGCAGTTGGTCTTACGCAATGACTGTCATTGTCTCTTCAGTTTTCCAACTCATCCTTTTTCCATCAAATGGGAAAATAGTTATAGTGGATCAGTTATCCTTTTGCACCCCTGATTATTCCACGTTACCAAGTAGCATTGTACCCCTAGTAGGAGACGTTCCTAACTCGTATGTCAGCGTCGGTATTGATCTTCTGAAGGCATCTTCCTTGATGGGCTTTTTTCCTCTCCCACTGCCTGAGGTTCCACACACGATTACAATGATATCCACCATTTCGGATGGCTCTATCAATCCATGGATCCTACCAATGCCTTAAGAAATTGATCCCTACAGAGATCAGATGTCGTTATCACCGGCTGAGTTGGCTTATCAAGCCATCCAATTAGCATCTGAACCCTCCACTGCTTTGGTTTCGACCAAAGATACCACCCTCTCGCCCATCACAGTTCCTTCTAAATATCTCCTCGATCAATTCCTTCCTACGGGTGAATCTATTCGCGAGATCATGTCTCTAGACGAGCGACCTTGGGGAGAGTTCCACCATCGCGCTTCGATGTTTGATTTAGACGCGACTGTTGGGGAAAAATAATTGCCTGTCATTTAATTTGTCAACCGAGGGGTTTCGTAAGCTTGTGAAGCATGCGTGCACTGTATGTGCTAGAAATTATCTTTGAGTTTAGATCAATCTAACTACAGAAGAAAAAAAACCAATTCATCTAATCTATGAAATCAAATAATGAAAATGAAATTCAACTAACCTATGAAATCAAGTAACGAAAAGAAAGAAAAAAAATTCAAAAGAAAATATAGCACGCAATTACACTTGCAGGAATTGAAATTTTAATCTAAGAAAGCATTTTAAAGCATGTAAAGAAAAAAACAACTAATGCTTATTTAGTTACTCCAGCATTTAATATGAAATGTCACCTTCTTGAGATGATGTTAAGTAAACAACTATACCTAATGATCTAGAAAAGCAAGTAAAGTATGCAGAAGATAACTCAGTAATTGCATTAATTGAACATTCAATCATTCAGTCTTGAAATATGATAGAATCAACTTCTTGGAATGACCTTTAGGAATATAAGTGATGCAAATAAAAGAGAATCTAAAAGCAGATGTAAAAGAATGTAAAGCTAACTATGAACAACTAATGTATGTTTTATTGACTCAACCGTTCACTGTGAAGTATTGCCCTCTTGAGATGTTGTGTAAGAAATCAATTATACCTTAGGTTCTAAGTTCCTAGAAAGCAAGTAAAATGTGCAGAGGAAAAAACTCAATAACTATATGAATTAGACATTCAATCATTTAGTTCAGAATCATTTTCTTGAAATGACCTTTTAGAACATCCATTGACACAATTAATTGATAATTCTATTCTAAGAAAATAAATGACAGAACATGAAAGGAAACTAAATAACTGCGAGCTCTATTTCCTCAAGCTTAATCCAATTGGAAAATAGATAAATCTTTCCTATTGAAATGTTTTTAGAAAAGCAAAGATTATACAATCAGTCTAAAACTAATACTAAGAAATCAAATAAACTTTAATCTATAAAATCAAGTAAATCTCAGACATTTTAAGCATCTGATCTAAAAGTATGAGAGATTGTAAATAGAGATGCTCCATACGTAAGCAAAACAAAATCAAAATGAAGGAACATTCATGAGTAAGGTGCCAGAATCTAATTCTGTATTCAAAGCTTGAGCATAACTCCAATTTTACACATGATTTGATAGGAGAAAGCTTCCCCTATTTATACAAAAGATGAGAAGCTATCTCATTAATGAGATTCCATGAATATCTCCTTATATCTCTAGAGTTACAATCCAAATAGGAAGTGATAAGGCACATGTCTTCTTAGATTTACAATACAAATAGGAAATGAGACACATATCCTTATGATCCCATGATCTTCTCCATCCAAATTCGAATTTGGCCTTAGGAGGTCACATAAGAGTCTTCCAGAAGCTTCTTTTTTACCTACACATGGCAACAAACTCATTCCACTTGTTAGGTATAAGTATGTGCATACTATTTTCTAATTTTTAACCATAAATTCACTTAAAAATACTAGGAATTAATAAAGTTTGGAAAAACATAAATATAACCCAATAATGGTAATGGTAAGGTAAATGTAATGAAATGGAGGTGGAGTGAAGGTTATAATATGGAAATATAAGGGAAAATGTAATGGAAGTGAATGACAATTCAAGGCCCAACAGCGACCATTACTCAAACCCCATCCTTTGAACCACCTGAGATTGTTCCCTCCACATACACGATTGTTAAAACTATCGATACGGAAGGGAATATGGGAAATCTTTCCAATACTATGCTCATAGACATATCAGTAAAAACGGGTAATGTGGAAAATATTCATATTGGAGCCGATTGCAATCCCAAGGAAATTGCACGCTTCACATCCCTTTTCAAGGAATTTCATGATGCTTTTTCTTGGTCTTACGATGAAATGCCCGACATAGATCTGTCTATCGTCGAGCACGAAATCAAGATTTATGACAATGCCAAGCCTGTCTGGTAAAGGCTCCAACCTGTCCACCCTCGCAAAGTAGCAGCCATCAAGATTGAAGTCGAAAAACTCTTACACGTTGGTTTCATCTATCCCGTTCCTCTAACAGAACGGGTTTCCAATCCGATTCCCGTAGATAAAAAATAAGGCACCATCTGCGTTTGTGTTGATTATCGTGATCTGAATGCCGCTTGTCCAAAAGACAATTATCCTACTCCTTTTATAGATCATATTCTCGATGATTGTGCCAGATGTGAATCTTTCTCCTTTATGGATGGCTTCTTGGGATATAACCAGATAGCGATTAAAAAATATGACCAGCATAAAACGGCCTTCATTTGTCCTTGGGGCACATTTGCGTATCATAAACTCCCATTCGGTCTGAAGAATGTGGGAGCAACTTTTCAAAGGGCTATGAACTATGCATTGCATGATATCAGACACATTGTACAAGCTTACTTAGATGACCTTCCGACTCACTCCAAGAAGCGAGCCCATCACCTTGTGCATCTTAAAGAAATATTCACTCGATGTAGGTTCTACGACATACGTCTAAATCCACATAAGTGTGTATTTTTTGTCGAGTCTGGACGTCTTCATGGCTTCATTGTTTCCAAGCATGGGATTAGGGTTGATCCTGATAAGGTTAAGGCAATCATTGAATTACCTGCGCCACAATCCATTCTGCAACTCCAACATCTGCAAGGGAAAGAAAACTTCTTACGTCATTTCATAGTAAACTATGTTGAGATGATGAAATGATTTATGCACTTTCTTAAGAAAGGGATACCGTATCTGTGGGATGATCAGGCTCAACTATCGTTTGACGCCTTGAAACAAACACTCGTTTCCGCACCACTTCTTAGTGCCCCCAACTATTCACACGTCTTTCTCCTCTACCTGGCAGCCTCACCATCCTCGCTAGGAATGGTTTTGGTTCAAGTTCATGATGACAATAGTGACCATGTGATATATTATTTTTCAAAAGGTCTCATTGGACCTGAACTACGATATTCACATGTGGAGAAACTCTCTCTCGTGGTGGTCTTCATTATCACTTGCCTCCGACACTATATATTGTTGCGGCAGACTACCGTAATTGCCTTGGAGAATCCCATGCGACACATCTTGTCTCATCAAATCATTGGAGGAAAATATTCCAAATCAATTGTAATCCGCCAACAGTTTCAGTTGTTTTTCACTGTTGCCAAAGCAAAGAAATCTCTAGTCTTCACCGAATTACTGTCGGGCCTTCCCATAATTGACCCAGAAGAAGTAACTCATGATCCATTTCCTGATGAATATGTCTATCTGGTTGATTATTCTGATCCTTGGTATGGAGAAATCCTGGTCTACCTCCAAACTCAACGATTCCACCCAACTCTCACATCAGACGACTGTCTTCGTATTCATCACCAAGCGAAACACTACCTCGTGCTAAATGATACTCTATATCTTCGTGGTGTCGATACTATTCTTCGACATTGTCTGACTCTTAATGAGGCGGAACATGTTTTAAATGAATGTCACGTGGGGGCGTGCGAAGGTCATCTTTCTGGCATTGATACTGCCCATAAAATTTTATGTGTAGGATACTACTGGCCCACTTTGTTTAAATACTGCATTGTAGCAGTCCATAATTCCCATCCGTGTCAAATTTTCACGAATAAAATGCACGCCCATCCCGCCCTTCTTCATCTGGTTATCTCCTTCGGTCCTTTCGCTAAATGGGGAATAGACTTCGTTACATGCAATCCCACTTCTGCGGATGGACACAACTACATCGTAGTGGCGGTCGACTACTTCACAAAATGAGAAGAAGCCCCGATGGAGAAACCGTCACTCTTTTCCTATTCAATCAGGTCATCTGCCATTTCGATGCACCCCTCTCAATCATCACATATCATGGGTCACATTTTCAAAACCATATGATGATGAAATTAACTTCCATACTAGGTTTTCGACAAGATCAGTCTATTTCTTGCTATCAACAAGCAAATTGTCAAGTCGAAGCCGTAATGGCATCTTCAAAACCATGATTCATCGGTTAGTCGGCAACCATAAAACCACGTGGCATCAGAAGCTATACTCCACGTTATGGGCATACCGAACGTAAGTAAAAACTGTTACAGGCTTCACGCCATTCCAACTAGCATTCGTTCTGGAAGCAGTACTTCTAATCTTTTCCATCTTTTTCTAGCTCGTTAAAAAACCGAAAAAGCAACCGAGTTTTTCTTCGTTGGACTGGTTAAAAATTCACGAAGAGTATCGAGTTTTTCTTCAATGGACTCGTTAAAATTTCATGAAGAATATTGAGTTTACTCCGTCTTTTATCACAAAATCAGACCTGATAGGCTACCAATCAAGCTAATCTCATGTAACTGTTTCAAACCAATCTTTTGGCTAAGGCTTAGCCTCCTCAACCTGAGAGGGCTCTCTCGAGGGTTTATATTTTTTGATAAATATGTAGATGGCTAACTCTAAATGGGATAAAAACAGATAAATTATATAAACTAGTTGTAAATCACATTATCAATTGTACATTGGGCTTATGGAGTCATAATAGCTTCAGCAAAACCAAAATAATCTACCTAGCATGTAAGTAAGGGAATAAACATGTAGAACAATGAAACACACAATCGGTTTGTCTATGAAGGAAGTCAGAGCATCATTGATGAATTCTGAGTAACATAAGAAAACACCACTGCAATAGAATATTGAAAAGATGCCATCATAACAAGAACATAAAAGAACTCCTTATGAATCTTGAGTTGTCTAAGTAGAAATTCTGTATTAGGCTGAAAACAGTCACTTACAATAAACAGATTCTTTTTGCTAACAAATGTCCAACCCTTTCTAATTCAACCAGATTTTCACAAAATTTAAAACAAAAAGGTACCATAGCTTCAGAAACTCATTGGCTTCATCAAAACCATCAGCTATTTGGACTAAAAAAATAACCTTCACAAAATTTAATCCTCATTTTCCATTTTGATTTTGCTTTGAATTTTTCATTTTGTACCTCTACTCTTTAGTTCATCTTGAGACTGTTTTAATTGTATCTCCAAATCCTTCGCTTGGCCTCTTAGCTTTCTATTACTGGCTCTCAAATGGGTGTTGATCACTCTAACAAACTTTGCTTCTTTAATGGCTAGAACTGTCCATGTAAAGAACTGTTGTGCACTACTTGGGATCTCTAACCTAGCAACTATTTGACCTTCCCAAAAATCCTTCATCCTCTTGAATTTTGTCTTTTCAATGTTGTGCTTTCTTTCCCTATTTCTCATCATTTCCATCTCTTGATTTTCTAGCTTCAACCTTTCTTCCAGCATTTGACACTTTGACATGTGTTCCTTTCCCTTCACTATCTTGATGGCTACATGCTCCACTATAGGTGATGAGAGATCAACCACCTCTTCATGAAATTTGGTTGCTTCAATATTTACTTGGATATCTTTACTGCCTTCTTGGAGTTTCTTTTCATGCCTCGTTAACGGTTTCGTAGCTTGAAAAACAAAAGTTGAATTCTCACCTTCAAATTCCAATTTCTTTGCTGATTTCATTTTTCTCTGTTTGGGTTCATCCACTTCAATGAAATCTACTTGCACAATAGGTGATTCTTCTATATCAATTGCATGAATTATATCATCCAAATTGCCTTTCATCATATGGTTGTCCTCTGTCACTGAAATAGCTGCTTTTGCCTTTGATGCTACTACTTGACTTATTGTCTTTCTCTGGATATCCTGCTTACTGGCCACCTATTTTTGTTTTGTTTCTTTGACCCTTTCTACTTTCTATTTTGCAGGTGATGGGAATTATGCAACAAGAACTGATGCTTTCTCGGTTCTATCTTCAACCTGTTTCCTTGGTTTCAACTTCACAAACCTCTTTGCTTTAGTAACCATTACCGACTGGATTCTACTACTGGTGGTGAAGGATTCCCCTTAATCTTAGGGTTTCTAGCTGGGGTTATGGCTTCCATTTCAAATCCACTCATAAATAAAAAGGAAGACCAATCCCTATTTATTTTCTGAATCTCATTTAAAACCAGTAACTTTATCAAACCGTGACGAAACAAAGATGTTTCACAGCCATCAGATTTAGCTTGGAATTTGTCAGCCATTTTGGCAAGACTTATATGCAAATAAAACGTTAAATCTAATGATATCATACCTGTGAAATGAAATAGCAGTTTGAAATGATAAGTGTAGACTTTATGGTACTTGCCTTCACATGTGAAATATCTTTGGATGTTGAATAGCAGCTTTGCATAATTGTTCTTGATACAGCTTCTGGGTATTGCAGTGTTCAGGTCCATGTCTACATATTCAGGTTTCATAAACTCCTTGCATGGCTCCATGTCAAACCTAAAACCTTTAAACCAAGATTGATGTCCCCTTGGTATCTTTTTCACAGCAGCTATGATCTCAGGTGTAACTGCCATTTTTATCATTCCAACTTTGGTAGTGGTTCCACTGAAATGTAAATCAAAATCTTTGGACACATGAGTGTGGCAACCCTGCATCTTTTCACAAAATTTGAGACAGCCAGCTTTTCTAAAACCCTCCACTACCATTTGATCCTCCATAACATCATTTTCATTCTCAGGCTCGTATCTTAGACAATGTCCCCCTCTGTGGACCTTCTTCTCCTCTGCCATGTTTCTTGTAAAGAAAACTTGTTAACTTCTCTAAAAGAAGTAAAACAGCCTCTCTTGATTTGATGAACAGCCTCGATTCATACTGGTGAGAGTTGTATTTGAATAGAATAGCCACAAACTTATCCTTACTGCTTCAGATCTTAGACAACATATGTGAAGGTAAATGAAACAGAGATTACTCAATTAGGCAAAAAATTCGAATTAGAGATGTCACCTCATGACCAAATGATGTTTGATTGATATCCTATCATGACTATGATGACTGTAGGACAGGTAAGTACATCAAATATGGTAACTAACTGACTCACCATACCCCTATCATGTCATTCCTCAACTAAAACTGACATATCCCAACTTATTTGACACGAAAGCTAAGAAACCATGATTTCATAACGCTCACAGTGTAATTTTCGCACTTTGCACTATGAAAGTAGCAGCACTTACGTAGCGCAAAACCCACTTTTTGAACTAATGGTGCTACGAAATTGTGGATTTGTGGCTAATTGTAGAAAATTTTCCCAAAACTTACTTAGATGACCCTTGAATGAAAAATGTGAACTTTTTAACTATGGAATGAACCTAAAGACCTTATTTGAATTCTGATGGTGAACACTAAACCTCTAAAACTATGAAAAACCCTTAACAATGCTAAAATGACTTTCAAAACTATTTATACCATGATCAAAACAGAGTTAACATGCCATTTTTTGAAAAAAAAAAAAAAAAAAAAATTGGTGATAACACCGTCTCCTCGTACTCATAACAAAATGAGGCAGATGTACATTGAACATAGGTTTATCACTTTATCTGGATTCAATGGACTAACTTACGAAAAATGAACTATGTCGGGCTTACTATTCTCCCTTCATCGTACCTGGTTATAAAACATGACAAAGGTACCCCCTGGAGTTGTCTTTTACGATGTTTTTCAGACTCTCTAAATATGAAAAGATCACCGAGTTTACCCGTTTGGACTCGTTAAACTTAATCAGACGGGGAAAATTTTGGACAAAGTGGATACTTATTCTGTTATATTTTAAAGGTCAATTTGGTAGCACAAAATCTTGAACATGGCACTTCCCATAAAACTCACTCACAATTAGTTGAACCCTACCATATATGAGTTTAGCCTTTGTATGCCAATGCCCTTGCATTGCTAAATCCTGACACTCTTTGGTGTTCATTAAGCCTAAGCTACCTAGTACCCTGTTACTGTGCCTTCTATCGTTCAAGAGGATCCCACTATCTACTGCTCCCTGTATCATCCAAGCCATCATATACCAGAAATTGTTTGTCGTCAGTTACTCCCATTTTCTCTCGAATATATCCAAAACAAAATCATCTTCTCCTGTTTTGTGTCAATTGATGTAGGACACCTCAATGCCTACCTTTCAGCAGATCTCTTCCTATCGACCTCAACATATTATCTAGGAAGTTGATCTAGAAACACATCAGTACCCGGTTACTTGCAGACATCAGTGGCAGGTCACCTTGTGTTTTGTTGGGGTTTCTCATTATTGGCTCCTGATCGAATGATTCTACGAGTGTTCAACATCAAATCCTTTTATTCACACTTTCTAGATTGTACTGTGCATCTTGGGGACCATCATCCTTATCGGTGGCCACCCTCGCATCTGACTGGTAATCAGATGATTTCCCGCATGTTCTACTACAAATCCTTCATTCACATGTGTGGAAATATGTAGTTTAGTGAGGCGGAGACCAAGACCTTGGGTTGAGGCTTACATCATTTCAGCTGTGTTTCCTCTCCCAAGCTGCGATATTTTTTTCGGAGACAGCTTATCATTTTGATCCTGCCATGACAGAAGCTTCCACATTGTGCTTATCAGTGGACACATTGATCATATCTCTGTTTTAGAGAAATCATTTTGATATAGCTACTGATCATGGGAATTCCTGACTCAAGACAGATACTATATTTCTGACATATGTTGTTGTTTCAATTTTTCCTGAATCCTCCAACTCCTCTCGTTCTACTACATTTATTATAAATAAATTCGGCCATCATCTTCGCCTCTAACCTCACACTTTAGGAAGCATATATTACAAGAAAAATGACCTCCTCATCAGCTCAGTGGAGAAGGTAACATGGAAGGAAGAAAATGACCCAGACAAAGATCCATTTTTCCAAGGTAACGCACCCCCAGAAGCAGCTAGGCAGAGTTATAACGTACCCTAGCCATGCAAAGGCAGTGTTAGTTCCTAGGGTAACGCTCTTTCTTGCCTAAGGGGTAGTGTCATCCGTGTTTGAATGTGAAAAGGGAAATATCTCGTGAAAATTGACTAGCATTTCCAGCTTTTCCTCAGAAAGATTCAATTCAAAAACAGAAACTTATGGCATAAACCTTTTGTTACACAGTAATTTGTCACTGTCCCTGCAATCCCCATCTCACACATTGGAGGGTTGTTTCTGTGACTAATTAGAAGTGTCATGCCTTGAAAATACCATCATTTCATCCCTTGCCATGAGTACAACATTCTTTCTGTTGACCATTTCCTAAGCAGACCACTAAAAACACATGTTTTTGCCTTAGCGCTGGTAGCCCGTTATGCCCTCGCGCCAATGAGGAAAATTAGCATTGAACCCACGCTAGTTGGCGCTCTTTCCCAGTTAAGCACCCGCGCCAATCTGCTTATGGAAATTTTTTTTTAAAAAGAGGCGAAGTTTCGATCACAACAACTTCGTGGATGAGTCATAGGGAGTGGTTCGACTGAATAACCACAGCCTTCCTCCTTTGGCCTCTTGTTTCTACCTTATGGGGAAACCTCCCAAGGGATAAGGCCTCCCTTCCACTATTGTAGGGATCCCAACCTCCTCATCTCCTCTGTAAATATAGCCATCTTCCATTGATGTGCTAGTTGAACAAACTGAATAGCTGAATAGCTGAATAGCTGAACGCTTGGGAAATGAACTTGTAGGAAGGAAATTATAGCCGGGCAACTATTGAGAGCCAATCCGAAGAGAGAGAGTTTCGTCCAGATTCCTGACAGGATTTTTTGAGACATGTTCCGTTGCAAGCCCCGCCGAAGGAAGATCATAGTGTCAGAGAATTTGGTTGTAATCTCCCTTTTGTCATTTATAATATAAGCAACTCTGATTTTGGTTCCATTCATGCGTTCATTTCTTTATGTAATGAAATGAATTATATCCTCTCTAACTAATATATAGTTACGTGCTTTAGATGTTACGTTGTATGTCGTCATTTCCTTGCATGTGTACAGGTGTTCGGACGTGTCAAACGGAAGGATTGTGTTCTATCAGGCTAGGGATGAGGAGCACTGCTTCTTCATCGACAATGGCAGCATGGGATTCGAGGTAGACTACTTATCATGCTCTCTGTCTTTATTGTAACTAGGAACCAACGTCATTGCGTGATTTGATTGTTGCTAGACCCAACCTAGGCTAGTGGGATCGCCTCTGTCCGCAGAGGGGATTTACCTCCTCAACAATTTTGCGACTCCACTGGGGATCAGTGGGATTTAGTCCTTCTTCCGTTTGGGTTGTTTTTTTTGGCTTTTGATTGATTTATTTTCTCTTTTGGTTCACCCTCCTTGGTCTTAGACCCCTGTTCATCCCCAGAGGATCAAATCTGACCTCTGCTTTTCCAAAATTTTCATCTTTCCATGGTTGGCTTGATTGGCGTGGTTTCCACCCTGACAGTCGCGCCCATTGGTGCAAGTTGCCAGTTCATCACCCGCGCCATCCCCTGTCTGGCACGAATTACAGCTAGATAGTCGCGCCATTTCCTATAGGTGCTAGGGTTTTCCCTTGTTTGGGAGTTTTTTTGGTCAGTACTTTTTCTTCTGGGTTATTTTTAGATTTTGCTTGAAGTGGTGAGTCTGGTCTTGGTTGGGAGAAATTATTTGTTTTTTCATTTTTAGGCATTGGCGCTTGTTGTCAGTTAGCAACCCGCGCCAATTGGCCATTGGCGTTAGTTGTCAGTGAGCAAGTCACGCTAGTTGGCACTAGTTTCACCTACAAAAGTCGTGCCAATTTCAAGGTGTGTGAAAATTGAGGTTTGTTTTCCATAAATCCTTCACCAGTGTGTCTTTCCCTTCCGGTCTTTTCTATGTATGTGCATATATTACATTTCTCATTGTTCAGCTAGAATGTATTTTTTCCATGATTGCTTGATGTAAAAGGGAATGAATGCCTTGTTTTTATCTCATGCTTTGGAAGTCCTCTTTGTGTTTGACCTCATATGTCTTGTAGCCTTTTGAAGAATTTTGTTACAAAGTGTTTAAAACAACGATTGCATTCTTAGTGTTTGTTTGCATCCCTTTTGTATTCATCCTTTCATTAAGGAAATTTGCGTTCATTTAGTTTTCGTCTCATAGTTTGCTTTTCGTTAAAATGCATTAGATCACATTGCATTGAAAAGTATTTTTTGAGATCCATCATTGAACTTAGATTACATTGTTTAATGATTGAAAGCTAAAAATCGCATTGAGTGCATTCTCTTTCATTAAAAGTGTGCATTAAGGAGATTCTCATTGAATCATCGAAAAATGCATTGAGTGCATTCTTATTCATTCAAAAAAAAAGGAAATTGTGCATAGATTACAATTGCATAGTTTTCAGAAAAGAGGATTTTGCATAGATTACATTGCATAATTCACATCATTGAATGTTTTAGATTACTTTTGGATAGTGAAATTCATCTAGTTTGGAAAATTTTTGTTTGCAGTGTTGTTGTTTGTTTCATCATTGTTTTAAGCTCTTCCCTTAACTAGATAGCATTCATCAAATTGAAATATTTCTTTTCTCATATAGCTGCATATAGGAGATTTTCAGATGACATGAGGTAGGCCCTCGAAATCGAAACGTAAATTGTAGATCAACTTTAAAATTTACTGAATTAACCTAAGGCAGCATTGAAACCTAACGAAAAATTTTAGTGGTCTAGGCTAGAGACGTGTTCCGGCGTCTTAAAACCTAGTAGCTGTCATTCGCCACCTGGCTCTAGATAGCGCTAGTACGGACTTGCGCTCCCCGTACCATCGAGTATGTAACGGGAGACCCCACTAGGTTGCAATCCTGTTATCCATAGGAAGCCGAGGCTGCCGCCTTGTAACTGTGATACACCGAACACAGCATTCAGGGAGACTACCTGCACATACGGAAATTCCTTGGTCATTTCTCTTTCATTTGATCACTAAGGTGTATATTGCATTTCACGAAAACTTGGTACACCTCTTACCTGGATTACCAGAGCAGTCAGTTTTATCTTTACTGACTCCCTAAATTTGAAAATATCTTCAAGCGCTTGTCCTTTCACGCTTGTTTCCAAACTGAAAGCGATAGAGTCACCTTTTGCTTGTTTCTCAACTCTTAAAATATGAAACAACAGAGTCTGGTTTGAATGTTTTAAAAATTAACTACCCACGAAATATTCCCGGTTAAAGTTAGTTTCCTTAGGGTGTTGTTTTGGGTCGTTTCCGATGGCAACTTTTCCAGAGTTCACCAACCAAGGAATCCCCTCCGATGGGAATCCTAGTCCTTTTCCTCCTTTTGAAAATGTTGGTGCTCCTTATATGGCAATGTTGTCCCTTCCTGGGTTAACTGTTGGGTTTCCCATTTGGTTTTTTCAACCTCTGTGGTCCTGAATGTCTCGGCTACTATTCAATCATTTCCTCCGCCTGAACAACGTCATGTTGATTCCAAGGTGGACCTCTCCCCTTATTCGCCTATTTCTGTGTCCTCCTCTTCTACTTCGCCTGGTGAAAGTCTGGATTCGAGTAACCAAGTGGCTAAGAAGAAGAAGAAGAAGACAAAGAAGAAGAAGTTAGATAAGCGAGAGGCTAAGGTTGTAGCTATTGTTTCTAAAACATCTGCTCATGATAAACCCTCCAACCCTTCACAACAATTTAAGTTCCCTTGCATGTTGTGCCAGGGAAACCATCTTCTTCGAGATTTCCCTGGTATTCCCAAGGTGCTCGAAGTATGGTCCAACGGTCATCCGCCATTGCCTTTGGCTTCCAAGAGTCAGGTTGGGGGCACGTCTTCAGCTAGTACTGGTAAAGCTCCTAAGAAGCATGGTAAGCTCACCAATCCCTGTAGGTTTTGTGAAGGGAACCATGCCATTCACCTTTTTCCGTATATGGATGAATCCAAGAGAGTTTTGGACAACTTGATTGTTTATGCACCTTTCCTTCCGGCTAGTTACAAACAGCTTTATTTGAGTCCTTCACCAGTTGATTCAACGATCAGTTAAGAGTCACCCTTGGTTGATCCCGCTCCCCCAGAAATTCCAAATCATGAATCCACCCCTGAACAACCATTGGTCGTGGAATCAGTTGAGCTGGCCCCGTCTGCGGTGCACCAGGTCTTTTCCGTTGAGAGTGGATCTCACATCCCTCGTGTTCTTCTTGTTTGTTCAGATTCCTCAGACTTGCAGAAATATTCTCCCGTCCTTGTACCTTTGGAAGCTACTCCTCTGCCTCCCATGATAGAGATCCCAGAGGATACCCCTCCTGACTCCATGATGGAGGTCATGGAAGATGCTCCTTCTTCTACCATAACACTAGGGGAAGACCATCTTGGTTCGATGGTAGCCCCTCCAAGTAGTTTGGTCGCTTCCTTCGATTGGAGTCGATTCGCAGGTTATCGCCTTCCTTCTTATGTGCCCTTTGACATCACGGTACATGCCTCCCATCTGGTCGTACCCAGCACCATTATAGATGAAAGGGGGTCTGTTAGCATTTTATCCTCAACTACTTGGAAAGCGTTTGGTTCGCCTCCGCTTGTTCCTGTTACCCAGAATCTGTTGGCCTTTAACAGAGGAACTAGTCAATCGTTAGGGATCCTTCCAAAGTTGCCTGTTACTTTGGGAGGGAAAACTGTCTATATAGATGTGATGGTTGTTCCTAGCCCCTTGGAATTTAATTTACTCTTGGGCCGAGATTATATTTATGACATGGGAGTGCTTGTCTCCTCCCTCTTTCGTGTGATGTGTTTTCTACACCAAGGTTAGATCGTGACCATCGATCAACTTGCGTTCTTTGGTCTAAATATGGCAGCTAGTCCACCATCATCCCTGCCAGATCTTTATCTGTCGATTGTGTCATCCCCACCGCATGTCAATTATGTGGCTACCTGTCCCGTGCTCGTATTTAGTGATAGTGTTGTTGTACATCGTGTGCTGGGGGAATTGGGTTCAGACTTCCAAGATGTTTTCCTTCCATCGGACGGGAAACTCTTGGAAGCCATGACTTCTTATTCCATGATGAAAATTTGTTCGGAGCAGAGTTCGTTTTCTTGTGTCAAGCTCCTTAAAAAATGAAACAAGTTGGTTCGAGGATAGTTCGTCTCCTATGTCAACCTCGTTAAAAATGAATTAGCTCATGAGGATAGTTCTTTTAATTTTTCAACCTCGTTAAAACAATGAAACACATTCCTGTTCAATTCGAGTCTTTGATCAGATCTCGTAAAATCCCAGTCGTGTCTTTCTCTTGATCTCGTAACTTGAACCTTCACTCCATCTGCCTTTCATATGGATTGAAGCTTGGGGGGCATGTACCTCGAATTGAGTCACCATGCTGGGGGCATGCTTACTTTTTCAAGTATAGTTTGTTTCCGTTTCAAGCTTGTGTAAAAATGAAACTAGTTTTAAGCATAGTTTATCTTTGTTTCAAGCTTGTGTAAAAATGAAACCTTTCCCATTTTACCTCTTGTGATTGCCATTTTATCATCCAGTTGTTTCCAGATGAGCCTTGGTTTTCTCACTCCATCGTCACTATCTGCTTGGCCAATCATATGCCTTCACTTGGTTGTTTTACCCGTTCCTAAGGAACCGCTACAATGAGTGGTCTTGTTAGCCAGCCTCTTAACCTTTACTTGTTCTGAGTAGTTCCACCATCACCGGAACCAGTAGCTACCCTTTATACCACTCGTTCCTCCAAGAGGAGTCAAATTTCATCTCTTTTCTGACTCTCTAAAACTGAAAATATTGCCGAGTCACTTGTCGTTTTGAACTCGTTAAATTGGCTGCGAAACGATATCTACCCAGTATACGTTTACCCATTTTTTGGGCTGGGATAGATTATTATGAAAAAGGTATACCCTAGCCTATCGTGACTAGGAGGTTCTCTCAGACATAGTTTTCTACCTTTTCGGATCTGCGAGACTATCTACGAAAAGGGACTGCTGGAGTTTTCTTTTCTATTGTCTTTTCAAACTCTCTAAATATGAAAGATGTCGAGTTCTTCCTTTGTCAGACTCATTAAAACTAATGACATCGGACTCCGTCAATATGACGTTATTCGAGTTCCTCCTTCCTAGGGCTCGTAAAATGTACTAGGTTGGATTTCTCCGAAGGAAAAACTTATATGAAAAGCATATGGTATCCTATTCAAGCTTGTGTAAAAATAAAGAGGTACTCACCAGAAATGGGGGGGGGAAATGGAACCAGTATCGCCATCGTGTCGGCAATATGTCACTCTTGAACATGGCACTTATCTGCATTCATGTCAGGTTGGGGACATCTCATCTCGTTATCTGCTTGCCTCCGTGGATTTGGGTAATCTCTTTTGACTGCTCATCTGCTCTTTGCCATGTCATCATGACCTCAGATCCTTTGATGTCAAATACTGCCAAATCTAGTGTCGTGTCACCGATATGTTCAAGAGAAGTTGGCCTCTGCATTTTTCAACCTCCCTCTGATTCTCTACTGATCTTGATTCGCAAACATCATGTTCCTCTGTCTCGTGTCGATGATGTGGGAAACACTATGGCCCACCTTCGATCAAGGTCACTTCCTGTTGACTTCAGCTCATTATCTAGGAAGCTGATCTAGAGACTCCCTTCAGGTACCTTGGAGCCTGCATGCCTCAATAGCAGGTTCCTCGCATTCGACGCAAGGTTTTCATTATTGACCTTTGATCGGATGATTTTGCGGGTGTTCGACGCCAGCTCACTGTTCACATTCTGTGGATTGTACCTCATGTACCTTGAGTTCCATCGTCATTATTGGTGGTTCCTCTCGCGTCTGTTAACAGATTTCATTATTGGCTGGTAATCAGATGATGTTCTTGCATACTCGACTTCAGCTCACATATTCGCATGCTTGAACTTGTACTCTGTTCGGGTCGAGATGGAGCGCAAGACCCTCGATTTTGTCTGATATACATCCAGGCTACAGATTATTTGTGGATTATTCACATGTATTACATGACTCATTTGATTGGATGGTTGCGCCCATACCTGAGTCTACTTGTTGATCCTTCTTTACTGGATGGTTGAGTCCATACCTTGGATCCCAGTTATTGTACACTCTATTATGGATGGTTGCGCCCATACCATATATCATGTATCAGAGATATCAGTTGTACTTGTATTTGCAGGTCTTCTGATGGCAGTGTTTTCAGTTGGGCGCATTCTCATAAAGCATTTCACCCCTCCCTCTCTCTCGAACCTCATGCTTTAGGGGGCATATGTTACACAGTAATTTTTCACCGTCCATGCAATCCCCATCTCGCACATTGGAGGGTCATTTCTGTGAGTAATTAGAAGTGTCATGCCTTGCAAATACCATCATTTCATCCCTTGCCATGATTACAACATTCTTTATGTTGACCATTTCCTGAGAAGACCACTAAAAACACCTCTTTTTTCCTTAGCACTGGTAGCCCGTTATGCCCTCGTGCCAATGAGGAAAATTAACACTGAGCCCGTGCCAGTTTGTGCTCTGTCCCAGTTAAGCACCCGCGCCAATCTACATATGGAATTTTTTTTTAAAAAAGAGGCGAATTTTCGATCACAACAACTTCATGGATGAGTCATAGGGAGTGGTTTGACAGAATAACCACGGCCTTCCTCCTTTGGCCTCTTTTTTATACCTTATGGGGAAATCTCCCAAGGGATAAGGCCTCCCTTCCACTATTGTAGGGATCCCAACCTCCTCCTCTCCTCTATAAATATAGCCATCTTCCATTGATGTGTTGGTTGAACAAGCTGAATAGCTAAATAGTTGAATGCTTGGGAGTTGAGCTTGTAGGAAGGAAATTATAGTTGGGAAACTATTGAGAGCCAAGCCGAAGAGAGAGATCTTCATCCAGATTCCCAACAGGCTTTGTTGAAACACGCTCCGCTGCAATCCCCATCAAAGGAAGATCATAGCGTCAGAGCATTTGGTTTTAATCTCCGTTTTGTCATTTATAATATAAGCGACTCTGATTTTGGTTCCATTCATGTGTTCATTTATTTATGTAATGCAATGAATTATATCATTTCTGACTGATATATAGTTACGTGCTTTAGATGTTACGTTGTATGTCGTTGTTTCCTTGCATGTGTACAGGTGTTCGGACGTGTCAAACGGAAGGATTGTGATCTGTCAAGCTAGGGACGAGGAGCATCGCTTCTTCATCGACAACAGTAGCGTGGGATTCGAGGTAGGCTACTTATCGCGATCTTTGTCTTTCTTGTAACTAGGAACCAATGTCATTGCATGATTTGATTGTTGCTAGACCTGATCTGGGCTAGTGGGATCGCCTCTGTCCGCAGATCGGATTTACCTCCTCAACACCTTTTATTAGACATTTCCAAACACAACTGAACTCCTATGGAAGGAAAAAGAAAAGAAAAGTTAGGACACATCTAGATCTTTCCCGATTTGAACTGGTTGAAAGATTTGGCAAGGATTGTCTTCTCCATTCCCTATATATTGGAGGTTTGGGCTCTTGGTCTAAGGTCAAAGGTTTGATTATATGTGGAGCAAAATTTCATTATTGAAGTGTGAGGCTTGAAGGTTGGCGAGGTTCATTGAGGACTCTCAACCTTGAGCATCATCACACTTGGAGATAGAGAAAGAGAGATAGGAATTGGAAGAATGAGGAAGGCTTGGTACAACTGACGGTTGTAATCCTCATTTTCATAAATTAATAGAAATGTATCTGTTTTGTCCATTCAATGCTTTAGTGTCACATTTTTTTTTCATTTGTCTATGTAGCATGATATGAATGGCTTAGATTTGCATAGTTTAATGTCAATTATATACTAGTTTAATTGTTAGAAAGATATATTGTTGTGAGTATTACACAGGTGCTTTGATTGGTTGCATGATCTGGATTTGGAGCTGGTGAGGAAGGACTTCTACCTCGCCGCTTAGCGCTCTCCATGGGATCTAAGGTCCACAAAGAGGTAATCATTCCAAATCTCACTTTTTCAATTATATATTAGTATGAATATGTATGCAGTACCTTTGGAACTTTACAGCTAATCTTACAGTCTGCCTTGGGCACCGGAAATTCCTGAGAGGGATATTCATTAACCACCACCCAAGCACATTACCCTTTAGCAAAAAGCTAGTAAATTTGTATTTTATAAGTACAACAGGTCAAAATATGTCTTTGTAGAACAATATATATAGAATGAAGAAAAATAAGGATGAGGATATGGCATCCTTCCTCATGAAAGTGTCTCAAATAAGAGACCATTTATAGGGACTTGGGGAAGCAATCATTGATTTAGAGGTGACCATATGTGTTCTAAATGCATTACCACCTGAATGGAGCAACTTTGCAACAAGTATCTACTCCAATAATGATTCAACTACATTTGATGAGTTGTGGGCACAATGCATACTGGAAGAGTCAAGGATTAAGGTTAAGGATGATATTGGGTCAGATCAGTAGTTTCAAGCCTTTCTAGCCCAAGTCAATAATATGGAGAAGGGAAAGTTTGGCAAGTCTAAGAAGAAATATATGTCCAAGGTGAAATGCTTCAAGTGAAATTAGTTTGGACACTACAAGAGGGATTGTCCAAATCAATAGAGCGATAAGAGAAAGGATAGGAGTGAAGCTCATGTAGACAAAGCAGTGGGAGAACTTGAGAAGAAGGCAAAGAAGGAAGAAGTGAAGGATATTTGCTACTAAAATAATGTTCATTAACTTCTATTTTATTTATTAATGTTGTTTTTTCTCTTAGATGATTTGTTTTTCATAAGCATCGTAGGATAGAAACATATGATAGTAGCATGTCTCAAATTTTTTAAGTTGCTTAGTAGAGATCATCTAGGATATAATATTAGACCATTTTGCATATTGTTCATCTAGATATTATCTAACATTATTTTAGAGGTTTTCATCTTGTTGAAATAGATCATCATGATCAGGTAAGGACCATCATTTTGAATTTCCTTGGGAAAAGCATCATGACAATTTTAGTAGAGCTTCTATGTAATGTGGAATCTATAAAGGGATGAAAGACTGCAATGGGTAAGGATGCAGACTTTTTATATGTATATATAGATGATTGGATGAGATCATAAGAATGTATAAAAGAAAAATTTGGATAAGATTCACTTTTGTTATAAAGATATGCTTAAGTATTAATGATGTTGGAAAAATATAATATTTTGACTTACTTACGAATGTATAGAAGATAGAAATTTTTGATATAGAATATGTAAGATGATAATTAAACATCCAAGTATAATCTCTCGAAGAAAATTTGTAACTTGGTAACCGATTTCTATCCTTGGGCACTCTGATGCATGAAGGAAGTATCAAGTGGAGATGGTTAATGAAGATGTTGATGATACGAGAAGGTCACCAAGGTGAGCTAAGACTATTTCATTTATGGTTTTGTTAGCTGGATAACATATTATTGGCTACCAAGAAAAGGATGTTGCAGATGACAGTTGGGGAAAGTTCAACCATATAGATGAACAAGTTTTAAGAGCTCAATGCCTTGTATCTGGAAACTATGAATTCAAGATTAGTCCACCATGGAATTTAAAGGGTTGTTGTACAAGAAGATAACCTAAAGGTCCAGGAAGATCACTTTCATGATCATATTGAATATCAAAAAGGCTCAAAGAAATGCCTTCATGATTAAATAATAAAGTGATTAGCAATAAAGATGTCTTGGATCTTGTCACAAAAACGAAGAGTGGAGATGGTTCCATGATACCTCAAAAAGAAGCAAGCTTGATGAAAGAGATGTGAAGTAAAGAGGGAACCATGTAGCTATGGAGAAATAGTGGTTGATGCTCTGATGAAGTCAAGTTTTAAAGTCTTATGGTGTTGGCTTCCATTATTGTAAGGAAGGAATCTCCTCTACTTTGAGAGGGATCAAAGGAGTCTCCTTGAATAAGGAACAAGATTCTCAAGATTAAGCAGAATAGGGATGTACTCTCTGGCTGAGAGGGAGTGTTGATGAACATCACATGTGAATTATCCTCTTCCGGTGATGAAGAGAGAATGAAAAAGGATTGGATAAGAATTTGTGTTTCCTTGAGGATATAACATCCAAGAAAGGAAAGGTATCGACACTCTTTGAGGACGAGACAAGAATCCAAGAGAAGAGTGGTTGAAGAGGACCGATATTCTTGGAGGAATCAAGAATGAAAATCTAAGATAAGAATAGTCCTAAAATAACATACCTTGTGGAAATTTGGATGGGGTATGTGCCTTAGAGAGGTAGTGATGTATCACACATAAAGCTTCCCTGCATAATGCTCTTAAATAAAGTAGAGCTTGTCTAGTGAGACCTCAGAGACAGTGTTGGTCATGATAATGATTCTTACAGTATGAATTATCAATCTGACTCTTCTTGAGAATTTTTCAGTTTTATATATGATGGTCTACTATTTGTAAAATTATGAATACCTCCCTAGTTAAGAGGGAGTGTTGAGAAATGTAACTAGTTTCAGTCTTCATAATTGTTGTACTCGTTTCAATATGTATACTATGTAACAAAACAAGAAAAATAAAAGAAAATTTATTATTGTTAAAGCATGGGTTTCATGCTCATTATGGATGGTCTTTTAGATAAAATAATGTTATTCGTCCTTCTAGGTTTTATTAGGTCTTGGGATTTATTGTCATGAGTCGAAGGATTTAACATCATGTTTATAAGACCCTTACACGTAATAGTTGTAAAAATAATTATTTTTTAGTCTAGAAAGTCTTGAAATATCCAAGAGTACAAGGGCCCTGGGATCCTCAAGTCGGCCTTAAGGAGGGGATTCAACCCCTTGTGAAGGATATATAAAGAGTAGTTTGACTTCATTCAGAGACACACTCACTCACAAGTTAGAAATCTCAAGAATGAGTTTAATTTGTAGCTGGGAAGCTGGAGAAGGAGAGAAAAGGTAAAGAATAAGTAAGAAGGGTGAATTTTATTGGTTTTTGGGCTATATCTCTCTCATGCATACAAAAATCTAAGGTTTCTAGGCTATAGGAAGAGGACAAAGTTTCATAACCAAATTTCAGTAGGGCGAAGTGCAACATCTTGTAGCTGGGAGGAAGAAAACTTTGTCTATACTTCACTAACCTTAGGAAGAGTTGTCTTGTTCTTGGTAGGTCCCAGAAGGAGATCGAGATAAGGTTTATTCAGGAGCTACAAGGACAAAATTGCAGGGTTGAAGTTGCAGGACGAGTAGTAGTGCCATAACTGGCAGGACGAAGTTGCAGTGTGTAGCAATTGAGTGCATATTCAAGAAAAGACTTGAGGAATGGCTAACTTGATACTGGGAGAAGGAATTGGTCTAGGGATTGTATCTTTGTATATAATTTGAAGCAGATTCTAGGAAGACAAGAGTTTCCAGGTTTTCCCCTTGGAGGGGTTTTGCCCTAGCTGAGAGTCTGTATCTATGCCCTCTTTTGTTATTGTTGCTTCTTGGTATTTTTTGATGAAAATACATAACTAAAAGAACATAAAGAAGATTAAAATTCACAAGAAAGTATAATTTTTAAAAGAAGATAAGTTTAATAATTTTCCACTTTATCATTTTCTAACATTATTGATCTTATATCAGAGAGTGGCCCCATACTTCCCACAAAGAAAAATTATACTCAAATCCTCGCTAATGAGCACATGGGAGGCATTTATAATTCTAGACTGCTCAATTCCTTCCCATAATGTGATTCGATTAGAGTAGGGGCCATAAATATTGATAACATACAATTCAATTCCCAATTCCTTGACCATCAAAAAAATCAATATAGCTAAGAGATAAGAGGAAGTCAAAATTGCAATGAGAGGAGGGCTCCAACCTATGATTAGACCCCTTAAAAGGCCTTATGCATCCATTGAAGAGAAGTTCCAATTCATTAAACATGATTCCAGAACAAAACAAGCACGAGAACCATAAAACATGGTTTAGTGGAAGATAATAATGTTTGGATTAAGAAATTTTACTAATATTTTAAGGGCCAATTGTTTGTGGGCACCCTCAACTCCTCTAGAATTGACAAATAGGACTTACATTTGGGATATTTTATGAGGGAATTCCCCTCTATAAAATCCTTAGAAATTGTGGCTTATTTTATTTTGTGATTTCAAAAAGCACCTTTTGTTACACTTTAAATAGATGTTATTTTCTACATAGTGGATTTGTAACAACGGATCCAAATCTAGATCCCCTTGCAAGATAAAGGCATATTTTAACATTTTCCTAAGGAATAGAGCATAATTATTCTTAAGGGAGCATATGGAAGCTTGAGGCAAAGTAGGGTCAAGAACCTCGGGTTGAGAAGGCCTGAGGGAAATGGGGGGAACCATAATAGGGCCAGAGGGCTTGAAGGGAGGAGACGAGAGAGGGGTAGGGCTAGAGTAACCAAAATGGCAAAAGGGGGGAAGATAAGAGGAAGAAACCTTAATTTTAATCCAATTCCCAACATAAGAAGAGCATCCACATTGAGGTCCAACATAAAAAACCAGACAAGGGGAGCTTGGAGGAGAATTCTTACTAAGCTCATGCTGAGGAGAGATCCATTTCCTGCAAGTTCTATTGACCAAAGTAGATATTTTTTCCATTGTATTAGGATGACACTACCAGAGCATAGAAATCTAACACTTGGATCCTCTACCTTCATTTTGAACATTTATTTACTTCGAACTTCTTTGTTTTCTTGAAATGGGGGAGCAACTTATCACATTAGGCTTGTAGTTGGCCCAATTTTTCATAGCATAAGATCTGAAAGGAAACCACCAATAATTCATTTTCTAGACCCAAGCAGAGGATTTATTATGTTATTTCTCCTAATATCCCATCTCTAATATCTACCTCCACTTAAATATATAGTTATATGTGATCGACCTTAAACTCCCAAGTTTGTTCAAGTTGAATGAAACATCCAATCCCCTCAATGCCCCCACAAAAACCATTAAAATTTCCTTCGACCGAAAAAGGAGGGGAAGACTGGGAAATATGAGCTAGACCTTCTCTAATGCAATTGGATCCTAAACCATGTTGAAATAAATAGACCACTCTTTCAAAACCATCCCTAATGGCACCCAATTCCACAACTTGGCCAAAATTCCAGCACAATCCTATTTTGACTTGAACTTGAAACACATCCGCCCTCTAGCAATAAAGTGGAAAATCAAGGAGTAACCATGGAGGGGTTTCCATGATACGTCCACCCAAGACTTCAAATAAAACTCCTTCATTGTTTTATCTCAAAGATGATCGACCAAAATCATTCCAAGAAACTATAGGATCACCTCAAGAGAGATATTTTTGTTGACCACCATTGATACCTTCCCTGTCATGGCTCTAATGCACTTCCTCCCTTTTTTCCGATTAATGGGGATGCTACATTCCTACACTACTTGCTCACCGGAACAAGAGATCAATGGCTTGGTTGCATTGGGGATAGGAGGGCTAGTACAGGGTGAAATGATTAAAGAATAAAGAAATGACTTAGAGTAATGGTCTAGAGGACTCTCTATCGAGCATGGAACCACAACACGTAGGTCAATGTCCTATCCATATTCCAATTGGCTCAGGGATAGACCTATATCTGTCGAAAGATCCATGGAAATGCCAGTGGAAGGATACATAAGGCGTTGAGCATGAGAACATTCCATCCATATCAAACTCGTTGTATTTTAATTAGTTTGGAAGATACATCAATGGTACATACTATATCCATAACTTTTATTTCTTTATAAAGGGATGATACACATAAATGTGGGTGTAGGAAACCAAGACATTAGAACAGGGGTGGACAGGCATTAGAAAAAAAATGGGGGAAGAGAGAATGAAACCATGACAAAGGAAATCCTTCATTGAGCTAGAAAAGGGGTCTCATAATTGGAAGCAAGAACATTGGATGGATGGAGGCACGATCTTGTGGAAACTCTCAAACAAAAACTTTACTGCAGATTCCATCCTTGACCCCCCAAATTTTACATATTTATATATATAAAAAAAAAAATTCCTATTTTTAATTTTATTAAACCCTCATAATACATATAGCTACATATATATGTGCATTGCATTTTTCTTTGACAAGTTTTATAGTTTTTTATTTTTATTTTATGTGATATACATAGTATATATTTTATATAACTAAATTTAAACATGAAGTTCTGAAATATCATGGTTACATAGTTGAATCATCGTTATTTTAATTTATATAGTAATATGGATCTATAATGAATAGTTCTATATATATATATATATATATATATATATTTCTTTCTTTCTTTCTTTCTTTCTTCTAATAACTTTGTTAATTCTGGAAATGTAATGTTTCTTGAATTAAATGTTAATGCTCTCCCTTTGGAGACAAAACAAGGGCATAAGGTAGATGAACATCAATTTCATAGATAATTTGTATGGGGGCTATTTTTTTGGTCATCTTTTAGGCTTCTATTTGAGACTCTATACTTATAGAAGTAATGGTATAATATTCTTCCTCAATGGATTTTGTTGGTTAGATATCAAGCTCGAAAACAATAATGTATGACTTGGCCAAATTCATAAATTTTGTACTCGTGCTGTAATATTGCACCTACAAGTGTATATTTTAACATAAAACTATTTTACATTCTTGCATCTCTATTATAGTTGGTCTAGTTTCCCTTCTGGCAAGCCACAACAATAAGGTTGATATTTTGTAGGTTTGAATTATAAAGTTGACAAATTAACCATATATATATATAGAGAGAGAGAGACAGAGACAGAGACAGAGATTATATATGGTTATTATCTAAAACACGAAGTTAAATATCATAGTCACTAATATGGATTATTATTATTGTTGTTATTTAATGTAATATGCACAATATATATTTTTTGGTGAAGAAATTGTCTATAACTTTATTAATAAAAATAAAATTGCAATATTACAAATTGAATTGTGTCGACTTATTATTTTCATTATTAATTTTAACTTTTTATAACTTTTTTTTCCCAAGGAAAAATCATAATTTTCATTAATATGTGAAAATTACATGTTGCAAATGCATTGCATATGCATTTTTGTGATTGTGGTCACTCCATATAGTTATAAAAAATCCCTAGAGGGGTGTACATCGTAGACTGTTAAAAACAATTACAGTAAATACAATAATTTATGTTCGGATATATCATGATAAAAAAACTGTCAAAAAATTGAGCTGTCGATCCTCAAAAATCTGGTTGGTCTATGAAGGGGAGATGATAATAGCTATAGTTTTGATCATCCCTCTGCTCGTCTATATGCCAGAGCCCCCTGTGCTGGATAGTTTCCGCCTTGGAAAGATCGTCGGAAATGCAGTTGTGTTCCCTGTAAATATGAGAACAAGAGATGGATAAGAATTGAGCTTTCAGATGCCATAGATCTTCCAATATAGTCTGAAGTGTGTGCACGTGACAAGTAGCAGATTTATTGAACCTATTAACGATGATTTTAGAATCTTCGTAGACTTGTAGATGGTGGACTTCATGCTCTAATGCAAACTGTAGAAGGTGGTGGAGTGTAATGAGCTCAGCGAAATTGTCCAATCCTGGTCCTAGACCCATCTTGATTTTATAAAAGTGCTGAGGGGTAATGTGAAGGAGGGCACCACCCCCACATCCAATGGGTTGGGCTGAGCCATCGAAGTAAGCCCATGGTATGCCAAAGTTAATAACTTCGGGAATGATAGTTCTAGGTGGTCGTGGAGGGTCGTCGTCTGGGATGTTGGTGTAGATGGATAAAATTCATGAAGTGGTCGAGTGCCAGATGGGGAGGCGGTCCTAGAAAATGGAGCCATTTATGTGGGGAGACAGTGTTCCACCAGAGTTGCCAAGCCTCCCCTATGTTCAGTCCATGCCACTACAGATTAATGCCCAGATCAGATAGGATGGAAGTCCAAAGTGCATGGGTGGAGCGACAGTGTATGAAAAGATGATCAACTGATTAAGAGTCAATCCGACAGAGTGTGCAACAAGAGGGACCATGGATAGATCGTTTGTGAAGGTTGTCCATAGTGGGAGCAATGTAATTGAGAATGCACCACATGAAGAGTCTGGTGCACGAGGGTGCCTTGAGTTTCCATATGAGCTTCCACCACCAAGATTGCACTTGTGGGAGGTGATCCGAAAATATGAGAAGGTAGCATTCCTTTGATGAATATAGCCCATATTTTCAAGGGGCCCAGATTAATTCATCATCCCTTGTGTCAATTCAGATATGACTTTCAGATAGTGCAGCTGTATAAACCTGCCAAGCTTGGTGCATTGGCCTCAAGAGTACAAGTTGATTAGCAGATTTCCATCCTTGCAGGTAGAGGGTTGAGGACAGGAGGACGGCAATCTGTGCAATGAAATGGATGCCTTGTTCTGACATATGGTTGATGATATCGCGCAGTAAAGTGTGTGTGTTCCCACTTCCTGACCAAGGATCAATTCCAATGCGCGCTTGATTCCCAGCTTTGATTCTCCGAGTTAGACCATTTCGAATGTGCGGGAGTGAGGTGATAACAGCCTTCCATATGGTTGAAATGTTCCGGTGGCTCTAAGAGGGTTGTCTAATCCAATCAATGATGTTCATGGGCCATATGTATTTCATGTAGACCACCTATGTCCAGAGATTCTTGGATGTCATAATCATCCATCCCATTTTTGCGGCAAGAGCTTTGGCGAATATATCCAAGTTTTTGATACCCCATCACCCCCCCCCCCCCACCATTTTTTAGGGAGAGAAATGTCATCCCATTTAATCCATGCAAAACTCTATCCTTCCGGATTCCCATTCCATATAAACCTGTTGCATAATCATTGTATTCGGTCGATGATGGCTCTAGGTATCCAAGAAAGATACATCCAGTAAACTGGAGTGGCTTCCAAGACAGATTTGAGAAGGGTTAGATGTCCAGCCTGTGATAACCATCTTTTGTGCCATATGAATATCCTCTTTTCCAATTTGGCAATAAGCCAAGTCCAATCTGTAATGCGATAATCATAGGGTTTTAGTCTAAACCCGAGATACCTGAGGCCATCTATAAGATCCAAAGGAGTGAAGGGAAATATGCTCAAAGCAATTCTTCTCTCCTGAGGAGTGCATCCGTTAATAGTAATGGTCGATTTTAAATCATTACAGACCATACCAGTTGAGATACTGAATTCTGCAAGGACTGCTGAGAAAGATAAAATGTCACCAATGGAAACATTGAGCAGAATGAGAACTTCATATACAAATAGAAGGTGGGAGAGTGTACATCCTTCTGCAATTTTGATGCCCTGTAGACAACCCTGATTATTTTCATTCATAATCAGTCGGCTTAAAGCTTCCATTATGAGTAGGAAGAGGAGGGGGGAGAGGGGGCAGCCTTGTCGAAGTCCTCTCTCAGAATGGAAGAAAGGAGATGCAGAGCCATTGATGAGTATATTGAATGAAAAATTGGTGATGCAACACATGATCCATTTGATGAAGTTGTAAGGGAAACCCAGATGGGTGAGTATCATACGAATGTATAGCCAATCTGATTGATCAAATTCCTTAGCGAGGTCCAGTATGAGGATGATACTTTTGAGCTTCTTGAGTTTAATAGAGTAGAGCACCTCCTGTGTTATGTCTATAGCTTCATGAATCTAGAAATGATGGAGGAAGGTAAATTGTTCAGGGGATATGTGGGTAGAGATGTTGGGTTTAATGTGGTTAGCAATGATTTTGTATATGCAATTGTAGAGGGAGATGGGTCGATAGTTAGAAAAATGTTGGGGATCATCATATTTGGGAATGAGGGAAATAAAGGTGGAGTTGTAAAGGTGTAGTTGTAGGCATCATATAATCTTCCTGTCATTCGAAACTCTTCGACCAGATTGGGATGTTCTGTCCCATAATCTCAAAAAAGGCCAAATAGAATTCAATGGGCCAGCCATCAGGTCCAAGGCTCTTATCTTTCCGAAACCATTTTAGGGTTTCCTAGAGTTCTTGAATGGTGACAGGTCGAGTCAATTGTTCTTCTTTGTCCAGATCCACAAATCTGGGAAATATTATTGCCACTCTTTTGATTTCAGCTAGATTAGTGTTGGCAAGGGCCTTGTAGAGGTTACGAAAATGCTCCATCCCCATGTGAACCAACTGATGGAAATTATGGGCTTGGTTACCATTTTCGTCCTTCAGAGACCAGATGGTATTTATGGCTTTATGCCAATTTGCGAAATGATGAGAAAATTTGGAGTTCTCATCACCATATTTTAGCCAAATGGCTTTGCTCCGGAGGCGACAGATTTCCCCTTGATCCTTGAGTATCTGATTTCGTTCTGCTGCAAGCTGAGTGAGATTATAACTTTTTTAATTGAGTCAACATTATGTTTTATTGCTATTATTTTTTTATTTTATGTTTTATTACTATTATTTTTTTATTTGACACCTCACTACAACATCTCCACCATACTAGGTTGTAAAGCGTCTCGTGGTGCAATAAGCATAACTTCTTTGTGGTGGGGTGAATTGCATCCTAAATATTCCAAATAATTGATTAACCATGCAATTGATGGAAGTTTTTGCAACATTGGGTGGAGCAATCCTTTGAGTCGTGAAACAATCGGGTCTCCAACTATGATAGTTTATGCACTACTCCCAAAAGGCCCACAATCTCAATACGATGTTGAAGGTTTAGCACAATCGTTAAGTGTGAACATGTGAGTATTTTCCACTTGTTTTGGTACATACTCTACTTTGAACTTCATTTGTTTTTTCCTCTTGTAGTGTCAACATAGAATTAATATTTTTGTTTGTAAAGAAAATGCTTGTTGTTGGTACAGTATCAAAGTTGAGAATCTATGTTTAGGTTGAGGTTGAATAACATCATTGAACATTGTTTACAATCAAGGCCTAGGATTTTTATCAATTCAAAATTCAAATTTAGATATTGAAGCCAATGTATATTATTGAGGTCAAAACATCCTAGATGGTTTTATTATACAATAATTAAACCATGATCCATGAACAAGTTTTGGCACTCACGTGGTTTGTCTCTAAGAGGGCCACTCCAAATGTAGAGTATATAATATTTTTTATTATTCCTCACATTTGGTGGATTTAGGATAGCTTAACCAGCTTTATCCTCGATATTGTTGTGAGCATTTGAAGTCCAATTGTTTTATCTTTAATTTTTGAAAGAAAATTAGTATGTTGTTTTAGAGTTGTGGCATGGTGCTCGAAGGTTGTTTGGTTATTTTTCACTACTTTTAAATTTTGGGTTACTCCTTATATATGGTTCGCTTAAGAGAAATTTCTTTTTGATTCATTAAAAATTTGAACAGAAGGTTTGTTGGCCACATGATTTGTTTTCAATAGAGAAAAACCAAAACATGTCAAACTTACATGACACTTGAATTACTTACTAACATAACAACTAGAAAAACGGAAACCTTTAATATTCTACTTTTGGAAACCTGGATTCAAACCTTATTATACAAATTAATATTGATTCAATGGTAATTAATATTTTAACCATTATCTTACATAATAGATTTATTTCTTTATAAAAGGAAGTTTTATAACCAAATATTTGTTTTCCAAAGATTATTGTACATATATGTCTATCTATTAAATAAAATAAAATTTCATAATCAATAAAACCAACAAACTAGACTATCCTTTCGTACTTGTCTTATTAAAAATATTAATCTCTCTTTTTCTTGCTTATATTTTCTAATTAAATTTGTATTACTCTTTATGTTTGATATCTTTAACATACAATAATAGACTATTCTCTCTTAAATTTAGAAATGACCGCAAAAAATTATCAATAAGGATATTCCTTTTTTTTCCTCATAAAAAACCCGTAATTTTATTCATTTGAAACAAAATTACGTTCTACATATACGTTTCTAGGAGCATATTCTTGAGGATCTACCCATATCCCCCAGTGGTAACAAATATACAGTTAGTCTTGTCCATTTAAGGATCGAGTATCATGTATGTATTATATTACAAAATTTGTGAAATACAGACCTCCAAAGAAAACCAAAAAGATATAATCCAGGGATAGTATTTATCCAATCAACCTATCATTCATGAATATATATATATATATATATATATATATATATATATATATATATATATATATATATATATATATATATATATATATATACATATACATATACATATACATATACATATACATATACATATACATATATATATTAAAGAGTTACAAAATTATGCATGATTTTTTGGGATGTCCTCATCGATGTGTGCCCGATGATAAAATTCAAAATGTTCATCTCCTATGAACTCGGAGGAAGTGTTAGGGCCCTTGAGCCATGTCCAAACATTCTTTAGAGAGACATTCCATCGTAGTATTCCACTCCTTTTAATTGTGTGAGCAAGAGAAAAAATAAAATGAATTTATGATCCTCGAAGTTTCACTTGAAAGAGGAACAAGGAGAAGATTTTAACATTGTTCTTCTTCATTGACCCATTTTAATACCAATAAAGAACGCCTCGAAAACTTGTATATGGTCACATCCCATAGCTTTCGTAAAAACAAAAGTGCTTTGATTCTAAGAGCTCTGCAATATTGTTGGTTCGCCTTCAAAAGCCTATTTTTGCTTGAAAGAAGTCATTTGGGGATAGAAAAAGAATAAACCCCCTTCACTTTTGTGGTTTTTCCTTTGGTAAGCACCATCAAAATATGCGTAGGGAAAATTTTGATCTGGGTTCTCAGAAATAATGTGACAAGGTTGTTTGTTGAATTTTGGTTGAGGGGAAAATGAGAGGATTAATAATCCTTCCACTGCAATTTTATCCGAAGGAAGAGCATCCTATAAGATACATTTGTTGCAAGCTAACTAAATATTCCATGAAACAATCAAGGAGAAAGCTTTGAAAGTAGTAGTATCATGATTTTGAAACCATGGTATCCAACACTTTTCCAAATTTGGGCCTTCCCATTTGCAATTAGGCCCCAAAGAACCTTGACAGATATTCTAGACCTGTACTGAATATGGGCAATCCAGAAATAGGTGTTGTCTTGATTCTTCATTTTCTCTCCATAGGTAACACCATCCAAGCCCAATTTAAAATATCTTTTGCATGATATCCATGGTGGGTACCTTTTTACACAAAATGCACCACATGAACTTTCATTCCTTTAATGGTCACTTAACTTTCCATATAGTTTTCCACCACCAAATCAATTCTTGATGTTCAATGTCAAGGTTGAGATGTATGTACCCAAGTTTAGGAGAGTAAGTGCCTAAAGGGGACTGAACCCATACTAGTTTGTCCTCAAAATCAGTTAAGTGAACATGAGAAATATTAAGAGCTATCACATACATGTTCATTCACATATTTTCTCGTCTTCTAATCCTAAAGCTCTTGGTGAGAGACAACCTTGTTTCCATAAAGTTGTATAATGACACTAGGAAATATGGTTGAGTCTTGACAAGCCTCTTTCCCAAATCAAGTTTACAATTGGTTGAGATAGTTTGAACGAAGCCCCACGAAATGTCCAAGGATCTACATCAATTCTAAATTTTCTCCCATCTCCCACTTTCTAGGGTCGTCCCAATTTAATGAGCTCAAAATAATTTATAATAGATCTCCACAAAATATAAATGTTTGACCATGGTTTTACTCTAATATGGATCCAATCATCTAATGAAAGAGGGTTATGTATTTTTGGGTAACCACTTAAGTCCACAAGTTGTCTATAGAGATTAATCTCTAGCCAAACTTTGCATCCAATGATAAAGAGAAGAGAAACATATTTTTCAAACCCCAAACACCTAGTAGCTTAGGCAAAGAAATGTGTTGCCATATGACCCACAAAACCAAAAAGTGGTATTTTTGGCCAACCCACAGGAAAGATAAACATATTATTCTTTTTTTTTATAAGGTTCTCTTAGGAATCCAAGCTAGAGATATCTAATAGATTGATATTACCTCCAAAACAAATTTTACAAGGATTAAACGCCCGTCCTAGAAAGCCACATGAAGCTCCAGATTTTTAGCCTTTTTCTAATTTTTCCAAGAGCCTGTTATAGTCTTCATTTGTATAGTCATTGGGCTTCAATTGAAACCTCAAGTATTTCAGACTTTCCTCAAATCTCCTCATTGCAAAATGGAACATGCTTATGACATGTGTCATCTCTTCATTTTCCATACTTTGATAAGAAATTGTGGACTTCCTGTTATTTTTTTTCATACCAATAACTTTCTCAAAAAATGTTAACACTTTAAAAAATTTGTCAGCGTCCTAAAATGATCCTTCACAAAAAATGAGTATAGCATCAACGAAAATTAAATGAGTTAGTGCAATACCATGAGAAATATTCACTCCTTTGAACTCACCTCTACCTTTGGCAACATATAGTAATCGACTAAGGCCCTTGACAACAAGAATAAATAAGAGCGGTGATAAGGGGACACCTTGTCTTAAACCCCTTTGTGCATGAAAAAATAATGATGTTGCACCATTAATCAACATCGCAAAAGAAACATATTGTATACAACTCATGATCCAATTGAAAAAGGGAGGTGGGGACCTAATATGAGTAAGAATAAGGCAAAGATAAACACAGATGAACCTGTCGAATGCTTTTGAAAGATAAATTTTAATAACTTCCCCTTTCAATTTGTGAATTTTTATATTGTGCAGACCTTCTTGAGCTACCCCAATAGATTTGTGTATTTTCCTCCCATGTAGAAAGTTGAATTGTTCCTTTGAAATGAACCTTGAGAGAAAAGGCATGCTTCTCGAGGCAATAACTTTTGCAATAACCTTATAAATATTATTGCATAAGGAAATGGGATGGAATTCTTCAAATGTTTTGGGTTTTCCACCTTGGGAATGAGCGTGATATGTTGAATTTTGTAGCTATGTTCGGACTTCATAATATTCCATTTGTACATGTAATATTGAAATATGAATTTTATTTGTGAAATATATATATATGAATTTTATTTGTGAAATATATATATATATATATATATATATATATATATATATATATATGAATCATGTTCTTCATGCTTGCAAGAAAAAGAAAATATGTATTGATTTTTATATTCAAAAGAAAAATTATGAAAGGCATGTTCTTCATGACATTTGTGAAAGAAATTTTCAATTTTTAAATTTGTAGTTTTATCTCCACAAGTGGCCAAGCCATCATGATGTCTTGCCTAAGGAGACACCCATTCACATCACTTGAAGGCTATAAATAGCCGATTCGAACTCCTCCCAAGAACACTTCAGATCATCACATTTATATATGTTCTAAGCGAAGAAATACAAGGAACACAAGGTTGAAAATAAAAGGAAGAGATTCACTTCATTTTTCCTCGCTCTAATGATCAAAGGAGGTTGAGTTCTAGACAGTTTTCTATGGTATGTTTTTTGTGGAATAGTGCGAAGTTTCTTTGGAATAGTACGAATTCTAATTCATAGTTGCAGAACGAATTTTGACCCTCTTGTAGATCTGAAGTAGACCTCATTGCAGAAGATTCAGTGAACAAAATTGAGGACACTTGCCTTAGATCTTGTGGAGGGTTGAACTGGCTCTTGGTGGATGGTCATCTTGCTAGTCAGTTTGGCTTGATGTATCTCTTGTTGCATTGGTTCTCCAAGGAAAAGGTTGGATGGGTTTTTCCCCCTTTAGTGGTTTTTTCCTAGGGTAAAATCTTCTTGTTTCTTTGTGCATTTGTGATCGCCATTATTCTACTTTATATGGTGTTGAATTTATGAAGTATAATTACTTAACAATCATACTTCTATGCTAAATAACATTTGTATCATTGGAAGTAATTATCATAGTTCATAAATAAAGTACTTGCATCGATTGTACTAGAAGAATCAACGTGGAATCAAAGCCTTGGTGAAGGAAAGGGTACAAATATCGCTCCTTGAGCAACCCTACTTTGAGATCACTTTGAAGAAACCCTAGATATATATTCAAGTTGCATCTATGGATTTTACAATGAAATCATAGAACAAGTTAGCTTGGAAGACAAGAGTTGACCTGATTCTCGCAATGGAAGATCTTTTGGAAATTGTTCAAGGCA
Organism: Pinus albicaulis; assembly: GCA_034641835.2. NCBI lineage: Eukaryota > Viridiplantae > Streptophyta > Pinopsida > Pinales > Pinaceae > Pinus > Pinus albicaulis. The sequence continues at coordinate 796,578,399 of CM076584.1, read as the reverse complement.
AGGTGACTAAACCTATAAATGAAGCAGGAAAGAAGAAGTACAAAAAATATGACATCACTACCATGAGAATTATTGTGGAATACATCAAGGATCATATTATTCCATACATATCAAAGTTTAACACTTCAAAGAAGATGTATGATGCCCTTAATTATTTACATACTATCAACAATAATGGTCAAGTCATAAGTTTGAGAAATGAGCTCTGTGATGTAAGCATGACAATGAATGATACAATGGATTCATACTTTGTAATTATTTCTCAACCGAATGATAAATTACAAGCTATTGATGAAAGTGTATTTGAAAAAGAACTTGTAAGTTCAACATTTAATGGACTACCATGATCGTGGGATTCATATGTGTTAAAGGCTCGAAATTCTCTGCCTCAACATTGTAAGGGATACCACCCGATCTGGACCTTAGATCAACTCCTTTTCCGTTGGGAATGGTGGTTCCAACTAGTTAAACTGGGTCCAGTTACCTTTTCCCTATTGCAATTGGTTCAAGATGTGTCTTTAGTTACGAATAGGTAGGGACATCGGATCGATTATTTTTGTTGATCAGGCAAGAGAATGACCCTTACGCTGATTTTGTGGCTCAACCAAACCACTCTAATATTTGCCTCTTTGAGGAGATGAATTTTATAATGCAAGATATATGATAACACATGCAAGACTAAATCTATAATGTGACTAATCTAGCCTATCTCGATTGAAGGAAAGGGGAACCCTTCTCTCAATCGAGAGCCAAGTAACTATACGGGAAAATAAGCTTTAAGGAATCAGAATTAGGATGGAGGAATTAGATGGAAATATTTCACGAGATTTTATTCCTCATTGACACAAATACAAATGATAAATCATTTAGTAAATAATTACATAAACACTTATATGTAATTATATCCAACTCCTTCCCGGATGCGGGTGTTATTCAGTGACCGGAGGGGCCACCTGGATGCCATGTGGCGGGACAACTGTCCACCCCACACGCCCGCACATGGTCGCTCGCCCAACCTTAAATGCTCAAGCAAGCCTGCCTTAACTTCACACTCTGCCACCTTCATTACACCGTCCTCCTGCTGCAGAGCATTAAGGGCTCTCGAATTCATCACCATGGCTATTAAACCTGCTACTCGCGCTCATTCAGCCTCCATTAGGCTCTCACTCTTGTTATCTATGCATGCCTCCTTCTCTGCCTTGCATCCTCTAGCTCTTGGCCTTGCTCAGCACTGCCCTAGCCTCCCCTCGGCATTCTTAGGTGGTGGCAATGCCTCTCCCGTGCAATCGAGTACTCCTTCCCATTCCTGCACATCTATTTCTTCGTCTGTCATGCATAGGTGTCATTGTATGCGATGTCGAAGGGCTGGAGGATGCAACCTCTCTTCCAAACCTCCTCTTTCACAAGCCATGGGAAGGGAACTGAATCTCCCTGTGGGCTGGGAAGATCCGTGCAATATAAACCCTGTCAATATTTCCGCTCAATTATCCCTGTAGCTCCTTGTCTCCCCTCCTGCTTCCTCAAGCGTTCAGACCAAAAGACGACCACACAAGTCAACCATCCCGCCTGAGCCAGCCTTCATCCCTCAGAAAATGAAAGCTCTCCCTATGCAGAGTGCCTCCAGAAGCAGCCACTACACTAGCAGCAACTCACGTTCCAGCAATGGGCGGAGTTCAAATAGCGACGCAAGAGATAAGGTTGAGGACACTAGTCAGCTTGCTGCCACCTCCAATCAGCCAGACACTCTGGGTTCGCCACGACTCCAGGTCACCAGCCACGCGTTGAGAAAGGAGGATGATGCCTCCTTCTATGTTTGCAGGATTGAGGAGGAAGACCCCATCACCAGCAAAAAGAATGAACATCCTCACTAGCCTCATCTGCGGGGTGCTCTTCTCTCTTTCTAGCTTTTTTGCAGCGTTCTATAGTTTAAACATGTTTTGGAAGGCTTTTCTCTCATACTTCAGTTTCAATTTTGATATTGTGTATGTTGGTTTCCCACTTTGGGTAGAGTTTATTTTGAGTCTCTAGTGGACTGGTTTCCCTAGCTGGGGCAGTCCATTCTCTAGTTTCAAACTCTTGACACTTCCCTCTGGAATTGGCTTGCCAAGTCCGGAGGAAGAGATATGTATTATTTTGCCTTGTATGATATAATAGATATAGTCTAACTTAATATATATATATATATATATATATATATATCCAACTCCTTTTTTTAATGCATGCATAGGAAATAGAAAGATTCATAATGAGGTACATAAATAGTTCAAATGAGAGATCATGTATATAAGTGAGACATTTATTATCCTAAATCATTGGATAGATAGCCAATCTAAAATCATAATTGTTTGTTCCTACACATATTTTAGTTTTCTAATTGCATTTAAGATTAAATATGTAGAATAGTCTAATCCGACTTATAAATGAATTAACAATTAAAACTCAACAATAGTGCATAAATCTAACAATTAATTCATACATCATAAATGCAAATTAAAATATTGAAAGAAAAACTCATTTCAATTAATAATGCAAACAATAGTTTTACTCATAAATCAATGAAACAAATCTTTATTGATCAATGAAATCGAATACATAAACTTCACATAACAACAATAATGCATAGTCCTATGTCACCAGCACTCGATCTCTGCCTGTAGAAAAGGCTTCTGCCTCAAAACAGTTATTCATAATGGGACAACGCCCCTTTACAAATAGATTAAACGCACAACAATATGGAGTGTTCTTTCCCGAGGATTCCATTCTCTCATATATACTCATGCTCGTTTTATAATTCTTTTGAGTTTGTTTGGCTTCCTTGACTTCATGCTCCAAATCCCCCACCTCCACTTGCCATCTCAAAAATCCATTATTATCAATTATGAATTAAATCTAAATAAATTAAAAAAAATAATTTATAAAAAATAAAATCTAAATAACAAAAATGTATTATAGATGAGATTGACTTACATATTGATCATATCTAGACAGAAATTTGGAAACAATACATATCAGGGCTCTGCAGGACGAACATCCAGATCCGAGAAGATCCTAACACTCTCAGATGGGGCTATGACCAAAAGGGGGTATACACCCCGAAGGCAAGTTATATGCAGCTAATGGATAAGAAAAACTGGACTGAAGCCGACTGGTGGCACAAGCCCATATGGAAACTAAGCTGCCCTGCAAAAGGCAAGCTCTTTTTCTGGTGTCTGTTGGAAAACAAAATCCCCTGGTGGGACAACCTTCAGAAAAGGGGGGAAAAAGAAGGCCCGGGGAGATTCCCACTCTGCAAACAAAATGTTGAATCGGTGGAGCATATTTTTATTCGCTGCTCTTTCGTCACACAGGTCTGGGAAGATGTGCATAAGATGACAGGTTGTTCTCTCCACTAGGAAGGGCCCTCGATCAAGGAGGCCTGGCAACGTTGGTGGAATGGGAGTCAGGTGGACAAACTCAAGAAACTACCTTTAATCATAGCATGGGGAGTTTGGCTGGCCAGAAATCATGCAATCTTCAAGAATAGAGATATTCCTTTACAATCAGTAGCTCAGAATGGAGCTGCTATATTTTCCCTTCTTCATAATAAAGTGACCTCCTCCAAAGAAAGAATAATAATCCCGGAATTAATAAGGGGAGGCATTCCTTGGGCGTACTTTGACAGTGCATTAGACCAAGCAAATCAGAGTGGGGCTGGGATTGTGATCCATTTATCACAAACAAGAATATTTGAAACATCAATCGTATTAGGACAAAGAACAAATAACTTTGCTGAGATTAAAGCTCTTCACCTTCTCTTGTGTTGGCTTATTCACTTACACATTGCTGAGGTTCAGATTTTTGGGGACTCACTCAACATCATAAAATGGTTTAACAGGGAATTTGTTTGCTCAAATTATATTTTATGTCCAATCCTTAATGAATGTTTGTTACTAAAGCATTCTTTCACTCACATTGATCTATGTCATATTTATAGGGAAAGGAATGTTGTTGCAGACTTCCTTTCTAAGGAGGGTGTACAGCAAGCTCCAGACAGTTGGAGGAAAGAAGAAATAGGGCCAGACGGCTCTGCGGATTCGGTTCAACCACCCTTTGCATAATTGAGCCCAAAGTTTTTTGTTTTAGTTGTTATAGTTATATTTTGATGCAATTATTAGAATTAGAAGACATGATGATCCAAAAAACACTCGATTCAGTTCGATGCTACTATTACACATTTACTGCTTGATGATGTTCGTTCCTGTTTGGGTTGTTTTTCTCCTAAGAGGAGGCCCGGGAATGAGACAATGAACCTATTTTAACTTTGTTATATTGTAAATGGGTTGTTTTTCCTTATAAGAAGAGACCTAGGATGCTCTCCAACATTTGTTTTTCTTTTTTGGTTTTATAGACCGACATCAGGTAAGTTGTTTTTCCCTACTGAAGGGAAGGTTGTGATCCCAGCAGGATGGGATGCCACTTTTTGGATAGGCTGACTAGTTGCCCGGAAAGAGAGTAGAGGCCATACCTTACACAAAAAATGCTTATTTGTATGTGCACAGCGAACTTTTTATTAATATAAAAAGTTCGATTTTTTCTCTAGAAAAAAATAAATAAATAAATACAAGAATGTATTATAAATCAAAGCTAAAATAAATTTTAAAAACTAATTTAATATAAAAAAATAAAAATTAAATAAATAAATAAATAACAAAAATATATTATCTAGAATAAAATTAAAATTAACCAAAACTAATATAAAACACGAAAAATAAAAATCTAGAATCCAATAAAATAAATTTAAATCTATCCTAATACAAAATATTATTAAAATATAAAAATTATATCTAAATAACAAAGTAATAGTATATTAAAAATAAAATATAGAAATTAAAAATCTAATTACTAAACAGTAAAATCAATCTAAAATAAAGTATAAAAATAATAAAAAGTAAAACAGACTTTTAAAATATATTATAAATAAACTTAAAATAAAATTATTCTAAAACTAAACTAAATAATATTCAAACTTTAACTAAAATCTAATTTAATATTAAAACAGTAAAATAAGCTTCGTTAAAATTTTCTAATCTAAAGTATAAATATGCTACTCTAAAAACCTGAAATAAAAATAAAAATGAAAATAATTAGTCTTGAAATATTTTAATAATAAAATGAAACTAGTCGTTATTAATTGATGATGATGATGATGATGGTTAACATCTATTGAGATCAATCTTTGGTCTATCGGACCTAAAGAGAAGAGTTATTTAGTTGGTTTAAGATTTTATACCTATGCTCAAAAATCATGGAGAGAAGCCTCCCGAGCTCACTATAATTTTGACATCTTAAAAGTCTAGGAAGGTCAGTGTTGCAACAAAGATTATGAAATTGAGCTCTAATGTGGTTGTAGGCGGGGCACACTAAGAGGAAGTGATTTTCATCCTCGATGTTCATATTCTCACATAGATGGCAGATCATTTCCATCCATGGTGTTTTAGGAACTGTCCAACAACATGTTTCACTATGGAGCTCATGAGAGTTCGTTCTAATCTTGGCTATATTAATTTTCTTCTTTGAGCTAGTTAAAGCAGAGAGATACTTCTGATCTTCTAGGGTGGGGTTGATTACCTCCTTATAATATATTAATTTTCTTTTAGCTGCTAGATCTTTCTCGCACCACATTTTTTCTTTGAACTTAGAAGTAACATTTTTTTTAATGTTATTAATGTTTTGCAATGCAACATTCTCGTCGATCTCCCAATGGTTTAACCAGGCCCTGATATCTTTATACCAACCTCGTTTAAGCCTTAGGTGGTTTTGGCTGGAATTTAAAGCTAGCTTGGGAAGTCTATGGTCTTCTATGTTATTAAGCTTGTGCTTGTACAACAGAAGCCTAGTCATAGCTAGGCTCTCGATAGGGGAAAGACCCACTTCTATAAGGAGAATAGGATAGGGTGTATTGCTTTTAATTTTAAGGTTATACGTTATAAAACGCTTCTCGATTTTCTCAATCTTTCTCCAGGATTCTCTAGAGATGCTGCAACCCCAAACCTCACATCCATATAAGATAACAGGAGTGACTAAAGTTTCAAAGAGGAACTTCTTTCTATCCCACATTATGAGGTTTGTTGTTTTACAATTATTTCAAGACCAAAATAAGCTTTCCACCCGCCATTAATCCTTTTCTAAATGCTATAGTTTCAGTTGAGCTTGTGATGAATATCAATTCCTAGGTACTTGTAAGAAGACACTTCCTCCATGTTACTATTATCATACATAAAATTAGCGTAAGTATCCTTCTTGGATTTGATAATCATAACTTTTGTTTTGTCAGTGTTAATAGACATACCCATGGTAGAGCAGAAATCCTTAAGAAGTCTAAGTTGCTTATCAAGATCAGATGGGCACCCCTCATTGCTCTTTAACTTGGAAATTACATTCTCATATAACCTTATAGCAGCCACTCTTAGCTCGAAAAGAACATTTAGCTCTTCTAATCTATTCCATAATGTTGTTGCTAGGAACCATATCAAAAGCCTTTCTAAAGTCCACAAAACAACAGAAGAGATTGGATTTATCATTATGGCATTCCTCCACAGTGATCCTAAGCGTAACGAGGTGGTCCGTTGTTGAGTGTTGCCTTCTAAAACCCGCTTGGCCTTTAGCCCGCTTACCTTCACTTTCAAGCCAAATGTTCAACTTCTTTTCCAAAATAATACCATATAACTTGGCTAAGAGAGGGTTGATCATAATTGTCCGACAATTAGAGGGGTTATTTGTATCCCCACTTTTAAAAATAGGGATAATGAGGCTCTGAGTCCAAGGTTTAGGGAACCCTTGCTTGACCGCTTGGTTGAAAAGCTTGTGGATGTGGGGGATGAGGATAGGACCTCCAATTTTTAAGATTTCCACTGGGTAACCTTCAATGTCTTTAGCTTTGCCATTTGCCAGGTGTTTGACCCCAAAAATATATATATATATATATATATAAGTCAAACTAGCCCATTAACAATAAATACATAAATTAAATCAATAATTTAATCAATTTAATAAAATAAGAAATATATGTTAATTAAATAACTAATTAACTAATCATTAATAATAAAATGAAACTAGCTAATTAAATAAATAAATAAAAATAATAATAAATTAATTAATTAAAAGTTAAACTAGCGGTTATCAAGGTTAGTTTGGCCATCTCTATATCTATTTAAACTTAATGTCTTGATCTAATCTCTCACGTAGCCCTGAACCACACTAGTTGGTTCGAAAACGCATGAACAATATTCCAATACATATGATTATGATGAATCATGAAAGCTTAAATTCTAAGAAATAATTAATTAGCCGTGTTAACATGATCTGATATATATAAATATATGCCGCGTTTTTTTTCTTCTGAAAAAAAAAAAATAGCCGTGTTAAACCAAAAATAATGAAACCTGGAACAAACGACTTCCCTTTTTCTGTGGTTTTTTTTTTAATGTTGACTTTGTTTTGGATCCAGGTGTAATGAACCCACTTCTTTTCTTTAAATAAATCCTAAGCAAAAGTCTTCTTCCAGAAACCCAGCCTTTGATCCCATGTCGCCTCTGCTAATGAACTAGAAATTCTCGGAATAGAGTGTCGATCTCCTTCAAAATCTGGCACAACATTTACACATTCCATATTTCGTGATAATATTCTGGAACTGCCTTCAATAATCTCGCTCGTCGTTCTCTACAATTAGTTAACATGATTTACACCTGTTGTTAGATTCACTGATTACATTCTGTGGTGGAATTAATATCTGCCAGGGTGGAGAAAGAATCTCTAAATTGCCTTGATGCGTTAATTATCTAACCCTCTCCTTTTTCCTTCGAGTAGTGTGTTCCTTTTTAAATCTGTTGCATAATACTCCTTATCTAAAATTAGCATATTATTATGCTATTCCCGAGTTTTGCTGGAAGAATCTGCGATAGTTTACATTATTTCTTCCAAAAACTGTAAAACCTCTAAATATCCGCCATCCAATGCACTTAAATTTGGAGTTATATCTGGATTAATTACTAATAGTTTCGGTTATGCTAGAAATTGAATGTTCCAGTTCATCATTGCCTTGTATGTGCAGCGTTTTGGATGGTTGCAGGTAGGAGAGAAGGTACGAGTTCGTTGTAAATGTTCGTTGTTGGAGATGGAGTTGAATTCCCCCCTTTCTCAATTGCGCTTTGCCTTCTATATATGGAAGAGAGGATAAAAAATCTGGAACATCTCTGGAGCCTTGAACTATTATTATGCCAAGAATCTCCAATTTCTAGTTTTATTCCTTTCACAGTCGAATGCACACTCGCCTTCTGGAAAATAGGCAAGGAAGTTCCATTGTGTAACGACTTCATAAATACCTGCAATGGACGCCAGAAAAGTGAAAAATCAAAATATCTAATGCAAAATAACAATTCTAGAATAAGAAAATGTATGTGTGATTATACGATAGGTTGCATTATTGCTACACAAAAAAAAAAAGGTATGACGAGGGGATGCAATGAATCGTGAAGGAATGCAACGACAAAAAAAGCTTTGAGATGGACTCGCACTCCATGGGTGTATTGCCATAAAATAAAGTGTGATAGGTAGATACGTTCCCTGAATCTGGTTTAGATGGATGGGTCCTTGATTTCTTTTTACATTTTTTTGATCTTTTATTAAGAGACTTTACTCATATGGTTGAAGAAATAAGAGAGGAGGGGAAAATCTGAGGGGCAATAAACTCAATGGGAAAATCTAGGGGGCAATAAACTCAATATTTCTGGCCCTTATCTCCAAGAAGAAAGGTTCATCGATTTTCGATGATTACAGATCTATTTCTCTGTGTAATACATTATATAAAATCACATCAAAATTGATTGTGAAAAGAATTAAAGGGGTCTTATCCATTCATATATCACAAGAACAATTCGGTTTTCTAAACAACTGTATTATTCATGATGATTACATACCTATTTCTCTGTGTAATAGATTATATAAAATCACATCAAAATTGATTGCGGAAGGAATTAAAGGGGTCTTATCCATCCATATATCACAAGAACAATTCGGTTTTCTAAACAACTATATTATTCATGATGCAATGGCTACTATTCAGGAGATTATGCACTCGATTCATAGCAGGAAGAGTGAGGTTGTTATTATGAAGGTAGACCTTCGCAAGGCCTATGATCGGGTGGACTGGGCATTTTTTAGAATGGTCCTTCATAAAATTGGGATGCACAGAGATATGGTTGAGTGGGTCATGGGATGTGTTTGTAATACATCGATGGCCATTCTTATTAACGGATCAAACTCCAGATTTTTTAAACCGGGGAGAGGTCTACGACAGGGTTGTGCACTATCGCCACACCTAATTTTGTTGGTCATGGATGCACTGAGCATAAAGATCAATAAGGCAACTGAAGTGGGTTCTTTCCGGGGGATCAAGATTACGACAAACCAGGAAACCACTCATAGTTTATTTTGCGGATGACGTGATGATGTTTGGTCTGATAATCCGACAATGTTGGGAAAGACTCCATAACATTTTTCAAAGATTTTGTACTGCATCGGGGATGATTTCCAATGGTGATAAATCATGCATATATTTTTCTGAGGGGGATATCAATCGCATCGAACAGATTGGTAACATTTTCAACTTTCAAACAAGACCTATCACTAAGGGTTTAACCTACTTGGGTTTTCATCTGAAACCTGCGACATATCGGGTGGCTGACTGGCAATGGATTATAGACAAATACCATAAGTGGATCAATGGATGGTTTTTTCCCGGTAATCCCCTCTGCGGATAGAGGCGATCCCTCTAGCCCTAGGGTGGGTCTAGCAACTACGGGAACATACTAACATCTACCTTCCTAGATTGTAAATTAAATTCAAGGCAAGGAAGATGACCTACCTCGTTCTGATGCTATGTTGTCGTCTTCTGTCGAAGCTTCTTGATTTGTTGCTCTTCTCCAGCTCGCTACACACTGCTACCAACATTCGATTACCTGCACAGACAGTGAAGACAACACGACAAGTATAAAACCATGACAAACATAAAACAATTATAACCTATCTAACTGATCAAGGAATGCTAGAAATCTCATTATAATTGTAAACAAGAGTGGAAGATAAACATCAGATGCATTTTATTATGATAAAGACAAGGGGAGTTTACAACCAAGCCTTGATGTTGAGGCTCTCCTTTGGCAGGTCTGTATCCAAACACGTTTGCAACACCCTCACACACAAAGGTCCAGGATCTCACTACGTTCCCAACACACACAAACAATCACACTCTGCACTATTCTCCTGAAGCTATGGTTGCTTCTTCTCTATGCTAACTTTTTCATCTATCTGTTCAACTATTCAACCATTCAGCTATTTTTTCAGCTAGCACATCAATGGAAAATGGTTAAATTTATAGAGGAGAGGAGGAGGTTGGGATCCCTACAAAGGTGGGAGGGAGTCCTATCATTTAGGAGAGTTCCAAGGGAGGTGGAACCTACTAACTAAAGGAGGGACTCTGTGGTTGTTCAGTCGAACCACTCCCTATGACTCATCCACAAAGTTGTTGTGATCGAAACTTCGCCTCTATTTTTTTTTTAAATTCCATAAACAGATTAGCGCGGGTGCTTAACTGGGACAGAGCGCCGACTGGCACGGGCTCAATGTTAATTTTCTAGCTCGGCGTAGGAGTGTAGTTGGGTACTCGCGCCAAGGCAAAAATAGGTGTTTTTAGTGGTCTGCTCAGAAAATGGCCAACAAAAGTAATGTTGTCCTCATGGCAAGGGATGCAATGATGGTATTTGCAAGGCATGACACTGCTTATTGATCACAGAAATTACCCTCGAATGGGCGAGATGGGAATTGCAGGGACAATGACAAAATGTTGTGTAACAAATGGTCGCTCAAATGGTTGACTAAGCGGGGGAAGTTGACCCTAATCCAGGGAGTACTGCAACAGACTATTGTATACTAGGCCCACTTTTTTATGATTCCAAAATCCATTATCAACAGGATAAAGACATCAATGACAAATTTCTTATGGGATGGATTCAAGGGGGAAAAGAAATATCATATTGTCAAATGGGAACTCCTCATTGTGCCAAAGGATTGAGGGGGTTGGGGTCTACTAAATATAGAAAACTTTGGGAAATCATTGTTGATGAAGTCTTTATGGAGATGCTTGCACACACAAGGCATTTGGTGTGACATCATTAGTTTCAAATACATGAGGACACAAGACATGGGTGAGATATATTTTATGGGGTGGAGGAATGTGGATAAGGGATCACAAATATGGAGGGGATTTAGAAAATTGTGGCCATGTTTTAAGAGGCATATCAAAAGGAAATTTGGTAAAGGATAGAAGATTATGGTTGGGGAAGGAAACATTCGGGGTTTCCCTGTGGATATCATATTAGGTGAACAATTGAGAAACTACCTCCACAGCAGAGGCATATTTTTACTTGCACCAGTCATTCTCCAATGGCAGGATGGGACTTCCAGATGGAAAGGAGCAGCAGAATTGGGGCTACGGGGTACAATGGCCAATGAATGGACGAAATACATAGACGCTGCGAGGGGTATGGGTTGGGGACGGAACAAAGGAGGTGATCATATCAATTGGGGGGACAGTTTACATAAAGGACTCATTAGCTCGAAGGAGACATATTTTGAGATGATGAATATACAATGTGGACTGACATAAAAGTATTAGTTCGTGAAAATGAGGAAGGAGAAGACACAGTTAGGGATTATCATTTTCTTATGGTGCGTATGGAAGGATAAAAATTTAACATGGACGAACCTTAAGCGGAGGGGTAAGATAGGCCCAGGCATGTGTGAATTGTGCATGAATGCGGATGATGATAATCAACACATTTTTTATAACTGTGTATTCTCAAGGGAGGTTAGAACCATATTATGCAGTCATTTTAAGTTTCAAGAACAAGACTATTAGTCGGTCTTTGAATACTCACACTGGTGGTTCGCAAAAGGTAAGGATTTTTGTGTCATCCAACTTATCTTTCATTGGAGGATATGGATTTGCAGAATTTGAGAATTTTTTAGGACCGACACACCTCGCATCTGTGGATAGTGACACAAATCATACAGTCTTGGGGGGAAATGAAAGTCCAACAAAAGCCTCCTCGAGGTTTATCTATTAGACTGCGACCTCGTGACATACACTATCCAACCGGGTTTTTTTACGGGCAGCTCAAAATCGTAGGTGTGGTTATGTAGCATGGTTGATGATTAATCCATTATCCCATTATAAAATCCATTGGTTCGGTGGCCATGGGACCAACACCATGGCAGAGATATTGGCTTTATGGGGTCTCATTTGGTTCGCTAAACAACTCTACATCGACAAAATCTGGATATTGGGGACTCAAAGATCCTGATTGATCATCTCAACCATAAAAATCAATTGGCTCCTATTCATTTATCTTATTGGATAGATCGGATCACTGATTTGGTTAGAGCCTTCTCATGCATTACATTTACACATATTTACAGGGAGAAAAACATGACTGCTGATCGTTTATCGAAGAAGGGTCTAAAGGGTGCTTATGGGGAGATGCACTATGAACTATCTAAAGCCACAGGTACAAGGGCGGGGGGCACAGTGGCAAATTCTTCTGAACACCTGTATGCTGGCGAGTTTTCGAAGAGAACACACAGATGTTTCGGGCACAATAATAAATAGGGAGAAATATAGAATATCTGTTTGGGTAATATTTTCGGTTTATGCATTACGGATATGGATTTTTTAGTCTTTATATCTCTTTTTGAGTAGCTGAGACATACAAAAGAACATATCAACAATGGAGGCTAAAGAACTAAAAGAATATGGATGTGTGATGAGGAATCTTGGGTGAAGACAACAGTTTTGTAAATGACAAGTTTATAGAGCATAAGATCATTACATCAGTGACCATTATGGAACTTACAAAAATAGTGAGACACATGAATATGTAATTGTATTGAGAACACTAACTCACTTATTTTAGAAACTAAAAATATGTACAGAAAAACTATATGTAAAAAACATTTTGAACATTGTGTTGATACATTAATATATACCCAGCTTTTTTTTATGAAGAAAAAATAAATAAATAATAAAATATCCCTCGAAGTTTGACCATAACGAAATTTCGGTGTGCTTATTGATTAATGCCTTTTTCTGATGTTTAATTTTTACAATTTTGATGATTCACAACTTTGGAAATGGAGATTATGTCGATTTTTTAAGGTTGTAGAGCCACCTAGGAAGTGTTAGTTGCAGCTTCTTTGCTCACCTTGTAGTAAATATTTCCCATGCATCGTACCATGATAAAAACATGTAGTGTAAATGTGTTTCCCTTTCAATCATTTTTTTTTTTTTTAATGAAGTGACGTGGTGTTGGTCATGTGGTAATATTTATAAATTGGATTTTGTTCCATTATCTTACTTTTAACATTCGACATTACAATGTGAACCTTCAATTTGATGTGATTTGTATTTTAAATATTTACAATTAATTATAATTTGAATGTTTCGGTTATATTTTTTAATTAATATTTTAATATATATACAATGCATGTGCTATGTAAAATGCATTTAGATCACTCTAATATTACTAATAATATTATAATATTATTTACAATAATGTTGTTTATTAATTAACTCTAATTATATACATGTTGTATTATAAAATTTACATTAATGTATTTGTTAATGTTTTGGGTATATCTATAATATTTACAAAAGTTTATATTTACAAAATTAAAAAAATAATATTATTTACAAAAATAAATATTCACCAAGTATATAAAAACAAATAAAATAAAACAAATGGGATAATATACAATATAAAAAGCCAAAGCAATTAAAACATATCTAATCTTCAAACAAGACAATTAATCGAAATGAGGTCAAACAAATTTAGATAGACATATAAGGACAAGTCAAACTCATGTAGGCCATTCACATTCTCAATATCTAATAATAATATTACCAAGTGATCAGTTAAAAGTCCCCATCAGAGATTTATAAGTGAAAAATGGGGGGTTGTGTTTTTCCACAACAATATGAAACAAGTATAAGCAACCGAAAGGAAGCTCCAAGTTCAGAATAACTATGGGCATATTGTGCTCCAAAAGAATCAAGACTTTTTTATATATAAAGGAAGCCAAAGGAAGAAGAAGGTTCTCAAGCCTATGCAACTCGTTTCAATAAAGATGGAGGAAGAAAGAAGATAGGTTTTCAGAAGAAGAAAGGGGATTTAATAGAAGACAATCCTCAAAGGAAGAAAGACATGTCTCAAATTCATTGTTTTTATTGCAGCAAATTTGGTCACTTTAAATTCCAATGTCCTCAAAGATTCAATGATAGGAAAAAAAGAGGGAATCAACATTCCTCTACGACAGAATTTGAAGAACATTCCAAGAGACCCAAAGTTGAAGGAGATAAAGATCACTTATGTTATTCTACACTTGCAGGATCTCTTGCAAATGACAACAACATATGGTTGATCGACAATGGAGCTTAAAGACATACGACAGGGGAGCGTGATCATATTACAAGTTTGATGGAAAGAAGAATGGCACAAAAGGTGGAGCTTGGAGACAACAACAACTATACAGTCAAAGGAATTGGAATAAAATTTATTGAAATGGAAATAGGTGAAAGCAAGCACTGAGCAACATACTCTATGTTCCAGTTTTGAAAAATAAATTGGTTTAAATTTCATGTTTAGAAGATAGAGGAGATAGAGTAGCCTTCATTGATGTGAAAGTCCTTGTTTAGGACAAGGGCTCTAGTATAAGCTATGATGAGATCATTAGGATTCATGAAGGAAGGTTGTGTAAACTCATAGGGTAATCTTCCCAAGATTTAGTGCATAATGAGATTAATCCTGGTGAGCTATGAAATAGGAGATATGCACACCTTCATTATAGAGGGTTTCCAATTTTAAAGCAATTGTTTCAGGCATACCAAATTTGCAGATGGATCATAAAGGTGTGTATAAGGGATATGCTCTTGGAAAGAATATTAAAAACCCTTTCCAAGAAATGACAATAGGTCCAAAGAGATTTTAGATATATTCCACTCTGATCTATGTGTTCCTAAGCCGATGAAATCCTTAGGAGGCGCTCTATACTATCTATTATTTATCGATGAATTCTCTCATAAGTCTTGGATCTATCTTACGAAGTCAAAAGATGAAGTTTTCATAATGTTCCAAGAATTAAAAGCTAAAGTAGAGAACCATATAAGGAAGATAATCAAGATCCCAAGATCAAATAATGAAGGAGAATACACCTCCAAGGAACTCATTGCTTTCTATAAGGAAGTTGTGATTAAGAGGGAGTTGATAGCACCCTACAATCCTTAGCAGATTGGAGTAGTTGAAAGAAAGAACCATTCTATTAAAGAATTTATGAAGACAGTGATACATGATCAAGATGCACCAATGTTCTTGTGGGGAGAAGTAGCGAGGAAAAATGTTTACTTTCTGAATAGAAGCCCTCATCGATGACTTCCAAAAGGCAAGACCCCTAGAGAAGCATTCACCAATCTGAAACCACAAGTTGATCATATGAGAATCTTTGGTTTTCTAGTGTTCATTCATGTACCCAAGGATAAGATAAATAAGTTAGAGCCTTTCGGAAATAAGGGGATATTTGTTGGATATAGTGAGTCATTAAAAGCCTTCATGATCTATATTCTAGGGCAGTGACAGGTTGAAGTAAGCTAGGACATGACTTTTGATGAAGATGTCGGTTATTGGAAATCCAAAGAAGAACACTTAGACACTAAAGATGAAGAAAATAAGCATGTGTCTCCCAAAGAAGAGGTCACAAGTCCTCCCACATTCTCTAGTGATTCTGCTACAGCATGAAGAAATGCTAGAGGGAACTTATGAATTGTTGGATGTTGTGGTTATTCTAGAAAATATAAAATACTACCTTGGCTTAAATCTACTTTGCAGGCTGTAGAAGGACATGCAGCTCCACACGACCTTCATGGAATCTAAGAGACCTAAGAGTTATTATGCTTGTGAAACTTTAATGAATAATTTGATTGAATCAGAACCTTCCAACTTTGAGGAAGCAACCACCTGACAAGTATGGAAGGACGCAATGATGGAAGAATACCAATCTATAATAAATAACGATGTCTAGGAAATTGTTTCAAGACTTGAAGGAAATTTTATGGTAACCTCAAAGTGGATATATAAGATCATGCATGCAACTGATGGAAGCATTGACAAATATAAGGTGTTACACAACAATTTTTCATTGTCCTTGTTGTTACATAGCAATTTGTCACCATCCCTGCAATTCCCCATCCCGCACATTAGAGGGCTTATTCCATGACCTGTGAGCAATGACATGATCTAAAAACACTTCATGGCATTCCCCTGAACATGGACTTTCATTCCTCTGAAGACAACTCCTTGTGAAAAACCCTAAAGGAGTTGTCTTCAGAGGAATGAAATTCCATGTTCAGGGGAATGCCATGAAAGTGTTTTCAGATCATATCACTGCTCACAGGTCACGGAATAAGCCCTCCAATGTGCGGGATGGGGAATTGCAGGGACGGTGACAAATTGTTGTGTAACACCTGTACTCCTCGTTCTTGAACCTGGAGACCCCTAACAGTGACCCTGTATCTATTTTCCATCATGAAAATGTGCCATTATATCCCTTGCAACATATTGAGTAAACTCTCTATTGACCATTCTTGAAGCATCTCCTTAAAAACATGGTTATCTGGAGCGGCGTGCCCCCTGTGTTTCTTGATCGCATCAATGGCTCTTTTTTGGTCTGGGGCAGCGTTGATTAGAACTAGAATGAGAATCATAGCCGTGTCAATCCTCTTCTGGAATTTTTTTTAAAAATGGAAGTGAAGCTTTGAGATCTAGAAGCTTCGTGGTAGAGAGATGGTTGTTTGTTCTTGAGGATAGAGTTGAACTTCTTCCTTTGGGCTTCTTGTTCCTACAAAAGTGGAACCACCCAAAGGGATAACCCATTTCCCCACCTTAGGTGGATCCATATTCCCTCTTACCTTGATATAAAATGGACATCCTCACATACCTCTGCTAGTTAGAACAGAGATAGAAGAACAACAGAGAGATATTTGTTGCTATAGGCATCGAGCGAGAGTTGAGACCTTCGGCCCCATCGTATCAAGTTGAAACGAGCGCTTTGGAGACGTGCCTAGATCTGAACCCATTGAAGGAGAGCTGCGACATCAAGGCAAAGGTTGCAATTCCCCCTCTCTATATTAATATAATACAATTGATTTGTTCTTTCCATTCTCGTCTTTAATGTATGATTGGATTTCTAGTTCTCCTTGATCAACTAGGTATATTTTTTATGCAAGATATATGTTATGCTTTCATGTTTGTTGTTGTTTAATCTCTTGTGTAGGTAACCAAGCGCTGGAAACAACGAGGATCTGACTATGGAGTGCAAAGGATCAAAGGATTCAAGCGAGGAACAACATCAGATTGAGGTAGGTGATCTATTCACGATCTGTGTCCTTTTACAATCTAGTAAAGTAGGCTTTAAATTGTTCCCTGTTATTACTAGACCCATCCTAGGGCTAGAGGGATCATCTATGTCCGTAGAGAGGATATTCACCATTACATGATGGCTGAGATGACTTCTCAGTTGGGCTTGCGTCATGACAACTCAACTCCATATTATCCTCAGGCCAATGGCCAAGTTGAAGCAGTAAATAAAGTCTTAGTTACTATGCTTCAACGCACTATTGGGATGCACAAGTACTCAAATTTGCATCTCATGCTATTTAAATCTCTTTGGGTGTAATGAACCTCGGCCAAGAATGCTACTGGATTCACTCCATTTCAGTTAGTATATGTCCTTGAGGCAACCTTGCCTCTTGAATGTGAAATTACTTCGCTCAAATTAGCTATCTAATTGCTTCTAAATACCTCACTAGAAGAGGAAAGTCTCTTGCATTTGGAAGGGCTTGATGAAACTCGACGCTTCACCGCTTTAATTACTAAAGCACAGAAGAAACGGGTCAAATCCCATTTTGATTAGACGGTTTCTCCACGTGCCTTCTCTGAAGGAGACTTGGTCCTTCTCTATGACCAAGCACACAATAAGCTGGGGGCAGGAAAATTTGAACCTATGTGGTATGGGTCGTACATTGTAAAACGTGTTTTGTAGAAAGGGGCCTATGAGTTGATTGATTATGAACGTAATACTTTGGTGTGTGTTTACAAGAGATTTTTCTTTCTTATCTTGTTTTTCTTGATTTGCACATGTCTTTGACTCATGTCGGTTTCGCTAATGGTGCCTGCCGTAGTACCCGAAATATATATTTTGTAGCCTGGGTTATCTATGACCCTAATGGTGAGTTAGTAGATCTGCAAGGTATATGTTTAGGTCGTACAACCAATAATATTGTTGAAAACAATGCAGTTATTGAACTTTCGTCCAAAGCAATCTCTCTTCATATTAGAGAATTGGTTGTTAACCTGGATTCATAGCTTGTTGTCCTACAGCTTGATGGGAAATATTCCATCAGACACCCTCAAATTTTGAGAATGTAGCTGTTTGTTCTTCTTTTGGAAATAAATTTTGATTACATTACATATCATCACATTCCACAACACATGAATACATTAATAGATGCATTGGCTAATTATGTTCTAGATAATCATTTGCGAAATTTGTAATCATTACAACATGCATAGAATAGGAAAATAGCATATATATATATATATATATATATATATATATATATATATATATATATATATATATATATATATCGATTGTTGCAAATATTGTTCAAATTACATCATAACCCCAAAAATAATATATGTTCTGGTACATAGTGAGACTCACAAGTATCGGCAAAACTACAACTGCAGAAAGCAAAACTAAACTAATCAGTGTGATGATCATGATAGCAGACTATTGCTCGAATAACTCGAGTCAACAGTCGATGAATGCGATCGGATAATTCTATAGTATGTCGTTGGTACTAGCGGGGAACGCCTCCCACTCGAGCATACTCTGGAATCCCAACAGTCGAAGCGTTCAGGTTCCGAGCAATATCTTCTTCTGCATCTTCTCCTTCCACATAAGGAGTAGCCTCGAAATCTCTCGCCACTCTTTTGGCAATAGGCAACATCCCTGTTGGCCTCTACGTCTGACATCTACGACACATAAAGTTCAAATATTAGCACATATATATATATATATATATATATATATATATATATATATATATATAACATAAACATGCAAAAGATAATAAAAAACATGTTTTACCTCTATCATCCCAGTGTTCACCCTCTGGAAGTGGTAAATTGGGAACACCCCGGAAATTCGTCTTGAAGTATGGCCAATCCTCCACCACAATCAGCTGAAGCCTAAGCCATGTAAAAAAGGAGGGCTTGAACGACATGTTGTCTGCCTCCTCCGTGAGGCATCAGGTCTGCCCACCTCGTCAGTCGTGGCTCCCTTGGTGTCGGTGCCACTACCTCTGCCCTCTAGTATTTGAATAGTGGTACCCGTTCTAGGAAGATTACCGTCAAAATGGATTCGTACCCGAACTGCTTCAACTTGCTGTTTTTGCACTTTGTGAGCTGTTTTTTCGTGTTTTCCACCACGAACTCGGGCCAGTTAAAAATGGTGGGTGTCATACAATCCACCGCAGTCTGCAGCTGAGCCTCGATGGCCTCATTCAGTCCTTGCACCCCAGCCACACGTGTAATGGTATATAGCACCACATTGAGTGGTAGATTTCCCACATTGCTTATTGCTATCTTTCTACTCGAATATCTTCTTGCCTCGGAGCATGCTCTCCTAATGAGCATGTCCATGCTTTTGCCCATGATTCGGTCTTCGGTCAAACATGCTTGTGCCCCTCTACGTGAGAGGGCGGTAATGAAGTAAATGTCAACCACTTCAATCTCAAAGCTCTTGATCACCAAGGATAAACCTCTCCCGATCCATATCCCGAATGCTGATCAAATACTACAATAGATCTGGTTGTTCTCTTATGCCTGAAGTCATGAAGAACATGAGGAGCCCACAGTTCCTTAATGCAGTGATACAATCTCTATCCTCCATGGTTGCTCTGTCAACATCATCATGATCTCTCTCTTTCCACTCGATCACCATGATTGTCTACTTTTCCTTCCTACAACAATGTTCACATGGATCATTATCAGTATTCGTGCTAAAAAAATTGACTTTAAATGGTTTTTTTGAGAGGATTTTTCTGTATTATTTTGCTTTGTGGGTGGCACGGCTGTTCTAAAAACAGCAGCGCCCTGCTCGTTTTAAAAACGACAGTCTGGCACAATCCCGATATGGGACCCCCACGCCGATCCGCCGCGAAAACCAGTTTGAAATCCTCCAACCAAAATTAAAATCATGCCATGTAAAACAGGTATTAAAATGCAGGGAATGATTACGCCTCTTACCTGGCATTGACGGTTCGTTGTTTGGCCTCCCGGATCTCCCGTGATCTGCTCCTGAAGAACTGAGGTAAAAGAGGGTAAAAAACTTATTCTCAAGGGTGTGATGGTAAAAAGTGAAATTTTTTTACTTTCCCTATTTTTATAAGTGTTCAAAGTCACTTTAGGGTTTTGTATCATATTTTAATAATATTTTATAATTTTTACCTCAAAAACAGATTATGGGTTTGTTCTTGTGCAACGACAGGGTTAATTTCTTCACGAATGACATATTTATGAGTTCCAGTTTACTACTAACTGATTATGGGTTTGTTCTTGTGCAGGGACAGGGTTAATTTCTTCACGGATGACATATTTATGAGTTCCAGTTTACTACTTTTTCAGACTCGATTAAAAATAAATGAAAAAGTAACCCCTTGGAGTCATCTTTCATCTAATTTATGACTCTCTAAATGTGGAAAGATTGTCGGGTTCTTGTCGTTTTGAACTCGTTAAAGTGCACGAAACTTCATTTACCCAGTATACATTTACCCCTTTATCGAGCTTTGATAATTTATTTACGAAAAAGGAATACCTTAGTTAATCGCGACTAAGAGGTTCTCTCAAAATTTGTTTTCTACCTTTTCGGGTATGGGGGACTATTTATGAAAAGGGCCATCTAGAGTTTTCTTTTTGCCTCTATTCAAACTCTATAAACATGAAAATACGACGAGTTCCACCTTTGTCAGGCTCGTTAAAGTTTAATGGTATTGGATCCATCATCATGACGACACTGAGTTCCTACTTCCTAGGGCTCGTAAAATGTACTAGGATGGATTTGTCCAAACGACAAACTTATATGACAAGCATATTCTATCCCCTTCAAGATTGTATTCAAAAATAATTGGGCTACTCACCAGAAATGGTGGGGGAAAATGGAAAGTATTAATCAGTTGTGTTGGCAGTATGTCGCTCTTGAACATGACACATCCTTTGTTTCGTGTCGGGTTGGGGACATCCTACATTCGTCATTTTTCCTCCATGGGTTTGGGAAATCTGTTTTGCCTCTCATGTTGTTAGCACTGGAAATGTTAATGCTGTAATCACCATTGTGTCACTATTCTCAAATTTTTATTATGTCTTATTCCATGTCCAAAGTTTGATTCATTTCCAATAAAAGTTAAAAAAGAGTCCCAACATCAAGGTATTTTTAAGTAAATAGGTGTCATAGTGTTTTAGATTCCTAAAATAAGTTAAAATCTCTATTTTGACTTATGTTAGTGTTGAAGGTTAGTCGATGTTTGGGTAATAAAGTTACAGTCATCTAGTCTGGAATAATAGCTACCTTTGTTGCAAATTCATTGTCAAAATAGTAATGCAGTAAAAGGCAATTATTTCTCTCAAATAAAAGTCTTATAATCCACATAGTGAAAAGCGCAGCTATTTCACTGAGATTTTGGTTATCTCATAAAATAAGCTATAGGTAAATAGGTAATTAGTTTCCAAAGTAGGCAAATTAAGGCTTCGTGGCAGCCAGAGTTCTTTAAAAACGAAGCGCAGCATGCAAAAAACAGATTGACCAACAGAGAGGGAGATCCAGAGAAGAGCAGCAGAGAATGTTTAAAGGGAGATCGTCGGGAATTAAACTAAGGAATGAAGCGAGGGAGAAGAATCAAGTGTAGAAAGAACGGATGACCAAGATCCAATCGCAGATCTGAAAGGAAAGAAACCAAAGGCTGAGATTAAAGCGCAGATGGAGCAATTTCGCAAATCGCAGTTTTTAAATTTTACTGTTAAAGGTGATCACATGGTATGTTAAGTGATTTGTGATGCGATGAGGCGAAGGGCGAGCAAGGAAGATCGTCATATATGGGCTTCGATCAATGGTGGAGATTAAAGCACAGATGGAGTGATTTCGCAAATCACAGTTTTTAAGCTTTATCATTAAGTCAAATTGCATGGTATGTTAAGTGATTTACGATGCGATGAGGCTAAGGGGCAAGCAAGGAAGACCTTCAGATCTGGGAGCAGATCAACGGTGGAGATTATGTTAGCCTCTCTCATAAAACAATAATAAATCCAAAAATAAAATAAATAAATTAAATATTACAAGTTAGGAATTTATACCTAACTCTTTAGATTTGGTTGTTCCTCTAAGATAGGAGTTAGTTTAGGCATCTCCTATATTGGTGTGTGTTTGGTTGAGAAATTATCTCAACAAGGTGTCTAAGATAGCACGCACTATCTTGAGACATTGTCTCCTCATCTACTTAATTGTAACACTACATTTTTTTAATAATGTGAAAATATGTGAGGAAGCCATGAGGCTGAAGCCTTTTCCGCCATTATTTGGTGTATGGTTTAGTATGTGTGTTTTTTGTATTTGTCTGAGTTAATTTGATTTTCAATATGTGGTATCATAGCCTAAGGATTTTTCAGGGTTTGAATAGTAGTGTGGGTGTTTTTTGTTGAGTGTGGAGTTGCCCACAGCTTGATTTGCCTGTGTGTGGAGCCGGTAAAGAGAACCAGCATTGGTAAATAAGCGGGTGGAGCCAAAGGACGTGTCAGCGATAGCCTGCAATTCACACCCGCGTGTCAGCAGTAGCCTGCAATTCATGCCTCAAGTTTGGATCGCGTTGAACTAGTAATGGTTGGCCTTAGGAGGCCACATAAGAGTCTTCTGGAAGCTTCTTTTTGACCTACACATGGAAAAAAACTCATTCCACTTGTTAGGTATAAGTATGTGCATACTATTTTCTTATTTTTAACCACAAATTCACTTAAAAATACTAGGAATTAATAAAGTTTGGAAAAACATAAATATAACCCAATAATAGTAATGGTAAGGTAAATGTAATGAAATGGAGGAGGAGTGAAGGTGATAATATGGAAATATAAGTGAAAATGTAATGGAAGTGAATGACAATTTCTAGGACCAACAGCGGCCATTACTCAAACCCCATCCTTTGAACCACCTGAGATTGTTCCCTCCGCATACATGACTTTTCAAACTATTGATACGAAAGGGAATATGAGAAATATTTCCAAGACTATTCTCATAGACATCTCGGTCAAAACGGGTAATGCGGAAAATATTCAAATTGGAGCCGATTGCAATCCCAAGGAAATTGCACGCTTCACATCCATTTTCAAGGAATTTCGTGATGTTTTTTCTTGGTCTTACGATGAAATGCCGGGCATAGATTCGTCTATCGTCGAGCACGAAATCAAGATTTATGACAATTCCAAGCCTGTCCAGTAAAGGCTCCAACCTGTCCACCCTCGCAAAGCGGCAACCATCAAGACTGAAGTCGAAAAACTCTTACACGTTGGCTTCATCTATCTCGTTCCTCTGACGGAATGGGTTTCCAATCCGGTTCCCGTAGATAAAAAACAAGGCACCATCCGGGTTTGTGTTGATTATCGTGATCTGAATTTCGCTTGTCCAAAAATAATTATCCTACTCCTTTTATAGATCATATTCTCGACGATTGTGCCAAATGTGAATCTTTATCCTTTATGGATGGCTTCTTGGGATATAACCAGATAGTGATTAAAAAATATGACTAGCATAAAACGGCCTTCATTTGTCCTTGGGGCACATTTGTGTATCGTAAACTCCCATTCAGTCTGAAGAATGTGGGAGCAACTTTTCAAAGGGCTATGGACTATGCATTGCATGATATCAGACACATTGTAAAAGCTTACTTAGATGACCTTCCGGCTCACTCCAAGAAGCGAGCCCATCACCTTGTGCATCTTAAAGAAATATTCACTTGGTGTAGGTTCTATAACATACGTCTAAATCCACATAAGTGCGTATTTTTTGTCGAGTCTAGACGTCTTCTTGGCTTCATTGTTTCCAAGCACAAGATTAGGGTTGATCTCGATAAGGTTAAGGCGATCATTGAATTACCTACGCCACAATCCATTCTGCAACTCCAACGTCTGCAAGGGAAGGAAAACTTCTTACATCATTTCATAGTAAATTATGTTGAGATGACGAAATGATTTATTCAATTTCTTAAGAAAGGGATACCGTATCTGTGGGATGATCAGGCTCAACTATCGTTTAACGCCTTGAAACAAGCACTCATTTCTGCACCACTTCTTAGTGCCCCCAACTATTCATGCGACTTTCTCCTCTACCTGGCAGCCTCACCATCCTCGCTAGGAATGGTTTTGGTTCAATTTCATGATGACGATAGTGACCATGTGATATATTATTTTTCAAAAGGTCTCATTGGACCTGAACTATGATATTTACATGTGGAGAAACTCTCTCTCGTGGTGGTCTTCATTATCACCCGCCTCCAACACTATATATTGTTGCGGCAAACTACCGTAATTTCTTTGGAGAATCCCATGCGACACATCTTGTCTCATCAAATCATTGGAGGAAAATATTTCAAATTGATTGTAACCCTACAACATTTTGAGTTGGTTTTCACTGTTACCAAAGCAAAGAAATCTCTAGTCTTCACCGAATTACTGTCGGACCTTCCCAGAATTGACCCAGAAGAAGTAACTCACGATCCATTTCCTGATGAATCTGTCTATCTGGTCGATTAATCTGATCCTTGGTATGGAGATATCCTGGTCTACCTCCAAACTCAACGATTCCACCCAACTCTCACATCAGACGACCGTCTTCGTATTCATCACCAAGCGAAACACTACCTCGTGCTAAACGATACTCTATATCTTCATGATGTCAATACTATTCTTCGACATTGTCTGACTCTTAATGAGGCGGAACATGTTTTAAATTAATGTCACGCAGGGGCGTGCGAAGGTCATCTTTCTTGCATTGATACTGCCCAGAAAATTTTGTGTGTAGGATACTACTGGCCCACTTTTTTTAAATATTGCATCGTAGCATTCCAAAAGTGCATTCCGTGTCAAATTTTTACGAAGAAAATGCATTCCCATCCTGCCCCTCTTCATCTGGTTATCTCCGTTGGTCCTTTCGCTAAATGGGGAATAGACTTCGTTACATGACATCCCACTTCTGCGGATGGACACAACTACATCGTAGTGCGGTCGACTACTTAACAAAATGAGCAGAAGCCATTCCCACTTTTAAGGTCGATGGAGAAACTGCCGCTCTTTTCCTATTCAATCAGGTAATCTTCCATTTCGATGCACCCCTCTCAATCATCACAGATCATGGGTCACATTTTCATAACCATATGATGATGGAATTAACTTCCATGCTAGGTTTTCGACAAGATCAGTCTTTGTCTTGCTATCCACAAGAAAATTGTCAAGTCGAAGCCGTAATGGTGTCTTCAAAACCACGATTCGTCTGTTAGTTGGCAACCATAAAACCACGTGGCATCGGAAGCTATACTCCACGTTATGGGAATACCGAACATAAGTAAAAATTGTTACAGGCTTCATGCCATTCCAACTAGCATTCGGTCTAGAAGTAGTACTTCCAATCTTTTCCATCTTTTTCTAGCTCATTAAAAAACCGAAAAAGTAACCGAGTTTTTCTCCGTTGGACTCGTTAAAAATTCACGCAGAGTGTCGAGTTGTTCTTCGTCGGACTCATTAAAATTTCAAAAATAATATTGAGTTTACTCCGTCTGGTATCACAAAATCAGACCTGATAGGCTGCCAATCAAGCTAATCTTATGTAATTGTTTCAAACCAATCTTTTGGCTAAGGCTTAGCCTCCTCAACCTATGAGGGCTCTCTCAAGGGTTTATGATTTTTGATAAATATGTAGATGGCTAACTCTAAATGGGATAAAAACAGATAAATGATATAAACTAGTTTTAAATCACATTAGCAATTGTACATTGGGCTTATGGAGTCATAATAGCTTCAGCAAAACCAAAATAATCTACCTAGCATGGAAGTCAAGGAATAAACATGTAGAACAGTGAAACACATAGTCAATTTGTCTATGAAGGAAGTCAGATCATCATTGATGAATTCTGAGTAACATAAGAAAACACCACTACAATATAATATTTAAAATATGCCATCATAACAAGAACATACAAGAAATCCTTATGAATCTTGAGTTGTCTAAGTAGAAATTATGTATTAGGCTGAAAACAGTCACTTACAATAAACAGAGTCTTTTTGCTAACAAATGTCCAACCCTTTCTAATTCGACTCCTTGATCTTCTATAGATCATTTACATCATAAGATAAGCTTATCCACAATTAGATACATCGAATTACTATGCTTTGACACGTATTCTAACCATAAAACATGGTATTTATTACAAACACAGCTATAAAACTAATATAGAGTCCTATTACAAATATAATTAGAACTCTTTTGATTCCACTCAAAACAGCTTTATCTAAACTTAATTACATCATTTGCCACCTATATTTTCATTAAGTTGAATCATGATGATGAGTTCCAACCTGTTATGATCATAATGCTGATGATGTTGATCTCCTGCAATCTAAGAAACTGCTCCCCTGTTTTTAGGCTTAGGATCCTTTTAGTTTCTTGAGATATTTTGACCACTTATAACTGATAAATTTGAGGCTAATTGATGTTAGGAACATGATTAGCATATGTCCCAAGTCATCCCTTCATGCCAGTTGTGTAAAACCACTTTGAACTTCTCAAAACAATGAAAACAGACTTGCGCTACGAAAGCAGCACAGTTTCTTAGCGCTTTTTGTAGCGCGGTCTTTTTACCCATTTTCTTTCAAAATTTAGCCTCCTTTCCTTTAGGTTTACTTTGATATTCACTTGACACAGCTTCCTTAGAAATTTCAAATCAAAATACAATGGCACTTCCCATAAAACTCACTCACAATTAGTTGAACCCTACCATCTATGAGTTTAGCCTTCGTATGCCAATGCCCCTGCATTGTTGAATCCTGACACTCTTTGGTGTTCATTAAGCCTAAGCTACCTGGTACCCTATTACTGTGCCTTCTATCATTCAAGAGGATCCCGCTATCTACTGCTCCCTGTATCATCCAAGCCATCATATACCAGAAATTATTTGTCGTCAGTTACTCCCATTTTCTCTTGAACATCTCCAAAACAAAATCATCTTCTCTTGTTTTGTGTTGATTGATGTAGGACGCCTCAGTTCCTACCTTTCAACAGATCTCTTCCTATCGACTTCAACATATTATCTAAGAAGTTGATCTAGAAACACATCAATACCCAGTTACTTGCATACATCAGTGGCAGGTCACCTTGTGTTTTGTTGGGGGTTCTCATTATTGTCTCCCGATCGAATGATTCTACGAGTGTTCAACATCAAATCCTTTTATTCACACTCGCTAGATTGTACTGTGCATCTTGGGGACCATCATCCTTATCAGTGGCCACCCTCACATCTGTTAATAGTTTTTGTTATTGACTGGTAATCAGATGATTTCCTGCATGTTCGACTACAACTCCTTCATTCACATGTGTGTAAATATGTAGTTTAGTGAGGCGGTGACCAAGACCTGCGGTGACCAAGACCTTGGGTTGAGGCTTACATCATTTCAGCTATGTTTCCTCTCCCAATCTGCGATATTGTTTTCGGAGACAGCTTATCATTTTGATCCTGTCATGACAGAAGCTTCCACTTTGTGCTTATCAGTGGAAACACTAGTCATATCTCTATTTTAGAGAAATAATTTTGATATAGCTACTAAGCATGGGAATGCCTGACTCAAGATAGATACTATATTTCTGACATATGTTGTTGTTTCAATTTTTCCTCAATCCTCCAACTCCTCTCGTTCTACTACATTTATTATAAATAAATTTGGCCATCGTCTTTGCCTCTGACCTCACACTTTAGGGGGCATCTGTTATAGGACAAATGACCTCCTCATCAGCTCAGTGGAGAAGGTAACATGGAAGGAAGAAAATGACCCAGACAAAGGCCCATTTTTCTAAGGTAACACACCCCCAGAAGTAGATAGGCAGAGTTATAACGCACCCTAGCCATGAAAAGGTAGCGTTAGTGCCTAGGGTAACGCTCTGTCTTGCCTAAGGGGTAGTGTCATTCGTGTTTGACTTTTAAAAGAGAAATATCTCGCGAAAACTTACTAACATTTCCAGCATTTCCTCAAAAAGATTCAATTCAAAAATAGAAACTTATGGAATAAATCTTTTATTAGACATTTCCAAACACAACTGGACTCCTCTGGAAGGAAAAAGAAAAGAAAAGTTAGGACACATCTATATCTTTCCTGATTTGAACTGGTTGAAAGAGTTGGCAAGGATTGTCCTCTCCATTCCCTATATATTGGAGGTTTGGGCTCTTGGTCTAAAGTCGAAGGTTTGATTATATGTGGAGCAAAATTTCATTGTTGAAGTGTGAGGCTTGAAGGTTGGCAAGGTTCATTGAGGACTCTCAACCTTGAGCATCATCACACTCAGAGATAGAGAAAGAGAGAGAGGAAATGGAAGAATGAGGAGGGCTTGGTACAACTGACGGTTGTAATCCTCATTTTCATAAATTAATAGAAATGTATCTATTTTTTCCATTGGATGCTTTAGTGTCACATTTGTTGTTCATTTTTCTATGTAGCATGATATGAATGGCTTAGATTTGCATAGTTTAATGTCAATTATATACTAGTTTAATTGTTAGAAAGATATATTGTTGTGAGTATTACACGGGTGCTTTGATTGGTTGAAGGATTAGATTTGGATCCGGTGAGGAAGGACTTCTACCCCACCGCTTACCGCTCTCCATCGGATCTGAGGTCCACACAGAGGTAATCATTCCAAATCTCACTTTTTCAATTATATATTAGTATGAACATGTATGCAGTACCTTTGGAACTTTACAGCTACTCTTGCAGTCTGCCTCGGGCACCAGAAAATCCTAAGAGGGATATTCATTAACCACCACCCAAGCACATTACCCTTTAGCAACAAGCTAGTAAATTTGTACTTTGTAAGTGAAACAGGTCAAAATATGTCTTTGTAGAACAAGATATATAGAATGAAGAAATATAAGGATGAGGATATGGCATCCTTCCTCATGAAAGTGTCTCAAATAAGAGACCATTTATAGGGACTTGGGGAAGCAATCATTGATTTAGAGGTGACCATATGTGTTCTAAATGCATTACCACCAGAATGGAGCAACTTTGCAACAAGTATCTACTCCAAAAAGGATTCAACTCCATTTGATGAGTTGTGGGCACAATGCATACTGGAAGAGTCAAGGATTAAGGTCAAGGATGATATTGGGTCAGATGAGTAGTTTCAAGCCTTTCTATCCCAAGTCAATAATATGGAGAAGGGAAAGTTTGGAAAGTCTAAGAAGAAAGATATGTCCAAGGTGTAATGCCTCAAGTGAAATTAGTTTGGACACTATAAGAGGGATTGTCCAAATCAATAGAGCAATAAGAGAAAGGATAGGAGTGAAGCTCATGTAGACAAAGCAGTGGGAGAACCTGAGAAGAAGGCAAAGAAGAAAGAAGTGAAGGATATTTACTACTAAAAGAATTTTCATTAACTTCTATGTTATTTATTAATGTGTGTTTTTCTCTTATATGATATGTTTTTCATAAGCATCATAGGATAGAAGCATATGATAGTAGCATGTCTCGAATTTTTTAAGTTGCTTAGTAGAGATCATCTAGGATATAATATTAGACCATTTTGCATATTGTTCATCTAGATATTATCTAACATTATTTTAGAGGTTTTCATCTTGTTGAAATAGATCATCATGATCAAGTAAGGACCATCATTTTGAATTTCCTTGGGAAAAGCATCATGACAAGTTTAGTAGAGCTTCTATGTAATGTGGAATCTATAAAGGGATGAAAGATTGCAATGGGTAAGGATGCAGACTTTTTATATGTATAGATAGATGATTGGATGAGATCATAAGAATGTATAAAAGAAAATTTTGGATAAGATTCACTTTGATTATTAAGATATGCTTAAGTATTAATGATTTTGGAAAAATATAAGATTTTGACTTACTTACTTATGTATAGAAGATAGGACTTTCTGATCTAGAATATGTAATATGA
This sequence comes from Pinus albicaulis, assembly GCA_034641835.2. Classification (NCBI taxonomy): domain Eukaryota; kingdom Viridiplantae; phylum Streptophyta; class Pinopsida; order Pinales; family Pinaceae; genus Pinus; species Pinus albicaulis. The sequence continues at coordinate 796,547,986 of CM076584.1, read as the reverse complement.
TAATTAAATATCCAAGTATAATCTCTCAAAGAAAATTTGTAACTTGGTAACCGAGTTCGATCCTTGGGCACTCTGATGCATGAAGGAAGTATCAAGTGGAGATGGTTAATGAATATGTTGATGATACGAGAAGGTCAACAAGGTGAGCTAAGTCTATTTCATTTATGGTTTTGTTAGCTGGATAACATATTATTGGCTACCAAGAAAAGGATATTGCAGATGATAGTTGGAGAAAGTTCAACCATATAGATGAAGAAGGTTTAAGAGCTCAATGTCTTGTATCTAGAAACTATGAATTCAAGATTATTCCACCATGTAATTTAAAGGGTTGTTGTATAAGAAGATAACCTAAAGGTCCAGGAAGATCACTTTTATGATCATATTGAATATCAACAAGGCTCAAAGTGATGCCTTCATGATTAAATAATAAAGTGATTAGCAATAAAGATCTCTTGTATCTTGTCACAAAAACGAAGAGTGGAGATGGTTCCATGATATCTCAAAAAGAAGCAAGCTTGATGAAAGAGATGTGAAGTAAAGAGGGAGCCATGTAGCTATGGAGAACTAGTGGTTGATGCTCTGATGAAGTCAAGTTTTAAAGGCTTGTGGTGTTGGCTTCCATTATTGGAAGGAAGGAATCTCCTCCACTTTGAGAGGGATCAAAGGAGTATCCTTGAATAAGGAACAATATTCTCAAGATTAAGGAGAATAGGGATGTACTCTCTGGCTGAGAGGGAGTGATGATGAACATCACATGTGAATTATCCTCTTCGGGTGATGAAGAGAGAATGGAAAAGGATTGGATAATAATTTGTGTTTCCTTGAGGATATAACATCCAAGAAAGGAAATGTATCGACACTCTTTGAGGACGAGACAAGAATCCAAGAGAAGAGTGGTTGAAGAGGACCGATATTCTTGGAGGAATCAGGAATGAAAATCTAAGATAAGAATAGTCCTAAAATAACATACCTTGTGGAAATTTGGATGGATTATGTGCCTTAGAGAGGTAGTGATGTATCACACATAAAGCTTCCCTACATAATGCTCTTAATTAAAGTAGAGCTTGTCTAGTGAGACATCAGAGACAATGTTGGTCATGGTAATGATGCTTATAGTATGACTTATCAATCCGACTCTTCTTAAGAATTTTTCATTTTTAGATATGATGGTGTACTGTTTGTACAATTATGAATACCTCCCTAGTTAAGAGGGAGTGTTGAGAAATGTAACTAGTTTCAGTCTTCATAATTGTTGTACTCGTTTCAATATGTATATTATGTAACAAACAAGAAAAAAGAAAAGAAAATTTATTATTGTTAAAGCACGGGTTTCATGCTCATTATGGATGGTCTTTTAGATAAAATAATGTTATTCGTCCTTCTAGGTTTTATTAGGTCTTGGGATTTATTGTCATGAGTCGAAGGATTTAACATCATGTTTATAAGACCCTTACATGTAATAGTTGTAAAAATAATTATTTTTTAGTCTAGAAAGTCTTAAATTATCCAAGAGTACAAGGGCCCTGGGATCCTCAATTCGGCCTTAAGGAGGGGATTCGACCCCTTGTGAAGGATATATAAAGAGCAGTTTGACTTCATGCAGAGACACACTCACTCACAAGTTAGACATCTCAAGAATGAGTTTGATTTGTAGCTGGGAAGCTGGAGAAGGAGAGAAAAGTTCAAGAATAAGTAATAAGGGTGAATTTTATTGGTTTTTGGGCTATATCTCTCTCATGCATACAAAAATCTAAGGTTTCTAGGCTATAGGAAGAGGACGAAGTTGCATAACCAAATTGCAGTAGGCCGAAGTGCAACATCTTGTAGCTGGGTGGAAGAAAACTTTGTCTATACTTCACTAACCTTAGGAAGATTTGTCTTGTTCTTGGTAGGTCCCAGAAGGATATCAAGATAAGGTTTCTTCAGGAGCTACAAGGACAAAATTGCAGGGTCGAAGTTGCAGGACGAGTAGCAGTGCCATAACTGGCAAGACGAAGTTGCAGTGTGTAGCAGTTGGGTGCATATTCAAGAAATGACTTGAGGAAGGGATAACTTGATACTGGGAGAAGGAATTGGTCTAGGGATTGTATCTTTGTATCTAATTTGAAGCAGATTCTAGGAAGACAAGAGTTTCTAGGTTTTCCCCTTGGAGGGGTTTTTCCCTAGCTGAGAGTTTGTATCTATGCCCTCTTTTGTTATTGTTGCTTCTTGGTATTTTTTGATGAAAATATATAACTAAAAGAACATAAAGAAGATTAAAATTCACAAGAAAGTATCATTTTTAAAAGAATATAAGTTTAATAAGTTGCCATTTTATCATTTTCTAACGTTGTTGATCTTATATCAGAGAGTGGCCCCATACTTCCCACAAAGAAAAATTATATTCAAATCCTCACCAATGAGCACATGGGAGGCATTTATAATTCTAGACTCCCTAAGTCCTTCCCATAATGTGATTCGATTAGAGTAGGGGCCATAAATATTGATAACATACAATTCAATTCCCAATTCCTTGACCATCAAAAAAATCAATATAGCTAAGAGATAAGAGGAAATAAAAATTGCAATGAGAGGAGGGCTCCAACCTGTGATTAGACCCCTTAAAAGGCCTTATGCATCCATTTAAGAGAAGTTCCAATTCATTAAACATGATTCCAGCACAAAACAAGCACGAGAACCATAAAACATGGTTTAGTGGAAGATAATAATGTTTGGATTAAGAAATTTTACTAATATTTTAAGGGCCAATTGTTTGTGGGCACCCTTAACTCCTCTAGAATTGACAAATAGGACTTACATTTGGGATATTTTATGAGGGAATTCCCCTCTATAAAATCCTTAGAAATTGTGGCTTATTTCCTTTTGTGATTTCAAGAACCACCTTTTGTTACACTTTAAATAGATGCAATTTTCTACATAGTGGATTTGTAACAACGAATCCAAATCTAGATCCCCTTGCAAGATAAAGGCATATTTTAACATTTTCCTAAGGAATAGAACATAATTATTCTTAGGGGAGCATATGTAAGCTTGAGGCAAAGTAGGGTCAAGAACCTCCAGTTGAGAAGGCCCGAGGGAAATGGGGGGAACCATAATGGGGCCAGAGGGCTTGAAGGGAGCAGACGAGAGAGGGGTAGGGCTAGAGTAACCAGAATGGAAAAAAGGGGGAAGATAAGAGGAAGAAACCTTAATTTTAATGAAATTCCCAACATAAGAAGAGCATCCACATTAAGGTCCAACATAAAAAACCAGAGGACAAGGGGAGCTTGGAGGAGAAGTCTTACTAAGCTCATGCTGAGGAGAGATCCATTTCCTGCAAGTTCTATTGACCAGAGTAGATATTTTGTCCAATGTATTAGGATGACACTACCATAGCATATAAATCGAACACTTGGATCCTCTACCTTCATTGTGAAAAATTATTTACTTCGAACTTCTTCTTTTTCTTGAAATGGGGGAGCAACTTATCACATTAGGCTTGTAGTTGGCCCAATTTTTCATAGACATAGGATCTGAAAGGAAACCACCAATAATTAATTTTCTAGACCCAAGCGGAGGATTCATTATGTTATTTCTCCTAATCTCCCATCTCTAAAATCTACCTCCACTTAAATCTATAGTTATATGTGATCGACCTTAAAATCCCAAGTTTTCTCAAGTTGAATGAAACATCCAATCCCCTCAATGCCCCCACAAAAACCATTAAAATTTCCTTCGATCGAAAAAGGAGGGGAAGACTGGGAAATATGAGCTAGACCTTCTCTAATGCAATTGGCTCCTAAACCATGTTGAAATAAATAGACCACTCTTTCAAAACCATCCCTAATGGCTCCCAATTCCACAACTTGGCCAAAATTCCAGCATAATCCTATTTTGAATTGAACTTGAAACACATCCACCCTCTAGCAAGAAAGTGGAAAATCAAGGAGTAACCATGGAGGGGTTTCCATGATACGTCCACCCAAGACTTCAAATAAAACTCCTTCATTGTTTTATCTCAAAGACGATCGACCAAAATCATGCCAAGAAACTATAGGATCACCTCAAGAGAGATATTTTTGTTGACCACCATTGATACCTTCCCTGTCCTGGCTCTAATGCACTTCCTCCCTTTTTTCCGATTAATGGGGATGCTATATTCCTACACTACTTGCTCACTGGAACAAGAGATCAACGGCTTGGTTGCATTGGGGATAAGAGGGCTAGTATAGGGTGAAATGATTAAAGAATAAATAAATGACTTAGAGTAATGGTCTAGAGGACTCTCTATCGAGCATGGAACCACAACACGTAGGTAAATGTCCTACCCATATTCCCATTGGCTCAGGGATAGACCTATATCTATCGAAAGATCCATGGAAATTCCAGGTGGAAGGCTACATAAGGCGTTGAGCATGAGCACATTCCATCCATATCAAACTCATTGTATTTTATTTAGTTTGGAAGATACATCAATGATACATACTATATACATAGCTATTATTTCTTTATAAAGGGATGACACACACAAATGTGGGTGTAGGAAACCAAGACATTGGAACAGGGGTGGACAGGCGTAAGAAAAAAATGGGGGAAGAGAGAATGAAACCATGACAAAGGAAATCCTTCATTGAGCTAGAAAAGGGGTCGTTTAATTGGAAGCAAGAACATTGGATGGATGGAGGCAGGATCTTGTGGAAACTCTCAAACAAAAACTTTACCGCAGATTCCATCCTTGACCCCCCAAATTTTACATCTTTATATATTAAAAAAAATTCCTATTTTTAATTTTATTAAACCCTCATAATACATATAGCTACATATATATGTGCATTTCATTTTTCTTTGACAAGTTTTATAGTTTTTTATTTTTATTTTATGTGATATACATAGTATATATTTTATATAACTAAATTTAAACATGAAGTTCTGAAATATCATGGTTACATATTTGAATCATCGTTATTTTAATTTATATAATAATATGGGTCTATAATGTATAGTTCAATTTCTATTTTATATATATTCACATCTCTATATTTCTTTCTTCTAGTAACTTTGCTAATTCTGGAAATGTAATGTTTCTTGAATTAAATGTTAATGCTCTCCCTTTGGAGACAAAACAAGGGCATAAGGTAGATGAACATCAATTTCATAGTTAATTTGTATGGAGGCTATTTTTTTGGTCATCTTTTAGGCTTCTATTTGAGACTCTATACTTATAGAAGTAATGGTATAATATTCTTCCCCAATGGATTTTGTTTGTTAGATATCAGGCTCGAAAACAATAATGTATGGCTTTTCCAAATTCATAAATTTTGTACTCGTGCTGTAATATTGCACCTACAAGTGTATATTTTAACATAAAACTATTTTACATTCTTGCATCTCTATTATAGTTGGTCCAGTTTCCCTTCTGGCAAGCCACAACAATAAGGTTGATATTTTGTAGGTTTGAATTATAAAGTTGACAAATTAACCATATATATATATAGAGAGAGACAGAGACAGAGACAGAGACAGATATTCTATATGGTAATTAACTAAAACACGAAGTTAAATATCATAGTCACTAATATGGATTATTATTATTGTTGTTATTTAATGTAATATGCACAATATATATTTTTTGGTGAAGAAATTGTTTATAACTTTATTAATAAAAATAAAATTGCAATATTACAAATTGAATTGTGTCAACTTATTATTTTCATTATTAATTTTAACTTTTTATAACTTTTTTTTCCCAAGGAAAAATCATAATTTTCATTAATATGTGAAAATTACATGTTCTAAATGCATTGCATATGCATTTTTGTGACTATGGTCACTCCATATAGTTCTACAAAATCCCCAGAGGGGTGTACATCTTAGAATGTTAAAAATAATTACAGTAAATACAATAATTTAAGTTCGGATATATCATGATAAAAAAAACTGTCAAAAAATTGAGTTGTCGATCCTAAAAAATATGGCTGGTCTATGAAGGGGCGATGATAATAGCTATAGTTTTGATCATCCCTCTGCTCGTCTATATGCTAGAGCCCCCTATGCTGGATCGCTGCCACCTTGGAAAGATCGTCGGAAATGCAGTTGTGTTCCCTGTAAATATGAGAACATGAGATGGATAAGAATTGAGCTTTCAGATGCCAGAGATCTTCTAATATAGTCTGAAGTGTGTGCACGTGACAAGTAGCAGATTTTTTGAACCTATTAATGATGATTTTAGAATCTTCGTAGACTTGTAGATGTTGGACTTCATGCTCTAATGCAAGCTGTAGAAGGTGGCAGAGTGTAATGAGCTCAACGTAATTGTTCGATCCTAGTCCCAGACCCACCCTAATTTTATAAAAGTGTTGAGGGGTAATGTGAAGGAGGGCACCACCCCCGCATGCAATGGGTTGGGCTGAGCCATCAAAGTAAGCCCATGGTATGCCAAAGTTAATAACTTCGAGAATGATAGTTCTAGGTGGTCGTGGAGGGTCACCGTCTGGGATGCTGTTGTAGATGGATAAAATACATGAAGTGATCGAGTGCCAGATGGGGAGGCGGTCCTAGAAAATGGAGCCATTCCTAGCCAACCAGATTCCCCAAAAGATGAGAAGGGGAAAGTTCCTAGATTTATGCGGGGAGACAGTGTTCCATCAGAGTTGCCAAGCCTCCCCTATGTTCAGTCCATGCCACTACAGATTAATTCCCAGATCAGATAGGATGGAAGTCCAAAGTGCATGGGTGGAGAGGAAGTGTATGAAAAGATGATCAACTAATTCAGAGTCAATACGATAGAGTGTGCAACAAGAGGGACCATGGATAGATCGTTTGTGCAAGTTGTCCATAGTGGGAGAAATGTAGTTGAGAATGCACCACATGAGGAGTCTGGTGCACGAGGGTGCCTTGAGTTTCCATATGAGCTTCCACCACCAAGATTGCACCTATGGGAGGTGATCCAAAAATATGAGAAGGTAGCATTCCTTTGATGAATATAGCCCATATTTTCAGGGGGGGCATATTAATTCATCATCCCCTGTGTCAATTCAGATATGAATTTCAGATAGTGCAGCTGTATAAGCCTGCCAAGCTTGGTGCATTGGCCTCGGGAGTCCAAGTTGATTAGCATATTTCCATCCTTGCAGGTAGAGGGTCGAGGACAGGAGGTCAGCAATCTTTGCAATGAAATGGATGCCTTGTTCTGACAAATGGTTGATGATATCGCGCAGTAAAGTGTGTGCGTTCCCACTTCCTGACCAAGGATCAATTCCAATGCGCGCTTGATTCCCAGCTCTGATTCTCCGAGTCAGACCATTTCGAATGTGCGGGAGTGAGGTGATAATAGCCTTCCATATGGTTTAAATGTTCCGGTGGCTCCAAGAGGGTTGTCTAATCTAGTCAATGATGTTCATGGGCCATATGTATTTCATGTAGACCACCTGTGTCGAAAGATTCTTGGATGTCATAATCGTCCATCCCATTTTTGCAGCAAGAGCTTTGGTGAATATATCCAATTTTTTGATACCCCATCCCCCCCCCCCTCCGCATTTTTTAGGGAGAGCAATGTTGTCCCATTTAATCCATGCAAAATTCTATCCTTCCGGATTCCCATTCCATGGAAACCTGTTGCATAATCGTTATATTCGGTCGATGATGGCTCGAGATATCCAAGCAAGAGACATCCAGTAAACTGGAGTGGCTTCCAGGACAGATTTGAGAAGGGTTAGATGGCCAGCCTGTGATAACCATCTTTTATGCCATATGAATATCCTCTTTTCCAATTTGGCAATAAGCCAAGTCCAATCTGCAATGCGATAATCAGAGGGTTTTAGTCTAAACCCGAGATACATGAGGCCATCCATAGGATCCAAAGGAGTGAAGGGAAATCTGTTTAGAACAATTCTTCTCTCCTGAGGAGTGCATCCATTAACAGTAATGGTCGATTTTAAATCATTACAGACCATACCAGTTGAGATACTGAATTCTGCAAGGACTGCTGAGAAAGATAAAATGTCACCAATGGAGCCATTGAGCAGAATGAGAACGTCATCTACAAATAGAAGGTGGGAGAGTGTACATCCTTCTGCAATTTTGATGCCTTGTAGACGACCCTTATTATTTTCATTCATAATCAGCTGGTTTAAAGCTTCCATTGTGGGTAGGAATAGAAGTGGCGAGAGGGGGCAGCCTTTTCGATGTCCTCTCTCAGAATGGAAGAAATGAGATGCAGAGCCATTGATGAGTATACTGAATGAAACATTGGTGATGCAACACATGATCCATTTGATGAAGTTGTAGGGGAAACCCAGATGGGTGAGTATCATACGAATATATAAACAATCTGATTGATCAAATGCCTTAGCAAGGTACAGTATGAGGATGATACTTTTGAGCTTCTTGAGTTTAATAGAGTGGAGCACCTCTTGTGTTGTGCCGATAGCTTCATGAATCTGGCGATGATGGAGGAAGGAAAATTGTCCAGGGGATATGTGGGTAGAGAGGTTGGGTTGTGGCATGGTGCTCGAAGGTTGTTTGGTTATTTTTCACTACTTTTAAATTGTGGGTTACTCCTTATATATGGTTCGCTTAAGAGCGATTTCTTTTTAATTCACTAAAAATTTGAACAGAAGGTTTGTTGGCCACATGATTTGTTTTCAATAGAGAAAAACCAAAACATGTCAAACTTACATGACACTTGAATTACTTACTAACATAAAAACTAGAAAAACAGAAACCTTTAATATTCTACTTTTGGAATCCTAGATTCAAACCTTATTATACAAATTAATATTGATTCAATGGTAATTAATATTTTAACCATTATCTTACATAATAGATTTATTTCTTTATAAAAGGAAGTTTTATAACCAAATATTTTTTTTCCAAAGATTATTGTACATATATGTCTATCTACTAAATAAAATAAAATTTCATAATCAATAAAACCAACAAACTAGACTATCCTTTCGTACTTGTCTTATTAAAAATATTAATCTCTCTTTTTCTTGCTTATCTTTTCTAATTAAATTTGTATTACTCTTTATATTTGATGTCTTTAACATACAATAATAGACTATTCTCCCTTAATTTTAGAAATGACCGCAAAAAATTATCAATAAGGATATTCCTTTTTTTTCCTCATAAAAAACCTGTAATTTTATTCATTTGAAACAAAATTACATTCTACATATATGTTTCTAGGAGCATATTCTTGAGGATCTGCCCATAACCCCCAGTGGTAAAAAAAAATACAGTTAGTCTTTTCCATTTAAGGATCGAGTATCATGTATGTATTATATTACAAAATTTGTGAAATACTGGCCTCCAAAGAAAACCAAAAAGATATAATCCAGGGATAGTATTTATCCAATCAACCTATCATTCATGAATATATATATATATATATATATATATATATATTAAAGAGTTACAAAATTATGCATGATTTTTTGGGATGTCCTCATCGATGTGTGCCCGATGATAAAATTCAAAATGTTCATCTCCTATGAACTCGGAGAAGTGCTAGGGCCCCTGAGCTATGTCCAAACATTCTTTAGAGAGAAATTCCACCATAGTATTCCACTCCTTGTAATTGTGTGAGCAAGAGAAAAAATAAAATGAATTTATGATCCTCGAAGTTTCACTTGAAATAGGAACAAGGAGAATATTTTGACATTGCTCTTCTTCATTGACCCATTTTAATAACAATTAAGAACACCTCAAAAACTTGTATATGGTCACATCCCATAGCTTTCGTGAAAAACAAAAGTTCTTTGAGTGTTAAGAGCTCTGCAATATTGTTGGTTCCCCTTCAAAAGCCTATTTTTTCTTGAAAGAAGTCATTTGGGGATAGAAAAAGAATAAAACCCCCTTCACTTTTGTGGTTTTCCCTTTGGTAAGCACCATCAAAATATGCCTAGGGAAAAGTTTGATCTGAGTTCTCAGGAATAATGTGACAAGGTTGTTTGTTGAATTGTGGTTGAGGGGAAAATGAGAGGATTAATAATCCTTCCACTACAATTTTATCCGAAGGAAGAGCATCCTATAAGATACATTTGTTGCAAGCTAACAAAATACTCCATGAAACAATCAAGGAGAAAGCTTTGAAAGTATTAGTATCATGATTTTGAAACCATGGTATCCAACACTTTTCCAAATTTGGGCCTTCCCATTTGCAAGTAGGGCCCAAAGAACCTTGACAAATATTCCAGACTTGTACTGAATATGGGAAATCCAGAAATAGGTTTTGTATTGATTATTCATTTGCTCTCCATAGGTAACACCAACCAAGCCCTATTTAAAATATCTTTTGCATGATATCTGTGGTGGGTACCTTTTTACACAAAATGCACCACATGAACATTCATTCCTTTAATGGGCACTTAACTTTCCATATAGTTTTCCACCACCAAATCAATTCTTGATGTTCAATGTCAAGGTTGAGATGTATGTACCCAGGTTTAGGAGAGTAAGTGCCTAAAGGGGACTGAACCTGTTATGGCCTAAATCCACCTCAGGTTGAGAAAGGCAGAATCTAGGGTAACATCAAACCACGCTTAATCTGGTAGCTAGCCCTACCAAATCGGGAGAGGGCTCTCTCCTGGTCAATCTCAGCAAAAAATGATCAGTGAGGCTTGAGATGACTTGAATGAAGGCTGATTTTAGGCTAGGTATATATGAAAAAGAGTTTTATTTAATTTTGAAGGTGTTTATTGGATCAAAGGGAAAGGTAGATTTTGGGTCTGGGGAATGAGGCCTAGTTTTTGCAGAGATTTGAATGGGGCAAGGTAGGCAATTGTTTTGACGCTTCAATTTTAAATGAAATGGATAGATCTGACCGGTGAGGAGTTGAAGAGGGAAAGAGACTTTCAGGAATCCTCTTCAAACAGTTGAAAACATAGAAAATTAAACAAACTATAGGTAGAGCACTGCAAATCTAATGAATTCCACCTTTATCCTTGTTTGTTTAACTTAAGAATAAATAAGAGGGAAGATGATACACATAAAGCACTAGTAAACTTACATTAACAGAGAGAAACAAATCATCAAAAAAAAGCGCCACATGAATCCCAAGGAGTGCTGCAAACCCTGGTCTATTCCTTTGCCAAACTGCAGAGATGAATGTACAATGATGCTCAAAGCAATCCCAAGTGTCCAACCTATGCTAATGACTGAAAAATTACAAGATATAAGCAACCAACAACTCATCCCAGCCTCTAGGGGTCGAGCTCACAATTTTAGTAGTTGTTCCAACAAAATCTAAACTGAGAACTAGAAAGTAGGCAGTGGAACAGCTTGCCTCTATAAACTAGGAAACTGATTCATTCAGTTGCAATTCACCTTTTGATGGATGAATCAACCTCCATGAGTGAAAATTTAACAAAATTACATCAAGATCCATCAAATTACATCATGATATTGACATTTGGAAGTAAGAAAGTCAAACTGTCCAAAACTAGGCAAAAGACAGAGTTACTGAGTCAAAAATGAGCAAAAATCCCCAATGTGCCGCGCCTGATTTCTCTATGCGTCGCACCAGTTTGGAGCTGATTTTGGAGGCCTTCCCGGTGTCCAAATTGGCTCCAAGTGGGCTTGTTGGAAAGGTCTGCCTGTCTACTTTCCAACACAAGTGGAATTTCGGAATTTGGCTTCCATTTTCACCTCTAAAAATGAGTTCTCCCAACACTGCTTCCTGTGTGTCCAAAAAGGGGCAGAAAGGTCATTTTTAGGGTGTTTTTGACCCTTTTGGAAGCCCAAAATCTGTCAAAATCTCTTGGAAATAGGTAGGAATGCATAAATTTTCATGAAAAATCCAAAAATGTAAATATTTCCACAAGAGGAGCTCCCAATCATAAGCGCGCGCCAAGTGGCGCGACGCGTAGAGCTGAAAAATCTATGTTTAGGCCAAAAAAAACAAAATTTGCAAAATGTGTCCCAAATTTCTTGAAATTTGGGCTGAATGTCCTCCATTATGTACTATGCTAGGCCAACGAAGCCTCGGCCAAGATTTGAAGTCTATCATGCCTTTTCACGCCTCCTCGATGCCTTCTTCATCTCTATCATAAGAGGAATATGTCTCCATGTTTGCCAAAGTCTATATTGTCTTAGATGAGTATGAGGAATTTTATGTGTCTTTGGTTTGCTGCCAAGTGTAGAAAAGTGTGTGAGGGACTATGAAGGGAGAGGGTAAGGGGTGTGTTAGGAATATTGTCATTTGAAATTTGGGGAATTAAAGGGTTTTAGGGACAGTCTCTAGGCTTTTGGGATAGCATTTGGGATATGGGAATCTTGTAGCTAGGGTTTGGGATAATGGGAATTAGGATAGGAGTAGATGAATTTAGGGATATGGGGGATAGGGAAAAGGTTTGATGAAACTATAAAAACAGTGAGGGAATAAAATTGAGGGAGTGATGGCCACAAAAAACCAATGTATAAACGTTAAGGAAACATTTCTTGAGCAAGGAAGTAGGGTTTGAATTTGTTTTATTAAATCCTCATAAACATCATAAGACACACGTTTATTGGCAATGGAAGATTTTTTTTACTTACTTTGGACCAGAGGAAACCGATAAAATTGAAGTTTTGAATGAAATTGTGGTGAAAAGAGCTTGCAGCTCTATGCGCCGCGCCACAACCCAACGCGTCACGCCACAAACCCAACGCGTCACGCCCTTTTGCAGGAGACTTTTGGAGACCTTCCTGGTGTCAAAATTGTGCACAGGATAGCTCGTTGGAAATATTATTGAGTCTACTTTCCAACCCAACTGGAATTTTTCAATTTGGAGTTCATTTGCCCTGTCAAAAATCAAATCTCCCAAGACTGGTCAAAATGTGCAAAATGAGGCTACCTCAAGGGAGAGTGCTGTTGCAGTCAACTTTTGAAGGTCTTCCTCAACTCCAAATTGAGCTGATGATAGCTCATTGGAAATATCTTTTGTGTCTAGTTATCATTTGACTCATCAAGAAAGTCATTTGGCCAACCAAGCTAGGAGAAAACTTGATTTTCCCAAGGTCACTTCAGAGGTGCATCAATTCTCCTGAGGCAACTGTATTTTTGAAATTTCTCTAAAACCATGACACCTGTGTAAAAATTGAAGGATTTTTTTCTTACTTGACCTATTTTGGACAAAAACCTCTCTCAATTTTCCCAAATTCATCTTTTATTACTCAGAAACATCATTGGAGTAAAACCTATCTCGATGTGTGGAACAAGGGATTTGTCGAAATGAAGTGAAATGAAGAGGATAAGGGGATTCTAAATTCTTTAGAAAATTTTGGGAAGTAGGGAGGGATGTTAGGAAGCAGAGGAAAGTGGAATTTAAAATATTGAGTGAGGGGAAGGGGTCCAAAAGGGAAAAACACAGGCCTAGCCTAGAAAATTGCCTAGTTATAGCAAGAAACTAGGGTTTGTGTGAAAATGAGGAATTTGGGGGATCTCAGTGATGGAAAGTGTTTAATAAGGTACTTTAAGAATAGAGGAAGGTGTATGAACATCAGGATATAAGTTTTGCTGATGATTTGACTATCCAAGAGAAATTACCTCCAAAACCCTAGGAGAGGGAAATGAACCTTACCTAGGCACAACTGAAGCATGAACAAGGTGTAAAATGAACCAGTGGAACTTGACATGATGATGACAACCCTCTGAATGATGGTACACTCAGCTGAATGGTGACATGGACCGACATTTGGACAACTTTGAAAGGAGTGAAAACAAACCCTAGACCTAATACCTAGTGACCAAATTTTGCTTGAAAACTCACTGAAATGACAAAATTTGACCTTAACACCTTAAAATCACCTTGTAAGAGCATGTTTGATCACTGGAGGAAAGATGCAAATACTGACACTAACATTGGCTCCAATGGGGATGGTAGCTCCTTGGAGATGCCAAGAACTACAGATCTTTGGAAAGCAAACAGTGCCTTCATCCATTGGGCAATGGAATCAAAAATTCAAGCTGAAATGCATGACTGAAAACTAATGACTTGACAAAACAATTTGACTCTCACTCAACTAAAAACTGACTCGATACTTAAACACAACCGACAAACTGGAAAATATTCTCAATATGAAGCTTATTCAATACAACCTACTCTAGTTGTTCCATTCATCACCTGATCAAGTGAAATGAAACAACCAATGCAACCAAGTAAGTATTCTAGCTGCTGTTTGAATTCTCCGCAAGTTCTCATTTATGAACAACAAGAGAGAAATATTGAAAGGAAACTCCATGAAAACTTCTGAACAGATCCATTGAATACTATGGATTCTCTATCCGCCTCCAAAAACACTGCATAAGGATCTTGAAATTCATGCACACTAGGACTTAGCTCATCCAGTGGATTACTTCTCTTCTCCTCATACCATGAATGCAAACTTTGTTTTGAGCTTTGTGACGAGACTCCTGCTAAAAATGACAAAGAGACCGGCTGCCGGATCAATTTTATATCAACACACGTTTCAAGCTCACATATAGTCAATGGAGAAGGACTTTGATTGCAGACATCATCCAACACATCAGCTATTGGGTCATGAAAAACTTGAAAATACTGTTGCAACCCATTTTCTATTGTTTCTGATGAGATTACATGATTTCCTACATGCTTCTCATTTGAAGATATACTATGCAATTTACCCTTCAAAAACTGAAATGATTCAAAACAAAATGGTACAGAATCATCTTGTATCATTTGATCATATGTGCCAGCTTCCAAGTCCTCATCTGCAACTTGAAAATCAATGACATTCGGGGGCTGCAAATCTGGATATGAGAATTCTTGAACAAGGTTTTCATTGCCCTCAAGATGGTCCAAATCAAGACTTTTCGACAATTGATTTCTGATTACATGAATGTTGTCTCTGATGAACTGAAACGAATCAAAACAAAAAGGCAAAGATCCTTCACTTACTTCAAAATTTGCTTCACTTTCCTCGTCACTTTCATAGCTGATATGCATCGGTTGATCACTGTACTCGAGCTGCTGAAAGTGAACTTCCTCCTTCCACAAACTAGCTGCTGATTCGTCTGCAAGATTAGCTTATGTTTGGAGAACATAATCATCATCATACTGATCAAACTGAGGCAAATCATCAGTATAAAACACATCATCAAGCATACATGTCATATCAACAGCTCTCTCTTCTCCAAGCTAATCTACAAAACAATCATTATCAGATCTATGATGACTAGGATAAGAAAAAAGATGTTTTGGATCAGCAACTTGTTCTTCTTCAATCAGTGAGCCATGGGCTTGAACATTATACTCATTCCTTGTGGTGATCTTTTGCATCATCTCTTCCACTTCACTTACCAACATGTCAAGCTTTACCTCTAGAGATGTCGATTCCTCTAGATCTATGTTTTTCATCTCTTCTTCTTTCAACTTTGCCCTTCGGATCAGCAAATGAGCCTCTACATCGACAGCACTGTTCTGAATCTCTTCAAGTGTTGCAAGATTCCTTTCTCTTAGCTGAAACTCCATTTCCGAATCAAAGGCACCCGAGTAGTGCAAGAGCAGATCCAGGAGGAGGCCTTATATTAACTGGCATCAAATAATAAACTTGGTTAAATCTGGCAGAAAACTGTTGTACTGTCTCCCTTGGCAATCTTTTCAGCTGGTTATACTCTTCTATAATCAAGAAAGGGTTCTGTCTGACCACCCACCTGTAGAGGAAAACTTTGACGAACTGCTGGAAATCTGAGATGCTCACATTAGGCAAGGTTTTGAACCAACTCTTGACTTTGCCTTGCAAAGAAAGAGCAAAAAGCCTAATACTGACATCCTCTTCATCAACTTCAAAAAGGTCAAGAAAAGATTCAAAATTCAGAACATGTCTCTCAGCAGTGATGTTATTGCGTTCACCATCAAATCTTGGTAGATATAGATCATGATTTTTAGGGAAAGCATGGGATATAGGAGGTAAAATCATAGGCTTGTATCAACCTGGAATTTTACAAGGTGTAGGGGTATGTACAAATGCTGCAGAATCAGTATTGGTCTCTTGAGGTTCATCATTTTGAAGACGGTCATCACAAGATTCAGAAAAAGGGTCTTGATCAAGCTCAAAAGCATGCAAATCTTTGGTATTCACAATCTTCAAAGGGAAGGAATCAAATTCAAGTCGAGGATCTTTTCTCAAATACAATATACTTTGCAAAGCTTTCTTGACATTCTCGGGAAAAGAGAAGAAATAATTTGTGACAAAGAACAAAATGACTTGGATGAAATTCCAACTTGAATACCTAATATTTCCATATTTTCCTTTCATGTTTCTGTTGGTCAGGTTCATCCTCCAGTGGAGTCCTTGGATCTGATCTCGAAACTGATTTAGAATCGCCAAGTGAATGATTTCAGCCTTGCGGTGTCTGATCGTTGTCCACCATCAACAATCAGATCTGAACTTGATTAGATCTTACTAAGGAAACCAGATGTTCAATTCATAAACTAGACCGGAGATTGACTGAAGCAGCATTCATCTACTTTCGCTAATGCAAAGCAAGAGCGTTTCGAAGGCTACCTGGCTAACTTCAGGCTCCGTCTGTAGTTTAAAAAGCAAACAAAAAAATTTCTTCCCCAGTATGGCCTAAATCCACCTCAGGCTGAGAAAGGCAGAATCTAGGGTAACATCAAACCATGCTTAATTTTGTAGCTAGCCCTACCAGATTGGGAGAGGGCTCTCTCCTGGTCAATCTCAGCAAAAAATGATCAGTGAGGCTTGAGATGACTTGAATGAAGGCTGATTTTAGGCTAGGTATATATGCAAAAGAGTTTGATTTAATTTTGAAGGTGTTTTTTAGATCAAAGGGAAAGGCATATTTTGGGTCTGGGGAATGAGGCCTAGTTTTTGCAGAGATCTGAATGGGGCAAGGTAGGAAATTGTTTTGACGCTTCAATTTTGAATGAAATGGATAGCTCAGACTGGTGAGGAGTTGAAGAGGGCAAGAGACTTTCAGGAATCCTCTTCAAACAGTTGAAAACATAGAAAATTAAACAAACTCTAGGTAGATCATTGCAAATCTAATGAATTCCACCTGTATCCTTGTTTGTTTAACTTAAGAAGAAATAAGAGGGAAGATGATACACATAAAGCACTAGTAAACTTACATTAACAAAGAGAAACACATCATCAAAACAAAGAGCCACATGAATCCCAAGGAGTGCTGCAAACCCTGGTCTATTCCTTTGCCAAACTGCAGAGATGAATGTACAATGATGCTTAAAGCAATCCCAAGTGTCCAAGCTATGCTAATGACTGAAAAATTACAAGATATAAGCAACCAACAACTCATCCCAGCCTCTAGGGGTCGAGCTCACAAGTTTAGGAGCTATTCCAACAAAATCTAAACTGATAACTAGAAAGTAGGCAGTGGAACAGCTTGCCTCTATAAACTAGGAAACTGATTCATTCAGTTGCAATTCACCTTTTGATGGATGAATCAACCTCCATGAGTGAAAATTTAAAAAAATTACATCAATATCCATCAAATTACATCAAATTACATCATGAGTTTGAAATTTGGAAGTAAGAAAGTCAAACTGTCCAAAACTAGGCGAAAAACAGAGTTACTGAGTCAAAAATGAGCAAAAATCCCCAATGCGTCGCGCCTAATTTCTCTATGCATCGCGCCAGTTTGGAGCTGATTTTGGAGGCGTTCCTGGTGTCCAAATTGGCTCCAAGTGGGATTTTTGGAAAGGTCTGCTTGTCTACTTTCCAAAACAAGTGGAATTTTTGAATTTGGCTTCCATTTGCCTCTCAAAAAATGGGTTCTCCCAACATTTCTTCCTGTGTGTCCAAAAAGGGGCAGAAAGGTCATTTTTAGGGTGTTTTTGACCCTTCTGGAAGCCCAAAATCTGTCAAAATCTCTTGGCCATAGGTAGGCATGCATAAATTTTCATGAAAAATCCAAAAATGTAAAGTTTTCCCCAAGAGGAGCTCCCAATCATAAGCGCGCGCCAAGTGGCGCGACACGTAAAGCTGAAAAATCTGTGTTTAGGCCAAAAAAAACAAAATTTGCAAAATGTGTCCCAAATTTCTTGAAATTTGGGCTGAATTTCCTCCATTATGTACTATGTTGGGCCAATGAAGCCTCAGCCAAGATTTGAAGTCTATCATGCCTTTTCACGCCTCCTCGATGCCTTCTTCATCTCTGTCATAAGAGAAATCTGTCTCCATGTTTGCCAAAGTCTATATTGTCTTAGATGAGTATGATGAGTTTTATGTGTCTTTGGTTTGCTGCCAAGTGTAGAAAAGTGTGTGAGGGAATATGAAGGGAGAGGGTAAGGGGTGTTTTAGGAATATTGTCATTTGAATTTTGGGGAATTAAAGGGTTTTAGGGACAGTCTCTAGGCTTTTGGGATAGCATTTGGGATTTGGGAATCTTGTAGCTAGGGTTTGGGATAATGGGAATTAGGATAGGAGTAGATGAATTTAGGGATATGGGGGATATGGAAAAGGTTTTATGAAACTATAAAAACAGTGAGGGAATAAAAGTGAGGGAGTGATGGCCACAAAAAACCAATGTATAAACCCTAAGGAAACATTTCTTGAGCAAGGAAGTAGGGTTTGAATTTGTTTTATTAAATCCTCGTAAACATCATAAGACACACGTTTTGGCAATGGAAGAGTTTTTTTACTTACTTTGGACCAGAGGAAACCGATAAAATTGAAGTTTTGAATTAAATTGTGGTGAAAAGAGCTTGCAGCTCTATGCGTCGCGCCACAACCCAACGTGTCGCGCCACAAACCCAACGCATCGTGCCATAAACCCAATGCATCATGCACTTTTTCAGGAGACTTTTGGAGACCGCCATTTTGCAAGAGACTTTTGGAGACCTTCCCAATGTCCAAATTGGGCGCAGGATAGCTCGTTGGAAATATTATTGAGTCTAATTTCCAACCCAACTATAATTTTTCAATTTTGAGTTTATTTTCCTTGTCAAAAATCAAATCTCCAAAGACTGGTCAAAATGTGCAAAATGAGGCTGCCTCAAGGCAGAGTGCAGTTGCAGTCAACTTTTGAAGGTCTTCCTCAACTCCAAATTGAGCTCATGATATCTCATTGGAAATATTTTTGTGTCTAGTAATCATTTGACTCATCAAGCAAGTAATTTGGCCAACCAAGCTGGGAGAAAGCTTGATTTTCCCAATGTCACTTCAGAGGTACATCAATTCTCCTGAGGCAACTGTATTTTTTACATTTCTATAAAAAAATGACACCTGTGTAAAAATTGAAGGATTTTTTTCTTCCTTGGCCTATTTTGGACAAAAACCTCTCTCAGTTTTCCAAAATTCATCTTTTATTGCTCAGAAACATCATTGGAGTAAAACCTATCCCGATGTGTGGAACAAGGGATTTGTCGAAATGAAGTGAAACAAAGGGGATAAGGGGCTTCTAAATTCTTGAGAAAATTTTGGGAAGTAGGGAGGGATGTTAGGAATTAGGGGAAAGTGGAATTTCAGAGATTGAGTGAGGGGAAGGGGTCCAAAAGGGCAAAACACAGGCCTAGCCTAGAAAATTGCCAAGTTGTAGCAAGAAACTAGGGTTTGTGAAAAAATGAGGAATTTGGGGGATCTCAGTGATGGGAAGTGTTTAATAAGGTACATTAAGGATAGGGGAAGGTGTATGAACATCAAGATACAAGTTTTGCTGATGATTTGACCATCCAAGAGAAATTACCTCCAAAACCCTAGGAGAGGGAAATGAACCTTACCTAGGCACAACTGAAGCATGAACAAGGTGTAAAATGACCCAGTGGAACTTGACATGATGATGAAAACCCTCTGAATGATGGTACACTCAGCTGAATGGTGACATGAACCGACATTTGGTTTAATTTGAAAAGGGCGTTAGCCACATGTTACGCTAATACCTAGTGACCAAATTTTCGCTCAAGACTCACCGAAATGACAAAATTTGACCTTGACACCTTAAAATCACTTTCGTAAGAGCATGTTTGATCACCGGAGGAAGGACGCAAATTCCGACACTTACAAAAAACATCATTCATCATCCACATTGGGATGAGTGGGTGAGGATGATAAGCAAGGGGTTGCATAACCAATTGCAGATATATGACATGGGCCAGAAAGAAGCTTGGCTACACTGGCTTCTCTTGGGTGAGTATGGTTACTACCCAAAAGCTCATATTTCCTTGATCCATGCCTTGAATAACACTCATGTAATGAAGAAGGAGGCATGGCTACACTGGCTTCTCTTGGGTGAGTATGGTTACCATCCAATAGCTCATATTTATTTGACTCATGCCTTGTATACCAATGACAGGATGCAAAAAAATATGGCATGTTTACCTTGGTTGTTCTTGAGAGAGTTTGGCAATCACATGACATCTCCCAAGTTTATCTTTTTTGTATTGATTGTAATATGTCATAGTTCTCACATGATGTGTAATGATGGAGTTTGTTTGTATTGGGCTGATATGACATTCCACATGTCAATAATTATGTTGTTACTCCATTATTTACATGATAATATGAAAAGGAAGTAAGAGATCTTGTTTCTTTGGCTTCTATTTGGGGACTTTGGTCCTGCATACTCCCCTACTTTGCATGATAATGATGGAGGATGGCAGCAAGAGGCATTCCTTCGATGGATCTTAATTGGAAAGTATGGACACCATACTTGGTTTGATGATGATGTGGTGGGGCAGCAAGATGCATTGTTGTTGTGGCTTCTCATGAGAGAATATGGACAACCCACTTGGTATTTTGATGGTGTGGTGTGGCAGCAGGGAGCATTGTTTCGTCGGCTACTATGGGGAGAATATGGTTTGAAATTTTTGTCTACACATATATCTCTATTTCTTATTTTTCACAATGTTGGAATGAGGCTTGGATCCAACAAGGCCAATAGGGCTAAGGATGAGGGCATGTCAATGCTCAATCTAATCCATGAAGCATGGGATGAAGAGATTTTTTGTGAGATGGGAATTTTCCTTTGTGGGGAGAACCACTTTATTTTATGTACCTGATGTATTGATGATGATTTTGGACAGCTCATGGTTATCACTTGGTACTTCTTGGAGAATGGGGGATATCTAACTACACAATTGGAGGTCACTCTATGCATTCTTTAGAGACAACTTTGGAACTAAACATGCACAACTCATTGCAGAAAATGGGGAGGCCTTCCTTATGTGGATGCCATTTGGAGGGGGATAGATGGCTTTTTCATCTATTTTTGAAGTTGCTTGAGGACAAGTAAGATTTTTCCGGGGAGGACTGTAATATTCCCAATTGTACGCAAGATAATTGGAATATTAGATTACTTAATTTTTATAATTAATTAAGTAAATAAAAGCATGGAGGGACCCCTAATCCTTAAATATGAATAAGATCCACTTTTTATGTGTCAATGTGGATTAATTAGAAATAGATCTACATAAAGGAGTAGTGGAGCAACTCATTAATGATAAATAAGTGGAGATCATTTCTCATTTATGAGAAATATCATGGAGGTTGAAGCAGTCAACTGATATCATGGAGGGAATAAAATGTAAGATCATAGAGCATTCATGATGAGATGATGGAGGAAGTGGTGTATTAATTCACACATGATGGAGAAAGTGGGAATTAAAAGCAGAACATGATGGAGATCATGGAGAGACAACGCAATTAACATGGAGACCTATGTCCACATGTGCAAAACAATTATGAGGTGGGCCAAGGAATGGGAAGGCTCATAATATATATAAAGAAGATGAAGGCACAATAGAATGAATGCTTTGTATCATTTATTTTGATCTGTTTAGATCTATATTTGTCACGTGACATTTCTATGCATGCTCATTAGGGGAATTTTGAGGTCTAAAATGGGCCTCCTACGAAAAATGTACAACAAAAATAAATTTTATAAGAACCAATAGGATTCAAGATGATGATGTCAACCATGGGGGATGATTCACCAATTTTTAAGTAAAAGTGTAAAAATATTAAAAAATAATAAAATAATAAAACTATTTTTTCAACTCGTATTTTCAACTTATCTCCTGTTAGTCATCAGTAATTTTTTTGCCTTTGTAGATGAATAAATTTCTATCCTAGATTTCTAGAAACAAAATTCATGAACATTGTGAGTTCTAGAAATCTCACTGCCTTCATTATCCTTAGAGCAAATTTTCACGATTCTACTATTTTGTCATTCCATGGTCAACCTACAAAAACCCCTCATAGGCTTATGCCACTCGTCTACATCCTATTTTCCCCACCTATAACCTCATCACTCTATTTTTTCCTTGCCCATAGCTCCATTTTCCACCTAGGGTTTCCTACAATCTTAACTCATGCCCATGATCCCCAAGTTCCTCAAGCATTGATGGTCCCTAAACTATCTCTGTAGAATCTTTAGATAAATCAAGTACATTGGTTTTTGGATCTTCAATACACCACTTTTTCAATGCTCTGTTTTTACACTTGAAGGTTCCAAACCAATTTTCAATCAAAGAGAGGTCAAAGAATCCCCACTAGGTCAATTAGGGTTTCATGTTTTTCAAGGTCATCATCTCCAAAAAGACTACCATTCAGCTTCAAAAGTCTGCACATAAGGTAATGGGCTATCTTGACACTTTTTAAAAAGTAATAAGAGGCCAACCGGTAGAAGAAATTGGTAAGGTAAGAAGTCTGCTACTCAATGATGGCATCTTGCAACAAGGGAGACAGGAAAAATAGGGTATTTTAGGGAAATTTTCTTGGTTTCACAACCTCCATGATAAAATCATAAAAAAGGCTTGTATCTTGATGCTCTTACACCTCCTCCTATCCTTAATATACCTTCACAAACACTCCCTATCACTCATATCCCTCAAAATCATCATTTTTCTACAAAACCTACTCTATTGCCACAATTTGACACTTTTTTAGACTAGGCCTATGTTTTGACCTTTTGGAACCCTTCCCCTCACTCAATTATTGAAATTACACTTTCCCATACTCCCTAACATCTATCCCTATCCCCCAAAATTTCCCCAAGAATTTAGACGGCCCTTAACCCTTTCATTCCCCTCCTTCTGCAAGGTGGTCCTAAATCCCCTACACCAAACCCTAATTTCCTCTTCTAACTAAGCTAGGGTTTGATATGAAAAGAAGACACAAGAGAAAAGGATTAATTTGATAGATAATTTCTAAAATAATAAGTCTATACCAGCTCATAAAAATCATGCCTCCATCATTTTCCAAGAATTCATTCCAAGAGACAAGCCATGTGTCACACCTAAGGCTAGTTTTGCTTCAAACTATGTTTCTGACCAAACAGAGATGAATTTGGAAAACGTGAGAGAGGTTTTTGTCCCTCATAGGGCCAAGAAGAAAAAAATCCTTCATTTTTTACACAGGTATCATGGTTTGGGATCAATGTAAAAAATACAGGTGTCACGAGAGAAATTCTTCACTTCTAGAGTGACCTTGGGTAAATACATTTTTCTCACAGCTGGAGTGTTGAAATTACTTTCTTAATGAGTCAAATGACAACTCAACTTGAATATATTTCCAATGAGCTATCATTAGCTCAATTTGGAATTGGGGAAGGCATCCCAAAGCGGTCTACACCAACACTCTACATTTCTGCACCATCATTCAGGACTTTTTGACCAGTCTTGGGAAAATCAACTTTTTACTGGAAAAATCAACTCCAAACAGGACAAAAATTGCATATTTGGAAATTCAACAAGTCAAGCTTTCCAAATAGCTATCACGGGCCCAATTCCAACACCAGGAAGGCCTCCAAATACTCTCTTCAAATTGGCGCTACGTAAATGAGAGGTGGCGCTACTCAAATAAAAAAAATAAAAGAGGAAAATGAGAATAACGGCCTTGGAATTTTGGCTGAGGCTTCTCATAAATTGTCTAAAAACATATAAGGAGGGTCCCCACCAATTTTGAAGGAATTTGGAGAAGATTTTGTTTTTTTTGTGAATTTTTGGTCTACTTTACGTAGTGCCACCAGCGCTATGCAAAACTTTGGGGCATCCTATGAAGGCAAGCTTGAAATTTTTGTATTTTTCATGAACTACACATCATCCACAACAAATTTCAGAGGATTTGGAGCTGTTTTGACCCCTCAAAAGGTCAAAAAACACCTTTCTGCCCCTGTTTTAGGCCTAGCGCTGCGCAAATGACAGGTTGGAGATTTTTTCATTTTGACAGGGTTACAAGAACTGGATCAAGAAGCCACAAGAATTTTTGGAAATTATACTTTTCAAGCTTTCCAACGAGCTATCACGGAGCCAAATCCGACATCAGGAAGTGGTTCAAAAGCTAGTTTCAAAACAACCTATTTTTTGCAAAAGTTGCGCTGCGCAAACAGACTGACATAGGCCAAAAAGTCAACAAAAGACATTGATTAATGGAAAAATGGTTTTTTAATATTTTTTTTGGGAAAATAACTCTAGATTTGATTGAGGAGTTATGTTTTGATGTTTTTCATTTATTTCCTTATCTATTATGTGTCTTGGACCTTGCATGGTCATTAAGCACATTTATGACATTTATGACTAAATTAGGGTTTTTGGAAGCCTCTTAGGGTTTCCACCTCCTCATTTGCTCCATAAATAGAGTATGAGGCTCTTATGTATTCGTTGGATTTTGATGACTTATTCTGGAGCAATACATAGTCTCTTGGAGTTTTTGATGAGAATTTGATGTCTTGAAGACCATGCATGACTTGATTTGTTTGTCGATGGAGGAGGACTTTTTGGAGGATCCATAAGCCTAGTTGATGGTGATGCGTTTCTCTTTTGTTAATTTTTTCTAGTTTATCATATGTTTCCATATTTCTATGTTGCAGTAGGACAAATAATTTATACTAAGACATGTTTGCTAATGGCACCTTAGGTCTGTTTGTTTCCTTCACTACCTTAATGTTTTCTTCTGCTAGGATGTATTAGAGAATTCATATTTTTTCTCTCTAAGGATTTCCTAACCTTGTCTATTTCTTGAATGGTTTAGATCAGTTGGTTTCAACATGATTCATGGTTAGCCCTACATATTTGTTGCCACTAAATACTCTGTTCCCGGAATCATTTCTTTGAAGCATCTTTGCCTAGGTTTATCAAAGAAGTCTATTTCAATCATGCTCTTTGCCTATACTTAGCTAAAATTGTTTCAAGGAACCTTCATGGCTGTAACTTTAGATGTTCAAGGTTTTCTTTCCTTCTATTGTTATAGTTATTTGTGCATCTCACATGTTTTCTGCTCTTGATGATGAAATCTATGAAAGTTAAATAATTTTCTTACCTTTCTATATTTCATTTGAATGTTTTTCTTGGTTGATTATCTACTTTCAGTCTGAAAGCAAATGGATTAGGTTTTTCTTATGCCTTTGATTCTCTTGCTATGCTTATAAATCTTCTAACTCCCTCAGTTTACAAGTATATAAAGGATTATGTTTTCTGCCCTTTATTAGCTTGTTGTTTTCAAGCTTAATGTCCATCTCATGAGCCTTCACAACCTTAAAGATCCACCAACCAAGTTAAAATTACCCTGAAAATTCTCTTAACACCATTGATGAACTTATCATGACCTTGTTAGACTCCATTGCCCAATGACTTAACAATCTTCCATGTTTTCTATCTAAATCCATCTGAGCATCATACCCAACAAAAAACAATCAAAATACCTTGCACTTAACATCTAGCCTAAAATCAACCCTAATCAACAAACAAATTCACATCTTTGCATCTACTAGAGAGATCACTCTCTGAATCCAGGAAGGCTAGGTCCTTGGATTCCAAAGCTTGGTTTGATGTTACCCCTGTCCATTTGTATCTCAATCAATCTAGCAAATTATGGAGAGCTAACATAATGGCGATCACAGTGGGACCTTCTGAGTTAGTGACCATCTAAGTATTCCTTAGGACTTTAGAAACCCTTGTTAAATAATATCCAGTGAATCTGCCACCTCATCACCACACTAACATAATGGCGATCACGGTGGGACCTTCTGAGTTAGTGACAAACTAAGTATTCCTTAGATCTCAGAAAACTCACAAACATCCTTAGATTGGTATTTATTTGTTGATGGTGGACAACAAGAACATCCTTGAAACAATAAACATCATCCACCTGGTGACTCCACCAGTCTTCAGTAGCCTTGTTGACCCCACTAGTTCTCATAAACTCCCCTGGGAATGCATTAATAAATCCAAATCATGTTGATGGTGGACAACAGAGTTGAAACCTTCCACCTGGCGACTCCACTGGTAGAGAACTCTAAGACTGGTTGAAAATATTCAGTGACCCTTTCTAATTTACAAACATGGATCCAAGGACACAAAGGAGATATGCTCCAATGAATAGAGATCACATCCCTGGGTTCCCACAAAAATTGCCTCAGATAGATTGGGATAAAAACCTCCCTAGGTTTCAAGATGAAAATTCTGATGACCCTTTGTTACACCTCATCAAGTTTCATATCCATGTATGGGGGTCAAAAGCTGAATGGCATGAGGACTGCCTTATGAATATTTTCATGCTAACATTAGAAGAGAAGGCAAGGGAATGGTATGAGAGTCTAAGACCTAGTAGCTTGTTTTCCTTAAAATATATACACAAGGAATTTTATGAGCATTATAAACAAAATTCCCCATATTTTTCATTAGCTGAAAATTGTTGTGATCAATCTCAGGATATCATACAATACCTTATAGATACCGATGTAGATTTAGATAATTTGTATCCTGAAGATATCTTAGTAGCAATTCATGACTTTCATTCTCAAGATAGCTATAATGACATCCTAGATGAGTTAGTTGAGGAAGAAACCAATCAAGGTATAGAATAAAACCCACAATATCTCTCTGAAGGCACAAGTGATGATTCACCATCTCTTCTAGGTGAGGATCAAGAAAACATTCAACCTAAAAATCAGCCTTCACAAGAAAAAGAGAACTTTTGTACTTCCATCTAAAGAAAGAGAAAAAATCCTCCTCTTTTGACTGAAGAGGAAATAAATTAGATGCTAAACATTTAGCCAACCCCTAAACCTTCATATGAGAAAAAAATTTCTACTTTTTCTCCTACTAATTTCATCTACCATAAATCAGAAAGTGAATTTTTAGATCAATTCAAAGAAGAACAAACTGATAATCCAATATGTTTGATTGGTGACATTACTTATTTTGATGAGTTTCCAAATTTTGATCAATGTGATGATGATATCCTCCAAACAGAAACTAACCTTGCAGAGCAATCAGTAATTGGTTTATGGGAGGAAGATCATTTTCATCAACTTCAAAAAGGTAATAAGCTAATTCATGCCATCTATGCCACTGATGACGGAAGCCTTGAAAGTTCAGAAGTAAGTGAAGGATATTTGACCCTTTGTTCTACTTCATATCAGCCCATCAGAAATAACTTTCATGTGATTGGGAATCAATAGTCTTTCAATTTTGATGATGAGGTTGGGAAATATAATGAGTTTCTTGAACCAGTTGTTAATGAAAAGCCTTTTTCTGAAAGGGATGAGGAAATAATTTGGGACACAGAATCCTCCTCAGCTTCAGATTTGCAGCCACCAAGTCCCATTGAATTTAAAATTGTAGATGAAGGCTTGGAAAATTACAATCACATAAGAGTTGTTGCACTTCTTTCTCAAGAAGACTTACTGCCAAGGAGTGCTCCTACTCATCAACATGATGGCCTCCTCACAGAATTCAACCCATTCATTTAGAATACATCATGTTTTCTAGAGTATAACATTGCAATATATGATGAGCCTACCAGTTCAGATGATCATGAGGAAGAGGTGGAGTTTCTTTCCCAAAAGAGTTCCAAGCATAGCCAAGTGGAAGAAAGAGTAGTCATGAATGAAGCTTATGTCTCAAATCCTCTAGATCAGGTATTATTCCAAGATCCATTTGTTGCTTTCCTTGAGAAATATAAAGGAGGAGTGTGTTATGCCAAGAACAGATAGTTGCAAAGTGTGAGAAAAAATTTAGGCACTACTATTCAAAAACAAGTAAGGTGGAAGTGGCATTTTTATTTCTTCAGCACTCTCAAAGAGATGAAACAAGATCAATCGTGGAATCATCTACTTGATTGGTTATATTGGAAAAGGAAGTTGACCAAATGAATGTATATCATGTAAAGGTTATATTAGGATAGATAGGAATTAAAAATAATCTCAGCCTTGTGAGCATCTTCTTAGTTCTAGATTGTTTGGAAAAACTAAAAAAAACATAAAAACAAAGAAAGGTAGAAAAAGAGGGCAGATTTGAAAAGTGGTACAACCACATACCCAAAAAATAGTGATGTTGAAAGTGTGTAAGCATAAATTCCACTACTTGTGCCAAAGAATATCTTGTTCAGTCATCTAGCCTAATCATGGCTAAACATGTTTTAAATTTATTGTTGATAAGTTAGTGAAAAAGATGCTTGTCAAATCATGTAAACTTGACTTGTCAAAAGAGAATAGATTAGAAATGAAGAATGCTGGTTCCACATGCTTAAAACTGAACCAAAGATAAAGATAGGATTTCTTACCAAATTATAAATCACATCCCTTGTTTTTCTAGTTTTGTTTGTACAAAAATAAAATTTGTGTGCAACTTGTTCTTATGCCACAACTCATGGTAAGTCAGATTTCCTAATCCCGATTTACCATGCTTTCAATTTCATGTTAGTAGGATAGAGAATAAAGTTTTTCAAATAGCTTAATATTGAAAAATGATTAGACTAGGTAGAGAATAAGAGAGTTCATTAGCCTAATCTGAACTCTTGGAAGAAATAAGGGTACAATTAGATAGTTTGATTTGTGTTTTCAAAAATAAAAATGTCGAGGGTTTGCAAATCCAAGTGCACCCAAGTGAAGAAAAAATGTTAGGCCAAGTAAGATGGGTAGGTAAGAAAGAGATTGAAGCAAACATGTCTTTTCAGATTGTGATATCATAGCTTTAAAAGAACATCAATTATTGAAATTACACATCTCGAAAAGGAGATGCCCTCCCCAAGTGGAGCCACTGTTAGTAATCAGTAATTTTTTTGCCTTTTTAGATGACTAAATGTCTATTCTAGATTTCTAGAAACAAAATTCATGAACATTGTGAGTTCTAGAAATCTCACTGCCTTCATTATCCTTAGAGCAATTTTTCACTATTATTATTTTTTCATTCCATGGTCAACCTAAAAAAACCCCTCATATGCTTATGCCACTCATCTACATCCTATTTTTCCCACCTATAACCTCATCACTCTGTTTTTTCCTTGCCCATAACTCCATTTTCCACCTAGGGTTTCCTACAAGCTTAACTCATGCCCATGATCCCCAAGTCTCTCAAGCATTGTTGGTCCCTAAACTATCTCTGTAGACTCTTTAGATAAATCAAGTACATTGGATTTTGGATCTTCAATACACCACTTTTTCAATACTCTGTTTTTACACTTGAAGTTTCCAAACCAATTTTTAGTCAAAGAGAGGTCAAAGAATCCCCACTAGGTCAATTAGGGTTTCATGTTTTTCAAGGTCATCATCTCCAAAAAGACTACCATTCAGCTTCAAAAGTCTACACATAAGGTAATGGGCTATCTTTACACTTTTTCACAAGTAATAAGAGGCCAACCAGTAGAATAAATTGGTAAAGTAAGAGGTCTTCTACTCAATGATGGCATCTTGCAATAAGGGAGACAGGAAAACTAGGGTTTTTGAGGGCAATTTTCTTGGTTTCACGACCTCCATGATTAAATCATCAACAAGGCTTGTATATTGATGCTCTTACACCTCCTCATATCCTTAATATAGCTTCAGAAACACTCCCTATCACTCATATCCCTCAAAATCATCATTTTTATACAAAACCTAGTCTATTGCCACAATTTGACACTTTTTGAGACTAGGCCTGTGTTTTGAATTTTTGGAACCCTTACCCTCACTCAATTATTTAAATTCCACTTTCCCCTACTCCCTAACATCTATACCTATCCCCCAAAATTTCCCCAAGAATTTAGACAACCCTTAACCCCTTCATTCCCCTCCCTCTGCAAGGCGGTCCTAAATCCCCTACACCAAACCCTAATTTCCTCTTCCAACTAAGCTATGGTTTGATATTAAAATGAGGCACAAGAGAAAAGGATTAATTTGATAGATCATTTCAGTAAGAATAATTCTATACCAGCTCATAAAAATCATGTCTCCATCATTTTCCAAGAATTCATTCCAAGAGACAAGCCATGTGTCACACCTAGGGCTAGTTTTTCTTCAAACTGTGTTTCTGACCAAACAGAGATGAATTTGAAAAAACTGAGAGAGTTTTTCTCCATGATAGGTCCAATAAGAAAAACCTCCTTCATTTTTTACACAGGTATCATGGTTTTCGATAACTGTAAAAAATACAGGTGTCACGGGAGAAATTCTTCACTTCTGGAGTGACCTTGGGAAAATCGTTTTTCTCACAACTGGAGTGTCCAAATGACTTGCTAAATGAGTCAAATGTTAACTATATTTGAATATCTTTCCAATGAACTATCAGGAGCTCAATTTTGAATTAGGGAAGGCATCCAAAAGTGGTATGCACCAGCACTCTGCATTTCTGCACCATCATTCAAGACGTTTTTACCAGTCTTGGGAAAATCAACTCCAAACAGGGCAAAAATTGTATATTGCAAAATTATACAAGTCATTATTTCCAACAAGCTATCACGGGCCCACTTCTGACACAAGGAAGGCCTCCAAATACTCTCTGCAAATTGGCGTTGCTCAAATGAGAGGTGGTGCTACGTAAATAAAAACCCTAAAAGAGGCAAATGAGATTAACAGCTTTGGAATTTTGGCTGAGGCTTCTCAAAAATTGTCTAAAAACATCTAAGAATGGTCCCCACCAATTTTGAAGGAATTTGGAGAAGATTTTGTTTTTTGTGAATTTTTGGTCTACTTTGTGCAGCGCCACCGGCGCTACGCAAAAAATTGGGGCATCCTCTGGAGGCAAGCTTGACATTTTTGGATTTTTCATGACATTCATATCATCCACAAAAAAATTCAGAGAATTTGGAGTTGTTTTTACCCCTCAAAATGTCAAAAAACACCTCAAAAAACACCTTTCTGCCCTTGTTTTAGGCCGCAAATGACAGGTTGGAGATTTTTGCATTTTGGCAGGGTTATAGGGACTGTATCAGAAAACCACAAGAATTTTTTGAAAGTATACTCTTCAATATTTCCAACGAACTATCACGGAGCCAAATCCGACATCGGGAAGTGGTTCAAAAGCTAGTTGCAAAACTACCTATTTTCTGCAAAAGTGGTGTTGCGCAAACAGACCGACATAGGCCAAAAAGTCAACAAAAGACACTGATTAATGACAAAATGATTTTTTAATATTTTTTTTGGGAAAATAACTCCAGATTTGATTGAGGAGTTATGTTTTGATTTTTTTCATTTATTTCCTTATAACATTTATGACATTTATGACTAAATTAGGGTTTCTGGAAGCCTCTTAGGGTTTCCACCTCCTCATTTGCTCCATAAATAGAGCATGAGGCTCTTATGTATTCATTGGATTTTGATGACTTATTCTGGAGCAATACATAGTCTCTTGGAGTTTTTTATGAGAATTTGATGTCTTGGAGACCATGCATGACTTGATTTGTTTGTTGATGGAGGAGGATTGTTTGTAGGATCCATAAGCCTGGTTGATGGTGATGTGTTTCTCTTTTGTTCATGTTTTCTAGTTTATCATATCTTTCCATCTTTCTGTGTTGCAGTAGGAAAAATAATTTAGACTAAGAAATTTTTGCTAATGGCACCTTAGGTCTCTTTGTTTCCTTCACTGCCTTAATGTTTTCTTCTGCTAGGATGTATTAGAGAATTCATATTTTTGCTCTCTAAGGATTTCCTAAGCTTGTCTATTTCTTGAATGGTTTAGATCAGTTGGTTTCAACATGATTCATGGCTAGCCCTGCATATTTGTTGCCACTAAATACTCTGTTCCTGGAATCATTTCTTTGAAGCATATTTGCCTAGGTTGATCAAAGAAGTCTATTTCAATCATGCTCTTTGCCTTTACTTAGCTAAAATTGTTTCAAGGAACCTTCATAGTTGTAACTTTAGATGTTTAGGGTTTTCTCTCCTTCTATTGTTATAGTTATTTGTGCATCTTACATGTTTTCTGCTCTTGATGATGAAATCTATGAAAGTTAAATAAGTTTCTTGCCTTTCTATATTTCATTTGAATGTTTGTCTTGGTTGATTATCTGCTTTCAGTCTGAAATCAAATGGATTAGGTTTTGCTTATGCCTTTGATTCTCTTGCTATGCTTATAAATATTCTAACTCCCTCAATTTACAAGTATATAAAGGATTATGTTTTCTGCCCTTTATTAGCTTGTTGTTCTCAAGCTTAATGTCCATCTCATGATCCTTCACAACCTTAAAGATCCACCATCCAAGTTAAAATTGCCTTGCAAATGCTCTTAACACCATTGATGAACTTATCATGACCTTGTTAGACTCCATTGCCAAATGACTTAAAAATATTCCATGTTTTCTATCTAAATCCATCTGAGCATCATACCCAACCAAAAACAATCAAAATACCTTGCACTTAACATCTAGCCTAAAATAAACCCTAATCAGCAAATAAGTTCACATCTTTGCATCTACTAGAGAGATCCCTCTCTGAATCGAGGAAGGCTAGGTCCTTGGATTCCAAATCTTGGTTTGATGTTACCCCTGTCCATTTGTATCTCAATCAATCTAGAAAATTATGGGGAGCTAACATCTCCCAAAGTTTTTACTCAAATTTCGAGTGGGAGTACTCGTTGGATGAAAAATTTATTTCCTCATCCAATGAGTTCCCATGTTGCATACTTTTGATGGACCCTACTACACAAAAAATGAGAAATACATGAAAAATGTGATTACAAAACATGATTGCAATCACGTTTTTCATGTATTTTTAATTTTTCGTGTAGTAGGAGACATCAAAACTATGCAACATTGGTACTCCTTGGATGAGGAATTAAATTTTTCTTCCAATGAGTACTCCCGCTCGAAATTTGAGTAAAAACTTTGGGAGATAAGTTGAAAATACGAGTTGAAAAATTAGTTTTTTTCTTTTTTCCCTCTAAAATTTGATGATGTAATCAAATTTTATTTTATTATTTTCACTATTATTTTATAATTTCCTTAGGAGGCCCATTTTAGACCTCAAAATTCCCCTAATGTATGATGTTTAGCTAAGTCTACAGTGTTTTTTAGCACAGGGTGTTTCCGAGCAGAAATCCCACCCTTACCCATGGGGGACTTCGAGTGCCTACTCTGGGAAGGTTATTTTGAGCTTCCATTCATCATCAGGAATTGGTGCCATTTTGTTCCTACTTTCTACAGCCCATACATCTTGAGAAATAATGCATTTCTACATCAAGGTTTGAGAGGAGGAGGTTGTCCTTTAGTATTTCAGCTAAGGAACCTGTGAAGGGTTTATCCTTTCACTTTGTGCTTCAATATTAGCCTTCCAGCACTTTAGATCTATATCAGGAATCAGGCCAAACATATCATACCTCCATGCAGCAGCAGTCCCATCAAGGATTGTGTAGTCCATTCCTATAGATCCTTTGGAGGAGAAACATTTTCAACATTTGAGCTGGAAATCCTATGGAGGACCATTCCTTCAATTTGTATTCACTGTTTCCATATTTTCTAAGCTACATTGAATTATTCAGTAGTAGGCTAGAGAGCCTCCATCCTTGACAGCGCGGTTTTTGGCAGCAGTTGTGTAGCAGCAGCTACAATCATCAAAGAAAGATTGAGGAGCTAGATATTGAGCTTCTAGATTAAGGATCTAGTGAAGGGATCAACCCTTCAAGCATAGATATGATATTGTGACATATTGCAGCAATCTATTTGTCAAATATAGGTTCAAATCTACATACCCAGCAGTTGTATAGTGAAGCCCTAAGAGGGTGATTTTCCTAGACTCATAGATCTGGAAAATCCTTTCTGGGTTATCTTGGGTTTCCATCATAGTGCCCAGATCTAGTATCTTGGCATCATCAGAGCTCCAATTTCCATATACATGCATTTCCCTTTTCAGTGAGCAGTCATATGTATATCATTTGTTAAAGGGACAACGCAGTATTTTCTCCAACAACTCTCCAGTTACGCAATGCTTGCTTTGGCATGTTTTCAGGGTCATTCTAGCCTATGTATTTGGCTTGAGTGCATCTATTTGAGCACTATTTTAATCTGAAATCCATCTTCAATAATCATAAAAGGCTCACCTATTATGTATATTCTATGATTATTAAATATTTATGTATACTTGTTGAAGTTTCAAATATTGTGTCTGTGTATCAATGCATTATTCCATTTTGGGATATTACAAATGTTGTTATTTAACTTGTCCCACATTTCTTTTGCAGTCTTTCAATGCATAACTTTAATAAATTATTATTCATACAACCACTTAGAATTTCATTCATTGTTGAAGTTTGCAACAAGAAACAGTGAAATTGGCATCTAGAAAAAACATGATAGCACCTATACTAGTGTGGGACCATAGGTCATGTGGTGATGGGTCCTAGTGATACATTAGTGTGAAATTAAATTTATTTAATAAATTGGATATGTGTCAAATTTAATTATCCCTTAATTAAATTGGACAATAAAATGTAATATTATCTCATAAACACTTGTAATAATTAACTGAGTGTGATAGACTTAGTTATCTCATGGATTTCGAGTTGAGGGTGGTTAGTGGGGCATGTAGAGTGATTCTATGTGTTTTAGAGTTCAAGTTGAAATTAAGTGCATGAGTAATCAGTTAACTCACTTAGGTGAGTTAAAGTCAGTTGAAATATTTGAAACCGCTTGTTGCACTAGTGGGAGATCAAGTGAATTAAATCATATTTAATTTACAATCAGTGATCTACCATGCAATTGATGATTTACTATTAATAACTTCATGAATGTCAGTTCCAGTGGAGACCCAGTTAAGACAAATGTTAAAGGGAAGTTAACTATCAGTTGTGATATTAGCAAACTGCCCAGATGCAGTTAAAACACCGCATGATGCCCATGAGACTTA
Organism: Pinus albicaulis; assembly: GCA_034641835.2. Taxonomy (NCBI): domain Eukaryota; kingdom Viridiplantae; phylum Streptophyta; class Pinopsida; order Pinales; family Pinaceae; genus Pinus; species Pinus albicaulis. The sequence continues at coordinate 796,512,990 of CM076584.1, read as the reverse complement.
GCACAATTGAGGAAGGTTTAAATTCCTAAAGAATAGGGATTGCATTCATCAGGAATTGTGTCAGCAAGGCAAGTTGAAGACAGGCTGAGAATTGGCTAAGTGTTGGTCGATTTTGTCTGAATCAGTTTGAGATGATAGGCAGAGTGCATGAGACTCTTGTGAGAAGGGTTCATTGTAATTGTTTCATGATTCCTTGTGGAATATACAATATATGATAGAGGGGTTTTGAGCATTAAGCTTTCCCCGGGAAAATATTTGTGTTGTGGTTTTATTTTCTTCTTTCTTTACTTGTTGTGATTGGCGATCGTGTTTATTTTCTGTAATTGATTTGTAGAAGTGATTTAGTATCAAGCTTTATTACATTGTTAGATCAGATTGAATCCATTGATATACATATGTTTGTATAATTTCTACATGGTTTCAGAGCATAAGAAATCACTATAGTGGAGGAGAAGTTGAGTTTGTGATTGAATAGAATTCGAATTTGTAGAAGACATTCTTGGTGCTACAGGTGATTGCTTGAGATTGGAGTACACACTCAAGGGAAAATCTAACCATATTTATTGGAAAGATACGATGGAGGTAGTACTAGAGGATAATGTGTTGAAATAATTCATTGATAATGACATTCCCAAACCCAATGTAGCATATGTCGCTCTTCTTGATGCTTAGAAAAAGAAGGGTGCAAAGGTGAGGAGGAGCTTACTGGAGGGAGTACGAGACCACATTGTCTCAAGTCTCCATGGGAAAGTGACTCCATATGCAATGTGGAAGGGTTTGAAAAATCTGTTTCAAAGAAGAAGTGATCATAGAAAATCGACACTAAAGGACAAGCTCATGAAAATAAAAATGGAGAAAAATGACACTATTCTGGTATACTTAACAAAGTTTTTCCAATGTCGGGATGTGCTTGGTAGTGTAGGAATTACTATCGCAGATGATGACTTAGTGAGCCTAGCTCTTCTAGGACTTCCCAAGAGTTGGCATAGTTATCAGGACTCTGTCAATGGGAGGGAGAAGCTTCCATATTGGGAATGACTTTGGTTGGATGTGGTGCAAGAAGAATTCAGGCGGAATACCAGGGATGGATCTTCATCTAAGGAAGATGATGAAGAAAATTGTGCCTTGGCTAGTAATGCAAAGAAGGGGAAGGGAAAGAAATCCTATTCCAAATCTGAGACTAGTGAAGAAGGCAAGGAGCACGACATGTCCAAAGTGAAGTTTTTTCACTGTCACGAGCATGGACATTATGCCATTAATTGCCCACAAAAGAAGAAGAACAATAAGGCTTCAGGATCTGCAACTAGTGAGGCTTTGGCCTCGCAATTTGATTTTGAATTCTCATTGATTGCATGCATGGTGTCAAGTGCAATGGGATCGGGGTAGTACTTGGATAGTAATGCATCTTTCCACATGACAGGAGACAAAGAACTTTTTAGTAGCTTGGACAAGAAGGACCTCCAAATGCATATCGAAATGGGTGACGATGGAAGGTATAGTGCTACCAAGATTGGTACAGTTACTTTCCAGAGATAGTTAGGTAAACCATTTTTATTAAAATATGTAATACATGTACCAGGCTTGAAGAAAAATTTAGTTTCAGTTGCAATGTTGGAGGATATAGGCTATGATGTTGTTTTCAGTGAAGGAAAAGCTTTCCTTCGACACAAAAGAATAGGAAAAGCCAAGAATATTGGGATTTGTGTGAAGAATCTCAATAAACTTGATCTAGAGTGTTATCACTCAGAAAAATTGAAACATCATTTGACATAGTCTTAGGGGTTCATTTGTCAAAGGTATGGTCATGGAGTTCATTTGTCATTAGTTGGTAAAGGAAAAATTTAATTTTTTCATATTAGATTATCCTAAGGTCTAAACCCACCCTCATTCAAGTCTTTTCATGTCACATCAGTCATTATTTCCTAACATATTCCATTTCCCGAGCTTATAAATCTGAAAAGGTCACTTTAGCCAAGATTTCCTATTTTCGTAGCGAATAACATAGTAAAAATGCACTTTTCGCTATGAAACTGCTAATACTTTCATAGAAAAACTACCAGTAAATACACTAACTATGCTACAAAAAGGGGTTTTTCTGTCTTTCTTTTCAAATTCGGTGCTAGGTGTCAGTCAATGATTAGAAGTGTTAGAGTGGGTGTCATTCGAGTTAGTTAGGGTTAAGCCAAGGTACAATGGTCATGTCTGAGGTCATCACTTCTGTTTTTAGCATGTATGAGTCATGATGAAGCCATGAGCTGTCATCTAAACTTTAAAATATTTCCCAATTGAGTCTTCTGTCATTTTCCACTCCATCTTTTCATGTTGTTGAGTTCAGGAGAGCTGTTTCAGCAAGCCAAGCTAGTTGCTGGCATTTTCAAGCAATTGTAGGTGTCATTGATCAAGCGAGGCAGAGAAGGTATAAAAGCACCATGGCTACAAAGAGAAAGACCAACAAAGGAGGCCATTGTCTTAGATATGAACCATCAAATATGAATTTTCTGAATGAAGACCCAACTGCCTTAGAAGTTTTTAAAAGAACTGGGTGTTTTCAGTTTTGCCAAATATTGCAAGGGTGACATGTGCAGGTTTCTAAGGAGTTTGCCATCAGTCTCAATGGGATATATTTAAAGGTGGGGATTTTGAACCTCACTGTAACACCAGAGACTATTGCAGCTGCAACAAGAATTCCTAAAGGAGGAGAACAATGGCTTGAAGGTTTCAAGTTCACCATGCAGGAATGTAAGGAATTTATCAAGCCAGAGCATAGTGAGATTGATCTCGCAAATTCCATCCCAAGGAGCTACATGAAAGAAAACTTCCCAAAGCTGTTGCTAATCATTCAGAAATACTTCACTTGTGAAGGGAGGTACCACATGGTTTACTCATACTATAATATTCCAGATTAGCCATGAGCTAGTTGGAATATTTAATTTTGTTTTGATGTTTTGTTTAAAGAATAAGAAGACAAAGGAGGTCCATAATTCTCCTTAATACTGAATAAATCAATGTCAAATGTGAAACAGATAAATCTTGGTAGCTTAATTAAGCACCCTGGGTGTGAAAATGGGTTCGATCACTTTTGCTGGGTCAATCTTGACCAAATCAACAACGTTGTCATGGAGGAGTGGTCATCAATGAGGGATAGCGTCGTTTTAGATGGAGATGCTTTGTGTGAATGTAGTTCTTTTGTTGGGTGGGACTTAGGGTTTCTAAGATAATAACTTATTTAAGGAAGAGGATGGCAGCAATATTAATTATGTTTGGGTTTATTATATTTTTGAGTATATGGTATGTTTAGACATATATCTTTCTCTTGTTGTTTAGCTAAGATAGAGTGTTGTTTAGCACAGGGTGTTCCTGATCGGGAATCCCACCTCTTTCCTTGAGAGGCCTCTTGGAAGAGTTTTGTACTACATTTTCCACTATCAAGCTTAAGGCCAAGCTTCATCTTTCATTTATAGCACAGATCATGTTGAGGGTTTGGTTGTTTTCTAGGTTGCAGCAAGTGGAGACTAGATCTCTAGATCTAGGCCATTTCATTTATTATTTTAAATGGAGGTGGCTTCCTTTCCATTGGGAGGACAATATTGAAGGGCTTTGTGCTTATTTTCAAATCTTGGCATCAGGCCAATATATTATTCATCCCTATAGAGCAGTTTACTTCCATATTTGCGTTATTTCTGGAGGAGGAGTTGCAGGGTAGTTTGGCACACCATTTGGAGAGTTGATTTTCTAGTGAAGGGGATCCGCCTTTCACTTAGAGGATCTCTTGGAGGAGGCTATTGTATTGATCATATCTGATCAGCCAAACTTTCTAGATCTGTATTTTGCAGTAGATCTACAACCTTAAATCTTAGATCTACATCTTATACTTGGTGTTTTTCTGAAAACCCTTGAGGGGTTCTTCAAAGGAGTTTGTATAGTGCTCAAATATGCAATAGATCTATATTTTGAGGTACTTATCAGCCCTATATCTGTTGTATAATCATTTTATGTAGTAGAGATAGTAAAATAAGGTTGTAAGGATCTTTCATCTTTTATATATAGTTGCAGCGCCTCATCTTGAGGATGTTGTTCATTGGAGGCTTGTACTTTCTTGTTGTGTATCTTATGGGCCATTTATTATACATATTTTTCTATTGTTATAACATATGAAAGGTCTCCATATTGGCCTCTTACTTTTAAATGATGATTTACACATTTTTTCCAGCATTTTTCACTATATGCCTGCTTTTCCCATTTGGGAATATTACAATGGTATCAGAGCATAATCTTGGCACAACCTGTGCATCTTGAAAATCCAATATGTCATCTAAAAAAGGAGAGCCTCCTATTGATAGAGAGAAGAGGTTTCAAATAAGAATACATAGAAATTTTTATTATACAAATGACAAAGAAGAAAAGGGTAAAACCTCTATATCTAGAGGTGAAGATGAAGAGAAGGAGTTCCCTAAGATCATTCTTAGAGCCATGCAAGACATTGCTAGAGAGATCAAGGAGACGAGAATGGACAGATTCAATGAATCCCCTAAAGGATTTCATCATGGTGAAGGCTATGGCATGTCTCATCACTGGAATGATCAACCAGTGCATCAATCACAAGTTTCCCAATGCTCTACTATGCCTACATTTTTGGCCGTGGGAAATAAAGGGTTTCAAGAGCAAGAATCCCTTGAAGGCTATTTTATAGAGTATGAGTCTCAAACTCATAGATTCAAGGACCACTTGAGTTTTCAATATTTTTTTCAAATCAAGGACAATAGAAGACCAAGGCATCACAATAGAGGTGGTCGATTCATTTAGAATCAGATCGACACCACACTATGGGCAGATTATTTTTACCCAACTTTGATGGATCATCCAAGTGCACTATCAAATCATGGGTAGAGAAACTTTACATCTAATTTTAGTTGAACAAGGTTCTAGAAATGGAGGCCATTAAGATTGCAGCGTTGCACCTTGAGGGTGAAGCACGTGATTGGTGGTTCCATGGCTTGTCTACATTGGATCATGCCAATGTGACTGCATATTCAGAGTTCAATAGAAGGCTGGTGGAAATATTTGATAGAAGAGATCCTAAAGCACCATTCACGGGGCTTGCAAAACTGAAACAATCAGGTAATCTAGAAACTTACATTTCTGAATTCTTAAGACTTTCTATTATGGTTCCTTATTTATCTGCATTAAGAAGGGTTTACATGTTCATTGATGGGTTAGATGAACCTCTTCATGTGTTGGTTAAGTCTACCAAGCCCAATACCCTAAAAGATACCATTGAAAGGGCTAGAGACCTTCAAGATGCCTTGCCAAAAGCAAAGACAACATTTGATCATAAGCCCTCTTTTCCATCAAAGGGAAAAGAAGAGAAGGTTCCTCCTTCAAAGGAGAGTCATTACAAAAAACCTCTTGATGATGATTTCCGGAAATATTTGAGGAGGAGGAAGCTTTGCTTCACTTGCCAAGAAGCTTGGGAACCCGGACATAGATGTGTAGCTGGAAAATCACATTACATAGAGGTCTTCTCAGATGATGAGGAAGAAGAAGAATAAGAACAAGGGAAGGGTTACAACACTGGAATGGTAGGAGATGATGCACCACCCCCTGGAGGTGAGGATGGGGCAATTTCTCCAATTAGAGGAACTCTTTCATCATTAAGAGTGGTACCAAACTATCATGAAACTTCCACACAAGAAACACAGTTGAATTTGTGTAGTGGAAAAAAGGATATGATGATCCCATCTATTATGCACATGAGGATGATCCATGAGACATCACTATCTTGTGGTAAACCACCTGGGAGACCACTTGATCCAGATCTGGTGAAATATGTCTCACATCTTGATGCTCCATTTATAAATCCAGGAAGGATGGGTGCATTAGAAGACCAAAATGCAGCGATGAGAGTCTTGGGTAGGATCAAGGAGGAGGGAGATATTCTTCCACTATCACCATTACCCACTCTCTCATCTCATACTGAGCTGAGAGGAAATGTTGTAGGAGTGGAGGATGACACCATCATGGGGCAAGGAGACCATTCCTTGGCTATGGAGACTCAGAAGATGATCTCACTTAGATAAAAATATTCCATACATGATAGAAGATGGTGGCCACACATGCATGCTTTTATTAAACCAAGGAAGTATTGGATAGATGATAGCCTCCCATGGGAGACTAAATTTCAAAAGCTTCAATATTTACTTCAACATGTGTATATGCAAGAAGGGCAGCAAGGAGGGGATATCAACCTTCCATCATATACCTTTAGCATGCGAGATGTCAAGGAGAAGAACAACCATATGACAGAAATTATTTATGATAGATCATCAGTGCTGTCACTATGGAAGATTGATCCATATTGGAAATCCCAACTGTTGGTAGATTATTCCAAGGATCTTTTCACATGCACGATACTTGATGACCAACTACATGAAGAGGGTTGTTCAGTCGAAGAAGGAGTCATCTATTATCATGGTAGGATATTATTATCTAGAACCTCCAAGCTCAAGGAGAAGTTGCTACAAAGAGCTTATGAAGAGTTCTTTTTCAACCATACTTATTCCATGAAGTCTTACAACACTATCATGGAAAGATACACTTGGAAGGGCTTTGAAGAGGAAATATATCATCATTTTCAAGGATGCATGAACCAGTGCTTTGAAGAGGAAATATATCAGCATTTTCAAGGATGCATGAACCATGCAAAGTTGGAAGAGATACATGACTCTATAAAGGAGTTATTTCAGCCACCTCTTTCCTCTTTTGGAATGAGGGGACATACATCTATACACCACTCAATTTGTATGATGAGAAACTTTGGTGAAGAATATGCTTGTGTACCTAATGTTTTATTTGATGAACATATGCATTATTTTACCATGTATATGCAAGCCACAACTCCAAGGAGGAGCATTATTCCATATAAAATTCATGGCTAACTTGGGGCCACAAAAATTTCTGAACATGGCCACTCCCTTGGAGATCAAAGGGAGATTTTGTATCATTATGGATGCATTCCTAAAGCACCAAACATATCTCACACTTTCAACCACGGTGAGATGACTTGGGAAGAAAGTAAGTGGTGGGGAAACCAATTACCACAACATTATCTAAGGCAGTCAGGAGATTCACTACGTTGGTTCCACATGTGGAACTATGACCCACCTCCATATGCACAAATTTCTGTTTGTGTGTACTTAATTTTGATCCCATACATTGATGATGTAATTATACCTTTTATGGGAATGTTTGGAGGGAGGATGGGAGGTATATATATGTCCTATGGGAGAGAGATTCTCCATGTTCACTATGCTACATGTTTCAGGGAGAACATTGGGAAAACTATGTTTGTTTCATTTAAACTATTGTCTCCTTGTGGGATGGATTATTTGCATCTCATGAGAACTTTGGAGGAGCAATTCATGGATGGATGGATTGGTGAACACTTAGCTTATGAGGGAAGCTTATCACATGTTGGTGTCACCAATGGAGGAGGAGAAGAGTTACAACACTCACCTTGTCAGTTGCTTGAGGATAAGCAACATTTGGGAAGGGAGGACTGTAATATTCCCAATTAGCCATGAGCTAGTTGGAATATTTAATTTTGTTTGGCTTCTTTGTTTAAAAAATAAGAGGACAAAGGAGGTCCATAGTTCTCCTTAATAATGAATAAATCAATGCCAAATTTGAAACAGATAAATCTTGGCAGCTTAATTAAGCACCCTTGGTGTGAAAAGGGCCCGGATCACTTTTATTGGGTCAACCTTGACCAAATCAACAACACTGTCATGGAGGAGTGGTCATCAATGAGGGTCAACGCAGTTTTAGATGGATATGCTTTGTGTGAATGTAGTGATTTTTTTGGATGGGGCTTAGGGTTTTCAAGCTCATATCTTATTTAAGGAAGAGGATGGTAGCCATGTTCATTATGTTTGGGTTTATTATATTTCTGAGTATATGGTCTGTTTAGACATATATATTTCTCTCACTGTTTAGCTGAGATAGAGTGTTGTTTAGCACAGGGTGTTCCTGATCGGGAATCCCACCTTTTTCCTTGAGAGGACTCTTGGAAGATTTTTGTACTACATTGTCCACTATCAAGCTTAAGGCCAAGCTTCATCTTTCATTTACAGCGCATATCCTGTTGAGGGTTTTGTTTTTTTGCAGGTTGCAACAAGTGGAGACTAGATCTCTAGATCTAGGCCATTTCATTTCTTATTTTCAATGGAGGAGGCTTCCTTTCCATTGGGAGGAAAATATTGAAGGGATTTGTTCTTATTTTCATATCTTGGCATCAGGCCAACTGGTTATTCATCCCTACAGTGCATTTTACTTCCAGATCTATGTTATTTCTGGAGGAGGAGTTGCAAGGTGGTTTGGCACACCATTTGGAGAGTTGATTTTCTAGTGAAGGGGATCTGCCTTTCACTTAGAGGATCTATTGGAGGAGGATATTGTATTTATCATATCATATCAGCCACACTTTCCAGATCTATATTTTGCAGTATATCTGCAACCTTAAAGCTTAGATCTACATCTTGTACTTGGTGTTTTGTTGAAAACCCTTGAGGGGTTCTTCAAAGGAGCTTGTGTAGTGCTCAGATCTGCAATAGATCTATATTTTGAGGCATTTATCAGCAATAGATCTGATGTATAACCATTTTCTGTAGCAGAGATAATAAAATAACGTTGTAAGGGTCTTCCAGCTTTTATATATAGCTGCAGCACCTCATCTTGAGGATTTTGTCCATTGGAGGCTTGTACTTTCTTGTTGTGTATCTTATGGGCCATTTATTATACTATTTTGCTGTTTTATAACATATGAAAGGTCTCCATATTGGCCTCTTTTTTTTAAATGATGATTTACACATTTGTTCTGGCATTTTGCACTATATGCCTGCTTTTCCCATTTGGGAATATTACACATACCATTTTAGGCTTCTGCTACATTTTGTTGGTGAGAGGTCTCTTGATTTACCTTTTTACTTATACAGAAGCTTAGCTAAAATTTCAAACAAATTTGAAGTTAAATCTGAAGGAAACGAAACCTCACTCTTTCATCATGGTTTAATCAAGTTGCTGGTTTTATAGGAGTCAAAGAGATTAGGTAGAGACTGGTCATCTTTCCTGTTTTTCAGTGGTTTTTAAGTAGATTCCATCACTCCTAAAAGAACTCCTAAACCTAGATGTATACCATCACCTTCAGTGGTAGAGCAAAGTGAGCCTTTAGTGGTAGAGAAAAATGAGCCAGTAATCATGGAGAGCCATTGCATAAAGTTGATACACCTGCTGTTACACCTGCAAAACAAAAGCCAACAGTCATCAAACATGGCAGTAAGAGGGTTAGAAGAAGCCAAATAGTGGCTAATGGAAATTTAGAAGACATTCTGCATGCTATTGATATTGAATAAACTCCCATAGTCCAAGCTGAGGATATAGATGAGGGAGGAAAGAAGCTCAAGAAAGCCAAATCAACTAAGAAGTTAGAGTTTTAGGGTGAAGATATAGGATTCATGTTTCAAGCTAGGAAAGAAATGAAAAGACATGCTAGAAAGCTCTTGGAAAGTAGTAAATAAGCTCAGAAGGTCACTAAAACTTTCCAACCACCACCAACCATCATTGACCTTTCCTCACCTGCAAAAGAAGAATAATTCATTAAACAAAGGAAAGGAAAAGAGAAAATTATTGAAAAAACAAATATTGAGGTCCTTAAGGAGCAGCTGAAGCAAGAAAATTATGAAATAGCAGTCTTGAAGAAAGAGGCAAGGAAGCACAAGGTTCAGAAAGTACATTTTGAGAAAATGAAAGAAATTTAGGAAAAGCAGGTTAATACTGTGTCAAAAACCTTAGATAACACACAACAATTGATCAAATGGACTCGGCCATTGAGAGGAGAAGTCAATCCAATTAGAAAAATAAACCTGCGATTGAAATCTAAAAATAGGACACTGAAGGACCAAGTCAAAGACCTTCAAGATAAGTTAGAATTTATTCATGAAGAGTTGGAGAAGAAGGGCTTAAAGATGATTGTAGTTGAAGAACTCGTAGCTCAACTTATCATTAATGAAGAAGAAACACCACAGGGGTCCTAAGATGAGATTGATTATGTTTAGGAAGGTTCATGGCATGATGAAGACCAAGTTTTTGTAGCTGCAGGTCAAATTTTTGGGACAGTGTTAAAATCTGGAATTTCTGCAGTTTTTCACAGTTTCGTAGCGTTTCCTAGGCTTAAAGCCAGGAAAACGCTGCGAAAATTTCTGTAGAAGTTTATTTTCTTTCAAAACCACTTTTTTTCAGTTTTTAAGGAGGGATTTTAATGGTGGTGAGCTGTCATGTCTTGGTTGACACCCTGGAATAGCCAAAGAGCAAAATTTATAGGTGCAAAAGCTATTTTTTGGACGCTATGAAAGCTCGCTATGAAATTGTCCTGTTTTCGTAGCGAGCTACTTTTGAAGGTTTTGAAACATCCCAGTGGCAGTTTTGGATAGGTGGACATATCCAATAGGTCAAGGGACCTTACCATCAAACATTTATGACTTGAAAACAGTGTTGTGGAGACAACTCGTCAGCTAAAGCTTTCATTGAAGAAAAGGGTCCTGCTTTCTTGAAAAATAGGGTTTGGTTCCATATGTTTAGGATGGTTTTTAATATGTCAATTAGTGATGAAATATGCCATATCCTATTCGAGCATGTGATGCTTAGTTGTAACTAACAAGTAATTGTTTCAAAGATAAGGTAGAATGATGTAATAAATAGTATTTTGAGTCCTATTAGGAAATGTCATCTTTAGGGTGTAACTGTCATTTTCTTATTAAAATACATGTTTTCTCTGTTATCTGAGATGTCATAGGAAGATTTCGATGAATCTGGCCAAGAGGCAGATCATCCCTGCTGTAAGAATGTCTATTTAAAGGAAAATGGTCGAAGTTGTAAAGGGTTGGAGTTTTTTTTCACCATATTGTTGCTTTATGTAATTTGACTTATATCAATAATACATAGGACTTCTTCTTGACATGCCTGAGATTCTCATGGAGTTTTTAATGTCTTTTTGATCTATATCTTTATGTTTATCACTTGCAGTATATTTCATCTTTATTACTCAGAATTCATATGTTGATGCTCTGACTTCCTTTATTGATGAAATGACTGTGTTTCCCTATGTTCTATGTGTGATTTTCCTTTGTTAAAGACTCTTATCTGCCTCAGCTTCCATGCTAATAAACCTTGCCACTAAATCTACTAATTTGCTGACTCCATAATCCCAATGGTAGCAAGCTTGCATTCTTTTCAACCTACATACACAAAAATCAAGTTATTTTTTAAAATAGAGCTAGCCATCTAGTATTATCATTATCTAATATCACAAACCCCTTTGAGATAGCCCTCTCAGACTGAAGAGGCTAAGCTTTAGTCAAAAGCTGGTTTGAAACAGTTACATAGATTTGTCTGATCAGCAGTCAATGAAGTACAATTTTGTGATAACATTTTGGTGCGTCTGTCAGGAGACTACAGATATTCTTTTCCCGAAATTTTGAAGTTGAACTCTTGAAGGTAGCAGGAGCTCAGAATTTTTTTGAGGCCGCATCTACCTTGGTGACTTCATTCAAAATTCTCATGTTCAAATGTGGCTTCGAAAAGGAGATATACGAGGAGTAATCCTGACCTGGATCCACCTACAATTTTGGATAATCCAAACACAAATTCCAGAGGCATTCAAGGCAGTTCTGCAATATCAGGTACTCCATTACAAACAAAAGCCTTGTCCTCTGAAGTTTTAAGAAGTCCTAAAGATAAAATGTTTGATTATAAAATTCATGAAGTCTTGTTTAGGTCTGAAAATGAAAAAGAATTGATTGAAATTGTCTTAGACCTACATAGAAGAGGTATTGATACCTCAGCCTTAGTGACTTAAAAAGATAAAGAAGAGTGTTTTGGGAAGCAGTCACATCTAAGTTATTGTTATAAAGGGAATATTTGGATAGGTTGAAGGAGATAGACCCATTTTAAATTTTTTTAAGAAGTAAATTTGGTGTCCCTCTACCTGATTGGAGTTCAATTGTGACTAGACAACAAAGACCAACCATCCCTCCTCTTAACAGATCCTCTTCCTCTACTGCTATTGTCCCTAAAACTACCATATTTCCAGTCATCATGGTAGGAAATGTACCACCTCCACTTGCTGCTGCACCTGCTAGGTATGCCCATCTTGTTCTTCTAGTTGTCCTTAATGCCCTTCCTAGAAAATATTATACTAGAATCAAAACTTGGGGAAGTGATGAAGAGATTAAAACTGAAGAGCATGTAGACCAGTTCAATGACTTCATAGATAGGGAGGAGGTTGACCATGAGGATGTCAAGATGATATTATTTTCTTAGAGCTTTAATGGGGAGGTCAGGAAGTGGTTCAAAACCCTTACACTAGGAAGCCTGCATAATTGGAATGAATTTGAAGATATCTTCTTGAGAAAGTGGGGAAATAGAACCAACCCTATGCAAGCCCTCACTGAGCATAATAGTTTGAAAAGAGATGTTGATGAAACTATCCAAAATATCTCCAAGAGATTTAAAATTTTTTATGACTCCATCCCTGCCCATCTATAGCCTCCTCTAGGAGCAGCTCAACTGAGATATGATGAGGCTTTTGACTATGAATTTTCTATCCTACTTAGAGAAAGAGAATCCCCTTCATTAGCTGAAATGAAAAATGATGCTATGAAGGTAGAGGTCAATATGATAGCACCTAAAAATTCCAAGATGGGACAGAAAAAATTGAAAGAAGAAGATAAGCCTTCCACCTCAGATGATAAATTTGACTCCATGATGAAGACAATGGAAAAATAGATGGATGGTTTTTCCCTTGGGAATGCCTCTGCTCCTCATACATAACTTGAACCTCTGTTTATAAATCCTCAGTTCAGAAGACCTCAAAACCAGCAGAGACCAAGGGAAAATAGAAATCAGCCCGACCCTCAAGTAAGGCCTCCTTTCCAGCAAAACTTAGTTGATGAAGAAGATCAGCTTGAAATACAAGAAGAATCAATTTATTGCTTAGATGAAAACATGTTAGGGATTTTTTTGACTAAGGAGAAACATGATGAGTCAAATCATGATGTAAACAAGGGTGAGGAACCATCTGATTGTCTTAAAGGATATCAACATGCAATCTTTGAGATGCAGAACAATACAACCTCAGAACTAGAAATGTTCCAATTATTACAAACAAAACATAGCCCAAGAAAGATGCCCCTAAAGTTGTTGAGGTTAGAAAATATCCACCACCTCCTCCTCATGTCAAAGAGACTGAAAAATCTGCTTCTATTTTCAATTTCGAGAGTGAGATCTCTAAGATCAAAATCCCAGTACCTTTTGGAGAAATTATTAAGGTGAATGAATGCAGAAGTAAGATTATAAAAATGTTGAATTCCCAACCAGGAGCTACTGATATCCTTAATGTTCAAGAAGATCATCCAACCATATACTTGGGACCAATATTGGAAGATGAGAAGAATGAAGAGGTACCTCCTTTCTATGTCAGCCTTAGCATTCATGACATGACATTACATAATGCCATGTTAGATTCAGGGGCCTCTCATAATCTCATGCCTAAATTGATCATGGAAAGGATGGGATTGGAAACTACTAGGCCATATAAGGACTTTTTTCTTTTGATTCAAAAAGAGTTTAGTGCATTGGTTTAATAAAAGATGTTGTTGTTGGTCTTACACAAGTCCCTGCCAAGACAGTGGTAATGGACATTGTGGTAGCAGACATTCCACCTAAGTTTGGCATGATGTTATCAAGGTCATGGGAAACAATGATAAAAGGAACCATGCAGATGGACCTAACTTATTCCACCATTCTTGTTTTTGGTGAGCAAAGAAGACTATACAGAGAAAAAAGGATGGCTTATATGGTAAGTAATAAGGACAAACCTCAGAATTTTCCAATATATGTTGTTGATACTGAATTAGGATCTGCTATACTTTTCAATGAATTTACTAATGAAGCAACAGATGAAAAGAAAGTAGAAAATCAGTAAACAAAAATTCAGGAAATAGAAAATCAGTAGGCAGAAAATCAGCAAATCAGTGAAGAGAAGGCAGAAGGTTGGTGGTTGTTAGACTTTGATGGATTAGTAGGAAGAGAGGGGGCTGGAGAAGGAATTTGGATCACAACTCCAGAGGATGAAATTAAGTTCTTTTCTTACAAACTAAACTTTGATTGCACAAATAACATGGCTTAGTATGAATCTCTATTTTTGGGTTTATAAATTTTGAAAAGAATGGGTGCCCAAAAGATTTCTGTTTGTTGAGATTCTGAATTAGTTATTAAAAAATTTGAGTGTATATCAAACTAAGGATGTGAGAATGAGGGCATACAAAATTTTTATCATGGATATGTTAGAGAATTTTCAAGAATATTCATTTATTGTGAAGACTAGGGACCAAAACTTAGTAGCTATAATATTCCAAAATGGAAATAACAACAATACAAGACATAATAATGTAAAACACAGAAACTATGAACATATCATAAGAGGGATCAACATGCATCCATCATTTTATTTAAATATCAGCAACAATATACAAAAATATCTGGAGGTTCAAGCCACTCAAGCAATACGAACAAGCCTCCCATGATCATATCAATAAGCACATGAGTTGCTGCTACTAGATAGAATGTCGAAAAACAGTGACAACATTGTCTATAGTAGTGTAGATGTTGTTATAAACATACCATGATGGAATATGGCTAATAGATACAAAACAAATTCCGATAAAGGAAGATATGGGCTCTAATACATGATTCCTAGCCAACCTAGAAAAGATTGCTAGAAATACCAAACAAAATATACAATGTGACAAATAACCCTAGGGTTGATATGTCACTACAAACTGGAACTGAATATAATGAGGCTATGATAGATCTGAAATGATAATTTCCTCCTCCAATGGTATTCCTGAATAGAAGGATGATCGGTCTATTCATAAATAGACCCTCCTGACGAGCTCAATGAACCCTCTCAGCAACTGCCATTAAAAATAATTCATATTTGGATTGAAAATGCACTGTGAAGGATGGTAGATGGTTGGCCTAATGCCAAAAATATGTAAATATTACCAGGAGCCCTCCTTGTTGATCCTCCAATGGATAGGCTACCTCTCCACTGAAAAACAAGCCCAGAATTGGCTCTATGTGATCCTCCTTTGCTGCACCCTGCAACACAACCTAGCTCTAAACAGAGACTACGTTGTAGCTGAAGGAGGTAGCTTAGAAAAAAAATTTAAATAAGGAAATTTAGTCCAATGAACCTCTCCTTCCATGAGGATGAGGTAGGGATTCCTGATCAGGAACACCCTTATGCTAAACAACACACCAAACCCTGCTAAACAGCTAAAGGATGCAAAGTCTAAATATACCAATATCAAATAATAATATCAAACATGAATAAAAATGGCTGCCATCCCTTCCATATATAGTGTGTGAGCCTTCTCACATTGGGTCGCATCCATAAATGCCACTAAGCTCATGCAAGTTGTCCTCCACTAAAACTGTGTTATCTCATCATGAATGCCACTCCTCCATGACAACGCTATTGATTTGTTCAAAGTTGACCTATTCAACATGTATCCCCTCCAATTCACACCCAAAGGTGCTTAATCTAGTTGCTTATTCTTCCTCCTTTCACATTAGGAGTGTTATTATTCCTTCTAAGGAGATTTATGGGCCTCCCTACCCACTTATTCACCTACCTAGTGATAAAAAAAACTATAATATTCCATTTAGCTGAAGGCTAAATTTTTGGAATATTACAGTCCTCCCTTCCAAAATGTTGCTTGTCCTTAAGCAACTACAATGATATGGAAAAATTCTCCCTCCTTCCTCTTGTAGCCTCCTCATCAAATAGTCCCCACCACTATTCAAAATAATCTGCAATAAATCTGCCCCCCAATGGTTCCTCCCAAGTATGCAAAACCAAATGGCTCACATCATAATAAAGTGGAAGGTGTAAGTGGAAACCCTCTTGCTGTCCAATGGCCTCCTCAAGGTAAGTGAGAATATGAATATTGGGGATCTCCATCCCAATAAGAGACTCCCATAACCATGCTATCATCCAAATGAAATGAGCCATCCTAGGTAGCTCATCAAATAAATCCTCAACTCCCGGTTCATGCAATGTATTGGGGCTGTATGGAGAGATTATATTTTTCCACCCATGTTGTTTCTCTCTCCATTTATGATATGTATGGGGTTGCTGCTGATCTTGGGCTGAAATATTATGGTCTCCAAGAATGTCCTAAGTTACCCCACCAATTAAAACATCCATGAAGTGCCTCTCCCAAGAACTCAAGTTCTCCAAATGGCTCCTCCCACATGAAGACAAGAGATGTAGTGTGGAAATCATGGCTTGCCCATTGTTTCTCCTGAAACATGAAACATATGAATTATGGATAATCATACCCCCAATGGGCACCTCTAAATCTTGTTCCATCCTCCCAACAAAGCTTCCAATAAGAACAAGAACATCATCATTATATGGAAGCAAGAACAAATAAAATCAAGTTTCCATATGACAACCGAGAGGTGGATCATAGTTCCACATGTAGAACCAGCACAGTGCATCCCCTGCTTGTCTCAAAACAAAGTGTAACAAGTGTCTTTTCAGCCGCTTTTTTTCTGCCACAATCATCCTACAAGATGGGATCATAAAAGTAAAATTTGGTGCCAATGGTGCACACTAAAAATCATGTGGCATCCCCCACAAACCACCAATAGAATGGCCAACATCAATGCTGCAAATGGCATCAAGTACATCACAATACAATAAACAAGAAAGAATGATCCTCCTTGGACAATATGCTGCTCACAAAAAGTAAAAGAGTACAAATCATAATGCATAAATGTACATCCTCTACTATGTACCTTGGTCATTGAGCTGAAATGGCTCAACTAAAATTTCTCCCTCACTCTCAATTAGTAGGGAAGTGGTTGTAACAACCTCTCCATCATCATTTGGGCTATGCATCTCTCCATATGCTGATATACATCCTACTGGATGCCCTCCCAAGTGAACTCCTCCATAAAGGAATGATATGCATCCAAGTGCATGGAAAGAATGTCCACATGTGCTACATGTAACAAATTCTCCTTAAGTTCAGGAGCTCTAGTCAAGAAGACTCTATCATAAGAATAGATGTCCCCATCATCCACCATGTATCTATCATCCCCCTTCGGGTCATCAAGAATCATGCAAGTACCAAGATCCTTTGAGTACTCTACCAAAATTTGAGACCTCCAATATGGATCAATCCTCCTAAGAGACAGCGTTGAAGATCTGAAATGTGAAGCTCCCCACATGCTATTGTATTTTCCTGTGACATCCCTCATGCTAAAGTCATCCTCCAAAGTACTGTCATGCCCATTATGCAGATTATAATACTCCAGTAGAAGTGGTGGCCTTTGGAAGTTGGCCTCCCATGAGAAGCTACCATCCAAAAATAACCTCCTGATCTTGGCCAATCTAAGCATGAGTGGCCTCCATCTACTCCAATATATGGAGGATTCCTTCCTCAAGGTAAGTACCCTCCATTTCTCCAAATCCATGGAGCAGCTTCCTTGAACCATATTGGTGCCATCCTCCATCACTGTAGCAACTTATGTCAACGAATAATATGTAGTGAGAGTGGGTAATGCTGAAAATGGGAGAGTGTATCCCTCCTCCTTGAGTCTATCCCAGACTCTCTGCACTGTACTAGACCCCTCCAAGGTATTCACCCCTCTGAGATCTAAGAGTGGTGAACCAAATGGTAAGATTTCCCTCACCAACTCTAGATTTTGTGGCCTCCCAGGTGGAATTCCCCCATGTAGTGAGAGACCAAGATATAAAGTAGACCATATATATGAGTGGATTGATTTGTCCCTCCTTTCACTGCGCAATACAGTCTCCTTCTTCTGTACAGAAACCTCCTGAAATAGATAAGGGTGAATTATCATCATCCCTTGATGATGATCCTTCTTTTCTTCTTCTCCTTCCATCTTCCAAGTCTCACAATCCACAAAAACTGATACATGCTGCTCCAGGATTGTGATTTGGTCCCCACATGTTAGATCATTTGGAACTCCTTGCAAAGAAACAAGGGCTCCTCTAATGGAAGAAATGGATCCCTTTCCACCTCCATGTGGTGATGGATCTTCTCCTGATGGTACAATGCTGTTAGCTCTTCTTTTCTCATCCTCTTCATCAATATTTGAGAATGCCTCATCATCAATGAGAGACCCTAGATCTTGGTCTTCCATTGAAAGAGGAATCTACATGTCTTCATATATAGAAGAGGGCTCTTCAAGAAGTGGGGATATTGCCCTTGGAAAGATATTATGCATGTTTTTGTCCCCTTTAATAGAAATATGGAGTGGAGTTGGTAAAATAGATCCCTCCAACTCATGCGAAGGTTTTGAATTTTTTGGTTCAACAAAAGATGTTTCACAGTGTTTAATATCAAATATTTTCACTATCTTCTTAGTAAACCCTGCATAAGTAGTTACACTTGCATGATGAAATGAAGAAGAACTATAAAACCACCAATCATGGGCCATACCTTTAAGGTGTAGTGCTTCTACTCTAATGGCCTCCTTTTCTAAGACTTGGTGTAGCTAAAAATAGGAATCTAGCTCCTTCACCCAAGCCTTGGTTGTGCACTTTGATGATCCATCAAAGTTAGGCAAAAAAATTCTATCTCTCTTGCTTTTGTTATGGTTGTTGGATCTTCTAACTTCCTTGAGTTGGAAAAACCCTTGGAATTCCAATTTCTCTTTGAATCTCCAATATTGAGACTCATCCTCCTGAAGATAGTTACTCAAGGTCTCCTCCTTTGGTGCATCTTCTTCCTCCATTTCTCTTGCAACAAATGTGGGAAATAAACTAAGCTATGGATTTTCATGTGTGGTTGAATGCTCACACCAATTATGTGAATATTTAGGGCTTTCTTCACTTTCAAACCATCTTGGAAAGTTTCTACATCTCTCCCTTTTCATCTCCTTGATTTCTTTCTTGATATTTTTCAAGTTTGAAAAATAAGTTGGGAGAGCCTCTCTTCCTTCATTTCTCCAAATAATGGAGTCATGCCTTTGTTTATTCTGTACAAATTATCCTTTCTATGAGAGGCTTCTCCTCCTAATGTCATAATTTCTTGAATGCACAGGCTGAGCCAAGATTATGCTCTGATACCACTATAATATTCCAAAATGGAAATAGCAGCAATACAAGACATAATAATGTAAAACACAACAAATATAAACATATCATAAGAGGGATCAATATGCAGCCATAATTTTATTTAAATATCAACAAAAATATACAAAAATATCTTGAGGGTCAAGCCACTCAAGCAATAAGAACAAGTCTCCCATGATCATATCAATAAGGACATGAGTTGCTGCTACTGTATAGAATGCTAGAAAGCAGTGACAATGTTGTCTATGTCATTTTAGTTGTTACTGTAAACATACCATGATGGAATATGGCTGATATATACAAAATAAATGCCCAGAAAATAATATATGGGCTCTAATACATGATTCCTATCCAACCCAGAAAACATTTCTAGAAATACCAAACAAAATATACAATGTGACAAATAACCCTAGGGTTGATATGTCACTGCAAACTGGAACTGAATACAATGAGGCTATGAAATATTTTAAATTATAATGTCCTCCTCCAATGGTATTCCTCAATAGAAGGTTGATCCCTCTATTCATAAATAGACCCTCCCGATGAGCTCAATGAACCCTCTCAGCGACGACCACTAAAAATAATGCAGATCTGGAATGGAATTGCACTGTGAGGAATGGTAGATGGTTGGCCTGATTCCAAAAATATGTAAATATTCCCAGGATCCCTCCTTTCTGATCCTCCAATGGATAGGCTACCTCTCCACTGAAAAACAAGCCCAAAATTGGCTCTATGTGATCCTCCTTTGCTGCACCCTGCAACACAACCCAACTCTAAACAGAAACTGCGCTGTAGTTGAAGGAGGTAGCTTGGCCAGAATGCCGGAATGAGGAAATTTATTCCAATGAAACTTTCCTTCCATGAGGATGAGGTAGGTATTCCCGATCAAGAACACCCTTGTGCTAAACAACACAGCAAACCCCGCTAAACAACTAAATGATGCAAAGTCTAAACAGACCAATATCAAATAATAATCTCAAACATGAATAACAATGGCTGCCATCCTCTCCATATATAGTATGTGAGCCTTCTCACATTGCGTCCCATCCATAAATTCCACTAAGCTCATGCAATTTTTCCTCCACTAAAACTGTGTGTCTCATCATGAATGCCACTCCATGACAATGTTGTTGATTTGATCAAAAGTGTTGACCTATTCAACATGTATCCCCTCCAATTCACACCGAAAGGTGCTTAATCCAGCTGCTTATTCTTCCACCTTTCACATTAGGAGTGTTATTATTCCTTCTAAGGATATTTATGGGCCTCCCTACCCACTTATTCACCTACCTAGTGATCAAACAAACTATAATATTCCATTTAGATGAAGGCTAAATTTTTAGAATATTACAGTAGTTGACTCCTTAGCTGTCTCTGCAATTCTATTTGTTATCTGTGCACATTCCACTGAAATATATGAGGTTGAAGTTTGTCATAGGTTTTCTATTCCTGACAACATAATTCATTGGCAAGTTTGTGAGCATGACCAACAAGTCAAAAAATTTATAGAGTTGAAAGAGGAGTTTGAAATCACACAAATAGACCAAAAAAACATGCTTGTTGAAACAAAGGGGTATTATAAAGTGTTACAACTAAAGAATAATTCTATATCGAAAGGTCTAATCCCACTTGAAAATATTTTTGACCAGAATGATGTGTTTAAATCTCCTAGGATACACGCTGATGAGGAAGAGGTAGAGAGTTGTAACCTTGGTATAGTAGAAATGCCAAAATGATCAAGCTTTCAAATTTTCTTTCAGTTGACATGAAACATAAATATATTGAGATGATGAAAAGGTTCATAGATGTTTTTGCATGGAGTTATGCTGATTTGAAGAAGTATGATGCTACTATCATTCAACACACCATTCCTATTAAAGAAAATTAATATCATTTCAAGCAGAAGCCGAGGAGGATTAATCCACTTCTCATGCCTTTGATTGAGAAGGAAATCAAGAAGATCTTTGATGCCAAAATTATTGTTCCAATCATATTCTAAAAGTGGCTTGAAAACTTGGTTCCAGTCAGGAAAAAGGGTGGATAAATCAAAATCTGCATTGACTTCAGAAACTTGAACAAAGCCTCTCTGAAGGACAACTACCCTCTCCCAAATATGGACCCAATTCTGCAGAACATTGTTGGTTCCCAAAGGATGTCTATGCTGGATATTTTTTTAGGGTACAATCAGATACTTGTGCATCCAGAAGATTAGGAGAAAAATGCCTTTACTACACCATGGGGTAGATATGCTAAGATGCCTTTTGGTCTGATGAATGTAGGAGCTACCTTTCAAAGAGAAATGGACATTTCTTTTGCTGAGGAGAAGGGTAAGTTGGTGGTTGTATATCTGGATGACATAAAAATTTTCTCAAGGAGAGAGGAATATCACTTGAAGCACTTAGAAAAGATTCTGCTAAAGTGTAGAAGGTTTGGAATTTCTCTCAATCCCACTAAAATAATTTTTTCTCTAACTTCAAGGAAGTTACTTGGGCATATTATTTCTAAATATGGGATTAAGATTGATCCAAGAAGGGTCAATTCCATTCAGAAAGTGGATCTGCCTATAAGAAAAAAGGAAATTCATTCTTTCCTTAGAAGGGTGAATTTTGTGAGGAGATTTATTCCTAATTTTGTTGATATTGTAAAAGACATAACTAAGATGCTGAAGAAAGGAGCTGAAATCAAGTGGACAGTAGAAGAAAAGCACTCATTTGAGGATATCAAGAAGGAACTTACTCAAGCACCAGCGTTGATCAGCCTGGATTTTTCAAAAGAATTTCTGGTGTTTACATTTGCATCAGAAAATAAAATTGTTGGAGTTTTGTTGCAGAAAGGACAACAAGGTACTGAGCAACCCATTTCATTTTTTAGCAGGACCTTAGCTAATTCAGAGCTAAAGTATAAAATCTTAGAGAAGCAGGCTTATGCTTTGGTCAAAGCCATCAAAGATTTCAGAATTTACATTCTGCATTTTCATGCTATGGATTTTGTTCCTAATGTTGTTGTGAAGGAAATATTAACTCAATATGATCCAGATGGTAAGAGAGGGAAGTGGATAACCAACTTGTTGGAATATGATATAGATATTAGGCCCACAAAATTGGTCAAAGGTTAGGGGCTAGCAAAGTTGATGGCACAGTCCAATTTTGACTGTCTTGAAATGAATTTAATTGCAGAAATTTTAGAATTATTAGATGATGATGAAGAGATGATTCCCATTGAAGAGAAGTACATCCTTTCTGACTGGTACAAAGACATTTTTTTTTCCTTACATCATCATAGAGCTCCTACTGAATTGACAAAGTCTAAGGCAAGGTTTGTGAAGTTAAAATCCTTGATGTAATTCATCATTGATAAAAATCTGTATTGGAAAGATACTGGTGGTATTCTTTTGAATTGTTTTCTGGAAGAGGAGGCTGAAAAAGTGATTGAGGAGTTTCAAAAAGGAGATTGTGGAGGTAATAATTATTGGAAGGCCACAACAAATAAGATTCTTAGAGCAGGGTACTACTGGCCTACTATGTTCAAATATGTCTACAAAAATATTGCTGCTTCCCATGAATGCCAGATTTTTTATGGTAAGAAAAAGTTTGATCCTTTACCCTTGATGCCTATTTATGTTGAGGCGCCATTGCAGCGGTGGGGGCTAGATTTTGTTGGTGAGATTCATCCATCATCTTTAGGTCAGCATCGCTGGATTATGACAAAAGCTGATTATTTCACCAAGTGGATTGAAGCAATCCCAACTAGAAAATTAAATGATTCATTTATCATTTCATTTTTGGAAAATAATATATCATCTAGGTTTGTTTGCCCTATGAATATCATCACTGACAATGCACAAGCATTCAAATCCAAGAAGCTAATCAATTTTTGTCATCAATATCACATTACACTTGGGCATTCTACTGCATATTATCCATAAGGTAATGGTCTTGCTGAATCTTCTAACAAGAGTATTGTGAGGATTATTAAGAAGGTGTTGCAGGAAAATAAGAAGTCATGGAATTTGATGCTGAAGTATGCTTTGTGGGCTGATAGAGTCTGCACAAAGAGATCAATTGGAACTTCACCTTATGAGTTGGTGTATGGGGTTGAAGCCATTTTTCCTACATCCTTGGGAGTGCCTATCATGAAGCTGCTGCAAGGATTAGAGGAGGAGCCAAATGCAATTCAGAGGAGAAAAAATCATTTCATAGCCTTGCAGGAGAAAATGGAGAAAGTCTATAACAACAATCAACAATCTCAAAACAGAATTAAGAAGAAATTTGACAAGAAGGTTAAGGAGGAAAACTTTCAAATCCAAGATGTAATTTTGAAGTGGGAGGCCAGGATTGAAGAAAAGGAGAAACATGGTAAGTTTGAGAATATTTGGAAACTTCCATTCAAAGTAGCTATATTCCATGGAAGCAACACTTGCATTCTATAGGATATGGATGGACAACCTTGCGCTGGAGGGCCTGACAATGGCAGGTTTTGGATCTATTCCTCTTAAGTTCTACTGGTTTCTCATTCCATTGTATATATTCCATTTTTATATGTTTTTCTGCTAATAAATACAAGCTAAATATCAATCTTGAGCCTGAAGTGAAGGCCATTAGAGTTTGAAGGAAATCTTGGAAAATTTCAGAGTTTTTGTTTTCAAAGAATATGCATAGAACTGGAACTATAGTTTCTTCGATGTACCACAGGGGCACACCATCCCAAGTGGAGCCACTGTTATCACTCAAAAAAAGTGAAACATCATTTGACATAGTCTTAGGGGTTCATTTGTCAAAGGTATGGTCATAGATTCATTTGTCATTAGTTGGTAAAGGAAAATTTTAAATTTTTTCATATTAGCCTATCCTAAGGTCCAAACCCACCCTCATTCAAGTATTTTCATGTCACATCGGTCATTATTTCCTAACATATTCCATTTCCCAAGCTTATAAATTTGAAAAGGTCACTTTAGCCAAGATTTCCTATTTTCGTAGCGAATTACACAGTAAAAACGCACTTTTCGCTACGAAACTACTAATAATTCCGTAGTGAAACTACCAGGAAATACACTAAATATACTAAAAAAAGGGGTTTTTTGTTCGTCTTTTCAAATTCGGTGCTAGGTGTCAGTAAATTATTAGAAGTGTTAGAGTGGGTGTCATTCGAGTCAGTTAGGGTTAAGCCAAGGTAAAATGGTCATGTCTGAGGTCATCACTTTTTTTTTTAACATGTATGAGTCATGATGAAGCCATGAGCTGTCATCTAAGCTTTAAAATATTTCCCAATTGAGTCTTGTGTCATTTTTTTCTCCATCTTTGCATGCTGCTAAGTTCAAGAGAGTTTTTTCACCAAGCCAAGCTGGTTGCTAGCATTTTCAAGAAATTACAGGTGTCATTGATCAAGCGAGGCAGAGAAGGTATAAAAGCACCATGGCTGCAAAGAGAAATACCAACAAAGGAGGCCACTGTCCAAAATATGAGCCATCAGATATGAATTTTCTGAATGAAGACCCAACTGCCTTAGAATTTTTCAGAAGAACAGGGTGTTTGCAGTTTTTCCAAAGATTGAAAGGGTACCATGTGTAGGTTTCTAAGGAGTTTTCCATCAATTTCAATGGGACAACTTCAAAGGCGGGGATGATGAACCTCACTGTAACACCAGAGACTATTGCAGCTGCAACATGAATTCCTAGAGGAGGAGAACAATGGTTCAAAGGTTTCAATTTCACCATGCAGGAATGAAAGGAATTTATCAAGCCAGAACATAGTGAGATTGATCTGAAAAATTCCATCCCAAGGAGCTACATGAAAGACAAATTCTCAAAGCTACTGCTAATCATTGAAAAATATTTCACTTGTGAAGGGAGGTACTACATGGTTTACTCATACCAATTCAGGCTTCTGCTACATTTTGTTGGTAAGAGGTCTCTTGATTTACCTTTTTACTTATACAGAAGCTTAGCTAAAATGTCAAAAAAAATTCAAGCTAAATCTGAAGGAAACGAAACCTCACTCTTTCATCATGGTTTAATCAAGTTGTTTGTTTTAGAGGAGTTAAAGAGATTAGGTAGAGACTGGTCATCTTTCTTGCTTGTCAGTGGTTTTGAAGTAGATTCCATCACTCCTAAAAGAAATCCTAAACCTATATGCATACCATCACCTTCAGTGGTAGAGAAAAGTGAGCCTTTAGTGGCAGAGAAAAATGAGCCAGTAATCATGGAGACAGAGTCAATATAGAATATTGATACACCTGTTGTTACACCTGCAAAAAAAAAGCCAACAATAAGAAAACATGGTAGTAAGAGGGTTACAAGAAGCCAAACAATGGCTAAGGGAAATTTATAAGACATTCTGCATGCTATTAATATTGAATAAAATCCCATAGTCCTAGCTGAGGATATAGATGAGGGAGGAAAGAAGTTCAAGAAAGCCAAATCAGCTAGGAAGTTAGAGTTTGAGGGTGAATATGTAGAATTCATGTTTCAAGCTTGCAAGACATGCTAGAAAGCTCTTGGAAAGCAATAAAGATGCTCAGAAGGTCACTGAAACTATCTAGCCACCACCAAGCATCATTGACCTTTCCTCACCTGCAAAATAAGAATCAGTAATTAAACAAAGGAAAGGAAAAGAGAAAATTGTTGAAAAAATAGAGATTGAGGTCCCTAAGGAGCAGTTGAAGCTGGAAAATGATAAAATAGTAGTCTTGAAGAAAGAGGCAAGGAAGCATAAGGTTCATAAAGTACAGTTTGAGAAAATGAAAGAAATTTGGGAAGAGCAGGTTAATACTGTGTCAAAGACCTTAGATAACACACAACACTTGATAAAATGGACTTGGCCATTGAGAGGAGAAGTGAGGCATATCAAAAAAATGAACCTGAACTTGAAATCTAAAAATAGGACACTGAAGGACCAAGTCAAAGACCTTCAAGAGCAGTTAGAATTGATTCATGAAGAGCTGCAGAAGAAGGGCTTAATGATGATTGTAGTTGAAGAGCCCATAGCTCAACTTATCATTAATGAAGAAGAAACACCACACAGGTCCTAAGCTGAGATTGATTATGTTTCAGAAGGATCATGGCATGATGAAGACCAAGTTTTTGTAGTTGGAGGTCAATTTTTTGGGATAGTGCTAAATCTGGAATTTCTGTAGTTTTTCACAGTTTCATAGCATTTCCTAGGATTAAAGCCAGGAAAATGTTATGAAAATTTTTGTAGCAGCTTATTTGATTTAAAAACCACTTTTTGCAGTTTTTAAGGAGGGATTTTAATGGTGGTGAGGTTTCATGTCTTGGTTGACACCCTGGAACAACCAAAGAGAAAAATTTATAGGTGCAAAATCTATTTTTTGGACGCTATGAAACTATATTGTTTACATAGTGAGCTCCTTTTGAAGGTTTTGAAGCATCCCAGTGGCATTTTTTGGATAGGTGGACATATCCAACAGGTCAAGGGACCTTACCATCAAACATTTATGACTTGAAAAGGTGTTGTGGAGCAGCTCATCAGCTAAAGCTTTTGTTGAAGATAAGGGTCGTGCTTTCCTAAAAAATAGGGTTTGGTTCCATATTTTTAGGAGGGTTTTTAATATGTCAAGTAGTGATGAAATATGTCATAGCCTATTCGAGCATGTGATGCTTAGTTGTTGACAAGTAACTATTTCAAAGATAAGGTAGAATGATGTAGTAAATAGGAGTTTGAGTCCTATTAGGAAATGTCATATTTAGGGTTTAGCTGTCATTTTCTTATTAAAAGACATGTTTTTTCTATTATATGAGGTGTCATAGGAAGAGTTCGATGAATCTAGCCAAGAGGCAGATCATTCTTGCTGTAAGAATGTCTATTTAAAGGAAAATGATCAAATTTGTAAAGGGTTGGATATTTTTTGCACCATACTGCTGCTTTATGTAATTTGACTTATATCAGTAATACAGACGATTTCTTCTTGAAAGACCTAAGATTCTCTTGGTGTTTTTAATGTCGATATGATCTATATCTTTATGTTTATCACTTGCAGTATATTTCATATTTATTACTCATAATTCATATGTTTATGCTATGACTTCCTTTATTGATGAAATGACTATGTTGCCCTATGTTCTATGTGTGATTTTCCTTTGTTAAAGACTCTTATCTGCCTCAGTTTCCATGTCAAGTAACCTTGCCACTGAATCTACTGATTTGTTGACTCTATAAGCCCTATGGTAGAAATCCTACTTTCTTTTCAACCTACATACAAAAAATTAAAGTTACTTTTCAAATAGAGTTAGCCATCTAGTACTATCATTATTTAATATCATAAACCCCTTTGAGAGAGCCTTCTTAGACTAAAGAGGCTAAGCTTAAGTCAAAATTTGGTTTGAAACAATTACATAGAGTTGTCTGATCAATATCCAATCAAGTAAAATTTTGAGATAACATAGAACATTGCGCAACATTGATGGCTAAAGCAGACAAAGTGGTGAGCTGGGATGAGGGTGAGTTATGGCACAGGAAATTGGGCCATCAACACCACGGAGCCTTGAAGGTCATGTAGCGGATTTATATAGAGCTTCCAAAGGGAACTCTTGCACACACAGACACATGCAAGGGATGTACCATGGGGAAGTGTGAGAAATCCATGCAATTGTCCCTTGAGAGGGAGCTTGATTTGCATGCAAATGAGGAACTCTTGGTTCCAAAGAATGAACCTCAAGATGTGGAGCAGCCACATGCGGAGGATCATGGAATGGTAGAAGCCACTCAAGCAGAGAAATTTTGAGCCAAATGGGCAGAGGGATTACATGCAGCTATACCTCCAGGTGTGAGGTGGGGCGATGTGCAAAATTAATCCCAAGAATAAATTTGGGCAGTATTCACTAAGATGGTGTGTCTCATGGATCGAATACGGCTATGAGGAGCCCACATTACAGCAGTAGTAGGATTAGTTAGATTGATGGAGTCAGATGTCAGGAGGAGACGAAAATCAAAGTGATAAGTGTCGGATACTAGAGCAATGATTAGAGTTGGTAGCAGTGCAGAGTGCATGGATGCATATTTCAATAGCATAGAGAGTTCAGTAGACATGTGCAGTAGCTAGTAGCAGTCACAAGACTCTGATGACAGATGCATTATACTGATTTGGTTGTTTGGAGGCTATTTAGTTTCAGAAGTGTGCATGCAAAAGTTGCATGTGCGAGAAACATTAGAGAAGTGTTGCATGAAAAATTTGCATGTGCGAGAAACTCTAGATAATTGTTGCATGCAAGAGTTACATGTGCAAGAAACGCTAGAGAAGTGTTTCATGCAAGAGTTTCATGTCGCATGCAAGGACATTCATTTCTTGTTGAGAGGGAGTGTTGAAGTTTGAAACAAGAAACAATGAAATTGGCATCTAGAAACAACATGACAACACCTACACTAGTGTGGGACCAAATGTCTTATAGTGATGGGTCCTGGCGATACATTAGTGTGAAATTCAATTTATTTAATAAATTGGATATGTGTCAAATTTAATTATCCCTTAATTAAATTGGAAAATAAAATGTAATCGTATCTCATAAACTCTTGTAATAGTTATCTGAGTGTGATAGACTCAGTTAGCTCATGAATTTTGAGTTGAGGGTGGTTGGTTAGGCACGTAGAGTTATTCCATGTGTTTTAGAGTTCAATTTTCAGTTAAGTGCATGATTTTAATGCACGAGTAATCAGTTAACTCAGTTAGGTGAGCTAAAGTCAGTTGAACTAGTTGTAATTTTTTGTTGCACTAGTGAGACATCAAATGAATTAAATCATATTTAATTTACAATCAGTGATCTGCCATGCAACTGATGATTTACTATTAATAGTTGCATGCATGTCAGTTCCAGTGGAGACCCAGTTGAGGCAAAGGTTAAAGGAAGGTTAACTATCAGTTGTGATATTAACAGACTGCCCAGATGGAGTTAACACGCCACAGGATGCCCATGATACTCAGCGCAGTTGAGGAAGGTTGATATTCCTAAAGAATAGGGATTGCATTCATTAGGAATTGCATGATCAAGGCAGGCTGAATACATGCTGAGAATTGGCTAAGTGTTGGTCGATTTTTTATGAATTAGTGTGAGATGATAGGCAGAGTGCAGGAGACTCTTGTGAGAAGAGTGCATTGTAATTGTTTCATGATTCCTTGTGGAATATACAATATATGATAGAGGGGGTTTTAGGAGTAAGCTTTCCCCGAGAAAATATCTGTGTTGTAGTTTGATTTGCTTCTTTCTTTACTTGTTGTGATTGGCGATCGTGTTTATTTTCCGAAATTGATTTGTAGAAGTGATTCGGTATCTATCTTTAGTACATTGTTAGATCAGATTGAATCCATTGATATACATATGTTTGTATAATTTCTACATTAATTCCTTTGGCATTAAATGAGAACTCAATTTTTTTCCCAAACATTTACACCAAGGGACATTAGATATGTCAAAATTATCACTTTCTAGAATGCATAGTTTGTTTCATTAAAAATAAAAACTTTGTTGGTAGAACATCCTTCCTGGCTCACCATGTCTTTGGTTTAGATATTCCTTCTAGTTGTTAGATTGATGTTGGAGAACCGTGTTCTGATACCAATTTTTGGAAACTAGGAAAATTCTAAAGGGGGGAGGGGGGAGGAGAGTGAATCAATATTTTATTACTTTTAACAATTTTGGTCCATTTTGTTTAATAATGAGAAGAAAAAAATATTTATAGTATATACAACAATTAACTATGAAATCAATACAGAGAAATACTATCAACAATATACACATAACTAGCACACATAAACACCATAGATACATGGAAACCCATAAAGGGAGAAAAAAAGAAAAAAAAGAAAAAAAGAAAAAATATATATATATATATATATGTATATATGCACCAGCCTACAAGAGGCTCCAACCTATCATTTTATTTGCAAGCACACACTTGGCTGACACACCAACTCTCATGAACCAAGCTACTGATTTTTCAAGTACCTACCTAAAGGAGGCTCCAATCCCTTAATAAATGATATTAATATTTGTTCTTCCTATATTAATTGATCTTCTCTTGGCTATACCCTCTCTGTGTATGATCCTCTACATTTTTCTTTACAACAACTTCAACTTTCACCCAATCTCCACCTACAACCTCTATTTTTATCATTTTTTATTTGTACACTTTAGAAAATTGGCATTTAGTACATTTTTCACTATCTTCTCATATCAACTATATCTCTCTCTGTCTCTTTCTATCTCTTACTCTGTTAATTTCTCAAAACTAGTGCCAAAAATCCTCTTTTGCAACTCAAAGCATCATCTTATATCCATTTTAGTTGTGTCTTTTCATATTAATAAATATCATAAATCAAATTACTTCACTGGTGTCTTTGTTTATGATTCAACCAAGAAACAATGCTAAAATTGTAGATGCTAAAATGAAATGTCAAGCAAAAAAAATAATGCAAGCACCAAATTCACTTTCACATTGAGATGCCAAATTCCTATGGCAGAGGACCTCATTCTTAAATTTGAGCATCTAGAAAATTATATGTTCTAAACGGTTATGGTTGTTGGATTATCATGCCATTGCAATATGTTTCTCTTTTCTCGTCTCCCACAAAGTGGTGACTTCAGTTATTTACCGCGATTCCTCCTAAGCTTTGTGTCATGAGCCAATGCTATAAACTTCGCATTTTTCAAAGATTTAGGCCAAATTTAAAAAATTTCGAATACTATAAAATAGCACCAATAACACCCCTAGAATAGATCCAACAACTTGACGAATCGTTTGCTAATGGTAAACATTTTTTTTCTGAGGTCTGTTTTGTGACATGCTCCTCAACTATGACTTTACTTAGACCTCCAGTGCAAAGCATGAATGTTCATGTCTACCAACTAATTTATTTCTGTCTCCTAGATTTATCAACCACAACTCATTCCTCATTTATTCCTTTTCTTGTATTTCTACGATGAGACATGAATGTTCACATCACATGACAATGAATTTTCTGTTTAACAACTTTGTCAACTGTGGTCATATCCACCTTATAAAATTCTGCAAACCACTTGAATCCCAATCCAGGGGGGGGTATGAAATGTTCACGTACCTTTATGGTAAAATTTCCATTTCATTTCCTTCATCTCACAAGACTTCCTTTGTGTTTCAGTTTCAAATATTGGACCAAGGTCTGATGCCAACATCATCCATCAGTAGACTGATGCATGTCACTTGAATTTGGCCCACTTGGGAACTCCAAAAAAAACATGCCACGTGTCCTCAACCTGGATTGCCACATCATTATCTAGCTAATGTCTCAGACACCCGTGAACCACATCATCCTATCCAAACAATATACTTATGCCACCTCTCTCTATGTGAAATCACCGTGCATGGAAGAAGAAGTTTGGGGTTCCTTTGTTTTGTAACGATTTCCTTTGTTGTTTGAAAACGGTTGGGAAAATAAATTAATGTTATCTACTGTTTCATGAATAATTTCTATCTTTTGGTTCTCATTCCATGTCTTGCTCCATAAAAACTCCATTGTCTAGCCAATGCTCTAGGATTGGGATGTAAAAATTTACGTCTTCCAACTGGGAAATTGTTATCCCTAGGCTTCGTTACCCATAAACCTTCCACTTTATCTCGTCTAGTGAGGGCAAGGAATGTGAATATTCACATTATCAACAAGAATAATTCTCGTTTCTTGGCTTCGTCTCGTGACCCGACATCATGACAACATAACACTTCCTCCAAACCTTCACGACGAGGGACATGAGTATTCATGTCTGCTGATGGAGAATTATCCATCTTGTGGCCTAAGTTAGCTTGTGAAACCTTGATTCTCTGGAATCCTATCATAATTTCAAACCTTGATAAATTTTGATCCCTTGTAATCTTTTCATGGTACCATATACCTTTGGAAATTCCTTTCTAAGATCTATCTAGCTAACCATTTTGCATATGCTTCTAAACACTTCACCTGGTGACAAAATTCCTATAATGCCCAAAATACAAACAAAACAAAAAACCCTAAACTTGTATTATTGACATCGATGACTAGATCGTGACATCAATGAAAACAACTTACTCAACACATTCAAAACCAACAAGGTCATTAGCCTACTTTTAGTTCCTTAATTGTGAAATCAATTTAATCTACTATTGTTTTTGCTATGTTCTTTCATCCTTTCGGCACCAAACTCCTTAATCACCTAGTATCCTAATTTTTCTCTATCAATATTATTATTTGTTTCTACTAACGGTTTTTAATCCCCATGGTGTAACTTGTATCTTCTTTGTATGCTAAGTCCATGCCACCCTATCCTTCTCTTTATTCATAATGTGTCATTTATCAAAGTAAAAATAAGGGGGACAATAGGTCTATTACCTCTCTTATTATGACCCCCACTAACTAACATTACATTCTAATAGAGTAAATTAAATCACTATAGGTTGGCAAGAAGAATTGTGATGAACACTATGAGAAAACTAAGAAGGAGGCTTCACATGCTAGGTTCTTGGAAGTTGATTGTAAGGTAAGGTTGGATGATTTGGATGAGGGTGGAGAGGATTAGGGTAAGTTTGAATGATTTGGATGAGTGTGGAAAGGATTAGTCCCAAATATTCCAAGGAGTACAACCATGATGCCTTTGACAACTTGAATCCCAGAAGGAAAGGACCTTGTTAGACTTCTCCCACCTAGAGCATTTAGTTCACACATACACCTAGAAAATTTTCAATAGAATCTTAGAAATATTAAGAATAAGAAGCATCAATTAAGATTAAATTTTTCCTACACTCCCTACATAACATGCACCCAATATTCAACTAGTAGCCCCAACACTAATCACTCCAGCTACACCAAAATCAATAAATAATTTATATCCAAATATTTAAAATTTTTACTTCTATCATAGCACTATGCATTTATTCTTTATATTTATTTCAGGACAATTTCTTAAACAATACACTATCAAATTTTTAATAAGAATACCAATTTAATAATATTAATTAGACATTTAATAGATATTTTGGAAATATTTTTAAATATCAAAGAATGAGAGCTTTATTATACCACATTTCCTAGCCTGAACAACAATCTTTTAGATCTTTTAATTCCAATATAGGTTATATTTTCATAAAAATAAATAAAAAGGATTCATTACAATAGGGAAAGATAATATGTTATTGTGGTTTATAAATTCATATATCTAAAATGAAATTAAATGTAGAGAAATAAATATTAATATTTAAAGAAGACAATATAAAAAGATAAAAATAAGTATTTTATGTGTATGCTTTAGTTACAATTTGTATAAGTAGGAACAAACCTAGGAAATATATTTATAGTATCTCATTAGAATTAAATTTGTATTTTAAAAATGGTAAGATTATATCTAATTTTAATCACTATTAATGTATATAATTCTTCTCTTAGGATGTTATGTCACTAGTTTGCCTCGACATATGTATGTTGATTGCTATATGAGTCTATAAAATAATTGGACATGATGCATCTACTTTAGTGATTAGAATATTGGGGAATCTTTACAATATGGGTGGGGAGCCTCATAAGGAATTTTTTTGTGTTCTACCTACTCTATGAACTTTGGCCTTTTAAATGAAGGTTGAATGTTTGTCATGATGGGATTTCTAATGTTTCTCATTAATATTTTATTTTAATATCAATAAATTTGACAAAATGCTCAACAAAATATATGCATTTTTTTTGGCTTATGAATTTCCCAACTAGAAAAGTGAGGAAACTCATTACAACTTATTTACAATAATTAAAATTAATTGAAGAAAAATATATTCAAAACATTGTAGCTAAAAATATAAA
Organism: Pinus albicaulis; assembly: GCA_034641835.2. Classification (NCBI taxonomy): domain Eukaryota; kingdom Viridiplantae; phylum Streptophyta; class Pinopsida; order Pinales; family Pinaceae; genus Pinus; species Pinus albicaulis. Next base: position 796,478,960 of record CM076584.1, on the reverse strand, counting down.
TTAGTTCCTATTGTAAAATAAATAAAGGAATAAAGCAACAACCTAGAACAATTTTAATTATAAAATAAACTAATAGTAATATAAAATGAAATGAAAACTAACTACCAAAAAACAAATTAATTTGTTTTCTAAAAGAGAACTAACTAAATTGCTGCTATAGAAATGAACTATAAATATCTAGAAAAAATGCATTAGTAGAAATGAGTAGTAATACAGTAAAATTGGTAACATAATATTGGAAACAATTGGCAAGGGTTGAGTTCATCACCGTAGATTCTTTGTCTTACATATTTTAATTTATTTATAGTTAATGGTTGGGTTGTTTGGCCAAGTGAGGGTTTATTTCCGCCTAGACTTTGGTTGTGAGTTTTGGTGTTTGCATTTAGATTTTGTTGTAGGAAAGTTTTATTGTGTTTTTGTTGTAGAAGCACATTTAAGTTTGAAAATGAATGAAAGTGTGGTCCATTTTGTTTGAGAAGGTTCCGAAAGAAGGTTATATAGAAGTCAGAGATTCCTTGTTGGTTATGAACAAAAAATATTTTATGGAGGTTGGGGCCTTATAAAGTTGGGGCCGATGGTAGTGGCTAAATAAATATATGTAACAAAGGTTGCGGATTAATAAAAGAAGATGGGCAAAAAAGAAACACGTTGTAGTTTTTCTCCCATTGAGAGTTTCCACCCAAATACATATGGTGTGTGTGTGTTGTCTCTTATGTTGTGTTTTGAAGTTTCCTGCATGTTAGATTTTTTGTTCATGTATTATGTTATTGGTTTTTTAAGCGTTAATTGATGGGCAAAGAAACACTACGATAGTTTTTCCCTTTGAGAGTTTCCACCTAAATACATGGTGTATGTGTGTGTTGTCTCTTATGTTGTATTTTAAAGTTTCATGCATATATTTTTTTGCTCATGTATTATGTTATTGGTTGTTTAAGTGTTAATTGATTAGTAAATAATGGTTATATTGTTTAAATAAATGTAATGTTGATTCACCACTCTTAGTATAACTAAGTTTCCAAATAATTGGTATTAACCAAGTTCCTTTCATTGCAACTTAATCATTAAAGGTATGTCTAGGAGAATCATGAATTATTAAAATGCTTTGTTGCTAATTCTTTAAAATTTCAAGAATGGGGAGAGAAGGTGAAATCCCAATTATCTATGCTTTGGATTTGAAGAGAATAAAATGTAGTGATGAATGGTTATGGTGAAGAAACCCTTTCAAAACAAGTTCAATGGAATGTGCAAGCCAAGTTTGCACTTCATGACAATATTCATAATTTTCAATCTTAAGAAAGTCATGGATCTCAAAATCTTCCACAGTACATATTTGGGAAATGTTGTAGGCCTTGTATGAAGAAGAAATATAGCAATCGTGGAGAGAAATAGGAAGAAAAAAATACAGAAGAATAAAATTCTCATCTAAAGGAAAGTGATTAGCCAAGATGATTTTCTCTCCCAAACAAATGGTTGATTTTTCAAAAATATAGTTGGTTGGAGATCAAGCTCAACTTATCTTTTTATTAGTGATAAATTACAAATTTTTTTCAACGGAAAATAGGGATCTCGAAAAACTTCTTGAAATACTTGAGGAAAGGGAGTATGCTTTTAAAGAAGAAATCAATTTGAAAGCCCAACAGAAGAAGAAAGGAGGTGTGAAGAGGCAATGAAAAATAAAGAAGGAGAATATAGTTCTATGGAACCATTCAAAAGGACTTTCAAGGAAATGTCTAAAGGCAAGAAATGAGGTTAAAATTTTCAGAATCTGCTAGCAGAAAAAGAGTCAACAAAATAATTCTCACCTAGAAGTCCTTGGCTTCATCATTGGAGTATATCCAATGCTTCACTGCTATTTTTGAACATATAGAAGCTAGTCATAAATGGTAATGATCAATTTTTTCCATGCTGGAATAAGTAGATGAATTTAGAGCACAAAGTGAGTTTTCTCAACTTAACTAAGGAAGATCACCGTCAATCATGAGGTATATAAATTCCTTGTATGAAGGTTATTACTTATGCAATGTTTTTGGGCACAAGGCTATTGAATGGCATATATGCAAAGAATAAAAATAATATAAGGTGACTGAAAATATCTAAGCATTTTCCACCATTCCTTGGTCACATAATATGTTTTACTTGTGATAATATTGGCCATGTGAGAATATTGCAAGCTTCCCGGGCCTTTCAATCCAAAGGTGAAAAAGAGAATCTTATTCAGCAAAGCATATCAAAAATAAAGTTTAAAAGAGATCATTAGACAAAAATTAAAATATTATGGTTTCAAAGAGAGGGAGAACTTGAGACTCAAATGAGAAAATTGAATCTAGCTTGGTGTTAAGGGGGCATGTAGCAAAAAGTGCATGAGTTTAGGGGGAGATCTCAAAGAAAATAAAATTATTATCATTTTACCGTCTCAAATTTTTTGTCTTGGTCCCGATATATCATTTCCATCATGTCTTTGAAAGGTGATATAATGGTTCTATTATTGATGTATAATTATTTTTTCTTTTTTACATGGTGTTGATACTTATATTGCATCTTTTACAATGTTTTCAGCCTCTTCAGCAAGCATGGAGTTTGTTTTGGATTGGATTTACTCATTGTATCTTTTAGAAATAGAAGTATTTCTACAATAGATGTAATGTCCCAATGCACACAATTTGGTCAAATGTTTTACCTTTGTACTCAGTGGCTTAAGGAAAGATAAAGATACATACAAGTATTTCAAAAAATCGCGATGTCTAATTTCTCATGGTTACATTTCTCATGGTTTGCTATCAATGGAATTGGTTGAAGATCACTTGGGTGATAATTTATATGACTTTCTTTGGAATTTTGATGTGAAACAAGTTTGCCAGATGATCTACTATGTTGTGAATGTTTTTGCATGAATGTTAAAGAGTCATCCCTAGTAGTGGGTCAAAGTGTGAATTGATATTCATTCAACAAAAAGAGCAGTAATCAATGATAATGTTGATGAGTAGTAATGAACGATCTAATATCTAATTTGAAAGGAACAAAATACACATTTTTATTTATACATGCTTGAATTCAATCTTCTAAAATTCTCCTAAAAGCATAAGCATAGTGGATGTAATGAACGTTAAAATGGTCACATGTAGTTGATGAAATCATTTATTAGTGGTATAATTTGTTCATGGTTGATCATTGGATTGAGTCCCCAAGGTGTAATTCCAAGAAATGTTAATGCATTGATCCAGCTTTGTGTGGGTATGATCCAAGATAATCGATTCAATACATAATAAGTGAAATGAATTAATATGTTTGTTTTGATTTTCCTCGTTCATCTAGTTGATATGGTTGATATGGTCAATTACCAAGGTTTGATCTGGTCCCTCAGCCTGTAATGGATCATTGATATGGTTTGATCCGCCTCCTCCAAATGAAAGGTAAAGAAGTTAATTTTTCCTCTACGTTATGCTGAAATGGTCTTACATGAATATGGTTAATCACTTTTGATGGTTGACCTGGTGTTTTGGGAAGGTGTTTTAAATTTTGAAGCAGCACAAAAATAGAGGTTGGTTCAATTGTGATTATTAGATGACATTTTAGTGTATCTCCGGTAAAGATGCATAGTGATTTGTGTTGAATTCATATATTTATTACTTAATCCATTGGATCTAAAGTTATTCAAGTTGATAGTTAGGGTGTGATTGAGTATATGTGGATAAAAAGTGTACATCACATGGATCCAAGTTTCGATGATACCATGACAATGCAATTTATGACTTTTCATATTAATGGTAAGTGGTTTTGCAATGTACATTTAGATTTGATGCAAAGAAAACACTGTGCGATGAAAGGTAAATTTTTTCAAATGGAGAATGCATTAAGTAAACGAAAGGGTAGGTAGAACATGTAAATGTTGTATCCTATGATCTAGAAGAAGAAAATACACTAGTAAGGCAGATATATAGCTATAAAACTAAGTGACTTAGAGTCCGTAGTAACTTTTCTCAAGAAGCTTCAATAGGAGAAGGAAAGAAAATGAAGTTTGAGGTCTAAGTAAAATATATTACTTATGTATTTAGACACAAGTAGTATTAAAGATTCAAAATAGGCTAATGCTCCAAAACACTCCAGCAAAAGAGCTATTAAGTACTCATCAACACAAAATTTGAGTTTGTATTTTATTTGATGTGTGAGGTGTTATTCAATGAGAGCTAAATGGATCGAATGAGTAATTTGTTGATTTTTCATTGATGCTTTCAAGAGTGCGGTGATTGAGACATGGTCTATAGGGTGCAATGGATTCTTTGAAGTGATCTGCCTTTTGGATGTGCATTAGCCAATGTGGACACTCTTTTGATATTAATGTCAAGCCTTGTGTGTGATATGTTACATATTGATGTAAGGAGTGAGTAAAAGAGATAGGTAGCAATTTAAGACCGAAATTTGACTTATCTACATTGTCCAAATTATCGATACACTTGTACAATGTGAGATATTTTATTGAGGTGATTTGGATGCACTTGAGAGACAAATCCATTTCTTCTTGTTTTAATGACAAATATTTGTAGAATATTTCAATGGAATACATGAAATGAAGTAGAGAATGTGTTCCAAAGTGACGATATGCAATAGTAATGCATTGGGAGCCTAAATAAAAAATAAATTTGTGTGTATTGTTAATACTTTATGGTTGTATATGTGATGATATTTACAATATACTATTGTAAATGGCATGCAATCCCCCTACACATGTTTTTTATTGATGAAAATCAGCCGTTAGTTTAGTACACATGGTTTATGCTCAAGCAGAGAACTATGTATCTAACACGTCGCAGTATTTTGAGTTAGTTTTGCTAACAAGCAAGAATGATGGCTAAGTCTCTATATCGTGGTGTTTATTTTATTTGTCACTACCATAGGTTGTATTGACCATATGTTTTCCTTATTATTGAGTTAGAGGTTATCAGAAAATAATTTTGAGTGTTCCATTATTTATGGAGACAAAGTACTTGTGTAGAGTAGTGATTGATTCCTAAAGGGTGATCGATAAATATTGATGATTTGAGTGCAAAGTGTTGTTAATTGCGTCAAGGTGAAGATGTTGATATAAATCTTGATCGTTAAATTGATACTTGTTTTATCAAACTTTTAAAGGTGTATTTGCATGTTTTTAAATCACCATTAAAATGCTCAAATTAAATGAAATGTGAAACTAGACAATTGTAGAAATATAAGTGATAACAACAAACCATACAACAGAAACGACACAAAAAATGATAACTAAGTATAAATATCTCAAATTCTACGTCTTTTAAACGGTCTTCACTGTAGACCTCTTTATAAATTCTTAAAATCCATTAAATTACATCAAAATACATCAAATAAATTCATAAATGGTTCTTTTGTGTTTTATCACCTCTAGGATTCCAACGTAATGACGACACCGAAAAAGTCCTAGAAATTTGGCCAAGTCATATGATATGTGGTTGCATAATTTGCATAAAATAGAATAAGGTATGTACCTCACACTCATAATCTTTGGCGTGTTGGTCAAATTTTTATAATAAAATGTGATAGGCTGGGGGTGAACGATGTCCCCTCCATTTCTTTGTGATTCAATCACATAAAACAACTATATTATTTTTTTTTTTAATATAATGTCAACTAGTCTAACCCACCGGTTCCAAACTTTCTCCACAATATAATCCTAAGAATATAACCTCATCCCTCCATATAATATGCCACATTATAATATATTTAAAATTATTTTGTAATATGGTTCCACCACCAGTAAAATAATCACCCCAACTATATAGATCATCCTACATATTAATACCATGCCATGTTATAACATGTATGAATTGTATCATAATTTGATCCATTGGTATACCATGCCACGTTATAACATGTACAATCTGTATCATAATGTGATCCGCTGGTTGTCCATTGATTATGGTGGATTCGATAGATAAGTTTGTTGAGTGTTGATAGATTCGGAGTAGTTTCAACTTGGCGAGCTCGCCATTTTTCCAAACACAATGATCCTATTCAAATAAAACGAAGTACATATCCGAGGTAAACAATGTGTATCTCAATTGTAATGTGTAATGTTCCAAATTTCAGAAACAATGTTATTAAATTTTCTCATTATCTAGAAGATAAATAAAATGGGTGAGGAGACTCATTTGCATAAATAAAATTCCCCATGAAGTGGGAAGGGGATCCATGGAGTAGCCAATTTTTCACCTCCTAGTATGAAAAGGGGGCAAACACATGAGGATAAGGCCATGCTGGGACCAAGTCAGTCATGTTGTACTTGAGAGGATGTAGCTTGCTTGGGAAGTCAACAAGAATTAGAAAGGGAGAAACTTCTAGAGGAAGGAAACTCCTAATTGGGTGGGGTCCATGGCATAGAGACATTATTTTTCATATATAGAGTGATGAGTGTGCCCATAGAGAGCATTATTGAAGATTTGGACTTAGAGTCTATTTGCAATCTCTATTATTCAACAATCAGTAAAGGTTTTGGCACGAGATTCCCGTTTAGGAGTTCTTCCTCTCTTGAGTAGCTCAAGGAGGATTGCTCTTCATTTATCCATATTTAGGAATGCCAGCAGCTACTTTTCATCTGCTGTATAAGTGCTATCGGGTTGTGTTGCAGGTGTTGCTAAGAGGATTCCACAACACCATTCCCTACAAGACTTTCCGAGGAAGAAATATTTGTGGAGAAGTAGGTAGGCTCGAGAAGGGTCGGGCTTAGCCTCTAGTTCTCTATCCTCTTAGAGGTGAAATAAATAGTAAAATCCTCTAGTCAATATCTGACATAGCCTTGTTCATACTTTAGATAAAGGAATATTTTAAATGCAGGAAAAATCAAGGATTTCCATTTTGTAACACATAGCAGAGTCAGAGCATCTTTCTGTCTACTTTGTGGCCTTGAAGCCCAAGAAAGAAGAAATCAAGATGATGAAGAGGATGAGCCAGCACTTTATCAGTATTTTTTAGATTTGGAAATAACCTCTCCAAAGGGGTTGAGGAGAAAGAAGAAAGAGAGGAGGAAGGACCTTGCACTTCCTATTCTCACCAAGAAGGAGGCAAAATTTTGAGCAAAAAGGAAGAAGACTCCATTTTCCCAGGAGGAAAAGGGATAAGCTTACAATGCTCTACAACTAAACAGCATTCATGAAGATCTCAAGGAGCTTAGGAGGGAAATGATGAAGAACTTCGAGAGTGGTTTGATCCAAAGCACTTCTGATTTAGCATAGGTGAGACTGCCTACACACTATGAGGGTTAGTGTAGTCATAGTCCCAACAACCCCATAAGGGAGGTGGAAGAAGAAGAAGGAGGACCAAGGAGAAAGACAGAGATTCCTATCTATCACATTTTGATGGTTCACTGGCTGTCTTACCTGGGCTTGGGTGGAGTGGGGACTGACACCTTATACCACCAAATTCTTGGAAACTGTTGGTCAGAGTTAGAAAAGATTGCATATGAGAGATAAGGCTCATGCTTGGTGGATTTTTGAATCCTTTTCTTTGAAGAATAATGACATTACATTTTATGCAAATTATCAAGGCATTAGGAAGAGATTTTATGGGAGGATTCTGAGACACACAAGTTAAGTTTGCACAAAGAAAACCAAACAAAACCCTTGTACATGAAAACACAATGCCTCTTCAGAGAACAATGAGGAGGCCAAAATTTGAACCAAAACTTGCCGGAGAAGGAAATTTCATCTCACATCCGAGATAAGAGTACATAGGGATATCTTTTCCAAAGGAGGATCCAATCATCAGAGGTTTCCCATTCATGTCGCGTATATTGAGGGCAACAAGATGGAATCTAGAGTTGATCTAGCACCTCATGCAAAGGGAAGAGGAGATCTTGTTCCTATTACAGAGTGGATGTTTGGGAGGCTTGCAGGAAATCCCTAGGATCTCATGTATGGAGATCACAACACATCTCATGTTTGCACTGTGTGTTGTTGAGTAGGTGTGGAACCTTGGAGACACAAAGAGGAGATGGGGAGAAGAACCAGAAGATGAATGTGTTCTCACCCAGCATCTCATTTGAGGTTATTGCACCAAGGAGGGAAGATGGATTATGCATTGTGGCATGGACATTAGTGTTCATCCATATGTTCAATCTTCTCTTGATGGAGATGTCTCACCACATGGAGGCATTTCACCCAGGGAGCCACTAGTTCACAGAGGAGGATGGTTGTTTACACTCTGAGGTACCACTCATTGTTTTGTAGAGGGGAACCTTGGGAGAGGTTGGAGACAAGAGGGAGTTTGGGATGAATTCAAGGAAGAGGGATACATTTCTCAACTACATATACACCTACTCTCATTTCAGATTCGTGTTGTGTGTATGTGCCCTAGTAGATGCCAGTAACCTTCCACTTGTGACTTGGGCATAGGAGATGTCAAGGAGGAGGATAGCCATATGATAGATGCTCTCATGAGGAACTACTAGCGCTCGCCATTATGGAGGATAGATCTACATTGGAACTCCCCGCTATTGGTGGGATATTCTAATGATTCTTTCACCTACAAGACATCTCGATGATCAACACTAGAGGAGATGCACCACCCATATGGAGATGGGGGAATCAAGACAACCACCACTTTTTTCTTTATGGATGGTGTGATCATCTATGAGTCCCTCAATTGATGTGAGCAAGAGAACATGTAAGGGTGTACATTTTTGTTTTCACATCTGAGGATACAAGGTGTCCTTAACCATACACATGTGTGAGAATGCCTCCAAGGAGGACACGTTTTGCTAGACCTCATGGTTTAGCGGGGACTATGTTGTTAATGGCCATTCCTTGTTGACACAAAGAATTTTACACGTCCCTACAATCCCCCCATCCCCATATACTGAGGGCCTTTTCCGTGACCCGGTGAGCAATGAGACACCAAAACCACTTTCATTGCATCCCCCTCGACAAGGAAAATCATTCGAAGATAAGCCCGCAGAAAACCCTAAAAACAGACCTTTGGCCTTGGCGCGACCAGCCGCTCAACCCTCGTGCCAATGGGGGAAATCCACCAAAGAGGGCACAACTATGCTCTATCCCAAAGGTAATACTCACACCAAGCTTAAAATGATTATGTTTTTGAAAATAAATGGGCGAAGTTTGATTCTAACCAACTCGGTCGAGTCTCTAAAATGAGTTGGGAGTTTTGGCTCTAGATCTCCATGTAGGGGAAGTGGTTTTCTACCTATCATGGAAGCTTCCTTGAGTGATAGGGCCAATCCCACCATTGTAGGGATCCAACTCCCTTCCACCATCTATATAAGCTTTCATTTCCTTTGCAAGCCATTTTAATGGTCATAGAACGAAGAGTTGAATCAGAAAGCAAGGAGACTATCACCGATTGCCTTTGAGATCCAAGTCGAAGAGAGAGAGCTTTGTCCCATTTCTTTCATAGTTTCATTGAGACATGCTCCACCATCATCTTCATTTAAGGAAGATCCAGAAGATCGTAGCTAAGGTTGTATCATTCCTTCTTTATTAATATGTTTAATTGATTATGGTTTCACTCGTGTATCTTTATCTTTGATGCAATGAGTTACATCTTCTTTGAATGAAGTTTAGTTACATAAGATTTAGATTCTATGCTACATATCGCCATGTATCTTTTTCATGTGTAGGTGTCTCTGATGCGCCAAGTGTATGATTGTGATTCCGCTGGCTGAGGGATGGGAAGCATCATCCTCTTCCACGACCACCTGCGTAGGACCCGATAGGAAAACTTTATTATTTTCATTATTTTGTAACTATAGACCTGTCTGTGCATGACTTGATTTGTTGCTATACCATCTAGAAGGTGGATTACGGTCAGTAGGATTTTCACCTTCCCAACACCCAATTTGGGAGGATAGACGATTCATGGAGGACATGCTCAATTCTCTTCTGCAAGTATCACGCCACCTTTCCCCAATCTTGTGAGATTGATGCAACACATCGGTGGTTGAGCACTTGCCAATTTATAATTTCCGCTTCCATGAAGTATACCATGTTCATATGCACTTGAGGGACCATTTTTCCCTTTCTATTTGTTACATGGCAGTATACATGATGCCCGTGTTTTGCTCCTATGATTTCATTTGCCTTTGCCTTTTTATGAGGAGTGATTATATGAGACACATAGGATAGTTATGTCCAATGAGGGATAGATTCCCTCACATATTTTGCATTGCATGTTCTAATGGCCAGAGAATGGTGAAGCAAAATACAACAGCAACAATTTTTTAGTTATGAGGGGCCATGAGAGATAAGGGGAGACCAGTGAGGATGATTCCCACTCATCACTATGGGGATGTTTGGGCCAACATGTCTTGCAATGTTGTGGGAGATAACTGGGAGGTCTAATCTTTCCTTCTTTCCACTGATGGAACATTGCAGCCCAGACTCTACACTTCTACACCTTCATTTTATGGAGATGGATACGGCAGACCATGGCCCATGTGAAAATTCTAGCCCACCTTCTTTGACTAGATGTGTGATTAGACAAGCTCTGTGCTGCTCAGTTGGGAGGTGGACTCAATTTTGAAACATAGCTTGGGGATAGACAGGGACTAGAGAGATAACCCCTAATAGATTGTACTTATTCTCAAAGGAGGAACTTTCTGCATACCACTTGCTATCCTCAGCACACTCACATGACATTGACAACTACTTGCATGCTAAGGAAGAGGATGATACTGATTGACAGATAAACAACGTACTTTGAGGAGATCATCATAGGATGCGACAGAAAGGAGAAGAAGATACAGTCTATCCTTTCACTTTGCTTCGAGGGCAAGCAAACTTTGGAGGGAGGACTGTATGTTCCAAATTTTTTGCATTAAACTGAAATATTAACTTTTTCTTCTATTATTCAGGAGATAAATAAAATGGGCAGGACCCATTTTTATAAATAAAATTACCTACATGAAGTGGGAAGGATCCATGGAATAGCCAAATTTTTCACCTCCTAGTATGAAAAGGGGGCAAACACATGAGGATGAGTCCAGCGATTTTAAGTCAACAAACAAGAAATTGAGAGTGAGATGTAGCTTGCTTGGGACTCATGGCCAGAAAGGGACAGAACCCTCAGAGGAAGGAACCTTAATTGGGGTCCGTACAGACATCATTTTACAGCTAGCGGAGGATGAGAAACAAAGGACAAAGCATTATTGAAGATTTGGACCAGATTCATTTTCAACTCATTGTTCACCGACCATAAAGGTTTCTCCCTGCAGACCTAGGATTCCTGGCTTAGAGTTCTTCTCTCTTGAAGAAGCCCAAGGAGGATTGTTTTCATTTTCCATATTCAGGAAATTGCCATAGCCACTTTTTCATCATGAAGGTCATAGTTACCGAAGGAAGTTCTGGCACAATGGTGGAGGAGATTCCAACAACACTATCTCTTGAGCAAGATCTCCTTCTCGATGAAGAAATATTTGCATAGCTATAAAGAGTCTAAGGAAGGCCGATAGTCACGTTCTCATCCTCTATTTAGAGTATAAATGCTAAAATTTCCTTCTACCACCTGGACATAGTTTTGTTTTACATTTCAAAGGAACATTTAGTTGAAAAAGTTTGATTTCATTTTTAACATTACATAATGGAGTAATAATTTACAACAAGTCAGAGTTCACCCTCATGGAACCCATCCAATTGAAATTTTACAGAATAAGCAAAGTCCATGTGGCCTCCCGTATTTGGACCATGTGTCGCCCTCTCATTGGCCCAGTGTGACACCAATCCATTGGTCCATTCCACAACCAAAAGTCACACTTTCGACATCTATGAAGGCCACAGGAAGGCCACGTGCTGCTTTGGATTGGGCCTTGGCTTGTTCTCGATCCACCACATGTCAACCTGGAACCATGAACCTTGGAAAACTATGATCCAACCTTGCCGATGGAAACCTGATCATTACCTTGACCTTGACATTTTGATTCTGCTTTGACCGTGAATTTCTGACCGGGTCAACTTTTGGATACAGCTGCTTATTTCATTCAAGTTGCATTGGGTTCATTTTTGTGCCTACACAATGGCATGTCTCACTTGAATCCTAATAATTTAATTTTTTCCTTTTTAGTCCCTAGAGCTGAGAGATTTGTATATTAATGGTTAATTTTTTAGAATTTATATGAGCATGGTGAGCATACAGCGCAAGGATGAGAATGCTTTTATTGAGACATGTGAAGAGAATATGTTACAGGATGTTCATAAACTATTAATAATGTTTGAGCACTATATTTTTATGTCCTTGCCATGTGAATTACTAGTATTGTTTATATCCCTTAAATGTTTCATATTATCATGAGATCTAGCAGAATGTTGAATGAATTGTGTTGACGGTTAGATAGTATGTACTACAAATGTAATGGTGATTTCATATGTCATGCCATGACATATGTATAATTTATTGCTACTATTTCTTCCATAGCCTTGTACTTAATTCTTTGCATGGTTGAGTGGAGAAGCTCGATGATATGATATTTAAGTGAATAAGAGAAGCCACATTACAGAAATAATAGTATTAGTTTAGGTATATGCTTCTTAAAAACAAACTAATAAGATGTACTCATATGAGGTAACTTTTTATATGTCACTATTAGAGAATGATTGCTGATGAGTTGTTAGAGTTGGATGAGTGTTGGAGAACACTCAGATATTGCTGCAACTATCAGTATTATTATGTTTGCTGTCATTTATTTATTATATGCTATCACATGTAACATCCCTGAAATTCATGTAATAAAAGTTATGTGCTGGCAAACAATTATCAATTATTAGAAACCTTATTCAAGTCAGACAAGAAAACCTAGTGGCACTATTTATTTATTATGAATAATAAAATTTATGTTGTGCGGGTATTAATTAGCATTAGCTATGAACACATGAACATTAGGAGACAATAACATGTATTGTTGTATTCATCATGAGTGAGTGAAAATGAGGAAAATACTAAGTTTAAAGAAATAGGAGACCACTCTTGATGCGCTATACCCATCAGGTACTTTTTGTCATACTCTTAATTTTATTGCCTTTCATTATCTTCCCCACAATTTTTTAGAGACTTATAGTTTTCTTCTATATATTTTCACATTAATTTATGCTGCCATGAAGGAGTAATGAAATAGATTGTCAATAGCAGAACAATAAAAGAAACTACAATGATTTTCATGTATTCATTTTCATGTGGTTTCTCACATTTGTAAATGCCACCAGATGGGGTATTTTTAGTTCTCTTTTCTTTCATTGGTATGGGTTTTATGTATAGTTTTTTTCATCCCAACCTTGCTATTTCTGAAATATCCCACCAAGGTGATAAATGTTAACAATGAAGCAGTGACCATAGATGATCAAGCGATCAGTGGACATTCGAACAGAACACATGGCCTAGTAACCCCTTTGGAACTAGACCCATGGTGGTGGCGGCTGGGGATTTCTTATGTTGCCTGGTGGGCCCAGGAATCTCAACCCGTTGAGCAGGGACAGGCGGTGTGCCAAGAGGTGGGTGACCTCACTGTGCTCAGGAACCGTGACGTCGGGATACGGGTAAATCACATAACCGTGTTCATATGGTCTAGTGGATCCCTGATCGACTATTTATTGCAAATCTCAGACTAGGAAACATGAAATTCTCATGGTTTTAGTGGAGAAATCCAAAGGCATCCATACTTTTTTTCAGCTTCAGTGATATATGTGAGACCACAGGTAACCTTGGTGATTACTATTTTTTTTTGCCTAGTGATCTGGGGCATGGTGGACTAAAGCTCCACTTTCTATTGATGGTGGTAGCCATCTTGGGAAGTCATGGTTGGTCCCTTACGGATGCCCACATTCATGCTTAGCCAGCATGGGTACTCATTGAAGAGATTTACCTTAGCTAAGAGCAATGGGGTGAATGGTAGTCCCATACCCTATTGGCTTTTTCTATTCATTAACAAGAGTGTCTTTTCTCAGACCTCTATCTGCAGTGTGAACAAAAATTAGTTTTTATGGGATTACAAGCAATGTGATCCCTATCACCTCTATTGCTATTATGATAATATACATGCATTACATAAATGATGATGTATGGATCTCATCATATTTTGATTTAGTAAACAATGAACAATGTATCCTTGACTCATTAGATGTACTGCAAATTTCAGCATGTTTTTATGCTAAGTCATATATGTTTTACTTTTTATTTTTTAGGATAAAATTCGTAAATTCTGCACTAAAATTAGAATGTTGCATCATGCCCTAAATATTTATTTTAACCTTTTCAGACAAAATACTTTAAATTATGTTTTATGTTTGTTTTTATTTCTAACCGTATGCTAACAGATGTTATTATGGCAACTTTATCATTTTTTTTTTTCTAACAAAAACATATCCTTTTTTTCATAATATGTGTTCCATTGACAATCACATTTTAAAACTTTTTATCATGAGTTAGGCTGGATAGGAAATTACTGAGTGATGTTACGTTGAGTCATGGTTAATGGGATCATTATATGTCAATCTGCATGTCATGTGCTGCACCATTGTTGTTCAATGATTTTGTTACATCCACATGTCAAGGTTCACATGGCTATGTTAAGGTATACTGGGATTCGGGTAATTTTAATGAGATGAACACGGATTAATTCACGCAGAATGCCGTTAAATTTTAGGCTTATAATATGAGATACATGGAGATCATGTCAAGTCTATCTATTCTCCAACCACCTATAGCATATCATCTCAACACCATATCCAACTGTTAATTCTGACTACCAAGGTGGTTTTAATGTCGAAGATATTTCTATTATAGCACCATGCATGGAAAGGTGAACCACCATATGGTTTTTTAAACCATCAGAAAGAAAGGAACCATTAAATGGATTTAATTGTTTGTGATTAAGGCTTTATGGAGAAGCTGAGTATGAGACCCAAAGTTTAGAGATATTCCTGGCTGAAGACACAAAGAACACCGTTAGGTGAGCTCTCTGTAGAAATTATAAACAAACATTTATATCAACAGATTCAATCTAGATCATGTGATTAACAAGAAAATATACTCAACTTTTCTACAAATCAATTAGTAAAATAAATGCGATCACCAATCAAGGTAAAGCAAGAAATCAAACCACAACACAAAGATATTTTCCTTTATGGAAAACTTTTAACATCAAAGCCCTCTATCTCTATTGTATATCCACCAAGGAATCCAAAGAAAAAAATGACAACGTACCTTTTCTCACAAGATTCATGGACTCAACAATCGGCTCTACCAACCAAAAATAAAAATTGATTCTAATACTGAAAATTTCAGCTTTTGCTTAGCTCATTTTTATATTTTTTGCAATTCATGTGAAATGTAATCCTTATTATTTAGGAAATTCATTCAAAACTATGAAATGTTTGCAATATCTTGTTGTTTTAATACATGTATAAATGCATTAACGATGAAGTGCTAAATCGATAGTTAACATCCCTTTTAACCTTTGCCTAAATGAGTTCCACTGAACCGACATGCATGCAATCACATAGTAACTATTAGTTAAAATAAGGATTTATATGAATGAATATGATTTAATTCACTTGATTCACTAATGAGACAAATAAGCAACTATGTTCAATCACCCTTAACTTTATTAATTGAGTTAACTCATTTTCTATGCATTAACTAATTCACTAATCGCAACTTTATCCTATAACTAATAGAATCACTATGCATGCCTTCACCAAACCACCCTAACTCGAAAATTATGACTTCAATCGTAGTTTATCACACTCAAATAACTATTAAGGCGCATTTTTAGTATACATTTATATTTTATTGTCCCATAATTTAATTAAGGGGAAAATATAAATTTAATACCATTTTCGTTGGACTTTTTTCAAACACTCCTTCGAACAAGAAAGGATTATTTGCCAACGCATCCGCTTATGGTCTGACTCTTTCCTTGGTGAGCGGTCACTGGCATTATTTTATTCGATATCTTCCGCGGGGAACAGTAACAAAGTAAATACAATATGCCTCTAAACAAAACATTCGAGATGGTGGTGAATGATGCCTATTTTCTTTAATCTATCATGGAATACCGTATTAACCTATGTTTAAGAATAACCTTTACGACTAATAATGGTATCACCGTTCATCCATCCGAGAATAAAAACCAACTTTCCCTCATCTCAAGATAGCCCTCACGTGGTTTTCAACCAGCGTTAAGGTACCTTCACCTCCTGCCAAGAAACCGAAAGTGTCACGGATCTTCGTTTCCTTTACTATACCATGAAACTCACGTTGATCCAGTGTCGATTATCTTAATAGTACTCGAGAAGCCAGTGAAGGGTTGAAAAGGAATCCTGGTCAGCAGGTAACCAGCACCGAAGATTGCGATTTCCATAGCGGTCCCTACCATGTTTAAAGAGAGTGTTTCTCAAAAAGGGTCACAACAAGGAGGATGAGAAATTAGGGTTAAGCGCAAATATTGAGTGTTTTTTTTTTAATTTCTTATTTTGGTTGGGTTATCACTGGATCAAGAAATTGCCCCACAGTTAAACAAAAATGAGATAGGCTAGAGATCAATGGGGCATGGAAATGGTATGATTACTGCAAAGATGATTGTGATGGAACAAAAGGAGATTAAAAAAGAAAGCTAGGAAGACCTGGGAGGTGTATTCTTCTTGACATGAAATGGACAACCAGATCACCCCCAAAAATGCAGTGACCATGCTATTGACATTGCAACCCTGAAAGAGATCATAGTCATAGATGAATTACATTTGACAATACATTTTAACATATGAATATGAAGAAAGACAATGATAAACATCACTACAAGTATACTATAAAATATGCTATGCAGTCTTTGTTTATTAGCCGCTAAACCGAGTACAATTGTTCTTTGATCAATAAACAAACATACAAAATTATTCTAAACCCTTGCTTAGTGTACATAACAACAGACATCAAAACAAGCTGCGCTAATCCTCATGTATTTGAATCCGTAATGGGAGAAGATACACTAATGCTAAACTATACTGAAGTGTAGATGGTCCATGGACTCACTCACATTCAACCAATTCATTATGACCTCAATGAGATGGACTTTACCCTATCAATCTACCCTAGGTAACTAATCTAAAAACAATGATGACTATAATTAATTACATGAGTAGAAACATTATTTTCCAACCAAAGTGAAAATTTAGAGAAAATTCGAAAAAAATAAGAAAATTCGACATTTGCACCTTCATTATACTATACCGTCATTTAGGTTTTTTCAAAATACTTTTGTCATTTTAAGTTGTCCAATTTAGCCCAAGATGGCTTATTGGAATCCTTTTCCCTATCCTCTTCTTCGAACATGCTTCAAGTTCTTAAAATGATATTGGCTTCTTCTAAAAAATTCATTTCTCCCAAGACTTATTTGCACCAGGTCAAAAAGGAAGATGATTTTTTTGATGGTTTTTTAGCTTTTCTAATGATCAAAACTGAAAAACCATACGAAAACATGGTTTGATAATATTCATTTAATAATAGGAATCCAATGTTCCTTTCTTCTCGTGCGTTTCTAAATTATTTGTTGCACCTAGGTTTAAAATGCCCAATTTTCTACTAAATAATTGTCCCAAATGATTTTTAATCGGCAAAAGGTAAAATGCCTAAAATTTTGGAATGGCTGATGATGATGCTGTCTAATTTAAAGGAAGTCATAATATTCAACTTTTTTCTCCTCCATGTTCAACTCTTCAATTTTGGCGTTGACTTTTGAAATGGTAATAATCAATTTTTTCTTTTTTGGCATGGAGTCTTTGATCTTTCTCCTCAATAGGTCATTATTCTTATTTCTAGCAGCTTCTCCAAGTGTTGATTTTCTCTATCAATTCATGGTTTTGTTCTCATTGATTCTATATAAATGTCATTAGGTTAGCTAACTGTGAGCTCAATTCCATTTTCTAGAGCATTTTTTCAATCCTCTGTTTCTAGGTCTTCGTCTTCACATACTTTTCATCATCATGTTTACAATTTCCAGCCATCTAGCATGACCTCGTTCTTGAGCCTCCCCTCTTTTGAGTGAAGAATACTTAAACCTCATCAATGATTTGTTTGTTTTCAATTGTTCATTTTCTCTTGCCTGGCTAAAGCAAAATAAACATACTAGCAGCCCTCTTCAAGATTATTTCGAGGCTCACTAATCTTGCATCCTTTTTCTTTGATAAAACATTTATTTTTTCATCTTCATCCTCATCTATAATGCTGGTGTTTTAAAGTCTGTTTGCCTATGATTGTCCCCACGTAGAATGAGGCCTAATGACCTTTTCTTTTACCCTTGTCCATACCTTTTTCTGAGATGAAGGCATGGCCCCTTCCACTTATGGAGAAAACACATTCATGTGGCCTTCTAGTACGTTTTTTCTGCAATTGCTAACGTCAACATACTAGCCCATTTTAGGCTCAATGTCCCTCAATCTCGGCGAGTGACCCAAAATTCACAGCGGGAGATGGAGATGAAGAACTTCATGATGAGATGAGATGAAGTTGAGCAGAAGAGGTGACCTAGCATGAATGATGATGAGTGTGCCATGGCTAAAGATTATGTGGCTGGAAGTAGATGGTTGATTGGGAGCCCAATGAAAATATCATTACAGAAGGTGCTCCACAAAATGTTCAAATACTGAGATGGAGGACTACATTTTATGAGAGAATGATGGAATAGGCTTCTATTTTCTATTCATCCCTCTTTCTAGAAATGTATGCCATCTTCATACTCCCGGAAATATAATAAGTATGTTAAGCTTCTACCCTAGTGAAATGAGTCATGGACAGAATAATTAGGGCCCACTCTTCTGCCACAGAAAATATTTCATACTGCGACACTATCCAAGAGATGTGGAAAAAGGGAAAGAACCTCTTTGCTTGATTTTATGTCATAAGCCAGAGAAGAATTCAAAATCCCGTTTTTAAACCTACTTTTGAACCATTTCAACATTTGGGACTGGGAGACCCGAAATGAAAACAATGGATATGTTAAAAGTGACCTGCAAAATGAAGCTAACTTATTGTCATGGAGCCTGATATGAAAAACATAGTTAGCATAGTAGTTGTTTGGTCAATTTAGTTGTGGTCCAAATTGCCACATTAATTTTTTCAATCCGGGATTCTGAAGTCAATCGAAGTGCACACTATATGTGCAATATAACCTATCTTTCTTACTTTTTGTCGTTTTGCTTTTATTTCTCTTCGGGGTTTTTATCTTGTTGCTTCCCTTTAATGATGGAAATTTTGTAAAATAAACATGAAAAAGACAGATATAAATGTTCAAGGTCAGGGATGTCCTTATAATGATTAAAACTTCAAACTTCAAAAAGGGTTTTAAAACATATAATGACAAAATTAATTCTTAAAAGAAAATGACAATGTGCCATTTATAATAATAAACAAAATAAGAACTATTGATCATGAAACCAATTACCCTTGGTTATTACCAACACAAAGAAATGGCTCAAAGAAATTTTAAGAATTGCAAGAAAAGTGCTTGAAATCAAATTATCAACTATTCTAATTTCTTCACCATTAGTCTCATGCAGTGGCTTTTTAAGGTAATCATAAACAACTTGATAACTTATATCTAATTTATGTAACAACTAATATCAAATTAACACCTACATTTAACTTTCACTATTAGTCTCGCTATGGCTTTTGAGGTAACCGTATAACACATATAATTTATCTAACTTAAAATAATCCACACTTAAACTACACACTCATACTTCAACTGCCACCATTAGTCTCGCTAAGGCTTTATAAATCACAATGACATGAGTAATTTAATATCTAATTCCAACTCAATAAAGCAAATGTCAAAACCTAAATAAATAAACAATATTAAATTAAAAGAAAAATAAATCAAGAGAATACACACGATTCCATGTCATTATCTTATTGTGAAAATGGTGCAAATGCCCCACAAGCCATCGATCTCGGAACAGAACAATGCTAATGCAGAGATAAAGTAATAAAAAATTATGTGACGTAAATAAAAACGTTAATACCATAAGATGTAATATACTTGAATAACTATGGAATAATGAACGAAGGAAATAAAAAAGGCTGAATCTAGTGTCATTAGAACAAACCCTGCTGCAGTGTCTTCGTACAACTCATGGAACAAACTATCAACCATTTAATTATTTCATAGAAATATTTTCTATGTATTCAAACGTATCTACAATAAGAAATACCAAGCCAAGACAAAGGGCTTTTTTGCATAGCCCAGGTCATAAAAGTTGATACAAAGTGACAGAACGCATTATTTATACATATTTATTACAATTACTTTCACAATTCACGCCCATAAAAGACATGTGGAACAACCATTACCCAAATCTAGTATTGTATTGCCGTGGAATATTTAAATCTATGAGGGTGACTTCACATCTGATTATATGTGTCATGTGTTTACATGTCCCAAGATTTATGAATGGCCACGCAAGTCATGTAGAAAACGCACCGCCATCAGAGACTTTAGGTTGACCCACCGCTGACTACTCTTGACCACTAATTTTATGAATTGATCAGCCAATAGGACTCCTGTCCATTATCCATGTTATTTTCCACTCAACATGGCTTGATTGTCAAATTTAATATAGAATTAGAACAAAATGGCTGCTAAAGTTGAAGCAACAAGTGAAAGTAAGAAGATTCCACAAACAATGAGAAAAAATCTAATTTGGAAACAATAGCCAAAACATAGTTAAAACCACTTTAAATTTTCTTTATGATTATGAACATGTTGATGACTTAGAGCATCCAGAAGAAAGTCTAGTGTATAGGAAAAGATGCAAGTTTGGGACTCAACATACCCCCACTGTGAAGGTGTTGCATGTCCCCATGCAACCAAAATTTTGATCATCCTCCTTCAATTCATATGCCCTGATACCTCTACCAGTACATCCAGTCCTCTTCTCCTCTTTCTTGGTGCTGCTAACATCCTGGGCTTCTTCATCAAGCATCTGAATTTGAGATTAATCAGTGCTCTACTTATCTTCTTGCATTTCTTCTTCAATTTCCTGTTATTTTTGTGCCACAGTCCCAGATGTAGCATAGTGTTGTCATGAATGATCTTTTCCAATCTGCTTTGCTCCTTTAATGCTTCATTTTCATTTTTAATATGTCTATTTAAAACCTCCAACTCAAAGACTTCTTGTTTCAACGATTGGACTAGAGCTTCTTGTGCTGTGTGAGGCTGAGTGGATGAAGTGATGGGACCCGTGGCTGTTCTTTCTATGGATTCTATATAATCATACACCTCTTGTTGCTTTGGATCTATCTCGGGTGTCGTTTTCCTTGATCTGTCCCCAAAATGATGTGGAGGAGAATTGACTTCAAAATCTGGCCGAAAAGGACTCATGTCAACATCTTGAGGACTAGTTTCAACGTTTGGCTGAGAATGAGGTGGACTACGGCCAGCTGGAGTTTGTTCAGGTGTTTCTCCTCCCAAATCAATAAAATGGGGTCCTTTTGTTTGTGCTTTCCTCCACTTTCCTTTAAGCCTGGTGCTTCTTCTTACATGCTGTGGACTACTGTCTTTTTCCTTTTGTTTTTCTTTTCCTTTCTTTTTGGCCATAGTTGACTGTTCCTGAAGGTGAACTAGTCTCTCAGAAAATACTTGATGGTCTTCTTCTGAGGAAGGGGTTTGATGCACAGCCTCAATGCTTCTTTTCTCTTTTGATTTTGTTGGCTTTTTACCCTCAGTCTTTCCCTTCCTCCTTTTAGACAGTCTTTCTTCTCTACTAGTTCTTTCAACTGTGTTATTAGGAGTGCTTTGAGTTTATCACCTGTTCTCTTTCTTCTACTTCTTTTTGATGTACTGCCTTCAGGGGTTTCTTGGGGTTCTTCAAAGAAATTTCTAATTAAAAACTGCTCCCAGGTGTCCTTTTTCTCTTTTAATTTTTTTTCTATCAAGATTTTCACAAGACCATGGTGATACAAATGTGGTTCTACGTCCCCCAGATGCTTTTGGACAGTTACAGAAATCTTTTTCAAACTGTTTAGTAAAAATTATGGCAGATTGAGGGTCTGGTTGTCTAGGAAATTCATCAACAGTCGGGTATGATACATGTACATTGATCCAAAACGTCCCTCACAGGTGATAAAATTTTGAATAACCAACAGTAAACTGGCCCACTCTTCTTTTAAAGCATGGACAGGAATTCCCTTTTTGAAAATGGTGACATCCATACCTAGGTTACGTAGGATCACTCTCCAGGCTTCCTCGCCAATGCTCTTGTTCTTGAACCAGTGTTCACCTTCTTGAGGGAGTTCTGTAGCAGCTGCTATGGATGCCTCAGTCACTGTAAATTTGAGGTCCCCAATTTCCACCTCCAGACCGTTGAAAGACCTCGCAAAAGCTTTTGTTACCTCCTTATTGTAGCCTTTAAAATTTTGAATAAACCGAAGCCATTTTGCCTTTTTCAATATGTCTTTGACTTGCGGGTATCCTTCCATAAATTTGGGTCCCTCTGGTTCTGCCCTCAACAACCGACCCATCCTTACTTCTGTTCTTTAAAACTCGTCTGCGTGAGGAGGGTTTAGTGAAGGTAAGACAACTGAATTAGCGGAAATGAATAGGGTTTATGAAGGAGACCAGTGACTGTAAGCAGATATCAGAGAATAGATACACGGAATGAAGCGGAACAGAGAAAAAAATGGGGTGAAGGCTTATGTGAACACGGTGGAAATGCAGCCGTGAGGTCAATAGAACAGTAGGGGGAGTAAAGTGCATCCGGCAGTATTTAAAATTGGGTGGCTGCAGAGTAGACACAAGCACGTTTATGAAACAGCTGCGGATTTTGTGCGGCTGAGAGAAGCCGTAGTCAAATCAACCACGTTCCATAATTACAGGTGGAGTATCAAAGTATAGCCGAACACGAGTGAAGACCAGAGGCTTGATTATGAGGCTGTTTAAAAATGAATGCAAGGATTGTGGGGGAATCGTATAGAGATCGTGGAATGGTTATGGAGTTATCAACGCAATCATTGCATATAATGGAGCTATGGTTTATAACTATGTAAAAATGTGCTTGAATGCCATTTGAAATAAATTTCTTCTCATACCTTGGAATTCTTGCCATTTTTCATTAGTCTTCAATCAGTTGCTCCTCGTTGATGCTTTTGAATGCCTCATGTCTTCATAATATGTCCTCATACCTGCATTTGATTTCATGATTTTTGAACTAACATCTGACTGTAAATTTTTGAAAAACAGAGTGGTGGCTGCAGAAACTGCTTCTGGCTGCGGAAACTGGTGTCAGCTACGGAAAATGACACAACAATTATTTGGGTGAATGGAGATGGATAGATGATAACTGATTGAATGAAAATGGTCATGAAAGAAAATTTTTATTGGTGAAATGAAATGAAATAGATGAAATGGAGTGAAATGAAATGAAGTGGAGTGGAATGAAGTGGAATGAAATGGAGTGGGTTGTCATAAAACTTGTGAAATGAGAGAGAGAGAGAATTTTTTTGGAAAATATAGGGTGTCAGGTGTTCCTGATTTTCACCCTACATTTTCTATATAAGACTGCCAATCAGTGATTGGTTTTCAGGCTTATACAATTTTTTTTTTTTGAAATTGAAAAGAAAAAAGGCTAGGCTGGTGGAGAAGAAGGATTCTTCTTCACCAGCCTTATTGCATAATTATCTTGAAACATTTTGACAAATTCCTCTTTTGAGAGTGGCTTATGAAAGATCTTTAATCTGTGGCCATTCACAATAAGAGGAGTTTGAGATTCATCAATGGTCTTGATTCTTACCGCTCCATTGCTAAAGATCTTGTCAATCTCATATGGCCCAAGCCAATGAGTCCGAAATTTTCCTTTAAAATCTTTAAACTTGGAATCAAATAGCAATGCCCAATCTCCTTCTTGAAACTTATTCTCTTTGATGTATTTGTCATGCCATTTAGCTCTTTGATATTGAACTAGATCAGTTCTTAGAATTGCCTCATGTCTGATCTCATCTAGCTCATTCAACTGCTCCATTCTATGCTTTTGGGCTTCTGATAGATCCATCCCCAACTGAACTGCCATCTTGAAGGTTTTGACTTGAAACTCAATGGGGAGCAGGACTTCTTTCCCATAAACAAGTTCATAGGGAGAATGTCTTGTTGTATTTCTCCATGTAGTTCTGTAGGCCCACAAGGCTTCAGGAAGCCTTTCTGCCCAATCTCTTCTGTGTAGATGAACAATTTTGGTGATGATACTTTCGAGAACTTTGTTTATAGACTCTACTTGACCATTTGCTTGCGGATGGTAAGGAGTAGATCTTCTGTGCTTGTTTTTGTATTCTTCCATCAGCTTCTCCACCAGGTTGGATGTGAATTGGCTTCCCTGATCTGTCACAATTTCTCTTGGAACACCAAAGCGAGTAAAAATATCCTCATAAAGAAAATTAACAACTGAATTTTCAGTAGCAGACACTAATTCTTTGGCTTCCACCCATTTAGTAACATAATCAGTACAAACCAATATATACTTCTTTTGCTTAGATGGTGGATTAATAGGTCCAATGAAATCTAAAGCCCATTTTTCCAAGGGTTCGATGAGTACCTGTGGTTGCAATGGCATTTCATTTGAAAGGGTAGGTTTCCCTACTCTTTGGCAGCTGTCACACCTTTTGACATATTGTTTTGCATCTTTGAAGAGGAAAGGCCAATAATATCCTAAAGAGAGGATTTTATAGGCCGTCCTTTTGTCTGCAAAGTGTCCGCCGCATGGTTCATCATGACATGCCTTAAGAATATCAGGCATTTCATCTTCCCTGACACATCTTCTGATCACAAGATCTGGCCCTGTTTTAAACAATTAGTTAGAAATCCATGAATATTTTGAACTCTCCTGAATAATTTTTCGTTTTTCACTTGGAAATAAATGTGAAGGTAGTTTCCCTGTAACCAAATAGTTAGCAATATCTGCATACCAAGGAGTCTTAATAGTTACTGCAAACAAGTATTCATCGGGAAACTTATCTTCTACAGGAGAATCTTCTTTAGTATTCTGAATCCTAGACAAGAAATCAGCTACTGTATTTTGTTTTCCTGGTCTATCCAACACAGTAATATTGAATTCTTGCAAAAGTAAGAGCCATCTTGTCACTCTGCCATTAGTAGCAGGTTTGTTCATTAAATATCTAATTGCAGAATGGTCAGTATGAATAAAAGTTTCATAGCCTGTTATGTAATGTCTAAACTTATTAATTGCATGAACAACAGCTAAAAACTCTTTTTCAGTCACAGTATAGTTCAACTCGGTGGGAGTCAAATTTTTACTGGTATAATAAATGGCATAAGGAACTAAATATTTTTGACCCAACACAGCTCCTAGAGCTGTATCTGAAGCATCCGTAGAAATATGGAAAGGGAGTTTCCAATTTGGTCCTCTCAAGATAGGTGCTTCAGATATTCTTGTTTTCAAAGTTTCAAAGGCTGATTGACAATTAGGATCCCATTTGAATTCATAGTCTTTTGTAAGCAGTTTGAAGAGTGGAGATGCTATTTTAGTGAAGTTTTCTATAAATATTCTATTTTATCCAGTAAATCCTAGAAAACTTCTAACATCTCTTTGACAATTTGGAATAGGCAACTTGGAGATGACTTCAACTTTTGATCTATCAACCTTAATCCCATCTCCTGAAATATGATGTCCTAAAACAATCCCTTCAGTAAACATCATAAAGCATTTTCATGGCTTAATGAAAGGTTTGTTTCTTTACATCTTATAAGAACTTTTTCCAAATTTTCTAATGCCTCTTCAAATGAATTACCATAAACTGTAAAATCATCTATATAAACCTCTACACAATCATGGATTAGATCAGAAAAAATTCCTAGTACTGCTCTTTGGAATGTTGCGGGTGCATTACATAACCCAAAAGGAAGCACTCGATAGGCAAAAGTCCCCCATGGACAGGTAAATGTGGTCTTATCTTGATCTTCAGGTGCTACCTGAATTTGATTATAGCCACTAAAACCATCAAAAAATGAAAAGTACTTTTTACCTGCTAATGTGTCTAATACCTGATCGATAAAAGGCAAAGGAAAGTGATCCTTCAAAGTTGCTTTGTTCAATTCCCTATAATCAATGCATACCCTCCATTTACCATTCTTTTTAGGTACTATAACCAAAGGAGAAACCCATCGGCTATCCGAAATTGGATAAATGAAGTTTACATTGAGTAGTTTTTGGAGCTCTTCTTTCACTATCTCCCTAAGATTTGGATTCATCCTTCTTTGAGGTTGTCTGATTGGTCTACTGTTTTCCTCAATATAGATATGATGAATGAAAGTCTTAGGATCAATACCTTTCATATCAATATACTCCCATGCAAATGCAGTAGAATGTTTTTGCAAGATTTTGGTTAGTTCTTCCTGTTGTGACTTTTCCAAATTTTTGTTGATATTCAATGTTTTTCCTGGAAAAATATCAATGGTAGAACTACCGAAATCTTCCATAGAGTAAAGAGACATTTGTCTTGATGATAAATATTCAATGTCAGATTCCAACTGAAATTGTGTGGGGTCATATTCTGAAGATGTCTCAAAATTTTCTAATGTGTTCAGAATTTGACTATCCTCACTGATTTCAGAAATGGTAAAGACAGGTTGTATAGTGTCCTCATCATCGACCCATTCATTGTCTCCTACTTCTATAATTGCTTTTGTTGGAGGATACAAATTGAATTTCTTTGTCGAATTACCATTAGAAATGTACATATCCCTAGATCTACAACTAATGAAAGCATCAGCTGTGGCTAGCCAAGGTCTTCCTAAGATAAGTGGGTGCCCTCCTAGATTAATCTTGGGAGTCAAAATCATAAAATCTACTGGATATTCCCAAGAATCTAAGGAGACTGAAATATCTTCTAATACACCATCTGGTTTGATAATTGATCGATCTGCAAGTTGCAGTAAAGTAGGTGTAAAAAGAAGATTAGGAGGTTTTAGCTGTTCCATAATCTGTCTACTCATAATGTTGATAGAAGCCCCTAAGTCAATCAATGTGTTTGGAATTTCTATCCCATTTATATGTGTCTTGACAATTGGACTACCTAGATCTACACACTTATGCATGGTAATTTTTCCCATCATGATATCTGCAATTTTTCCTACCAAGTGGATTCTTCTTGTATCTCTTGGTTTCCTTCCTGGTCTTTTGAGACTCAACTCCTTTATTGTTTTTGCTAGAATAGGAATCTCTCTAATGGCTTGTAGCAAGGGAATCTTGATACAAACATTCTTTAATTCATCTAGAAAATCATAGTTAGGCAACAAGATTTGTTTTTCCACCCCTTTATCAATTTGTAATCTTTCAGGGAAAGGAGGCGTGGATGAAGATGCAAGTTGCTCAACTATAGGAGTTGTGGGGGTTAACTTTTCTTTCTCTTTTTGAATGTTTGAGTTTTGAAGAGATGCTTCCTCAGAACCCTTATTGAATTTAAGAGAGTCCTCCTTAGAGGTATCTTGCTCTTGGACATCTATAGAAGGTTTTTCTAAAACTCTACCAGACCTGAGTTGTACATCATTGAGAGGAACAATCATATAGGTAGAAAATTGTTGTCCTTCTATCATGTAAGTATTCTGAGGATTTTTATTGTTAGGATTTGGCAATGGCTGAGCTGGAAGTTGATTTGTCTTTTGTTGGAATGGAAGCATGAGTTGAGGATTTGGATTTTGTTGAGAAGGTTGTTGTTGTGGAAATGGCAATGGAAGTTGTAGATTTGGGTTTGGAAGTTGTGGAGCTTGTTGATTTTGAAAATATGGAGGATATTGATAAAATTGAGCAAATATCCCATAAGGATTTTGCATACCTTGTACCCATGACTGATATGAATTTTGAGGTTGGGGCCAAGGTTGTTGCCAAGGATTCCAATTTGGTGGGGGTTGAAAATTCATAAGGTTGTTAAACCCTTGAGTTTGTTGCCCCTGCCAAGGTCTTCTTGCAACAAAACAAAGAGATTCTATTGAATTTGGATCTTCTTGAAAGACAGCTTTGAGTCCAGGAATTGAAGGACAATCCTTGGTCTCATGATTCTCTGAGCAAGTCATACATGTTTCTACAACTTTTGCATCCAAGGGACATTCCCTTAAAGCATGTTTCTTCCTACATTTCGGACAAAAGATGGCTAGAGCATCAGTTTTTGCTTTTTTCTTGTTTTGAATTTTAAGGGTGTCTAGTTGTTCACTAAGGCTCCCTAAGATATCAGTTTTGAATTCATCAAGCATATTTCCAAACTCTGCCCTACTTACTGATCCAGTTGCAGATTTGTTTGCCCTGATAAGAGAAGGATCTCTAGGCCCTTTTCTCATTTTAGATTTTCCCCTTGAGAGATGGACACATAGTTCTGTTATGTCACGAAGTGGAAGTTGAGAAATGTCTCCTTTCCCCATCATGTTTAAAATATCTATCCATTCATCTCTGATGGCTTTTAATAGAAGGGCTTTCAAATTTTCCTCATCTAAGTTGCTCATCTTTTCTCTTTTTAAGTTGTATTGAAATATTTCAAGTAAATCCTCCAAATTTTCATCTTCTTTTTGCACCATTTTGAATACCTCATCCTTGTGATTGGTGGGCATGCAATAGTCTAGGTATCTATCCAAAAATGTTTGTTTCATATCATTCCAAGTCCTAATAGATTGGGTGACTAATCCCATGAACCATTTCAAAGCGGCTCCCTTCAATGTTGAAGGAAATAGTTTGAGTTTTGAGAGTCTTCCATATAGTCATAGGTTCGGCACACGACTTCAAACTCAAACAGAAATGTTTCAGGATCCTCACTTCGCAATCCATAAAAGTTGGGGAGGACAGATGGTGAGATGTTTTTCATCGTTGTATGAGTTTCCTCATCAACTATAGGGAATCCAAACGAGTTGTATCCTTCCCTATTTCTTCCATTATTACCTCCACCTCCACCATTGTTGCCTCCATTATTTCCTCCTCCTCTACCTCTACCTCTACCTTCGAATCCATCTACTACTTCCTCTGTCATGATAGTTTCTTCAGAGTCCTCAGAGTCCTCTGGTTCTTCTATCAAGGGAGGATGAGAGGGAGTTTCTTCCTTTTCTTCTTCAGGTGATTCTACTTCTTTAATTACAATATGCTCTCCTATAGAAGTAAAGAAAGGGTCTTCTTCTAAATGAGATTTGGTAGATGGTGTAGGAGAATCCTCTAATTCAGCTGCTCCTTGAATTCCAGGAATCTTAAGGCTAGGGGTAGATGGTGGTGAATCTTTTCTATGCCTTGAAGAAGATGGAGTTGTGAAAATCGAACTCTTGGCTCTAGCTATAAACCTTCCCCTAGAATCTCTTGCTCTATGCATGTCATTTTTTAAGTTGGGCTAATAATTCTCTTTCTGATCTTCCAGGTCACACTAGGTGCAAGAAGAGAGCATACTTAAGAAATTATTGAACCAATAACTCTCTTTTCTAATCCTCCAGATCACACTAGGTGCAAGAGGAGAGCATACTTCAAGAAGTTATCAATTTTTCCCTTCTTTTTTATTGTTTTTTTTTTTAAGAAATTGGCAACCTAGTTACACTTCCTCGGCAACGACGCCAAAATGTTTGATCAATTTAGTGTGTCCTAAATTGCTACATTAATTTTTCAATCCGGGATTTGTAAGCTGACGAAGTGTGGCGCACTATATGTGCAAGATAACCTATCTCTTACTTTTTGTCGTTTTTGAGTTTTTTTTTTATTTATCTTGGGGTTTTTATCTTGGTTGGTTTCCTAATGTAAGATGGAAATTCTAAAAGACAAGTATGGATATAAATGTTCAAGGCAATGATGTCCTTTATAATGATTTCCCAAACTTCAAACTTCAAAAGGGTTTAAAACATACAATGACAAAATTAATTCCTAAAAGAAAATGAAAATGTGCCACTATACTAGTCAAACAAATAGTGAACTATTGATCATGAAACCCATTACCCTTGCTGCTGTCTAAATACAAAAGAAATTGTGCTCAAATAAATCCAAGAATTGCAAGCAAAGTAAAGCTAAAATCAAATTACATCAACTCATATTCTGACCCCTCACCATTAGTCTCGCTATGGCTTTCGGAGGTAATCATAAACAACTTGAGCAATCTGATATCTAATTTGGAGAAAAATAAACTAATATCAAATTACACACTCATACTTCAATCCCTCACCATTAGTCTCGCTATGGCTTTCGAAGGTAACTGATAATGACATGAGTAATTTAATATCTAATCTAACTAATAAAGCAAATGTACAAAACTGAAATAAATAAAATAGTGCTAGAATTAAAAGCTAAGAAAAATAAATCAGCAGAAGGACAAGACTGATTCCATGTCATTAGTCATTGTAAAACTATGTGCAAATGCCCGGGCTGCCTACTGTAATCTGGAACAAAGACACTGATCAGTTAACAGCAGTATAAAGCATGAAAAATTATGGACAGAAATAAAACGTTAATACTATAAGAGATGTAATATATACACGTGAATAACTATGGCATAATGAACGTAAGGAAATAAAGCATGAAACTATACAACAATAAACAAAACCTCGGCGTGTGCAGGGGCCCTCTGCACAATCCTCGGGGAATAGCTATCAACCACGAATTATGCTTATGAATAGAGTCTTCTCATGTATTCAAAACGCAGTCATAACAAGGAAATAATGTCACGGCACAGTGGGCTTTCTTTACAGCAAAATTACATTACAAAAGCTAGCTACTATGCGTATGAGAATGCATTATTTATAACAGAGGATGACATAACTACTTTCCTACAATCTGCGCTGATAAAAGACACGTGAACAACCACGTCCAGAAATCTAGCATTATGGCTGCCGTGAAGATTAAATCTATGGAGGGTGGTCGTTGGATTCGGCTTATGGAGCAGTTCACAGGTGTTGATATGTCCCCTGAGATTTAGGAATGGCCACGCAAGTCTTCACGTGGTGAAAAACGGAGTTCTGTCACCGTAGGACTCTTAGGTTGACCACCGCTTGACTACCTTTGACCACGGCCTTCTTTGGTGAATTCGACTGAGCCAATAGGACTTGGTCCATATCCATGTCATTTCCAACTTGCCCATGTGGCTTGATTTGCCTGAAGAAACCTGCAATATAGACTTTAACAAAATGGCTACGGAAAGTTGAAGTAGCTGCGGAAAGTGACAAGATTCCGCAGCTTAATGAGCAAAAATCTAATTCAAACAGTAGACACAAAACATAGTTAAAAACCACTTTAAATGTTCTTTTATGATTAATATGCAATGATGTTAATGACTTAGGAGGTCTAGGTAAATGGAAAAAGTCTAGAAAGGTGTATAGGAAAGATGCAAGTTTGGGACTCAACAAATAGTTTGAGAAAATTTAGGAAAAAATCTCTTAACAAAATTTATCTGCCCTAGAAAGGACTAGATGGATTTCTTATTATGGGGTAAAAAGATTTAAGAAATCGCCTTAATTATTTTAGGATAAATATGAATGTCTTCTTTGGATACTATAAACCCTAAAAAAATTCTTTCACTAAGAGAGAAATAAGACTTTTTTGGATTTAATGAAATTCCATACTTTTTATAGTGTTCAAAGATCTGCTTTAAGTCATGAAAATGGTTGTCTTTTCTTGGAGTATATGGTTATTTCATCCAAGTAAACAACAACAGTTTTTTTATCAAACCTCTAAAAGCTATGTCCATGGATCTTTGGAAGGTTGCCTCTGCGTTTATTATAACAAGAGGCATTTTCTAATAGGCATAAATTCCCCATTTGGTCCTAAACGTAGTCCTCAATCTATCATCTGGATGAACTAGGGTTTGATTGTATCGTGAAAAAACATCAAGGAAATAAATGAGTTCGGACCTAGCAACTAATTTTAAATTTTTTTCCATGGGTGGTAGTGGGAAATTATCCTTCTGACAAGCTTTATTAAGATTCCTAAAATCTATGCAAATGTGTATGTCACCATTTTTCTTCCTCATAGGCACTAAGTTTGATACCTATTTGGAATTCCTAACAGGAAAAATTATTTTATCTTTAAGGAGTTTATTCATCTCATATTTTATTTGATTTTCAATATTGGGGTGAATTTTCCTGAGTTTTTGTTGTATATTTTTGTCATCAGATATCATTTGGATAGTGTGTTGGATAATGGAGGTGTCATATGTTCTAAGATCTTCATATCTCCAATCGAAAACACTCTTGTATATTTTTAATAAATGAATTAAGTCTAATCTCTCATCTGATGAGAGACCTAGACCTAAAATTATGTTTTGGGGTTTGAGATCAGTTCCAAGGTTTACTAGTTCAAATCTCGAGGTTGAACTTTGAAATTTAGAATTAGTAACCTTCTTAAATATTTCTTTTATATCATAAAGATCTTAAAGCTTTAATGCATATTTAGGGAGATAATTTTCATCAGTTTTTTGTTTCAATTATCTCTCATGTTCATCCTCATCAATTATTTGATCATCATACGATCCTTCAAATGTTAAAAGGTTAGAATGTCTTCGTAATCATTAAACACTCGCTAGTTGGTGACATTATCAGGAATATATGGGAGAAAAATTAATTCTAGGGAATACCTATATGGAATATAATCCTCATATGGTATAAGTCTATATGCTACATTTTCTAGAAGGTCAGAACTAGCATTTTAAAGTCTTGGGATGGGAGAAATATTAAATGCTCAGAAATGTGAAGTAAGGGTCTGAACCAGTGATTGAGAATACTTCAAATGAATAGAGACACAATGAATAGTGTTTCTCACTTGTTTGATAACAATTCGTAGTCCCCATATACTTGAAGGTACTTGACACCAAGATCTATTGCTTTATACAAGCCTTGGACCAGTGCCTCATACTCAACAGTATTATTTGTACATTTAAACTCTAATCTACATGTTAACATTATTTTTTCTCCTCCTGAACTTATTAATATACAACCTCCTCTTGCACCATCATTGGATTTATAACCATCAAAATATAATGACCAAAATAAAGGTTTAACTAATGGTTTATCTACAATATTTACACACTTAGAAAAATATGTCTATGAATAGTTTTAAATTTGAGAGGTGACAAAATTGTTTAAAAAGGGAGATTATTTCACATTAAAACTACCCAAAAATGATTCAGAAGAGTAGTTTCCAAGAATATTAATATTTTTGAAGGCCACTGGTTCATTTTCATCTTCAAAATCGATTACTGAATATTTCATGTGTTTTTCACAATCAATTTGAATTTTATTTGGCTTTCCATTGTAGGGAAGCCATGTATGAGACCATTTTGTGGCAAAATAACCATGAAGTTTTTTAGAACAATCTCTGCTAAGAATCAAACCATAAAATTCAAGGATATCGGCAACTAGTATGTCAGTTATTTGACAAAATTTTGAATTAGAAGTAAGCCTAATGAGAAAATAATTCATTTCACCTAAAACTTTGAATTTAGTTCTATCAAGTTGTACAATATGAACAACAGAATTTTGGGTTGAGATTTTTAACTTCAAACAAATTGAATATGGCATTATATTTGAAGAAGCCTCATATTCTATTAGACAATTATGTACATTTTTATTGAAATTTTCAAAATTCAAGAGGAAAGGTGGAGTATGTGAATTAGATATATCCCCAATTAAGATAGTATCACTGGAATCAATCTTCTCTGAGGAATCAATAGGAGGCTTACCAACTCCTTTGGAAGCTTTGGATTTTGACAACAGCAAGTAGAGGAGAAGCAAAAACTACATTCAATTATTTCAGTAAAAACTTTTGTTGTTGTTTCATCTTAATCAGTTCATACAGAGAGATGTTTGGTTTGACTTTCTTCATGTCCTCCACTATATTGTATTCAATGGTATCTAAAACTACCAAGGTCTTTGATGTATATGGGGAGTTTTGTGAAGATAGGGTTGTTTGAGAGGATGTAGAAGGAGACTTCTTATTGACAACTTTGTCTTTAGCAGCAGGGGTTGAGGTTTTATGTTTTTGGATAGATTGTGATGAATTAATAGGACTTTTACTTATGGTGCTAACAAGTAAGGCTTCATGCTCATCTTCGTTATCAGAATTAGGGAGTATAAAATTCCATAACCCATGTGCTTTGACTAGTTCTTCATCTTGATATTCCTCAACGGATAATGTTGCTTCATCCTCATTAAATTCAGCATTGGATATAGTATTAGGTGGTTGAGAATTTTATGTCTGAGCTTTCTTGAAAGATCTAAAAAAAAATTTAGAAGAAGACTCAGCTACCTGCTTTTTTATTTATACCATCTCAGTTTACATGGATTTAAGGACCTTTTGAAAGCCTTCAAGATCATAGGAATATTTACGAGTTTTCTTTTTTGGTTCATCCCTAAATGTGACCTTATTTGATTTTCTTTCTTCCTGGGCAGTTTTATTTTCTAATGCAATTATCCTTTTCTCGATTGAGAAGGCCTCCTTCATGTTTTCAACTAAAGTGGATTTGCTATATCTACAAAAATTGGGATATTAGAAGGAACAAAGGAAATGTACCATTCGATCTATACATCAACACCAGGCTTTCATGTAGTTGGGATTTTGTTTAGCAATTTTTTAAACCGAGACTTAAAATCTTTGATATTTTCTCCTAAATTAGCTTTTAAATTAGAAATATCATTTATAAGAGTAGCAGCAGTGCGATCATCACCAAATTTGGTTAAAAATTTCTCCTCAAAAAATCCCAACGAGTAATAGTACCTGATGGAAATGAAAAGTACCATGATCCTGCTAATCCTTGGAAAGTATAAGGGAATAACCTTACTACACAATCTTCATCAGAAATTGCATTGAGGTTCATGGATAAAATAAAATTGTAAAGGTGTTCTTCGGTTGGAAGTCCATCATCAAGGTTATACTTAGGCAGCCATATTTTTGGATGCTTAGGTAGATCATGAAGGGGTCCTTCCAATTGAAAAGCTCCTGGATTTTTCCATGGTCTTGCTGCCATAATTTGACCTATAGGATTAGAAGATGTTGTAGCAGTTCTAGGGGTATATGGAGTAGCTGGAGTTGTGGTAGATGTAGTGGTGGAAGAAATTACCACTGAAATAGTATTATTTGTGGCATCACTAGCTGTCTAAGTAGAAGAGACAAGAATAGACGAAGTTGTTAGTTGGGAAGAAGAAAGAAAGGGAGGGATGAATGAACGAATTTTGGGGGGAGATGATGAAGTGATATCACTAGTGGATGTTTGGTTTTTTGATGTAGGAGTCTTTCTTCGTGAGAATGAAGTGGAAAATCAAATGGATTTATTCCAAGTTTTTCACTTTGAGATCGATTCAATATACAAATACCTTCAAAATGTTAGGTTACACTTCCTTTAGAAGTCTCCAATTGCATAATCTTTTCCTGAAATAGAAATATATTCTAATTTTCTAATCAAAGTCTGAACTTCAGGTGATTATTGAGTGTAATCTAGAGGAGTTACCTCAGGAAATGTACTAGGAGATTTAGGAGGTGATTGAACAACTTTAGGCCTAGATGGAGGAGATTTTGAATGTGACCTTAAAGTTGTAGGAGATTTGGAGGGGGATTGACTCTTTTGATGGAATTTAATTTATGATTAGACCTTGATGTCATTCATAGTCTAGTTGGCCCTCCTTCTAGCGCCAAAAATTTTGAAGCCTCAAAAATCACTGCAACAACATCGGGGATAACCACTCAATCAGGAACTTGAAAATTGTCCCTTTTCTGTTTGGAATAGTGGCTCCGACTGGGGATGATGGGACTAGTTTCCCAATAAATATAACTGAATGGATTTGAGGTATTTATAACTAAATGTGACTTGATAAAATGGAATTTATAACGAGCTAAAAATGTATATATACCTATCTATATCCCGGGATTAATTATGTTTCTTTGTATGCGATCTTGAAAGATTACCTTTAGTGTATGAGAATGAATATTATCAAACACTTACAAAAGTGAAAAAAAGTTAAAGTTAATTAATTTGATTAAATAATTAATCAAATTAATTGATTAAATTATATCGCATTCAATAGTTGCATGTCTTGTACATATATCAAAATATGGCAATATTTTCATGTTCAATAGTGAATTAATGCTCAATTGTATTTAAGAGATACATATAACAAAACAATGTAAAACAAATATGACTATTAATCACATAAAAACAAAACAATAATACAAAGATAAAAGTACCAGATATATCTTTAATTTTCTCATGGAATAAATAGCCTCGATCCAGTCTTTCTATTAAGATAAGTTCAAAAAGTACAAAAGTGCAACTTCTTAAAGCATTCCTTACAAAAATTCAGGACCCTTTCTTCCTAGACGTGAAAGGGTTTATAAAGTAAATACTTGAAATATAAAAATAGCAAATACACAAAATGTTGAGGAGGTTTAAACAACTCTCCTTAAACAAGAGATAATAGGACAGAAATAGAATTGGTTTGATGACGAGCTCAGGAGTGTCACACTGTCTCTTTTCCCATTCACTGCTTGAGCTCTTGAGTATCCATCATTGGCTACACTTCAAGGGGCTGAACTGGCCTAATGGGTAGTTTTCCTATGTACACTGCATTTGAAAGTGTGGTCCAAGCATGTAGGAGGATGTGTCAGTGAGGCATTGCAACATCAGCCACTAACTGTATGGCTTCGCAAGACACTACTATTATTTTTCCCAGTTGACATTCGCAAGCTTCTTGATACTTTCTTTCTTTGTCTTTAACCTTTCCTACCATTGTTTCATTAAAATTTTGACATTAGGAAGGGAACCATGTGGGAATTCATGACTCAGATTAGCACAAAATAAATTATTGTTGATAATCTCAACAATGTTGTTAGCAACATCCCTTGCTCTGAATATTTATCTTTCTCTTTGGTTGAGTTGTATGTCCCAAACAGTAAATAGGATTTCCTTTTTCAAATCCTCTATTCTAGGAAGATTTTATTTTCTACCCTTACAATGTCTTTCCAAGTGATGAACTCTAATATCTTTTCATCAATGTCATAATAATTCATCCTCAAATCGGAAAATTGATTCATCAGTGAATCACTTTTGTCACACATATCATTGATGTTTTTCACACATAATACTACTTGTTTTTGGGTCAACAGGTTGTTTAGTTCTAAAGCTTCCTTTTTGAAGTCTTCAATATTTTGGTTTTCCTTCAATTTCTCTAATGTGAATTGGATTTGTTGAATTTGAGTATCCTTGACACTAATGTCATATTGATGTTGTAGTTTTAATTGATCGAAGCTTTGTTGGAGTTGTGACAACTATGTCTGCAACTAATGGTCAATACTCTAATTTTCCTTTAACAATTCATGTTCCAAGTGTAGGATTTTGTCATCCTTTTCCTTGACCAATTACTAGAACTATGATGCCTTGTCAATTGTAGTACTTGTTTAAGCCCCTGCAAACTGTGATAACCTTCATAGATCTTCAAATGGATCAGTTTGTGGATATTTTTCGAAGCCTTTGACATTTCGCAAGAGTTTTGCTTCTTTCGACTAGCTTATAGTAGGATATAAAAGAGAATGAACAACAATACTTGCAATGCAGGAGAGATTACGAAAGTTTTGAAATGATGGGAAATCTAGTTCAAATGCGTGAAATCCAAAACATCAATTAACAGTGTATCAAATCACTTTGGGGGCTTTTTGAGGGCTCGAAATTCTATGCCTACAACATTATAAGGGAGACCACCCGGTCCAGACCTTAAAGAAATTCATTTTCCATTTGGAATGGTGGTTCCTGCTAGTTTAAATAGGTCCAGTTACCTTTTCTCTATCTCTACCAGCTTAAAGTATAACTTTTAGCTACCAATAGAGAAGAGACATTAGATCATCCCTCTTGCTAATTAAGAAATAAAGTGATACTTAATATGATATGGGGCTCATCCAAGCCACAACTAAAGTTTTCCTCTTTGGGAAGAGGGCTTCTAGGAATGTAGAATTAAATTTAAATGTAAACTTATTCTAAAACTCAAGCAAAAGGAAAAATATCCTAATCCTATCTCAATTAGGCAGATATAGATCTGACCCAACCGAGAGAAAGATATTTAAATGATTGGATTTAAATATGTTTGGCTTATAATGAATATCAAGCCAATGGAGTAATTTAATTAACTGACATTATGAATTCCAAAACACATTCTTTTCAGATACCTCTTAACTGAGATAATCAATCGACAACATTTAGGAAGTAGTTCACAAAATGATATTGATTTTTAAATCTGTAATTCGAATCATTAAACAATAATATAAGGGAGTAGTTCACAGAATATTATTGTTTGTTAAATAAATATTAAAAGGCATATTTCTGAGTAAATAGTTACTTAGAAATACGAATTCAACACATAAGAACAGAGATAAACAACAAATAATTGCAATAAATCATTCACATAGACAATGGTACAAAAATATGAGTGAAAATCACAAGTTTCTGCTATTATAAATGAAAATTAGTATTAAAACAAAATTATTCTAAATACCAATTTATTGAAACCATTTCTTTGAATCTGATCTCCAACGGCCGTTTACAATGCTTGAACTTTTTCTTTTAAAACTAAAGATGCAATAGTACAAGCTTTGTTCTCCATACATAATTCAGAATGCAAAAGAAAAATCCTCAATAATCTCTAGATTTGAGTTTTCTCTCCTCTACCCTACAAATATAAATCCTCTTTATAATATTGCCTTCAATAATTTTATAATTGCAGAGAAGAGAATCCCTTACAACATTCTACAATCTATTATTTATAATATTTACAAAAAGAATTCTCAACAAGAAAGTATGTTGAATAATAAATCTGCTCCATCAATTTTCATTGGACCAAAATCACATTCTTCTCTTGCCGGAGTATTCTCATTGATTGATATTTTATTCTTCTCATCTCTTCAATTGTTTCCCTGAAAAAAACAAATTAAAATTAAATTAAAATACAAAATCAAATCAAAAAAACAAATCTGGAATAAAATATCTTCAATCAAACTTAATTAAATAATTAAATGTAAAGGAAATGTAAGCTTTATGTTGATGTATGTGATGATCTAAGCTTGAATCTCTGGTTGGTTCACCTGGGAAATCAACCCAGATAAGGCTCAAATGGGCGGGACGCGATCTCTGATTGAGTTTAAAATACAATGGCACCCTGCTTGGCCAGACGTACAATATCATGGAAGCCAAAAAGGGTACTCCTCCGAGCCCTTAGCTATCAATTTCACAGTGCAGAACATGGTCGTGGATTTGTTTTTTCAAACTGCGGGCTATGCTCTTAGAGTGGTTGGTCAGGCCACTGGACTTATGCCAACATTGCAACATCAGAATTGTTATGTTTTCACAGATCTTTACTAGTAGTTATTACTTTATATACCTGTATACCTGTAAATCCTATGTGCCCAAGGAGAGGTTCAGGATCCATCACTCTCATTTTTTGGTGTTAAGGTGCAGTGAAATATGGATACCATAAATTTTTCCAATAGACCCATTTCTTATTCCAGTTTCCATTTCCAGACTGAATCTGCATTATTAATTTATTTAATAAATTTTATATCCTGGGAGGGGATTGACTTTTCTTATCACCCAAAATCCTCTAGACCCATTCTCTTTCTATCATTGTTTTCCAGTGTGTTTCCCCTTCCTGGTAAAAAAAATAGCCAATGGAAAAAGTATATAAACAGGAGATCAAATAGAACATGAGTGTTGGGTGTTTTTTTTTTAATAATAGAATAGAAGATCCCCCATTTCTTAACGTTCAAACCATAACCTTTCATTGATGTCCATTGAGTGGATCCTTTCAAAGCACTGCCTCTCATCGATAGCCATTGAGTGAATTCCAGACATACATTTTAAGGACAATGGAACATGTGTCCCTCCACTCTCATTGAAGTGAAGTTTGTCATAGTGTCTATAGTTAGAAGGAATATAAAAATCGCTACCGTTAGTGTTAGCAATTTCATCACTCATTTTAATACCATTTGTTATGGTTCCTAGAGACAGCCTTGAGTTGTTGAAGACCAGTGCCTAGGACATCTTATATAGCAAGGAGCGTGTGATATAACAGGGGAAGTTATCAATAAAAGGATCTCATGCTATCTCCTATAAACAGGGAGGTTAACTTGAATGGGACCAAAACCTTCAGAAAAGGGACGCAGGGAAAACAATGCTACAGAGGCAATCTGTGAGGAATTCTAATACAAATGCATCAGACAATTCAGAGGCAACTTACTGTAAAGAGGGCCAGTTTGAAAGTACCTCACAGAAATAAATAATTAGAAGGTGATTACCGCGTATGAAAGATTGAGATAATACTAATTGTCATTGAGATTATATCCAGATACACAATACCACCATGTAATGGGCTTACCAATTTAAGAATCCATACATGACAATAGCGTTTTAAAAATAAGCTCCCAAAGAAGCTAATATAGCAAAAATATGGTTGAAGTGAAAAGTGAAACAATATATCATCCCTGAGCCATATTTAAAGTGCTTGACTAGTTCAAGCATGGGTATCAACTAGGATAAATCCATACCAAAAACCTGTGAGCCACTCGCATTCCAGAACATGATACAAGAAAGGCGAATGAAACAAAATGAACAATTAAACTAACACATATAGGGAGAAATTACAAACTGTGAGACACCAAAGACCAGAATCCTCATTAAAGATGGAACTCCTCCTCAATGAAACCCAACGGGCTCTGTGCATTCATATAAAAGTTCGACAAAAATGCATACAAAATTTTCTTACTGCATAATTTTCTGAAAATCTGGAACCCTGTATAGTCCGTTCTTGGGGGTTTTTATAGGAGAAAAACCCAGTCACAACAATGAGTGATAGCGGGGGTAGATGTTTCATTTAATTTGATTCATTAAGATAGAGTGGCGGAAGCATTCACGCCCACGCTGCTCAATAACCTTGCGCTGTACTCTGTAGTTTGGTTCAGAGATCTCTGTCAGGTCGAGATTGACCTCGGATGTGTTCTTTGAGTCCTTTGGTTGTAAATCTCTTTGTTTTGCCTTCTGGAATTGGTGAACTGGGTAGAAAGTACGCGGGCTTCCATACTCCATAACTGCTAATTCTGACAGTCTTTAAGAGGCTTTTGTTAGCATAACCGACTATTTTTGGGCTCGAGGAGGCATGGAGGCTTTAATGAGAAGATGTACTGCATAACCAAACTTGTTTTCATCTTAGAATTTCCATTTCACCTTAGAAAACCAAAAACGACAAAAATTTAAGAAATAGGTTATCTTGCACATATAGTGCGCCGCACTTCATCAGCTTACGATTCCCGGATTGACAAATTAAATGCAGCAATTTAGGACACACCAAATTTCATCAAACACCTTCTTCTTTTGAATGTGGGGTTAAGCTTTAATTATTCAATAATAGGCATAAAACCCACTAATCCTTGTTGTTGATACACTCTGCCGCTACTGTAGTGGCACCTCTATCTTTCGAAACACAGTGACGGTGATCACGGCAGCAGAGCGAAATTTCCACTCTGTAAAACCCTACACAATGAAAATAACTAGTTATAAAATCCAAGGGATGGTGGAAGCGATGTTGTGGAGGCCTAGGAAGTGGTGGCGTGATGGTGAAAATGGAAGAAATTCTCGTGAAATGGTGAATAATAGAGTCGATGAAAGCTTACGGAGGGGTCAATATGCAGTTAGGCGAAGAAATAAGATTTAGTTGTAAACCATAAGGTTTAGACCTTGGGAGGGAATACAAAGGAAATCGTATGAAACATATGAAATGGGCCTGATGTGGGACCCAGTCACGGGAAAAGGGTGATTCAATGCAGACCATCAGATCGAAGGCAATGAACGGTTGCGATCAAATTGGCGGGTCGCAATCGGGGGGAACGAAGGGTGACACAGTAAGACCTTTGCGATTGCAATTGGAGAAAGGTTGCGATTATGCGATGGCCGTTGGATCTTAGTGATAGATCAATGGTGGGGATTTAATCAGAAGGGAAGACATGCAGGTACAAAGGAGCGGAGCGGGATTAATCTAGGCTGTTGGATCAAAAGAAATGAACGGTCTGGATCGGATCGGAGGATCGCAATCGCAAGGCGCAGAAGGGGGGTGCGATTCAGCTGGTGCGATGCGATGGAGCGCCAGCCGTCGGATCTGGCGGCAGATCGACGGTTCAAATGTAATTGGAGGGGCGGAAGGGAAAGGCGACGAGCGCACAGTGATTAGCACTGGGCCATTAGATCCATTATAGATCGATGGCTCAGATCGCAGCGGGAGCTGATCGAACAAAACTCCAATCGCATCGGAAGTTTTAAGTTAACACATAGAAATGTGTTCGCTCGATGGTTGCGATTGCGATAAGCGCTTAAGGCCTTAGCGCCCGGTTTCAGCGTAGGGTTACGTGGGGAAGTGGTTTGCGGGGCTTAGCCGAAAGGGGCTTAGGCCTAATATAAGGTAGAAAGTGGGTTTTTGGTCCATTTTACTGCATTTTAAGGCCGATGAAGGGTAACGATAAAGAGAAAAAGGGTTTATTAAACCAAACAAAGAGTATTTGAAGGGTTTAAAAGGGGACTTAAGATGTTTTAGAGGGTTAATGGGGGAACTAGAGAGGAGTAAAAGGGGATGAAGCAGAGGTTTAGGAGGGATGATATAAGGGGAGAAAAAGGAGGCCTTTTGGGCATTTTTCTTCACAGAAACAGAGAAGTTTTTTAATTGGAAACAGAAGTGGGATTCATCAAAGGACAAAAGGCATAAGGGACTTCAAGGATGATGTGTTTTCAGCAGGAATGCATTCCTTGAAAGCTCAGAGACGGTTTGACCCCCTGTTTGCTTGTCAAAAATTAATAGGGGGCCAACATGATCAACATTGGCTCCACCTGGGGATGACACATTCTTCCTTGGGCATGTCGAGAACTTCGCAGACCACCTGTTAATCTTCCATGTGGGCACCATTCTTCAAAACTTTTAATTTTCTCTTCTTGATTCATCACTACACCCACATTATTCAAACAAAGATGAAAACATAAAACTAATGTACAGTATAATACATCAGGCTATCTCTGCCTGAATCAGAACTAGAAGTAAGGTTTGAGGAACTGGCCATTTATAGGGGCATTGAGAAAGTCTCCCTATAAATTTTCCAACCTGAAAGTGTTGTTGTTTGCTGTTCCATGATCTGCAGATACTTTGTCCTTGGCATGCTGATCAAAAAGGTCCTTCATCTTCTCCTGATATTCAGTTAACCTTTGACTTACCTGGTTGTGTGTTTCTTCCAACTCCACCAACTGATTTATTCTCCTGGTCACATCATCAGGCTCTTCTTGACTTTCTTGCATGAATCGGGCTACGGGTAAGGCTAACTGTATAGGGAATACTGTCGCCCTCCCATATACTAATTCATATGGGGACTTCTCAATTGCTCTCTTGCTGGTAATCCTATTTGCCCATAGAGCAAATTTCAACTGGGAATCCCAATTTTTCTAATTTTCGTTGATAGCCTTTTTCAGTGCCCTCACCAGGGTTTTATTTGAAGACTCTGCCAAGCCATTTCCTTGTGGGTAATAGGCCGTACCGTGACTTAGTGCAATGTTATACTGCTGGAAACAGCTCACAAACTTTGCAGACTTGAAGGCCTGGGCATTTTCGGTCACTATCTTGGTAGGGTAGCCAAACCTGGATATGATGTTTTCTTCCATGAATTTTATTATCACAGCATCTGTTGCATTCCTCGCAGGTACAGCTTCCACCCACTTTGTGAAATAATCTGTGGTAGTTAAAATCCACTTATGATGACCACTTGACGGAGGATGTATTTCGCCGATAAATTCAATTCCCCATTGCTGGAATGGTTCGTCCACATGAACAAGAATCATGGGCAGAGGTGCCAACTTCTGTCTTTCAGAAAATCGTTGGCATTTCTCACAAGCTCTAACCCGGGCGAATACATCTCTAAAGATTTTGGGCCAGTAGAAACCTGCCTTCAGGATTTTGTGAGCAGTGGCCCTCCAGCTGTAATGACCCCCACAGATTCCTTCATGAAATTCAGCTATTATATTCTCTACCTCATCCTCTGTGAGACACAGGAGCAGAATAACTGAAGGATCTCGCTAGTATAGCTGGCCATTGGTGACTATGTACTTTTGTGATATCATCCTTAGCGTTCTGTATTTAACTTTATCACAGCTAGGGGGGCAGCTGAGTGTGAGAAGATATTCCACTATCTCTTTGTACCACGGGCTGGTGAGGTACTTCATATGTGTCTTCGGAGTAGTTATCTCTACTCCCTGCTGCTCTTCTTTCTTCTCAGACTCCTCACTTGCTATCATGGACAGATTTATACCCAGAGCCTGATAGTTTGATTCGAATAAGATTTTGGCTAGCGCCTGTCCCTTGATCAATTTAGTAGGGCGGATGTCTAGCTCATACTCTTGTATTTTGGCAATCCACTTCCCCCTTTTTCCTTCACTATCCCCTTGGACAAGGATGTCTTTTACTGTAGTTGCGGGCACAAACGCGGTGATATGGGACTGCAGGACATACATGCAAAATTCTTTAAAAGACTTCACCAGGGCATACACCTACTTTTCTAGTATGTTATATTTCAGGTCTGCATCATGGAGCACCTGACTGAAGAAGGCGATGGGCTGCTCGTACCCTTCTTCATTTTTCTGCAATAAAACTCCTGCAATTGTATGAGGTGATGCAAAAGAAAAGATCATGAACGGTTTGGCATAGTCTGGTCCTGCTAGTACAGGGGCCTCT
The DNA here is from genome assembly GCA_034641835.2 of Pinus albicaulis. Classification (NCBI taxonomy): domain Eukaryota; kingdom Viridiplantae; phylum Streptophyta; class Pinopsida; order Pinales; family Pinaceae; genus Pinus; species Pinus albicaulis. The sequence goes on along the minus strand of CM076584.1, from coordinate 796,434,226 downwards.
GCAAAGGAATTTTTTATCCTGGAAAAGGCCTCTCGTGATTCCTGGGACCATTTTACCTCATTATTTTTCTTCAGCATGTCAGTTATACATCTAACTATCTCAGCATAGTTAGGGATAAACCTCCTCAGAAAATTAATGTGCCCTAGGAACACCTGCACCTCCTTCTTATTTCTAGGGAGAGAAATGCCATTTATTACCTCTACCCTCTTAGGATCTATTTTTACCCCATATTTGGTTACAATATGTCCCAAAATCCTACCCTCTTCTAATTCAAATAATGCCTTTTGAGGATTAAGAGAGAGACCATACCTTCTGCATTTCTCAAAAGTTCTACGCAAATGCTCAATGTGCTCAATATTTCCCTTTGAAAACACAGTGATATCATCGAGGTAGACCACCACAAACTTATCTTGCTCCAAAAAAAAATCAATATCCATGGCCCTCTGAAAAGTGGCCCGTGCGTTGATCAACCCAAAAGGCATCCTGGCATACATAAATGTACCCCATGGTGTGGTGAAAACAATCTTCTTCTGATCTTCTGGAAGTACCGCCACCGGATTATAACCAGAGAATCCATCCATCATTGACATCCGAGAAGCTCCTACCACTTTCTGCAGGATGTGATCCATCTTGGGCAGTGGATAATTATCCTTTAAGGATGCTCGATTCAAATTTCGGAAATCAACACATAGCCTTATTTCTCCATTCTTCTTTCGGACAAGGACTAAATTTGCCACCCACTCAGACTACCTTAATGGCACAATAATTTTGGCCTTCAACAGCTTCTTAATTTCTTTCTCAATAAAGGGAAGAAGCAGGGGATTTATCTGTCCGAGCTTCTGCTTGTGCGGCTTCGCATCTTCCTTCAGGGGAATTTTGTGCTACATGATGCTAATATCACAAGTTTTCAGGTCCTGATAGGACCATGCAAACACGTCTTTGTAAGACTGAAATACTTTCAGGTATAGCTCTTTATATTCTTCTGGGACCTTCTTGGATAGTTTCACAATTTTGGGGTCGGAATCAGTACCAAGGTTAAGGTCTTCTACCTGTTTTTCTTCTGTGACTTTTTTTGGCTGCAGTGGGACATCGTTCTTGTCAAAAAATATTTCTAGAGGCACCAGCCCTTTGGGTATAACGTTTCCCTTCAATTGCAACACTTTGTGACCTGCCATTCTTTCCTCCCATCTGTTTTCTGAAATATCTTCAGCTTCTTCTTCCTCACAAGCATCAATCTCCATATTTGAGAATTCTCTGATTGTTTCCATGAACCTTTTCACTTTCTCTTCATCCTCAAAAACCTTCCAGTGTTTGATGTTGTCTGGGATTGATGGCCAATAACGTACCTCGATTTCATATCTTAAGAGAGGGTTTTAAGGTGGACGGAAGGTACTAGTAGCCACTGCAAGAGAGTCTGCCATCCTATTCTGCTCCCAAGGCATGAAATGAATATTAAATGCCAAGAAAAAATTCTCCACCAGGTCCCACACTTTGTTCCTATAAGCCCTTAGCCTAGGATGAATGGTTTGGAACTGATTATTCACTTTTCTAACCACCAGTTCTGAATCTCCCAGAACCTTCAAAATTTGTATGTTCATACTCCTGGCTGTTTGTAACCCTAACAGAAGTGCTTTGTATTCAGCCACATTATTAGTGGCTTCATATTCTAGCTTGAAAGATAGGGGGACCCATTGGCCTGTAGGAGAAATCAATAATACTCCAATCCAATTACCTTCTTTGGAGTTTTCTCCATCAAAGTGAAGTGTCCAGATTCCTGCTTCATGGCTTCCTGAGGGCTGCTTGGTCTTGATCTGGCAGAATGATGGTTCTTGAGCATAATCCTGGTCTTCCTCTAGCATTAAACATGAGAAATCACCTTCTTTACTATAGACTGGTGAATTAACCGAGTTATCAGCCTTAGTTAAGTCCAACTTGATTGACCCACCGATTTTTGTCCCCCAGGACCTTGACAGCAACATGCCAAGTGAGTTGGGATGTCAGCCACCATGATGTCCATTACCACACTTTTTGCTGGGATTTGTGCCAAATTGACCACCAAATCCTTGATCATCCCTAGGCATTTAACTCTTTTGGAATCAAATGAATAGAGGTCCTTGTATGGACGGGTGATTTAGAGTCCTAGTTGTTCCATGACTGACAAAGGCAATAGATTATGGGAAGCTCCCGAATCTAACATACAGTTATGTAATAGCAAGTCATGAATCACTAGAGAGACATAGAAATGAGCAGTAGAAGCCTCTAATTCATCAATGTGAGGACCAAATACAACCATAGGTCTTTCTTCTTGAAGGTTCAGACTATCTGGAATATCTTTTACTTCTGGAGGGAGCATGAAAGAGGAGACCTGGGACAGGTAGGCTGGTTGCTTCAATAATTCAGTCAAGGAGATTGGGATTTTGATCTTCTCAAGCTCCTTTTTTATACTAAAGGCAGGAGGAGACTTTTCTGTTACAACCTCTTTTGACTCTTTATTTTCGGCCAAGGGTTTGGCTTCTTTTGACTCAGACTTGGTATCAGGGGGAATGACTACTTTTGAAGAGGAAGGAATTTGATCATCAGAATGCGAAGGTTTTTTTAGAGGCCTCTTACCTTTGTCTGGGAATTTTTACATGGTTGACTCCTTTGGAGTAGGCGCCTCCTTCTGGGATGGCTCTTCTTCTTGATCTTGAGTGCGAGTCCTTTTCCTTGAAGACCTAAGATCGTATTTTCTATTAAACTGTGCTTGCATGAAATCAACAAATTTCTTACAATAGTAATCAATCTCTGGATATTCTGTGCTTCTAGCCTTCTCTTCTTCTTGTAATGAGGTCTCAATTCCATCACTTTCTTGTAGGGGAGATTCTTCTTCAGCATTATTTGAAAAAGCAAGGTATGCTCCCTCTTGCTCTTAAGTGGTTTCTTCGGTGGGATCATCTACCAGACCTTCCAAGTACAGAGGGTGTGGTACCTGATCTTGCAGCTCCTTCCATTCCCTTTGCAGTAATTGCAGAGGTGGTTTCCTATACAGAGGATTGTAACCTCTGTTTGGGGCATTCTGGAAATTCTTGGAGGTCGAATTCTTGGCCTCCAGTTCGATTTTGACCACCTTATTAGTAACGTTGCTAATCCTTTTTTTCATTTCTTCGATTATGTCATTAGCTGAGTCTCTGTCTTGGTTATAGGTAGATACCTCCTCTTTGCCCCTTCTTCTAGTATCTTGTTCAAATTTTCCCTTTGATTTACCAATGGAGGAAAAATTTGCCTCCAACTCTAGCGCATCTGTCTGAGCATCATCCAGAGTGGCAGGCTTTCTTTCTCTCAAAGAGAAACCAAATTCTGAGTCAAAGGCTGCTACGAAAACAACTTTAGCAGCAGTTTGATGAGGTTTCATATCAGCAGGAAGACTCAAATACAATTTATTAAATCTCTTGATGAACTCTGACACCCCTTCGTTATGTCTTTTCGTGAGTGTATTGAACTCAGTAAGACAATGTCCATGATCCTTCTTATCTCCCCATTTTCTGAGCAAAGTATTTTCCATTCCCTCCCAAGTGGTTATGGAACGGTCTCCTAATGTCTTAAACCACTTTATGGCTTCGCCATCAATAGATTGCAAAAATAGTCTCAAGACTACATCTAAGTGTTCCACATTAAAGTTCTCTGCGAAAGAGCAGAAGACTTCAAGATGTTTTTGAGCTTCAATCTCATTTTCCCCATTGAATCGAGGTAAAATCTTCAGATAATCCTATGGCATATTGTTCAACACTTGAGGTAATGCAAGGGGGGCATATTTATTCAACAAGAAGCCGGGAACATTGGCCATTGGAGGAGGTGGAGGTAGTGCACGAGTTTGATATGTAAAAGGAGGAGGCGGAGGTGGAAGTGGAGTATGAGTGACAATAGGAATGTAGTGGACTGCAGCTTGAGGTGTTGAGGGGAACAACGGTCTGTTAATAGTAGATACTTCGATGACTTCCTTGACCTCTTCGACCTCAGGAGTAGGGTGAAAGTCGCCTTTAACTCAGACACCTCCTCGGGGTGGACTATCTAAATAGTACTCGGGATCTCCCACAGTGGAGTTGGGACATTGCAATTGAGCAACTTGAGAGGAGGAGGACGGAAAGTATTCTTGAGAGAATTCAGGAATCTTAGTATGGGATGATTGTCTTTCCCTCCAATTCCTCCTATGTAGGATCTTCTCTGGGTCAAACACAGAAGGTGTCTTTGGCTGAGATGTATCTGACCTTAGGTGTGGATTACGGGGAGCCAGGACTGCAAGTAAATTTTCCGATGAATGAATGTGGATTCGCCAAGGTGAGGGATCTACAAATCTCAACTCTTCATGCTCACCTTTCTGAAGAGTGAATAAAGATTTTTTCGAGGCCCAGGGATTTAAATTTTTCTTAACTTCAATCCCCAGGAATGGTGCCAAAAAGATGTTGTCGACCCTAGAGACAGCCTTGAGTTGTGAAAGACCAGTGCCTAGGACATCTTATATATCAAGGAGCGTGTGATATAATAGGGGGAGTTATCAACAAAATGCTCTCATGCTATCTCCTATAAACAGGGAGGTTAATTAGAATGGGACCAAAAATTTCAGAAAATTGACACAGGGAAAGAAATACTACAGAGGCAAGGTGTGGAACTCTAACACAAATGCATCAGACAATTCAGAGACAAGTTACTGTAAAGAGGGCCGGTTCGAAAATACCTCGCAGAAATAAATAATCAAAAGGTGATTACTGCATATAAAAGATTGAGATAATACTCGATGTCATTGGGATGATATCCAGATACACAATATCACCATGTAATGGGCTTATCAATTTAAGAATCCATACATGACAATAACATTTTAAAAATAACCTCCCAAAGAAACTAATATAGCATAAATATGGTTGGAGTGAAAAGTGCAACAGTATATCATGCCTGAGCCATATTTAAAGCGCTTGACTAGTTCAAGCATGGGTATCAACTAGGATAAATCCATACCAAAAACCAGTGAGCCACTCGCATTCCAGAACATGATACAAGAAAGGCGGATGAAACGAAATGAACAATTAAACTAACACATATAAGAGAGAGTTACAAACTGTGAGACACCAAAGACCAGAATCCTCATTAAAGATGGAATTTCTCCTCACTAAAACCCAACGGTCTCTGTGCATTCATATAAAATTTCAACAAAAATGCATATAAAATTCTCTTACTGCCTAATTTTCTGAAAATCTGGAACCCTGCATAATCTGTTCCTGGGGAGTTTCATAGGAGAAAAACTAGTAAAGGGAGTGGATGATGAACATTTAATTTGTCTCATTAATACAGGATGTCGGAAGCGTTCACACCCACACTGCTCAATAAACCTACGCTGTACTCTGTAGTCTAGTTCATATATCTCTGTCAGGTCGAGATTGACCTCGGATGTCTTCTTCAAGTCCTTTTGGCTGCCTGGAACTTTTCTCTAGCCTTCTAGAATAAATGACAGGGATGGAAAGTCTATAGACCTCCATGCTTCCATTACTACTACTTTGAAAATTCTTAAGAAGCTTTTGTCAATGTAATTAACCGTTTCTGGGCTCGAGGAGGCATGGAGAATACTGTCTGAAGGTGTACCATCTGGAGAAAAATGTCCCGCAGATAATCAAACACAGGTATGGCTATTGTGTGTGTTCTTCAGTATTCCAACTGTGCCTTCTTCTTTTGAATGCGGGGTTAAGCTTTAATTATTCAATAATGGGCTTAAACCCCGCTAATTCGTGTTTCTGATACACTCTGACGCTACTGTAGTGGCACCTCTATCTTCTAAAACATAGTGACTGTGATCATGGCAGCAGAGCGAAATTTCCACTCTGTAAAACCCTACACAATGAAAATAACTAGTTATAAAATCCAAGGGATGGTGGAAGCGATGCTGTGGAGGCCTAGGAAGCGCTGGCGCGATGGTGAAAATGGAAGAAATTCCCGTGAAATGGTGAATAATAGAGTCGATGAAAGCTTACAGAGGGGTCAATATGCAGTTAGGCGAAGAAATAAGATTTAGTTGTAAACCATAAGGCTTAGACCTTGGGAGGGAATACAAAGGAAATCGTATGAAACATATGAAACGGGCCTGATGTGGGACCCGGTCATGGGCGGAGAGCGATTCAACGTGGACCGTCAGATCAAAGGCAATGAACAATTGCGATCAAATCGGCAGGTCACAATCGGGGGGAATGAAGGGTGACATAGTAAGACCTTTGCGATTGCGATTGGAGCAAGGTTGCGATTATGCGATGACCATTGGATCTTAGTGATAGATCAACGGTGGGGATTTAATCAGAAGGGAAGATAGGTAGGCACAAAGGAGTGGAGCGGGATTAATTTGGGCCGTTGGATCAAAAGAAATGAACGGTCAGGATCGGATCGGAGGATCGCAATCGCAAGGCGCAGAAGGGGGGTGTGATTCGGCTGGCGTGATGTGATGGAGCGCCAGTCGTCGGATCTCGCGGGAGATCAATAGTTAAAATTTAATTGGAGGGGCGGAAGGGAAAGGAGACAAGTACGCAGCGATTAGCGTTGGGCCGTCAAATCCATTATAGATCGACGGCTCAGATCGCAGCAGGAGCTGATCGAACAAAACTCCAATCGCATCAGAAGTTTTAAGTTAACACATAGAAATGCGCTCACCCGATGGTTGCGATTGCGATAAGCACTTAAGGCCTTAGCGCCCGGTTCTGGCATAGGGTTACGTGGGGAAGTGGTTTATGGGGCTTAGCCAAAAGGGGCTTAGGCCTAATATAAGGTAGGAAGTTGGTTTTTGGTCCATTTTACTACATTTTAAGGTCGATGAAGGGTAACGATAAAGAGAAAAAGGGTTTATTAAACCAAACAAAGAGTATTTGAAGGGTTTAAAGGGGGACTTAAGATGGTTTAGAGGGTTAATGGGGGAACTAGAGAGGAGTAAAAGGGGATGAATCAGAGGTTTAGGAGGGATGATATAAGGGGAGAAAAAGGAGGCCTTTTGGGCATTTTTCTTCACAGAAATAGAGAAGTTTTTTAATTGGAACAACAGTGGGATTCATCAAAGGACAAAATGCATAAGGGACTTCAAGGATGATGTGTTTTGGACGGGAATGCGTTCCTTGAAGCTGAGACGGTTTGACCCTCAGTTTTCTTGTAAAAATCAGAAATTTAATAGGGGCCAACATGATCAAACTTTGTGATACCCAGTAATTCAATTTCCTTTCCTTCCAAAAAAAAATCAAGAAAATTTCTTGAAAATGAAAAGCTATCATCCCCAAAGATTGTAACCATTGTACTCCTAGTGCAAACACGAGCACCTTGTACAACATCAACACCTCCCATAGGAATGGAAAGCATTGGAATATTCAATACATATTCTCCATGGTTAGCTTGATATCATGGAATTTTCTAGAGAAATTTATAGTTCCTCCATTTGCAACCATCACTTGACATTCTGGTGCTGGGTATAGGAAACAATTCAATTCCTTGGCTACCTTACAATGAATAAAATTATGGGTACTATCCGAATCAATCAACATTATTACCTTTTTCTTCTTGATAAGTCCTTCTATCTTGAGAGTTTGTGGAGTGGTAATTCCTGCCAATGCATTACACTATATGGTTGGACTCATTTCTTCTTCTTCTAGGGTTGGTTCCTGGTGTATATCCTCTTCTTTTGAAGTTTCTTGTTCATTTTCTTCCTCCTCTTCAAAATCTATGTAAAATAATTTCTTCTCAGCACACTTATGACCTTTAGTGTATTTTCTATCACAACTGTAGCAAAGCCCTTTTTCTCTTTTTCCTTCCAATTGTTGTGGTGTCAACCTTGTAGGTTTTTTAAGTTTAGGAGTAGCAACACTTCCATATTTATAGATGTGAGTGTTAGGCTTCCTTGTCGCCATAATTTTACATTCAATTTTTGATCCGGAATTATGTAGGAATGAAAAAGAATACATAAATAACCATGAACATAGAGATGCAGTGGAAATAATGCTTCATTTCATTAATATCATATAACAAAAATATGCTTACAAACATAATGGAAATAAGCTAGCTAGGGTGCTGGTACCGAATCTCTAAGAAGATATGTGGTGGCTATAGACCTCTGAACTATGTTACAATGAGGCTCAAGGGCCTATTTATTATTGAGAAACAATGGATAACTCTAAACGTCCAAAAACCTAACCCTAGGAGATGAAGCGCCAAAACTGTGGGCCCTGTTTGGGTAAATTGGTGGTTCAACTTCCCGGGGACGTAACTTTGGCATATGATCTTCATTTGACGCGCTCAATATCTCGTTATAAATATCTATCTAAGGAGTACAACTTTCGGTGTGAGCAACATCAGTCCATGTACCCATCTTGTTCTCGGTTTTCCCAAAAAATGTCGTTTAGGGCCTCAAAACGGCTCCGGAAGTTTAGGACCCTAAAAATTGCTAAAAATAGTAAGTTTTGTTGCAACTTAAAAATTGAAAGAACTGATGGTGGGGGTTCAAATGGAATAGGTGGGTGGCCACCAATATCCACCTGGATCATTAAGGACCCAAAACGGCTCCAGGAGTGGAGGACCCGAAAACTTGCTAAAAATAGTAAGTTGTGTTGAATGTGAAGAGATGCAAGAATTGATGGTGCTATTCCAAATGGAATAGGTGGGTGGCCACCAATATCCACCTATGGTGTTGGTCCAAATGGAATAGGTGGGTGGCCACCGATATCCACCTGGATCATTCCTCCCTCCTTAGGAAGCAATGATCCCCATTGTGTTGAGATCCTCAATGAGATGAGGCAAATTCTACCCGTGGGTGGCCACCTACGGGTAGACATGATGGATTCATTTAGTAAATTTGGTTTCTTTATCAGCCTCAAACAGTACATGTTTGGATTTTGTATGTGTAGTTGCAGGATGTATGGAAACATCAGGAAGTGGTGCGTTGGGAGTCAGATCAGTGGAGTGCTTGTCCTGACAGTGTAGAGGAACCTCTGTGAATGAGGATAAAATGTCTTCGTATTCCTCCATGACATTTACATCAAAAATGGTGCAGAGAGCCTTTGTTTCGAGTTGTGGCCACAATATTCTTCTTTCCTTTTTGTGTGAGTTGTAAGAAAAATGAATTTCCTGGTTTGAAACAATCTTGCGCATTGTTTTGCGGTAGTAAAGATGACGGGGAGGCGGTACTAGTTTCGGTATCTTTTGTACAAGTTATTTCCCAAAGTAATAACAACGACGTTAGGCTTAGACTCATACACGGCATGTCGCCTCCAGGTTGAGTAGAATAATACATCGGCTACATCAGAGGAGCAACATCACACAATACCTCATCTAGTGAATGGCTTGATGCGTACGGAAGAGGCGGAGCTGGCAGTGGATGTGAAGTCTCTCCTTGGTTGGAGCCACCTGATGGTATATGGATGTGGGTGTGCTATGGTTGATAGGCCGAGCCGCTTCACAACCTTTGTTGAAATGAGGTTCTTTTGGCTTCCACTATCGACGAGAAATTGCAGCGGAGAACCCTTCACCCACATCTGCGACTGGAAGAGGTGCTCCCCCTCCTTTGGATCCTCTGGACCCTCCCTCTGGATCTTGGTGGTGGCAATAATGGCACTGGTATCCGCATCAATGATCTGCTTCCTGTAATGTTCCAAATCTGGAACAGCTAGCAATCCATGGCTAGAAAACACATTTTCTAGAAACGGAGGCAGTAGGAACTGAAACCAGGACCTGGATCCCTTATATCAATGCATATAAGAGTGAAATCCAAGAGATGGCTCCAAATAAATCCTTCTAAGGTGGTTAAACAGATCTACCACACTTAGATGTCCTCAGAAAATGCCTGGTGAGGGACTGCAACAAGGTAAGCACATAGAATGGAAAGACAGCGTTATTCTTGTAGCTGTGAACACATGAAGAAGTAGATAGCCAACATATTTTTTATATAGCAGCAAATGTATACAATGTGTGGAGGAATCAATCACTCCAGCTAGGCAATGGAAGCCTCAATGTGACATATACATGATAATGGAAAACACTCCTAAATGAAAGAGAGCCTTGGTTCAAATAACACAGTTTATAGAAGACACTGCAATAAAATACATGAATATAGAATGATATGTCAATAACAGCTCAAAGAAATGAGTGGGAGAAAGCTCTCAACCCCTGAAAACACTAATACAGCAAAATACACAATCCTTGGAAGGATTAGCTACAATATAGATGAAATTGGCAATTCTGCAGAAATGTCGGAGTTGCTGGGCAACAGCTGCAACTCAAACTAATACAATATGGAGATGGATGAATATGATATCCAAGATACAGCAAACCTCCTCCAATGGATTTCCTAGTACAAGGCTGATCCTAATACTGGAAATATTGCCCTCCAAAATGTCGGTGCAACCTCTCACTGCAGATGCACTCTAGAATAACTGTTGGAATATTGCCATTGATGGCAAAGGCTTTGGCTACAAAGGAGCATCTAATCAGAAGAACAGAGGAAATATCAGTTAAGGAGCAGAGACAAGCAGAGATAGAGTAGGAAGAAGGGAAGTTGAGGCGTAAAAGAGGAGATATGTTGGAAAATTGCCTCTTCGGATTCTTAGGGTATGATCTGGAACAATAAAACATGGTATGGCAACTGTAAATTGGTGCTTGTGGAACCATAATGGAGCATGAAGAGGCAGAACCACGAATCAATAACAAATTTAAGGTCGCAAAGGGAATCTGGTGTGAATTTCTTGTGTTATATATTATGGATATGATCCCTGTTACGAAGATTGCATCGAACTGGTGTCAAGCCTCAATAAACAAAATGATGGGTTAATCTGTTGATGAAGAGCGCAAGTGATGTCATAGTAAATAAGGAATGAAGCCCCTGCAGTGTTAATCAATCTATTCACCACATTAACTAACGGAAGTCTTAATGAAGAATTGTGATACAAATTAGTCAATTTACAATAATCGAGCAGGGGGAGTGGAACCTTGAGCAAATAAGGCGGAACCTTGTGAGAGGAACAGTAACGGCGGTTTTCGGTTTTTATCGCACCACTCTTGACGGGCAAGCGGTATTCAAGAGGTTGGGAGCGATTCCATAGAGTGCTCGACATGTGTCCCTGTACGACTTCACAAAACCACTTTTCATCGCGCGTTATAGTTCGACCCAGGATGCCCAGCGATATCTTTGAGCGACGTTGATCTAGGAAGGGGTCATCGGACAGTCATCATTTGTTGAAGGTGCGCGAAGATTAACACAGGTACGGCGGGCCATCGCACGTTAACGTTCAGCATCGGAGGTCGAGCGACATGAATATATGCCGTTGATCTGGAAGCTTGCTAATCTAACGGTGATTGGACGTTGGACTTGCGCGAAATTTACTTATGGTACCATGTGCGTATTGGATTGGCTATTGACTATATATGTGGGCCCGGGGTCAAAGGTTTATCGTAAGATTAATTTACTTGGAAGCGTTGGATATTTCTATAAAGTTCGAAGGGATAAACTTTAGATATAAGGCTTGGGAATTCAAAAGTTGTAAATATATTTATTTGTCAATTTCTTTAAAATTGATAAATAAATTAAAAAGAGATCAAAAGCCCTGTGGGATAAACTAAAAGGAATACTGACAGAGGAATACCATTAGCAGTTCGTGGTTTTGACTCATGGTTTTAATAAACGAAAAACTATATAAGGAGAAGAAAAATAGAGAACGAGTGGCGCATCGTAAGGGTTGTGAACGAAAAATTTCTCCAAGGAATATTTGTATGGGTGAGCTCTGTTCTTAACTGATAAATCTAAAATTATGATGCACCCATGGATAGAATGATCTGACGATGATGAATCTCTGGTTTTGAACGATGGACAAAATCATGAAGAACTGGTGTGAGTGTACTGAAT